>CM070621.1:67754240-68368526 GCA_036346255.1 Ampelocalamus luodianensis | reverse complement strand
TGCATGTAGCATATGAACAGTGCGCTGGTTCACCGTCGGTTTTGCGGTACAAAGACAATCTTTGTACTCGTGTGCTTTGCTTAATGTTTTGTTGCGCAGGAAGAAGGTGAGCCTCGTGGTCCTCACTGAGTGGTGTCTTTGTCGCGTCCGCTGGGTGGCGACTAGTCTTGGCGGTCCTGTCGGATGCCTTGTCAGGTTGAAGGCACACTGATTGGCTTTGTTTATAGCCATCTTATGGCACTTTTGCTTCCTTTGTCTTTTTGTTGTTATTTGTGTATCTTGTGGCACAATCGGCCTATGTCCTGTAATATTGTTACTATTTGTTTATCTTCCGTTTGTAGTGTAATGTTTGGACTCTATGTTTTGAATGGAGTTGATGTCTAATTTTGTAACGAGGTGCGATATCTTGCTCAGGAAGTATACATATTCGAGGATCGATTTATTTGATTTGTGATGCTAGGACCGGTGGTTGGTTAAGCATTACAAGCCAAATAAACCCCAGGGTCCTCGGTCAAGTCTCTACTGCGTGACGTGGTCCCGCCCATCGGAAGGAGCTTCCTAGTGACGGTCCTTTTCCTACGATCCTCGCCGCCCGATCGATTTGATCATGAGCACGCTTTCGCGAAATATTTTACAAATCTTGGTTCTTGAGATTCGATACGATCGGATCCGAATATTTTCTAAACAACGGTATTTATCTCTTCATTTCTTTTTCTTTGCATACATTCTTAATGCATATCTTCTTATCAAGCAAATCTGGTCTTTGTTATATCTTCCGACTACAAGTGGTATTTCATAGTACTTGATAATGGGCAATATCTAGACTAGTCAAAATCGTGATTGGTTCCAACCACATGATTTCCTAGTATTTCTGGATCATTGTTATACACATTATCGACACTCTTACCATGGTCATTGTTATTACTCAATTTCTGGTCTCTTGCTTTCTTTTAATGCGTTCATCTACTAATATAAGCGATCGGGGCTAGAGATATATGAGTATTTAATAACATCGATAAAACAAGCGAGGATCTTCATTGATAAAAGGTAAGTTTCATTTGCATATTCTAAATATTACATCCATTTACATATTGGGACCACGGTGGTCGCTACGTGATGGAGATCCGACTTCCATTTCTCGGCAACTTTCTCTCAGAGTTTTACTTTCTCGAAGTTTTGTTTGCTTCACTTTGAAGCGATCGAAGTCCTCTTCACGACTTTAAGATTAACGAGGTCGGAAGCCTTTAGTTTTGCTAAAGCAACACTAACTCGATTACAATAGCTTCCTTCATTGTGCGGGTATGGTTTTCCCTCATAGTTTTGAGCAGGCCTTTGAGATCTTCCAGAAGTTGACCAAAGTAGTTCATCTTTTCCGTTGGATCTCCTAAAGAAGGCAAGCTTGATCCTGATCCCATATCAAAGATCATTTTGTTAAGAGCCATGATTTTCTCATCAAGGCCGAATACAAAGGCTGCCTTTTGACCACGCTCAAACTCGAGAGTCTTCTCCGCTCGTTCAAGTGCTTGGGTTTTTTCTGCACGAGAGGATAAAAAGAAATTAATATACTCTTTACAATTGGAGTTATAGAATCTTGGTTAAGTCTCGACCGATTACCTTTGATTTTCTTCTCACAAGAGTCAAAAATCTCCTTTTGTCCGGTCATCGCATGTTCGATCGGCCGGTCTTTACTCCGATTTTCTTCCTCGGTTTTATTATTATGGCCTCTTTGGCGCGGTCTCTTCTTTAAATTTCTCTAAATCTATCAATATGATAGGAAGAGAGGTTAGGTTACAAGAGACAAATAAGGTAATAAAATTTAGGAAGTCAAACTAAAGAGAAACATTCTTACTTCTCGAATCGGAGTGTTTACTCCAAGGACCTTATACTGTTGGGTTAGTCCTCCGACCACAAGCATATTTCTCGACCATATGCTACAAAAAATCCCTTTCTTTGATAAAGTTTCGAGAAACTTCAAAAGAAAGAGTTATAAGGATAGTCGTAGAACACTTACGAATTGCCATATCATTATATTCGGAAAAGATTGTATCTGGACCAATCTCGGCTTGGCGGTCCGGTATCTTTCCCTGTGCTTCATCAAGTTCCTTATCCTCGATAAATCGGGAGAAAAAGAAATTTGTTAACTGAGGAGTATTTCAAGAGGAGGTGGAACTTTGTTGAGGTCTTTGGAAAGGACTACCTCTGGATAAGGAGTTAGGATAACTAGAGGATCTGACCGGATCTTTGACTCGCTCTGGGGCTTCTTTTACTACTTCATCCGCAGATAGTTTTGGCTTTAAGAGTATCTGATCGGGAACCTCCCGACCACCTCTTCCTCGAGGAACCTTTTCGAGGGTGTTCTGGCCGGACACGACGAAACACGGAAGATCTAAAAAGAGAGAGATAAGGTAAAGGAAGATCCAAGGTATGTATATATCGACCCCTTCATTTAATATATGCACCTTGTTGATTTTACGAATTTACCCTTGTAGCGTATCGAAGCAAAGTTCGTTGCGCGGCCTTCCTCTTCTTGTCAATTGATTTCACGGTTACGAACCGGTAGGATTGACTAGATCTGCACATCGCGATTGAAAATCGAAGCGATATCCGCGACTAGTTCGTCAAGGATAAGGTCCACGATCTCGGATCGGTGGGTGTAGGTTTGTCGACCTCCAAAACGATGGCCTTAGTAGGCCTTTGGAGGTCCTCGATGACCTTCTTTGGAAGGTATGACAACGCCTAAATTCATCATCAAAGATAATTAGGCGATGAACATAATTGTCAAAATATTATTTATGTTCGGTCACCTACCTGCGGAAGGCGACATCTGTGTGGTCGAAGGGTGATCGGATCATCAATTGGCTCACATCTTTCGATGGCCTCGTTGATTCTCAACCCAACCGACTATACATCAAAGAGGATTTATGGTATCACAGATCGAAATAATATATGCGACAACAAAACAATGATTGATATTTTACCTTAAGTCTTTCAATCCTTTCTTGTGAAGCGGCGCTAAGATTAGGAAAGCTAAGCTTTATCACCGAGCTCTCAGTATGAGATCATCTTGATCCGGCTTCTAATCTCATCGATAGATAGAGCATAAGGTAAAATGAAAGATTTGAGGATCTGGAAATAATCAAGCGAGATAGGTAAATGTGGTGGAATCATTAATGGCTTACCATCTTTGGAATCTCTGAGTGCGTATCATCTCGAGCCAATGTACGGAAGCATCTTATGTGCTCGGGCCTTGAAAGGACTAACAGCGTGTAGAAAATCTTTTACTACATGCCAAGATGTTAGACCCTTGACACTAAAAGCTTGATTGCTTGGCCCATTTCTTCATATTTCCCTCTTTCTCTGTGAGGCGCCATCTCGGATTCTCGAGCCTTCTTACGAATAATAATAAAGTGTCTTTCTTCGTGATCTTCATATAGAACCAGCTCTTCTTCCACGGCGACCACGAAGATTTCAGTACATAAAAATGTACTCATCGACTTTCTCCGTCATGGAGCGCAAGGTGCATTCTCGAGCATCCCAATCGTCTTCGGACTTTGTCATCCTGTAGTAGTACTGAATAGATCGGATCTGCTAGAATCCCCAAGTACACCGTGAGATAAACAAAGATCTTTGAGATTGGCGATAGCATTGGAAGCAAGATTCACCAATTCAACTCCATAATACTCCAAAACTCTTAGAAGGAAGGAATGAATTGGTAGCCTAAATCCGCATTCAATATATGCAAGAAAAATAGAATTTCTCCATCTTCACTACTCGGGAATGTTCCCCAGCTGCGATCTCCAAGAAATCGAGTCTTTTTGGGAAGCATCCCGATCTTCTCTAGGTTCTCTAACTTCTTCTCACTCAAGTCGGAACCAACCGGTTGGTGATTTAGTCCGACATGGTTGGGTTCTGTAACATACCATCTTTGGACTTGTGTTTCAAATGTAAGAAAATCAGTAGAAATTAAATTTTTCTTACATCATGTATTTCCAAAGCTTTGAACATACATTTGTAAGAAGTTATGGAAATACAATGTCACAAGTCTATTTGATCCAAACTTTGATATTCCAAAAACAATCTTGTCAAATATTGTGATCATCTTGGAAAATATTTTTCCTAAGTTTACGTGATGGTATGTGACCCTCTGAAAAATTTGCAATTTTTAGAAATTGTTTGAATATTTTTAGAGGCGATCAAACTGTTTGACTCTCTCAAACATTAAAATAGGGCCTTGCAGAATTTTTGGAGATTTATTCACAGCATAAAAACCTCTGAGAATTTTACACAAGGTTAATATCTGAGTTAGCAAGCTCCTGTAAAAATTTATAATTTTTGGAGTTGTTTTGCTACCTCAAATAAATCCTTCAAGGTCTCTGTTCTAATTTTGAAGTCAAACCTAGTCTCAACGTGCTTTGGGTTGAGTCGGACTGGGCTCGAGCCAATTGACTCGGTCGATCAACTAAGCGCGAGCCTCTCTTTAAAAGCAGCGTGTCCATTCTCGCCTTTGGATCTAAATCGCATGGCCCGCGGCGTGTAAACATTCGGACCTTCCGGTTGCATGCGCGAATGTCGGCGTTAGATCTCCATCAACCACTCGGATCCTCTCGAAGCGATCGGACCCTCCGGTTGTTGGTTTGAATCGAGCATTTGGATTAAGATCCAGCGCTAAACTTGTCCTCTGTTGAAAATCAAGTTATGGCGATGGGGCAATCCCGGCCGTTCATTTCTAATCCGAGGGCTGTGATCACCTTCGTCGTGTTTTGAACCTCGGGCGTGGCGTGACCTCACCCGCTTGGGTTAAAATCGTAGGGCTCGGGATCGTGAGAGCCTTTCCTCTGGTCATCTTCAACCTCTGGCCGTGCGAGCACAGTGTAGGGCATGGTAGTGTCTTTTCATGCTTCCTCGACCACCCTAGTCAATAGTGAGGCGTGGGAGGTATTTGGCGAGCCATACCCTATTGCACGTCTACTAGCTTTTTCCTTGTCGGCGCACCTTGTGCTCTGTGCTTTGCAGCCCGAAAAACTTGTGGTGCAAACCCTAATGCCTCAAGGCCTTATAAGCACCCAAATCACTTCACAGGGTTTCTTTAGACCACCATCAAGCTCCATTCACAGATGTGGAGCTTAACACCTCAAAAATGGCAAGTCGCCATTGTTGACCCGAAAACTCCATTGGTGTTCTTAGTGTTCCAGTGGTTCTCCTTCATGTTTCTTTGCCCTATCCTTATCTATTTACTATCTTGAACATTTCCCCTCACTTAATTTTGGATTTGATTCTCGGGAATTGTCAATTTGGGGTTTGTTCAAATTCGGCCAGTGGTCATCTTCTTCCTCATTTCAGTGGAGTGCTCCATTTTCTAATTCCTTGCTCTTGTGGCTTACGCGAATCATTATGAAGCTATCACGATGCTTTGGAATCACTCATTTGGCTCGGGTGTCATTTTCAATCCTTCTTCTCCAAGTCAGTGAGCTTCCTCAGTGATCAAGCATCTCGGCCATCTTTGAAGCTTCCCTTCATCAAGGTAGCTTCTTATTAGTCCTTAGAGCTCTGCACCCGCTTCCTTGGGCTGCGGTAGACTTTCGCTATTTTCATGCTAGCGATGAAGCTCCTTTTTCATTTCGGCTAGCCGCCGTTCTAGTCCTCACGCATGCGTGGAGAATGCCACCATTAGGTTCTAGGCGTTATTGCGATTCCATTTGGTTCTTGTTCGCGTCGCGCGATCGGTGTCGCGGCGACAAGCCGTTATAATCGCTCGGGTTTTTGCGTGAGGAGCTCTGTTTCGTCATTTGATTAAGGCACATTAATTACACGGTGATTACTAATCATTAGTTCATTAATGGTGTCTTAAGCTGTGTCGTTGAGCCAGCGCACGTGGGCCCAATGTCCCTAAATCACCACGCCATGCGCAATCCGCTTGTTTCAGACATCATTGATGCTTAATCATTGATTGATTAATATGTTGGCATTAATCGCTGTCGGAAATCACCTCTGGGTCGCTGACTTGTGGGCCCGAGGGGTTATAATCCAAATCGAGGGTCATTGGCGTCTATTTAATGATAATCATTAGGAGCATTAATTACATCCTAAACCGCCACTCTCGATCGACATGTGGGCCGATGCACTATGCGTGGGTTAAGCGTTACGTGATTGTGACTTGAGGTCAGCGACATGCGGTCCCACGTGTCGGCATCTCTCTTTTGAACTTGATCTATAGCCACCGTTCGTTTTGGATCTGCGGCACGATCGCAGTGCGTCGGACCCTCCGGATGCCTTGATCATTCTCGATCGTCGATCTTGCGATCAGCGGTGAGATCGTGTATGCTGTCGGACCTTCCGGCCGTTGGTGCGCTCTGGACCGTCCATCTGCGATCTGCGGTGGGATTGGCCCAAGCGCGCTGCGTCGAATGCCTACACTCGTGTGCGCCGTTGGATCTTGATCCAGCGGTGGGCTCGATGGGTTTAGCGCGTGCGGCTGTTTTTGGCGCGCGTGAGCGTGGGATTTTAGATCAAGGGTGGATAAGTGTCCACGTCTTTTTCTTTTGTTTGAGTTTATGCGTATTTGGTAAGTAGTTATTTAACAATGTTAATGGTATAAAAACTTTAGAAACTCATAACTAATTCATTTTAATCGCTTTTAGTGATTCCATGTAATAAATTGTGTTATCACTTAAGTTTATTATAAAAATGGATTTAAGCATATTCGATGTGAGAAAAATTGTATAACTAAAAATAACTTGATTTACTGTCACTTTGAGTATTCGAAATGGATTTAACCTTGTAAAATGCATATCTTTTACGTATAAATCAATCATGCAAAATCAATTTTGTTAAATTCATCTGTTAGTATACTTTCATATGGAATAAGATTTGAGCATGTTCATAATTCTGTAAAATGACTTGCATTAGATTTACAACTTAGAAAAATCATAAGTAAATGTGTATAACTCCAAATTTAGTAAATCCAACTTTTGTTATTAGGATGTCATAATCTACCTGCTATAAAAATTCCAGGACCTTAGATCATTCTAGAAAATTTTGCCATGAGCAGTGCTAATTATTAATTAGGTCGATGTAAAGTGAGAAAGAGCATTTGTCCATATCTTTTGCATGTTAAGTCAAATTGCATAATTCTTGTTCCTATCATTGTCTTAGATCATTCCCTAGCTGTTGTGTAAATTTCATCAGATTTGGATGTGTTTCTTTGTTGGAGTTTATTTGGTGTTCTTCGTTCTTATTTGCTTATCGCCTTTTAGCGTTAGGTTAGAAGATAATTTTATTGCTGATATTGAGCCACACTGACCATCGGATCTGCCTCCGGCAAGGCAGCGGATGTAGCATTCATTTGATCATATTGTTCCTACTATTTTCAAATTCTAATATGTTGCTTGCAAATTCTATGTATGCATTGCTATGTTGTTTTAAACTATTGTCGATAGCTGGCCTACTAGATGCATTATCAGTAGGAATTGTTTATTCCTCTACTCTCGAGCCTATGATTACTTGTGTGATTTTGGGTTATTTGGATGGACCCTTGTCATAGTAGTTTGCGTGTCATTGTGTTAGCCATGCTTAGCTATCGGTAGTAATGGCGGTTATCGACTTGTCGATAACCTTGATCACCTATTGTTATAATCGTATATTTCAGCCTTGTGCTTTGTCTAAATTGCAAAACTAAAACTGAAAATGAAAAATAATTTAGACTTGGGCACAATGGTAAGATGGTGTGATCTTTTGGGTGTGAATGAAATGGTGCCCGGGTCAATTTAGGACCGAGCTACTTGTTACACCAAACCAAGCATTTGTGCGTGCTAACCACACTAGAGGTATGAGACCTCTCTTGAATTAGTACTTTGGGAGGGATTAATTAATGAGTCGTTGTTTGTAGTTTATAGAAAAAGGATCACGAGGCGTGGCCAGGGGTGGTTCCTTTCTAGGTCCTCCACCCGGCCAGGTCTTGCAAATGTCAGGCTAGCGTTACCTAAATGGCTAATGACTCCAGGCTTTGCTTGACTCCACCACAGCGTGTGGTCCTAGTGGCCCATTTCGCGGTGGTCACTAGGGTTAACCCGTCGTCGGCTCTTAGTGCGCATTCCATTGGAAGCGTCTCGTAGGACTTAGCCGTCTTGCGGCATACCAAAGGAAGTGTGCTTAATAGCTTGCAAAAAAGCGATCGAAGTGTGGGTACATTGGTACACCCTTGCGAGGATTAAAACTATTCGAATAGCCTTGTCTAGGTTATGGACACGCAGGAAGTCTTTCAAGAGTTAGACTACAACCTTTTATAATTAAAACTTGATGGTGAGTACGAATCGAGGATTAGTACTATGTTATGGTGGCTTTAGGAAAGTCACTTCTAGGTGTATACTTGTTACTTATGTTTACTATTGTTATTTAAATGCTTAAAACAGATTTTACGAATCTGTTCAATCTATTACAATATTGCAAATGAAACTTGCTTTGTGCGTCCAAAGAACCATATAACCACATTCCTTTGATCTGACTTTCATGTAGCTATGTATAGGCTTGTTACTCGTAAGTCTTGCGAGTACATTTTGTACTCACTGCATTGCTTGTGTTGTGCAGAGGATGGTAGTGAGTCAGATGGACCTCACTTTTGTGAGTTGTCTTTGTGCGGTTTAAGGGCGATTAGCTTGGCGGCGATCGGTTGCCACTGTGGTGTTATGTGGCTAACCGGCCGTCTTTTGGTTTAAACCATCTTATGGCAACTTTATGCTATTACTTATTTGCTACTTATGTCATTTGGCGGTCATTGTGTTGTAATAACTTATATTATGTATGTCTTTTGGTAGACTTGTCATAATCTATTGTATGGAATTGATGCATTGTAACATCCCATCTTTTGGACTTGTGTTTCAAATGTAAGAAAATCAGTAGAAATTAAAACTTTTTCTTACATCATGTATTTCTGTAGGCTTTGAACATCATGTGTAGAAGTTGTGGAAATACAATGTCACAAGTCTATTTGATCCAAACTGTGTTATTCAAAAATATAATCTTGTCAAGTATTGTGATCATCCTCTGGAAATATTTTCCTAAGTTTCGTGATGATATGTGACCCCTCAGAAAAATTTCACAATTTTAGAAATTGTTTGAATATTTTAGAGGCGATCCAACTGTCGACTTCGATCAAACCTCAAAACAGAGCCTTGCAGAATTTTTGGAGATTTATTAACAACATAAAAACCTCTGAAAATTTTACACAAGGTTGATATCTGAGTTAGCAAGCTCCTGTAAAATTTTATAATTTTGGAGTTGTTTGCTACCTCAAATAAATCCTTCAAAGTCTCTGTTCTAATTTTGAAGTCAAACCTAGTCTCACTGTGCTTTGGGTTGAGTCGGACTCGAGCTCGAGCCAATTGACTGGTCGATCAACTAAGCGCACCGTCTCTTTAAAAAGCGCGTCCATTCTCGACCGTTGGATCTTGATCGCGCGGCCCGCGTCGCGTGTAACCATTCGGACCTTCCGGTTGCAAGTCACGAATGTCGGCCGTTAGATCTCCATCCAACCGTTGAGATCCTCAGACACATTTGGACCCTCCGGTTGTTAGTTTAAATCGAGCCGTTGGATTAGGATCAGCGCTCGCTCATCTCCTTCGTTGTGATTTAAACACAGGGGCGTGGCGCGATCTCGGCCGGCGCGTCTAATCCAGCGGTGAAATCGCGAGCCATTTCGTTGGTCATCTTCAACCTCCGTGCGTGCGTATACGGTGTAGGGCATGGCGGTGTCTTTCATGCTTCCTCTGACCACCTAGTCAATAGTGAGGCGTGGGAGAGGTATTCGGCGAGCCATACCCTATTGCCCGTCTACCATCTTTTTCCTTGTCGGCGCACCTTGTGCTCGTGCTGCCGCTGAAAGGCTTGTGGTGCAAACCTAATGCCTCCAAGGCTTTATAGCACCCTAACACTTCCTGGTATTTCTTTAGACCACCATCAAGCTCCATTCGCAGTGTTGGAGCTTAACACCTCAAAATGGCAAGTCGCCATTGTTGACCCAAAAGCTCCATTGGTGTTCTTGGTGTTCCGATGGTTCTCCATCATGTTTCTTTGTCCTATCCTTATCTCTTTATTATCTTGAGCATTCCCCTCACTTAATTTTGGATTTGATTCTCGGGAATTGTCAATTTGGGGTTTGTTCAAATTCGGTAAATAAGTGGTCATCTTCTTCCTCGACTTAGGTGAGTGCTCTATTTCCTAATTACTTGCTCATAAAGCACATGGACCTTAATGAAGCTATATTGATGCTTTGTACTCACTCATTTGGCTCAAGGTGTCATTTTCAATCTTTCTTCTTCATGTCAGTGAGCTTCCTCAGTGATCAAGCTTCTCAGGTCATCTCTGACTTCCCTTCATCAAGGTAGCTTCTTATTAGTCCCTAGAGGCCATGGCACTAGCTTCTAGATGCAATTGAGCTCATTCTTTGTTTTAGTGCTTATGATAATAGCTCCTTTTTCATTTCCGCTAGCGGCGTTCTAGTCCTCACCGCGTGAGAATGCCACCATTAGGTTCGTAGTGCTATTGCGATTCCATTTTGGTTCTTGTTCGGCGCGCCATGCACGGTGTCGCGGCGGACGAGCGTTGAAGTCGCTTCGGTATTTTGCGGTGCGGACTCCGTTTTAAATCATTTGATTAGGACATATTAATTGAAATGAAAGCTAATCATTGGTTAATTAATGGTGTCCTAATCTTTGTCGTTGAGCCAGCGACCGATGGGCCCAACGTCCTTAAATCGCCCGTTGGCACAATCCATTTTATTCGACATCATTAATGCTTAATCATTGATTAATTAATGTGCCGGCATTAATCGTATCGGAAATCACCTTTGATCGTGACTTGTGGGCGGGGTTATAATCCAAATCGGGGTCATTAGTGTCTATTTAATGATAATCATTAGAAGCATTAATTACGTCCTAAACCGCCACTCTTAGTCGTTGACAAGTGGGCGATGCCTTTGTGCGTGGGTTAAACATTCGCGGTTGTATTTGAAGTCAGCGACATGCGGTCCCACGTGTCGGCATCTCTCTTTGAACTTGATCAATAGCCACCGTCGTTCTCGATCGCGGCCCGGATCGTGAGTGCGTCGGACCCTCGGATGCCTTGATCATTCTCGGCCGTCGATCTTGCGATCAACGGTGAGATCGATGTATGCAATCGGACCTTCCGCCGTTGGTGCGCTCTGGACCGTCCATCTGCATATCTGCGGCTGGGATTGGCCCAAGCAACCGCACCGTCCGGTTGCATACACTTGTGTGCGCCGTTGGATCGTGATCAACGGTGGGCTCCGATGGGTTTAGCGCGCGTCTTGCTGTTTCGCGCGTGGTGTAGGATTTAGATCAAGGGTGGATAAGTGTCCACGTCTTTTTCTTTTGTTTGAGTTTGTCTGTATTTCGGTAAGTATTTATTTAACAACTGTTAATGGTATAAAAACTTTAGAAACTCATAACTAATTCATTTTAACTGGTTTTTAGGTATTTCCAAGCTGTAATAATTTTATTTGTCACTTAAGTTTAATATAAAAATGCATCTAAGAGTATTTGATGTGAAAATTGTTGAAACTAAAATAATGTGATTCCCCCTTATAGGAAATTCAGAAATAGTTTTAACCTTGGGAAATGCATATCTTTTTTGTATAAATCCAATTTGTGCATAATAAATTTTGTTAAATTCATCTGTTAGTATACTTTCATGTGAAATAAGATTTGAGCATGTTTGTAACCACAATAAGTGACTTGCATTAGATTTACAACTTAGAAAAATCATAAGTAAATGTGTATAACTCAAATTTAGTAAATTCAACTTTGCTTTGTTATTAGGATGTCATATTCTACTGCTATAAAATTTGGACTTTAGATCATTCGGAAAATTTCGCCATGAACAGTACTATTAATTAATTAGATTGATTTTAAAAATTTGAGAAAGAGTATTTTGTCCATATCTTTTGCATGTTAAGTCCAAATTGTATGATTCTTGTTCCTATCTCTGTCTAAGATCATTCCCTAGCTGTTGTGTAAGTTTCATTGGTTTTGGAAGCCTTTTCTTTGCTGGAATTTATTTGGTGTTCTTCGTTCTTATTTGCTTATCGCCTTTTAGCGTTAGGTTAAGAAGATAATTTCTGTGCGATATTGAGCCACGTGGCTGATCCGCACTTGACCAGAAAGCGGATGTATCATTCATTTGATCATGTTGTTCCTACTATTTTCAAATTCTAATATATTGCTTGCAAATTCTATGTATGCCTTTATATGTTGTTTTAAACTATTGTCGATAGTTGGCCCAGTGATTGCATAATCGATAGAAATGTTTAATCCTCTACTCTGAGCTTAGGATTACTTGTTGTGATTTTGGGTTATTGGATGGACCCTTGTCACTTAGTAGATTACGTGTCATTATGCTTAGCCATGCTTAGCTATCGGTAGAAATGGGCGGTTATCGACTAAGTCGATAACTTTGATCACCTAACTGTTATATTATGTATATTTCAGCCTTGTGCTTTGTCTAAATTGCAAAACTAAAACTGAAAATGAAAACAATTTAGACTTGGGCACAATGGTAAGATGGTGTGATCCTTTGGGTGTGATTGGAATGGTGCCCGGGTTAATTAAGGACCGAGCTACTTGTTACACCGAACCAAGCATTTGTGCATGCTAACCACACTAGGGGGATATGGGACCTCTCTTAGCTGAGTACTTTGGGCTGTGTTAATTAATGAGTCGCGTGGTGGGTTGCATATTTGATTATATGCAACATGGACACGTTTGTGGGGAGAGGAACACCCGCCGAGGCCGGTGTGTCCTGCTCCACGTATGGGTCCTTGTGATCCATATTTCGTCGGCAGATCACTAAGGATTAACCCCCATACGTGCGTCTCTTGATTAGCATATTCCATTGGAAAGGTTTCGTAGGACTTAGCCGTGCCGGCATACCAAAGGAAGTGTGCTTAATAGCTTGGCAAAAAGGCGGTCTGAAGTGTGGGTACATTGGTACACCCCTGTAGGGATTAAAAACTATTCGAATAGCCTAGTCCTAGGTTATGGACACGCTTGGGGAAGTCTTCCAAGAGTTAGACTACAACATTTTTAATTAAAACTTGATGGGTGGTATGAATTAGGGATTCATGCTATGTTGTGGTGGCTTTGGGGAAAGTCACTTCTAGGTGGATACTTGCTACTTATGTTTACTCGCTGTTATTTAAATGCTTAAAAACAGATTTTACAAACTGCTATTCAACTTATTATAATATTGCAAATAAAACTTGCTTTGTGCGTCTAAAGAACCATATAACCACATTCTGTGAATACTGACTTTCATGTAGCTATGTATAGGCTTGTTACTCGTAAGTCTTGCGAGTACATTTTTGTACTCACCGCATTGCTTGTATTGTGCGAGAGGAAGATAGTGAGTCCGATGGACCTCACTTTTGTGAGTTGTCTTGTGGCGGTTTAAGGGCGATTAGCTTAGCGGCCCGGTCGGTTGCCACAATGGTGTTATGTGGCTAACCGGTCGTCTTTTGGTTTAAGCCATCTTATGGCAACTTTTGCTTCATTTGTTACTTATTTGCTACTCTTGTCATTTGGTCATTTGGTGTGTTGTAATAACTTATATTATGTATGTCTTTTGGTAGACTTGTTATATTCTGTTGTATGGAATTGATGCATGCTTTGATATGATGTATGTGTGCTGCTTGTTCTGGGAGGCACATATTCATCGAGACGCGGATTATTCTATTTGTGATACTAGAACCAGAGGAAGGTTAAGTATTACAAGTTTAATAAACCGGGGTCTCACATGCATGCTTTGATATGATGTATGTGTGCTGCTTGTTCTGGGAGGCACATATTCATCAAGACGCGGATTATTCTATTTGTGATACTAGAACCAGTGGAAGGTTAAGTATTACAAGTTTAATAAACCGGGGTCTCACAGTTCCTTTCGGGTGGGGAAACCAAAGGAGATCGATGGTAGTTTTTACTCGGGAGATGAAGAAGGAAAGGAGGAAGTGAAAAAACCCAAAGTCTACAAAGGGGTTTTATAAGCTTCAGAATTTCTAACTGTAATAAGGAGTTACCCAAAAAAGTCTAACGGACACAAAAACTCTTCAATTCCCAAGGCAAAGTTCTCAACTTTGAAGTGAATCTGAACCGCTTCAAATGCCCTTGCATTTAAATAAGCATCACCCGATACGATTTCATCGGAAGGAAAGTGTTCACACAATTTATTCATTTAAAGTTGGGGCTGGTGGCGAGGATTAAAACCTCTATATATTATCTTTAATATATAAAAGACCATACGTCTTCATGGTCGTAACCCTGAGGTGCACGACCTCCGGTGGTAGAGGTTCCAGAGGTTCCATAATGGGTACCCGGGTCGGACAAAGGCCTAAGCCAAGCTCCGGACCGGGAGAACTGCTCGTAGAAGGTATGAACTGACGCTCGGAATAAATCCCAAGGTATATTCTCTACCGTATGATGAATGGAGCACGTGTATATTCCATGCCATACGACGCATTTTATCCAGACACACCAGCGAACAACCTCCATGCGGTTGTATGTTTCCTAGACATATAACCGCCGAACGGTTGATTCGCATCAACAATCACTTGACTCAGGCGGGCATGGCAACGCGCGCATCGACGTCTTCTCGGAATGCTTGCCACCTCTTCGAGGGCTATTTAAAGATGGAAAGGAAGACAAAAGAAGGAAGGAACACAAACCATAGTTTCGTGTGATAGACCTGAGATAGCAAGAGAGCAAGCAGAGTTCTTAGTGTATACCTTGTAAATTCCAGTTCATATTAATAAAGAGCAGCCCCATCATTTCCTGAGATTTCCACTCACTTTCTCCTTTTATTTTCGTAAGATCGACGTCTTGATCGTCGACAGTAATGGTTTTGAGCTTGATCAACTCTTCTTTCCTCAAAAGCTCTCGAAGTAATAACGTCTACTTGCAAGCGAAAGTGAAAACCCATATAAATACAAAACAGAGCAACAAATAAACTTCAAAAATTAAATAAAAACCACAGGAAATTAGGGCTTGAATTTAGAAACTTGAATGGACTCAATAGGAGTTCGTTTGAAGAAGAACGGGCTCTAAAGAGATTTAAATGTAAGAAAAAGAAAACACTATTTTGGTTTTTTAGAATTTTCTTTCTAAAGGAAGTTCTAAAATATTGCATCAGCATGATGTCAGCAATGAATTTCAGAATTAAAAAAAAAATCCCGAAAATAGGGAATAGAGACTAACAAGTGGGGCCCTCGGTCTAGGGACCAGGTCTATTGTTTTGGTCTACTAGTCTATGGCTCATGGGTTCATGGAACAGTGAACTAACATGTGGGGTCCACATGTCAGAGACTAGGTCTACCGTGCACCAAGTCCATGTGGATTGGCTCTGATGCTGTTGTGGGTGAGGGCAGCTGCGGCATTGACCTGGCAGACACGTGGACACAGAGGTGATGTGGCGCGGACATGGTAGACACACGGTGACACATGGCTTCCACGTCGCTCGACAGCGGTGATGGCTCGAGAACCTAAGGTCGCGCCGAACCATTGGGGCCACGAGGCGCAAGTGGAAGCATGCATTAGGTAGTTGGAGCAACGGTGAGCTTGATGGGGTACATGCAGCGGTCGAAGTTGGACGGTGATGGACAGCGGTGAGGTCTAAGCAGCGGCTAAGGCTCGGGCTCAACAACAATGAAGCTATAGTGGCACTCCAGCGACGTTGAGATGATATCGGTGTAGATCAGGCTCTAGCGATCCCGACAGTGGTGACGAGGAGACCTAGCGCTTACTAACGACGGCGGAACATGACGACAAAGGTTTCAGTGGTGGCTTTCCTTCCCAAGGTGATTTCGGCGACTAGGGCTTGGGACCTGAGCGATGGTGACTACGGTTGAGATGCGGAGGTCAAGGGTTACCTCCCCCTTTATAGTCTGCGGTGGTAGAGTCCTAGCACGCACAACAAGAAATCGAGCGGCGACAAGTCCAAGGGCGAGATGGTGGTGAAGACGATGCATAGTGTGTCGGTAGGGCCCACACATTAGCGATGGTGGCTCGGGTGAGTCCGCATCGGAAACGACACACGTGGGTCCGGGCGCAGGTGAGAGAGAGATGCGGGCTACTTGCGGAATGGGTCGGCGGTTGGGCTGGGCTGAGCTGAGAGAATAGGGTTGGCCTGGGGATAGAGATTTAGCCCAAAGAATTTCTTGAGATTTTAAATAGTTATTGTATTTCAGAAATACTAGAAAATCCAAATGGCAACTTAAAATAGCAAATGAACTCGGAAAAATTCTAGAAAATATTTCCAAACACAAAGAAGTCAAATAAAATAGTTTTGGATTTAATTTATTTTCAGATTAGTCACATTAAATTGTTTTGACATTTGAAAGTGCCATTTAAGCTTTATTAAATTCAAATAAAATTTGGAGAAATTTTCCAAGGGACTAAACTACTTAGAAAGGTTTTGAATCTCAGAAAATTGGTATGTTACAAACCTCCCCATTATAGGAATCTTGACCCCACGATTCAGGCTAGCTAGAGAAATGGCTAGGAAACTCGACTCTCAGCTCTTCTTCACGCTCCCATATTGCTTCATTTTTTGAGTAATTGCTCCACTAAACTTTGCAAAAATGAACAGTCTTGCTTCTGGTTAAACATTCTGCTACATTCAAAATCTTAACTAGCTGTTCTTTGTAAGTGAGATCCTCTTTCAAGTCAATTGAATCCAGGAGAGTCTGCTTTGTTGGCACCTGAAGACACTTCTTCAACCGCAAGACATGAAAGACATCATGTACTCTTGCTAACGACTGTGGCAGTTCAAGTTGGTAAGAAACTTCTCCTCAGCGCTTCACAATCCTGAAAGGGCCGACATACCTAGGGGCAAGCTCCCCTTTGGTATGAAACCTTCTGACACCTTTAAGAGGAGTAACCGAAGATAAACAAAATCTTACGGCTCAAAGCATAGATCTGCGCGATTATCGGCATAGCTCTTCTCCTTGATGCGCTATCTTCAATCTTTGTCTAACCTTGGATACTTGGTCCTTTGCCTCTTGAATGATATCTGGTCCGAACACCAAACGCTCAGATGTCTCTTTCCAATTTAGAGGGGTTCTGCAGGCATGACCATACAAAGCTTCAAATAGTGATATTTGCGGACCGACTTGATAACTATTATTATGCGAGAATTCGCATATGGCAAAATCTTGTCCCAACTAGTAGCATGAGCTAGAGCACAAGCTCTCAACATATCCTCCAACACTTGATTTACTTTTGATCTGCTCATCCGTTTGAGGGTGATAAGCATTACTAAAATTTAAATGAGTAAACAAAGCTACATGCAAACTCGCGAAATGAGAGGTAAACTATGATCCTCGATCTAACACTATCTTCTTACGCACACCATGCAAGCGATAATTCTTGACATATATAATTCTACAAGGCAATCTCACGAGTAAGTGGTTTTGGTGGCAAGAAATGTCTTGCCTTAGTCAAGCGGTCCACTGTTACCCAAATAGAATCGTAACTGATTGAGTCCTTGGTAAACGGTGATAAAATCCATACCGATCTTTTCCATTTCCATTACGGAATTTTTAAGGTTTGCAACAAACCTACTAGTCTCGATGTTCTACTTTTACTCTTGGACACATCACGGGGCAACAAATTCTGCGACTTCGCTGGATTTGGCCACGAAAATTATTCTTAACATCTGATATATCTTGGTGCTTCGGGGTGAATGGAATAATTTGAATCATGAGCATCTTTAAAATCAGGTGTCTCAAACCATCAATGTCAGGCACATAGATACGTCCATTGATCGAAAGCGTATCCTAATCATCCTTAGTAAAATCCTTGAACTTTTCTTCTTCCATCTTGATCTTAATATCCTTAATCACAGGATCATCTGGTTGGGATGCATAAATCAACTTTTCCAACACAGACTTTATTTCCAAACTGGCCACAAATCCTTCGACTACTACTTCTAACTTCAATTTCTGAAATTCTTTACGAAGTTCTAGGCAATTCTCATTCATCTTCAAAACATTACAGTAGCTTTTGCGAATTAAAGCATCTGCCACAGCATTAACTTTATCGGGATGGTAGTGGATTTCAATATTATAATCCTTTATTAACTCTAACCATCTTCTCTACCTTATATTTATGTAAGACCGGGTGAAAATATACTTCAAGCTCTTATGATCCGTATATATCTCGTAGCGATTACCAATAAGACAATGAAGCCAAATTTTCAAAGCATGCACAACGAAGGCTAATTCCAAATCGTGAGTAGGATAATTCTCCTCACGAGGTCTCAGTTGTCTCGATGCATAGTTTCGATGGATTAGTATCGATCTTTTGAATGAATGCTGGGGGCTCTACTAGAGCGAAACTACACAGAAAAGGACACGGGGATTTTATACATGTTCAAGCTTTCTCCTAAGAGAATAATAACCCTACTACCGTGTTGCTGTATTGATTGTGTTTACAACAGTGAGGAAGTCACTAAAACTTGGGCTTGATGACTTCTGTCTCTCGTTATGTCTTCTCTATCATCCTTTGTCTATCGACTTTACTCCTTATATAGCGCATGAAGGGGTGGCAGTTGTTCACGTCAAAAGACACCTTGTCGTTTGATGCAATGCGCACGTTTAAGGATGGTTATTATCAGAGACATCCCCCACGTCGCCTTGTGGTTATGTCAGAGACGGAGGGTTAATACATGCAGTTAAGCAAGAACTCGTAGAATTTGTTGCCCTATGCGACATGTGTCCGAAAGTAAAAATAGAACATCAGAGACCAGCATGTTTGTTACAACCCTTCAAAATCCCAGAGTGGAAGTGGGAAGATATCAGAATGGATTTTATCACTAGTTTACCCAAGACTCTATCGAGTTACGATTCCATTTAGGTAATAGTAGATCATTTGACGAAGGTTGCTCATTTCTTACCAGTCAAAACCACTTACTCGAGACACCGCCTTGCAAAATTATATATGTCAAGAATTATCAGTTTGCATGGTGTGCCTAAGAAGATAGTGTCGATCAGGATCCTAGTTCACATATCATTTTTGGCAAAGTTTGCATGGCCTTTGGGGACTCATCTAAACTTTATTACTTCTTATCACTCTCGGTGATGGACAAGCTAAAACGATGAAATCAAGTATTGGAAGACATGTTGAGAGCTTGTGCTCTAGGTCAAGCTACTAGTTGGGACAAGAGTTTACCTATGCAAATTCTCATACAACAATAGTTATCGAGCCGGTTGCAAATGTTACCATTTGAAGCTTTGTATGGTCATGCCTATAGAACCCATCGAATTGGACGAAGCAGTGAGCGTTTGTTATTCAAACAAGTTATTATTCAGAAGCGGATGACAAAGTGTCTAGATCGAGAGAAGATTAAAGATAGCTCATTCTAGATAGAAGAGTTATGTTGAGAATCGCCGTGATCTCACTTTAAACCAGAGGATTTTGTTTATATTCAAGTTACTTGGCAAAGGTGTCGAAGGTTTCATGCCAAAGAGAAGCTTGCCTAGGTATTTCGGTCCTTTTAGGATTGTGAAGCACCGAGGAGAAGTTGCTTACCAACTTGAGCGCCTCGATCTTTAGTAGGAGTACATGATGTCTTTCATATCTCACGATTGAAGAAGTGTCTTCGTGTGCAAATGGAGCAGACTCCCTTAGATTCAATTGAATTGAAAGATGATCTTACTTACCAAGAACAACCAGGTCAAGATTTTGGAGATGGCAAAATGTTTGACCGAAATAAGACCATCCATTTTTGCAAAGTTCGGTAGAGTAACCACTCGAGAGAGTGAAGCAGCGTGGGAACGTCAAGAAGACCTAAAAGTGAGTTTCCTAGCATTTTCTCTAGCTAGCGTGAATCTTGGTCGAGATTCTTTTAAAGGTGGAGGTTTGTGACATCCCAATTTTACGAGTTTCAAAATCCTTTTGAGTAGTTTAGTCCTTTAGAAAAATTCACCAAATTTTTGTTGATTTAAATAAAGCTTAAATGGACTTTCAAATGTCAAAACAATTTAATATGACTAATCTAAACATCAATTAATTCTAATACTATTTTATTTGAGTTCTTTGTACTTGAAAATATTTTCCAGATTTTTTTGGAATTTTTCTGACTTCATTTGCTATTTTTAAAGTCGCATTTTGATTTACTAGTATTTCTAAATTGCAAAACCTATTTAAATCTTATGAAATCAATGGGCTGAATTTCCTAACTCGGCCCAACCCTATTCTGTTTCTGACCCATTTTCCACGTGCTGCCCACCTTCTCTCTCACATCGGCCCCCCCACCTGATTTGCACCATCGCCGTTTGCTATGTGGTTTCGCCCAAGCATGTCTTTAGGGAATTAGAAATACACGGGATATATAGACAAAGAGGGTCGAACTATTGCGTAAAACATGGCCATTTGCCTTTGCGGCCCAGCTCAGCGTTGTACTCCTTGCCCTGCGCCTTAGCTTTTGCCATGATGGCCCTCTTCCGCGCCCTCTGAGTCTCGCGGCGCCTGGCATGCTCGCGCTCCTGCTCCTTGTGCAACCTCTCCCACCTCTTGTCCTCCATCTCAGCTTGCAGCTCTTTGAGGCACCTTTCACGGCTCTCGTAGTCCTCCCGGGCCCACCCTTCCTTGTCAGTAGCATCCACAAGTTGTAGGGGTGGATCGTGTTGTCGATCTACTGGCTGAAGTCGCACAAGCACGACAGATTGCAGTGGGAAGAGAGACTTGGTTATGGCGTAACAGGAAGCAAAATATTGATGTGCACTGAAATGCAATTTCATTACCGGTACTGTGGCTCGCGTGTCAAACTGCTGATCGGGGTAGTCGTGCGAAGTTTGGCGACACCGATGGTCTTTGCCCAATGGTCCATTTGTCAATTGATTTGATGCATTTCCAGGCGTCCCAACACCAGCAAAGGGGTGGCGCCACCCCCACCCGGGGCCCTTTCGGAGGGCATTAGCGGGCATAGGAGGGGGGCGCGGCTCGAGCTAAATAGTTGGGCGTACTGCGAGGATGTGGGTGGTGTCTGTAAAGTCACGACTAAATGCCTTGTGGTGAGCGGCAGTCTCCTGGGGACCCACCCAATCCTTCAAAAGCTCACGGATGCGCTTCCATTCCTTCTCCTTATCCATATTATCTAGGTAGTGTTGTTGGCGTGGAGTTCCTGGCTGAGTAGTGCTGTATTTATAGCAGTAGTGGACGCAGCTATAGCAGCTCCATTGCGATGAGGCATGGAGGTGACGTCCTGCTTTGCAGAGAGTGGTCACGTCCTACTTTGCAGAGTGAGGTCATGTCCTGCTTTGCAGAGACATGTAATAACGGTAGATTAACACTGATAATGAAGTTAAAGTGTGTAATTATGATACAATTAGTTCCACACTTCGTACAACAAGCAAAGCACTAACTAAAGTACAAGTTACAACATGCTAGCATTTCTAATGTTAGTACGACTACACACACAACAAGAAGTAGTGCTGTACTTTATGTCGGTGTTCCTACCTGTCGGCAGGTGCCTTGCAAGTTCTTGTTGTGTGGCCTTCCGTCATAGCGACCACAATGTTTACACCTACTCTAGCTTCCCATCGTCCATATCATTCCTAATACAATGACTCTATCGACGGCCCTTCCCACCCTTCAACAGGTCAAGATCCAAAATCCAAATCCTCTGTGCCATAACCAATGTGGTGAAGTTGCCCACAACCCTGAAGCCTCTTAGCTCACCGCACCACGCCTACTGTACCATCTCCTTCATGAAGTACTCTGACATAAAGTTTGATGGGTCCATGTTGATGGTCCCGCGTGCGGTGAGGACATGAGAGCGTGGCTTATGAAGGAGCATTGGCTTGTTGCATGTGCAGCTAGGTTTATTCACATGATCTCCAAGGCACACCTCATGGGTAACAAGAGAGCGAGCCGTCCCAAATCCAGCTCTATTTTCTGATGGCCTTCATCATCCTGGGGTGGCGATCATGGATTATACATACATCAGGATGTGCCCCAACTACTCCCTCCTTCAGATGTTGAAGGAACCACAACCAGCTATCAAAATTCTCACTTTAAATGAATGCGATGGCCAAGGGCAGAATCTGATTGTTGCCGTCAATGCCAATTGCTATCAGGATCTGGCCCTTGTATTTTCCAGTTAGAAACGTCTCATTGATTGAGATCACGTTCAGCATGTGCCTGAAAGCATCGATGTAGGCACCGAAGGCTAAGAAGGCCCTATGTAATACCATGAAACCTAGCGGCGGTCTTCTGGATAGCTTATCCTTCACAGCAATGTATCTGCCTAGGTTCCTGTCATGTAGTACCTAGAGCATATGAGGAAGGTTGTCGTAAGCTACCTCGAAAGAACTGAACCTCCTGTAACACCCCAGCCTAACATGAGCCTGGAATGCTACTAAGCCAACAATATAACAAATTTAAAACCATGACACTTTACTAAATTTCGGCAGAACTGTAACACCCCAGCCCCAACAACAGACTGGAATGCTACCAAGCTAACAACAAAGAATATTAACTCCATGACACTTTACTAATGTTCGGCAGCATCTCCTTTGTTTAGCTAACAAAACTAGGAGTTTCAACATGAACAAGTATCACAATCAAGAATTCCACTCGCTGAATAAACAATAGGAATCATGGTATACTAAAAGTCTAAAGCATAATCACAATTAACTAAAAGAATAAGCTACTCATCATTATTACAAAATAATCCAACGGGTAAACATAATCATAATCAATCCCTTAAGTAGTTTGCTCATTTATTAAGGTACGATCTGAAATTTAATCATCTACCAAGGTTTCATGGCAGTGTGCGTGTGAACATAAGACTACTCCCTCCCATGCATATTGTTCTTGGATTGGGTACCTAAAACACAATAAAAGCAAGAGTGAGCCCAAAGACTCAGCAAGTACCGAAAAGAATCATTAACCTCACAAATTACAGCAACAATATTCAAACCCAAAGCTTTATTCGTAAAACATAGCTCATGATGAATGAATGCAAATATGCAATGCATCTTTTCTCTTCCACTCTTTGTTACATTTCACCGGTAATGCGAGATATGCAATCGTCGCCGCATACCATGCCTGTGCTCGCAAGCACAGGGACCAATTGTCCAATACTCCGCAAGTAAAGAGGACCTCAAGCCTACACTCCACAAGTGTGGGGACCTCAAGCTCGTCATATACATGACGGGGATCTCAACAAATGTTTGATCACCACATGAACAAGTCTTCATTTTGTCAACATGATGCATATGCACAAATTATGAATCATCATAATCATACCTCCTCAGCAACATCACTTGTGAATTTAACTCATTCATACTTCTATGTTCTATCATGCATGTTCATAGACATTCATACACTCAAGAAACCATGCATATTACATATTTTCACAACATTGATAATCATGGTCGACAACATCTATAACACTCTAGCATCCATAGATATCACATTTATTCACAATACTAGCAAACAAGTACTTGCCTTAACCGTGTGAGAATGGAGGATGTGAAGACGGTGCTGCCTCTGGGACTAGTCCCCCGCCTAATTCATTTAAAAACATACTAAGACAATATTAATGTACCACATAAACTATAAAAGCAAACACAAACTTGCAATAGTTCTTTTAACGCGAACCCAACTCCAATTTCCTAGATGTTGTTCTGTCCCCTCTGTGAGCTGTCGCGTTCTAAAATTCGTATCTTTTAGTGCAGGAGTCCAAATGAGGTGTTCTTGGACTTCATTGAAAGGTTATCAAATTCCCCAACTAAACCTAGTTGGTGGACCTTCCTGATTCGGCCATCTAATATTCCTATCATGCCAAATAACAGAACATCGAATTCGCATTAGGTTCTCTGGACAGTACACTAAAACTATCATAACTTTCAGCTCGTTTGTCCAAATTTCGCGTTCTTGGGCTTCCCTGAAAGCTACAACAATTATATACAACTCTCGTTATACTGAGCTCCTATAATGTTTCTTTAACTCATCGCTCAAGTCAGATTACTAAAACCTGTCAGAGTACTGACAGATTCGCAGAATAGTCACACTAATAAATTCATAACTTTTGAACCATTTGTCCAAACGATGTGATCTTATACTCTACAGAAAGATATAGACGTCTACTACAACTTTATAGGAGGCATCCAGAACAGATTCTTCTCTTAAACTCATCAAAAAGGTTGGCTAACCCTGTCTGCCCTAACAGATCTAATTACCGACGAAGCTAAATAATCAATTAATCGACTAATCGCAAGGGGATCAGATCTTACCCTTGACGAACCATTGAAGATCACGTACTGAGGCCACGATCTCTCCCCTTCCCTCTCTTCTTCCCTCTCTCCTTCTTCTCCCTTCTTTGGCCGACAGCAATGGGAGAGCACCACCAAGAGGGAGGGGAACAGCAATGGAGTGCATGGGGGCGTCTACTGCGGCGGCAGGGTCCTGTAGCTATACGTGCTACAGTAGTGCTAGGGTTTTCCCCCTCCTTTTATTGGTGACCGGCCCCTTATAGGCCTCCTAGACTCAGGCCCGAGGCCTAGGTTGCCGAGGATTTGCATAAAACCTCCTTTTTCTTCTGCTAAACTCTTTTCTATTTGGTCATTCTGTTAATTCTACTAACTCTCTCTTGATAAACTTTCAGATACTTTTGGGATATTACAAGAATCTCCTCTGTTTAGCTAACTATACCGGGGGTTCCAACAAGCACAATTATCAAAATTAAACAAATCAACATTCAGTATAAACTATAGGCAATCAAGATGTGCTAAATGACTATAGCATAATCACAAATATCCAGAATATGGTACTCATCATTATTATAAATAATCCAATGCGTAAACATAACCATAATAAATCCTTTAAGAAGTTTGCTCATTTATTAAGGCATGATCTGAAATTTAATCAACTATAAAAGATTCATGGCAGTGTGTGTGTGAACATAAAGCTACTCCCTCCATGCATGTTGTTCTTGGATTGGGTACCTAAAACAACAACAACAACAAGAAGAGTGAGTCCACAGACTCGACAAGTACATATAAAAGACATTACAATACAAAATTATAATATCGCATCCACTTCGAACTTTACATCAAACCATACCACATGCATATGCAATGCTCAAGGATCCTTTCTCTTTATCTCTTTGTGCATTTTACCGATAATGCAAGGTATGCAACCGTCATTGATACCCATGCTTGTGCTCATAGCGCGAGGACCAAGAGCCCAATACTTCGTAAGTAAAGGGATATCAAGCCCACACTCCACAAGTGTGGGGACCTCAAGCCCATCATATACAAGACGGGGACCTCAAAGATATCCATGCTTGGCCAAGACACATGACCAAGCCTCAACATGATCTCAATATGCACATGCATAGTTACTTTATTTATCATCAACATACCAAAAGCAATAACATCATACATGACTAGAACTTAGTCATACTTCGAGAAATCACCATTATTAATACACAAATTATGCCAATCACCGTGCATCGCTATCATGAAACAAATACATGCAAACATGGTCAAGCATTCACAATTAATCTATCAATCAATGTACTTGCCTCAACCGTGCGAGAGTGAAGGACGCGAAGAGGACGCTGCCCCTGGAACCAACCCCCACTTGAAGTTAAGTTAACAAGCACTCTAAGATAATAATACTGGATCAAAACAAAGCTAGAAACACATACGAAAAAACTA
This sequence comes from Ampelocalamus luodianensis, assembly GCA_036346255.1. NCBI lineage: Eukaryota > Viridiplantae > Streptophyta > Magnoliopsida > Poales > Poaceae > Ampelocalamus > Ampelocalamus luodianensis. The sequence continues at coordinate 68,342,797 of CM070621.1, read as the reverse complement.
TACTCTCTCGCACAACCCCAACTCCAAAATCCTAAACAGCAGTGTGTCCCCTCGACAAACAGTCATAATAAAAAAAATTCATATCTTTTAGTACAGAGATCCAAATGGGGTTTTCTTGGACTCTCTAGAAAGCTTATCAAATCCTCCATCTAAACCTAGATGGTGAGCCTTCCAGATTCGGCAATTTTCTACCCCTACCAAGCTGATGAACAGAACAACTAATTCACGTTGGGTTTCTGGACAGAGATATTAAAACTATCATAACTTTCAGTATAATTATCCAAATTTTGTGTTCTTTAGCTTACCATAAATCTAAGACAATTATATACATCTTTCGTTATAGTGAGACCTCCCAGCAATTCCTTTAACTATCCGCTTATGTCTGATTACTAATAACTGTCAGAATTCTAGCAGATTTACCGAACAGCAGCGCTACGAAATTCATAACTCCTAAATCGCTCGTCCAAACGACATGATCTAATACTCTACTGAAAGCTAGCGATGTTGCTCACAACTCTCTAGGAGGTGTCCAGACCAGAATTCGTACTTAACTTCATCAAAAACGTCGGCCATTACGGACTGTCCTAAACAGGTCTATTCCTGACGTCGCCTAATTAATCAAATACACCACGCGATTCCTCTTCCCCTCCCTTCTCTCTTTTCCCCTTCCTTCTTCTTTTTCTTCTTCTTGGTCGGTAGCACCCAAAGGAGGCGACGCAAGGAAGTGGGGCGTCTACTGTTCACGGGGGGTACTAAAGTAGTGGTGGCTACTATAGCATACCATGCTACAATACCGACCCTAGGGTTTCCCGCCTCCTTTTATTGGTGGTCTGCCCCTCACAGGCCTCTTGGGCTAAAGCCTAAGGCCTAGGTTGCCAAAGAATTGCAGAAATCCCCTCTAATCCTCTGTTAATTCTATTTTTTTCTAATTGGTCCTTCTCCCTAATTCTTTGTTTTCACTTAAATAGACTTGGGGTATTACACCTCCTTTGCAAAGCCTTCTGCTTTGCACGCCATCCCTTTACGTAGCTAATCTTGTACTTGAATTTCTGCTCGATAGCCATCATGATATGCTTGGCCTCCGTGTCCTTCTTCTTCTATCTCTCTGCATGAGATTAGCTATGAAGGTGGATGTTATGTTGCGATTATTCGGCAAAGCACTACTGAGCACATAGGAGTGCATCTTGTACTTGAATTTCTACTCAATAGCCACCATGATGTGCTTGGCCTCCAGGTCCTTCTTCTTCTCTATCTCTCGTACATGAGATTGGCTATGAAGGTGGATGTTAGGTTGTGATTCTTGACAAAGCACTCACGAGCATGTAGGAGTGCACCTCCACCTTGGAGAGAATCCAGTGGTCTCGTAATTGGGTCTAAATGAGTGCACATGTGTAACACCCCAGCCTGACAACGGCTTGGAATGCTACTAAACTAACACTAAAGCTATTTTAACATTGATACAATTCTCTAAAATCTGAAAGAACCTTCTTTGTTTAGTTACTAATTGGAGGTCTCGACCTTTAATTGTAACATAGTTAAATAATCCAACATCCAGCATAATCAAGATACCACCAAAACTATGCTAATCATCACTATATCATCCATAGCATGCTAAACAACTATAAGCATAAACAAAAGGACATCCATGATTCTCTAATCAACTCTATTACAAATTATTCCAAGCAGAGGGAGTATCATATGTAATTCTTAAAGCAAGTTTCTCATCTACTAAATTATCATTCTATCAATTCAAATATGAGTAGTTTGTGCCATTGTGCAACCACTCTAAGTCTTACTCCCTTCCATGCATGCCGTTCTTGTATAGGGGTACCTAAAACACAACAACAGCAAGAGTGAGTCCAAAGACTCAGCAAGTACAATAAATGGCAATAATAACATAATCAACTGTAATCATCATCATCCATCTACAATCTCTATTATAAACATGTCATATGCTCATGCTATGCAAGATGCTCAAGTGCACTTTCTCTTTGTCTCTTTATCTTTTGCATTTTACCGGTAATGTAAAGTATGCAACCGTCGCTGCATACCCATGCTTGTGCTCGCAAGCGCATAGACCAATTGCCCAATACTCCGCAAGTAAAGGGGACCTCAAGCCCACACTACACAAGTGTGGGGACCATAAGCCCATCGTTTTCATGATGGGGACCTCTTTTCAATGCCCATATTCCACGAATGTGGGGACCTCAAGCCCGTCATCCACATGACGGGGACCTCATATATGCATAGTCACCACGTGACCAAGCCTCCAATATGATAGCATGATGCACATGAATAAAACTTTAAACCATCATAAATTTGTATTCACAACATCATACATGAATAAACTTATTCATACTTCTAGCGTTCATCATCGTTGACATTCATAGCATTCTAGCATCCATGAATAGCACACATATTCATAATACTAGCAAACATGAACAATCACTCATGAATAATAATTAATCATATCCCCACATTCACCATCCTTAATCACACATCAACCATGCATAGCTAATACGTATCAAAATATTAGCACTCTCTATCAACCATTCATAACTATTCTATCAACAGTACTTGCTACTGTTGTCATGTATTGAAAACACACAAACATGGCCAATCAATCACAACCAAGTAACAAGCAATGCACTTGCCTTAACCGCGTGAGCGGAGGATGAGAAGATGGTGTTGCCCGGGACCAGTTCCCCACCTAAATTCAATTAAAAGCATACTAAGATAACAGTAATGGACCAAGAAAACTAATAAAAGCAAACCGAACTAGCAATAATTCTTTTAACGCGATCCCAACTCCAATTTCTAAATGCTGTTCTGTCCCCTTTGTGGACAGTCACGTTCTAAAATTTATATCTTTTTGTACGGGAGTCCAAATAAGGTGTTCTTAGTCTTTCTGAAAAGCTTATCAAATTCCCCACCTAAACCTATTTGGTGAGCCTTCTAGATTCGGCCATCTAATACCCCTACCAAACAGATTAACAGAGCAACTATTTCACGTCAGAGTTTCTGGAGAGCAACTTCAAACCATCATAACTTTCAGAATACTGATCCAAATTTCGCGTTCTTTAGCTTACCTGAAAGCTATGACAATTATCTACATTTTTCGTTATAGTGAGACCTCCCAGAAACTCTTCTAGCTAACAGTTTAAGTCCAATTACTAAAATCTAACAGAACCACAGCAGATTTGCGGAACAGCAGCGCTACGAAAATCATAACTTTTGATCCGCTCGTCCAAACAATGCGATCTTGTACTCTACAGAAAGGTATCGACGTCGCCTACAATTCTCTAGGAGATGGACAGATCAAATTATTCTGTTAAATAACTCAAAAACATCGCCCAACCTGATCTGCTCAAGTCAGACCTAAATACCGACATTGCTAAAGATCAAATAATCTACTAATCGGAAGGGGATCGCATCTTACCCTTGAAGAACCGCCGCTAAACGCAATGAACACCAACCCTAGGCCACGATCTCTCCCTTTCCTTCCTCCCTTCTTCCCTTCCTTCTTCTTCCTTTCTCTTCCTTGGCGGCAAGACAGGAGCTTTCTCCTTCTCCTTCTTGGTTGGCGTAAAGCAAGGGGTGAGAGGGTCTGTAGCACGCCATGGTACTGTAGCACGGCGGCGGTACTGTAGTACAGCTACTGTAGCAATCCTAGGGTTGCCCCCTCTCCTTCTTATGTGGCCCACTACCCCTTCCCCTTGGGCCTAAATGCTGTGGACCGGAAGCCCACAGCCCAGGTTGTCCAAATTATGCATAAATCACCCTCTAATCTCCTGTTAAAATATTTTTAATTGATCTTTCTCTGTAATTTATTTCTTCTCTTTCGAATACATTTGGAGTATTACATTCTACCCCTTAAACAGAATTCAACCGAATTGTTACCATGCTTAAACGCATGAGAACAATCACAACTAGAATTTACCACAAAACTCCGCACAAGTACTCGAGACAGTCCTAGCGATAAGCCAATCTATAAATTCATGTGACTAAAGAACCTATCCAACTCACCTTTGGTTAAACTTCCTTTTGGTACCGAAGTACACCGTCGGTACCAAACACACTGAACTCTTGTTCGACTCTCGATCGATCACTTTACCTATGGAAGCAAATCTCCTTTAACAAGGGATGCACAAAGAACTCATATACCAACTCACTTATCCAAGAACTCAGCTGAAAACAAAGGAGTCATAATGCATCCAACTCAAAACCATCTTCCCTTAGTAGAGCCCAATCCAAAATCAATGGATTTAACATGAAAACTTTTCCACTTTTCAAGTAGGCAGTTTAGAGATAAATGCCACATAGCCAAAAGCGAAATCACTCGAATAACCAAATTTAACCTTTTTCTCAACTGGATGGGACCACATATACCAACAGGAACCAACTCAAGTAGTAACTAACATCCGGCATAAACACATGGTTCAAATAAGAACTAAGAATATCTCACCATCCAAGTTCACATCCTTTTCCACAATCTTTCTTTTAGGAATTTAACTTTCTCTTAAACCATACGATCCCAAATCACCGCATAATACATTAACTCAATTACCTTAAATTGGCGACCTCAAAGTTATGTTCAACCGAGCAAAAAATCCACTCTTATGCAGGGAGACTCTTCCAACCCATGATATCACACTCTAGCCAACTTCTCTACCGAATGAATTACTTTGACAGAATAATTCCCAACGCAACTCAATATAGAATTCACCCACCATCACATCCCTCAATCCATTAAGGATAACCAATTTGAAATTCATATCACACTCTCATTTACTACACGAAAGGATACTATCAAAGATGATCCCACTACTGGAATCCACTCTTATTCTCTGTTTTTACACATAACCATTGGCAACCAAGATTCTAGCATAAAAATGCAAAGCCCAAATTCAACCTCCAAGACTCCTACAACCAACTTTTCGTATAAAACATCGAGAAAACTTCAGATTCACTCACTAGAATTCCCACACTCTAAACATACTCAAACATTATCATTCACATGTAAAATATTTTCTCGACCAAATTATCTTTTAGAAGAATTCTATCTCCCGGAAGGTTATTCACTAAAACCGGGCATACTGCGACATCTCAACCTTACCTACTATTCCATCATTGACATTACGATTAAATTACTTCGCTAATCCTACATCTCATTAAACTACACCGCCATAGATCACATACCCAACCTTGCAAAATTACCCAATCGCGATACTCTAACACATTGATCAAGCTTCCGGACTTTCGATAATCCCAACATTCCAACATGATTGAAGGTTCTTGGATTATAATTCGTTATGGGTTCCACTAGTTGTAACACTAATATATTTTATTTCAACGACAATCATTCTATTTAAATCCAATTCCTTCCAAGAGTTTTAGGACAAAACCAAATCACTTTCTACTGATCTTCCAATAGCTTGGCCCCTATAATTCTCACTGCGATCATTTACTTGGGCACCACCAACCAATCGCCACATTACATCCTATAAGACCTTGCAACCCAAGTCGGTTGATCTTTTCTTAATAGTAAAGAGCAAACAAATACAAGTTTTAACACACGAGGAAACACTACTCCTCACAGTGAGCATGAGACTAAGAGAAATAGTCAAATAGCATTAATCTTGAAACACAAAAGACGAGGCGCAATTGAGGCACAAGTTCACAAGAGGAGTTTGGACATCAATAAATCACAATAAAACACTGCTTTTGAAACACAAGAAGCGCTTAAGCGGCAGCGAAAGAAAAGTTGCGGTTACAATCTGAACTCCAACCTCAAAAACTTATGGTACAATTTTTTCCTTGTTAACAGAAAAACAATTCCCTTTCATCACTTAAGAACCCATTAGAACATTCTCACACATCGCCTCTCTTAACGATTTCAGCTACCACATTAAGCATGAACTACCAAAGGCTCACAAATGCAAGAATCCAAACTTCCCATTTAACTTGATATTATGGAAGGCGGACATATTACTTTCTTTCTAAAAGAGTCCCCATCACTCCCACAAGTCACAATCCCTTATAGACAATCTTATTAATGTCAAGAATAATAACTATTAATAAGAATCTTTATCGTCAACTCTTTTAACAAGGGCATGCGACCACAAGTCACATTCCTTATGGGACATACATGAATAAATCATATATCTATATATATTTTCAACCATTCTCCTATTAGCAATGCTCACACTGCGTTTTGTACATAACTTCCAATATAGCGGTTATCGTAGACATCTAACGAATTATACTGATCATAGGAGTATTTATTATCCTTTCTCTATCTGCATTCCTACCAGCAAATATGAAACCATGAAGCAACCAATTAAAAGCAATTTTTCGGATTATTATCCACTAGGACAACAGTCAAATACATCCTTATCTCTCCCTTACTACACAATTAGAGTTATCCACGATGATCAAGTAATCCCACCGGTTTAACAACCTAAACATTTTTAATGATCGACCTTCTCATCGAAGACACACTATTATCCTACCACTCCACCATCAGGTAAGCAAAGATCGTCGATTACATCCCATCAGTTCATCTCTTAATGATGCTCAACACCCTACTTTGATACATTATTATTGCACCTAGCAATTACATATGCTCAGTACTTATCCATAGAAGATAACTTCCAAGATGAATATTCATTATGACACTAATCTAACACCTTTTGGACTTATCCATCCCAAAGGATTTAATTAATCCGTTGAGTCCAACAAATCCAATCTACCGGAGAGTCTTACCAAATTTATCGCCCCTGGTGATCAAACCAGTTTCATCAATGCTTCACACATCTTAATACCTCTTTTGACCCCAATTAGGCATGGACGTACTATTCGTCACTACCCATCAAGTAATTGCTCTGTGACAACATCACATTAATCAACTCTAATTCCAAAGATATGGGTTAAGACCAATCAGGCATGACGCTGCAGATCTGTCTTGATAACTCAAACCTTATCAATGAACTTCTATGTTTAACACCTCTCGCTTGAACATATCAAGACCTCACAAAAGGACTTTAACTCCCTTCTGGCATTAACTTCAAAACTCGAAATAATCCAAAAGAAATACACAAAATCAAAGATTTCACATGATAAAGAACTTGCAACAGAAAACTTTCAGCATCCCGAATACCAAGCGAATAAATGAATCAGATGTTCCAATAAGAAGGGCAGAACTCCCAAGACACAAATAGAGACCAAGTGAAATCCCAACAAATTTCACCATCCGCATCTATACCCAGAATTGGTCTAAATCAAGCTCAAGAAGAGAACAACTTGGAACAACTTTTCTAAAGGTATTCACCCACAGAACCTGTAACTATGGTACTCGAGGTAATCACTTCGCTAACCTCTTACTGTGAACGGTGGTGTAACCTGGTAAAGCCTAGGGCCACAACCACGACCTCAACCTCTCAACAACAACTATAGTTATATAGCTATCATAATAATCAAGTCATAAGCATTTGTAACCAACTCATAACAGCAAAGGTCAATGCGACATAACGGAAACGTAAATGCAATGCTTGACCCATTCCCATCCTACTGTGCACCAGTGTGTCAAGTATTTAAGTTCATTAACCATTACAACATTTTAGCAAATTAGGTTACCTAGGTTGTTAATCCATTCACCACGGACCTACAGCCCGCTCTGATACCAACTGTAACACCCCAGCCTGACAACGGCTTGGAATGCTACTAAACTAACACTAAAACTATTTTAACATTGATACAATTCTCTAAAATCCGACAGAACCTTCTTTGTTTAGTTACTAATTGGAGGTCTCGACCTTTAATTGTAACATAGTTAAATAATCCAACATCCAACATAATCAAGAGACCACCAAAACTATGCTAATCATCACTATATCATCCATAGCATGCTAAACAACTATAAGCATAAACAAAAGGACATCCATGATTCTCTAATCAGCTCTATTACAAATTATTCCAAGCAGAGGGAGTATCATATGTAATTCTTAAAGCAAGTTTCTCATCTACTAAATTATCATTCTATCAATTCAAATATGAGTAGTTTGTGCCATTGTGCAACCACTCTAAGTCTTACTCCCTTCCATGCATGCCGTTCTTGTATAGGGGTACCTAAAACACAACAACAGCAAGAGTGAGTCCAAAGACTCAGCAAGTACAATAAATGGCAATAATAACATAATCAATCAGTAATCATCATCATCCATCTACAATCTCTATTATAAACATGTCATATGCTCATGCTATGCAAGATGCTCAGTGCACTTTCTCTTTGTCTCTTTATCTTTTGCATTTTACCGGTAATGTAAAGTATGCAACCGTCGCTGCATACCCATGCACATGTGCTCATAAGCGCAGAGACCAGTTGCCCAATACTCCATAAGTAAAGGGACCTCAAGCCCACACTCCACAAGTGCGGGGACCATAAGCCCATCGTTTTCATGATGGGGACCTCTTTCAATGCCCACATTCCACGAATGTGGGGACCTCAAGCCCGTCATCCACATGACGGGGACCTCGTATATGCATAGTCACCACGTGACCAAGCCTCCAATATGATAGCATGATGCACATGAACAAAACTTTAAACCATCATAAATTTGTATTCACAACATCATACATGAATAAACTTATTCATACTTCTAGCGTTCATCATCGTTGACATTCATAGCATTCTAGCATCCATGAATAGCACACATATTCTGTGGGATGGGACCTTCGTCCTAATCGAAAGAGTCATCACCATCCTCTTGTAAAGCTTCCTCCTTGGCCCAGGTCGTCAAGTCATCAATCTCCATCTAACGTACTATGCTTTCGACATGCTCCCCTGCATCCACCTGTCCAGTGGGCTCAGCGTGCAGTGTGCGATCTTCCTCTTCTGCCTCCTCAACATCTTCCGCCGCATCCTCTTTTGCCTCTACAACATCCACCACCGCGCCCGAGCTACTCCAACCAACCGGATGATAGCCATCGCTAGGTCCTCATGGTTGCACAAGTAGCACGCACTCATATCCATGACACCGACAACCTTTCACAAAGTCCTTCCATTCAACTGTGCACATCAGTCTGCTCAGCTCCCACCGAATGTGCATGGCGGACTGACTCCAAAGCCCATTTAGGACAACACTACACACCTTGGGGTCCAAGGAGAAGTTGCAAGTGAGCCAGCGCAAGACATCTCTTATTTGAGTGTTCTCCGCGTCCGGGTGTACCATACAGACTTGCAGGAAACCAGTAAAGTTAACACCGTATGGACCTTCACACATTGTACCCACACCGTAATGCACTTTTAATCTTGTAGGCTCCGACATGACTGATTTCTCACTGCAAATATTTTGAACATCAAGTATGTGCTAAACGAATAAGTAGTGGCACGTTACCCACATTCTGATGAGAACAAGAATGTATGAGACTATTACCTTCATGTGAATACCTTCTCTCCTTATCAACGAGCTTCCTTCTTCCTTCTCTCTCCTCTCCCCAGAGCTTCTCTCCTCACCTTCTCTCCCTCTCCGAGCCCCTCTGCTTCTCCCCTCCCCTCGTTCTCTCTTCTTCTCTCCTTCTCCACCTCTCCCGACCTTCTCCCCCACTTCATTTCCCCTCTCCTTCTCTCCCTCTATATTTCTCCTGTCTCGAGCTCCTCTCGTTCTATCCCGAGAGAAATGGCAAAAGAGACTATGATGAGGCCGGGTGTGCCTTTCTTTCCAATAGGGCCCCTAGTTTCCCAATAGTTAGGCGACCAGGGGTAAATCACCCAACCATCGAGCGACTATCACAAGTCGCTCAACCACTCAGCGACTACTCCACGTGTCGCTCGATCGTTGGCCGACTTTGATCAGTCGCCCAATTATTGAGCGACTATAGCCAAGTCACCGCACGATCGAGCGACATATGATTATTTCTATAAAATAAAAAAAAAGAGGTATATTACTGTATTTCAGAATACAAAAATGATTATTTTAAAAAGATTCATCCATGCTTCATGTATGCCTTGCGAGCTTTGTCTTGTTCATGAGAAGGACTATCCCAAATTTGGCAGGGTACACTTGAATCTCTTTCTACTACCAAAACACTTTTATCGGCATTAACTCTTTGAACTTTAGATGGTGGTGGTCGTGGAGTTTCTTCTTGAACATGTGGTGCAATTTCTTCTTATTGTTCGGCAACTTCGTCCACCGATGGCAAGGAAGAATCACATCATTTTGTTCTGATACAACGTCCACTCTATCTATCTTCTTGAGAAAAGAATCAATTGTCTTCCTTTTAGTTTTAGCCAATTTATCCTTGAAATATTAATAATTCTTAGTCATTAATCTATTTTGTCAAATATTAAACAATGCTAGATCAGTGTTACTTAGCTCAATTAAAACATTAATATGATTATAAGAAGGAATTGTGCCAGTGTCCTATTTGGGGAATTAAGAAGCAGCACAAATAAAATCGTTTGAAAAATAAACCACGTCATCTACATAGCAACAATACAAAAAAATAGAAGTAACCTTGCAATTTAGGAGATAAAGGTAAAAAAAATCCTTCATGTTATACCTATCTTTGTTTGCTGCAAAGAATAGAGGTAGAGAGCAAAAGGTTTAGAGCAGTTTGAAGAGGGAGAGGAGAGGGAGCGAGAGGTGTGGCCCAACTTCCAAAATGATGTGGCCCTATGGGATGGCCGGATGGGGATGGCAAAAGCCAAGAGTTCTCCAGCTCCAGCGTCCTCCTCCTGTCACATCCTCATTTTAACAAACAGGGTTATTATGCATCTCATGAGCATGCATCATGTTTTTCAAGCATTATCATATTTATTACACTTGGAAAATCACATACAAAGACTATACACACACACTTCAAATTTGAACTCCCAAAAGAAATCAGTAACAAAAACATTTGATCATCATCTGGAGATAATTTATGTAAATACTATATTGATTATCATAAATTAATATAATTTTTCCCAAATTTTTAGAACTATATTCAACTCATAGGAAATTCAAACCCAATGGAATGACCTATTGTAGGGTTACTTTTAAAATATACAAAATATATCATGAATAGTGAGGTTTAAGAATTTTTGTGAACATTAGACATTCCCAGGAAACCCTCTAATTTATTTTAGATTTTTAGGATTTTTATTTTTATTTTTAGTTGCTTGGTCAAGGTAGGAGTTTAGAATTAAATCTCAGTCAACCCTTTTTAGACTTGGCTTAACTAGAGCCAATGAGGACCGTCCGTTCTAGATCGAGTGATCCACACGGGCCGCTCAAACAGATAGTCCAAACGTCCTCACGCAATCGGGTCGTCCGATCAAGATCGTGTGGCCGAAACGACACTGACCCGAGTGACTTGACTGAGCCAAACCACTTAGCTATACCGACCGAACCTCACTCGCGTCCACGCCGCTTTGTGTCACTAACGAGGCGTCCCACCTGTTAGCTCCTTCCCTAACCTCCCGTTGTGACGCTAGGGCGTGAGCTTCACGCGACCGAGAGCTTCAAAACGAAGCCAGTGACGTCGTGAACCACCACAGCCGTTGACCACTCCTGGAGCTCCTCTATTTCATGCTGCCTCTACTCAGTCATCGCCCCGAGGATAATATCCCCTCGGTGCCTCCATTTCATCACTTCTCCTCTTTTTGGCCAAGGAGAAGGACGTTGGTTCTAGTTCCATTGTCGGGTAAGCTTCAATTTGTGCGTCCTCTCCCTTCTCAGTACCTTACCGTATCCATTTTAGCTAACCTCAGCTCATGCGGTTGCTTGTAGTTTCCAGTTCACCTTCGTGCCATCCTCAGCTCCAGAGCACGCACCCGTGGACACCACCTTGTCTTCTTCGTCTCCGGTGGGGTTCTCAATCTTGTTGCGCGTCATATCTTGTCTCTAGGCCTAAGATTCAAAACCCCTCAATCAATTTCATCAACGCACGACAGGATCTTGCAGATTTGAAGATTGTACCATTTTTGGCCATAAAGCAACTCTTCATCTCCCACCTTGTTCCAGTAAGGCGTTCTTTGATTCCTTGCTCCTATAGAATACTCTGGTAATCCTTAAGCTATCCCAAAGCTTCATTCTCTTCCTTGTTACTCAGAACAACCTCTCATCGTCAAGCCGAGCCGCTGCTGTGGACTTCGTCGACGTTGAGCTACATTGAGCTTACACAAGCACCGATCTAGTTTCAAGTAGCCTCCTTATAGCCCTTAGATGCTCAGGCACCTGCTTGAATGGACGCTGTGGAGCTATGTCGCGATATGCATGTTTGTCGTATTCTCTAGCGTCTCTCCTCTCCAGCTAGCCACCGTTTTGGGCCGGCACAGGTGCCGTGACTATTCTCTATTGTGAATCTATACTGGGCCTTGGTCGGCGCTGCCATGGTGCGTAGCGTCGGCGAGCCACCAGGCAACCACAACCGGGAGTCCTATTGTCGGGCACGTCTGACAAAACATGTAGCACGGAGATTTAAAGCTAATGATGATGATTAGTCTTAAAGAGTTGTCTTAGCGTTCTAATGTGCCGCTTACACGTGGACCCATGAATACAAAATCGACAGTGTTAAGTAAACACGATAGTGGCTGACAGGTGGGCCTGGCCGTAAGCGCACCGTGCTATGCATGTGCGCGGGTGGACCGAGTCTTTTGGACCGTGTCACTAACGATGGGTCCCACATGTCCATACGCGATTTAAATCTAAGTTAAATGAAAAATGCGTTGTTCTTTAGGTCCCACTAGTCAGTGACTTGGGGCTAACATAGTGCTTTCGTAAGAAAAGGAATAAATGTTTAAGAAAATCTGGAAATGGTTTATTTGCACACTAAAAATTTGAATAACTTAAAAATGCATAACTAAATCATCTTAACTCCAAATCCAAAGAACCAATTTTGTTAATTTTTATTTTAACTAAACTCTATTAAAATGGGTTTCAAATATGTTTCTATCCAGAAATTATTGTTTGTGGAAAGTGATCCAAAGTGGATTTATTTTTGAACTAGAAAATGCTATTAACTTAGAAAATTCATAACTAAATCATAAAAACCCCAAATGAGATGAGCCAAATTATTTTGGTCTTATAAAATTATCCTCTATTTATCTATGTAATCCTTGTATCCCCCACTGCTCTACAAATTTTTAACCAAATAATTAATTAAGTGAATAGTGAAAGATTTGATTAAATTGGATTATCTTGAAAACTGAAATTTAAACTACATAACTCTCACATACTAAATCCAAATGAAATAATTATTTCACCTAAATTAATCTAAAATTATGCACTAGCCACTGTAGAAAATTCATGCAATTTTGAGCAATTTCAATTTTGAGGTATTTTTCTCGGTCTTTATCGATGTTTTTATTCTATAGAGCCCGAAGCAATCGACGTAGACTCATTCTTTACCGAGAGTGAGCAACTTAGATTCCAGCAAGGTAAGCATCATTTGAACTTTCTTCTTGCATCATATTGGTCCCAGTTTTAATACACTAGTGTTTGAAATGCAATGATATTGCTTGCATGCTATTTTCGTATATCGATATGTTTTGAGTAGTTAGATATGTCCTATACTTGCTGGTTATCCTTGATAATTCCATTATTAATATGATTAAGATAGATGCTTGTGATGATATGAATGCTATATGTTGAATGCTTAGCCATTGCGGGTCTAGAAATCGCATTAGGTCAATTGATAGTATTATCTCGTCAATTGTGGGAAACACATAACAACTCTTACTTTTCTTTTTGTTCAGATCGTTGTATCTGGTTGTTGAGTAAAAAACTTTGGTTATGTTAAATGATTTTTGGGTCTGGACAAGTGGTTGTTATGTGGGTGCTTTGTTATGCAGACTCGTATGTGGTTGTCTTGTGCGGACTGTTAAGGACCGTGCCATGGGATTTCATTCCAAGTACCGATCATGTTATCACACGCAGGATATGGGTATCGTGTGGTTAAGTAGGGGGAGAGTTTTATTTTGTTACATCCCAAGGTGGTGTGCGGACACTTGTATTTGATCATTTGTTTGTAGGAGTCGATGTAATTTTCTATAGTGTGCATGGGAGTACCATTTTTTTTATTTACATTGCATCGGTATTTCTAATACAACTTGTGAGCCCTCTTAGCAGGCGCTATCCGTAGCTTGTACTAAGTTTGGGAACACCTCACAAGGGGGACTTAGCTCAATAGGGCTTTCTTCCAAAAAACAACTGTATCTCAATTCTCTCCGGCTGGTATACCTAAGGAAGTGTGTCATTGTTCGGAGGCATCCAGAGGCTTACAGGCTAGTCGAGTTATGTGGGTAAAGTACTACACCTCTGCAGAGATAATCTATCCGAATAGCCATGTCCACGGTTATGGACAACACTTGGTTTGGTATGCGTCATCGTTAGACTTGTAATTAAAATTTGACATGGTTACAACTTGGTTTTCGGCATGAATGGGATATTCATGCATGTTAGTTTATCAAAATGGGCAGCCACTTTGGTATTGTTTGATCTATATAATTATCTATGTCTTGTGAACTTCTTTTATTAAACAAATGTTTACAAAATGGTATTTGAAAACTAGATGGTCTAGGATGTAAGTTGTTGTGTTTTCTACAAAACTAAGCCACTAATGCTATTCTTTTGATATTCTCTATGCATAAATATTTTTAATTTGTGTAAAACTTGCGAGTACAATTGTACTAAACCCGGCTCTACAAATTTAGGTGAGGAAGACTTTGCGCCCGTGGAACTCGTTAGCGCTGATTTAGACGACGTTGACGAGTAGTGCTATTATTTAACTCCTAGTCGGTTGCCATGGGTTATAGGGCACACCAAGCTGGACTTTTGGTTTATTTACTTTGCTTCCACTATTACTTGTTGATCTTATTTGAATTTGGCTGGTCGGCCACTTGTAATAGTTGTAGAATTTAACTATTATGTTGTATGTCTTTTGAACTATCAAGATCGATGATTGTGGCAATTTTCTTTGCAAAATAAATATCGACATTGGTTGTTGTCCTATTCATAGACTCTCCCATTGTCACATAGTTTATAACTATTTTTTCATCGAGCTATTGTCCCTGTGTATTTATATGACGATCCTAGGATGGATTTTGTATAATCTCAATGTATGTAGATGATCTAAATATCAACGAAACACTGGAAGATATTAAGGAAGCAAGTTCTTACCTGGAGTCGGAGTTTGAAATAAAAGAATTGGGTAAAACTAAATGGTACCTAGGTTTCCAGCTTGAACATGTCCCTAAAGGGATATTAGTGTATTAGTCAACCTACACTAAAAAGGTGTTAGAAAGGTTCGGCTTTAAAAGGGCATATCCTTCGAAAGTGTCGATGGTTGGAAGATCTTTGCAGCAAGACAAGGATCTGTATAGACCTAGAGAAGAGGGGAAGTCACGGGACCGAATTCCGTGCTTAAGTGCAATAGAAGCACTAATGTATTTAGCAAATTGTACTATACTAGATATTGCATTTGTAACACCCCAGCTCATCATGAGCCTGGAATGCTACTAAACAAACTCTAGTAACTCTAAAGTAGACAATCCTAATAAATTTCGGCAGAACCTCCCTTGTAAAGTTAATTACACGGAGGTTCCAACACACAGTTTAATCAAGTAATAATTAAAACTCTCATCCAAAGACATCAAAAGATTGACAATGACATGCTAGGAATCCAACAAAACTAGAGAGTCATGAAAAAACCACTACTCATCATTATTACATCAATCCATTGCATAAGACATAATGTAGTATTCTAAAATCAACTGCGTTCTGAAGAACATTCAACTTTATTTAGTTCATGTGGTGTGTGAGTGACTAGCAGTCTACTTCCCCCCATGCATGTCATTCTTGGCTCGGGTACCTAAAACAACAATAAAAGCAAGAGTGAGTCCACAGACTCAGCAAGTACATAACAAAACTATAACATCAACATACATATAAATAAGATCAACATCAAACATCTCATATGCAAATGCAATGCTCAAGGAACCTTTAACTTTAACTTCGTATGCATTACACCGTAATCAGAGTATCGACCGCCGCCGCATACCCATGCTGTCTTGGCGCGCGCGCGACAGGACCAATTGCCTGTTACTCATAAGTAACGGGGACCTCAAGCCCACACTCCACGAGTGAGGGGATCTCGGGCCCGTCACATTCATGACGGGAATCTCAAAGGGAAACACACTCGGTCACCACATGACCAAGCCTCAATATGATTTCAATATGCACATGCTCATCATTTAATCATCATCAAATTACCAAAAGACAACAACACTTAACCATAGTAAAGCATGAGCATCATTTGAGCAATAACCATACTTAAGCATTCATCAAGCATACCATCTTGCTATGCAACCATATATCAAATAACACACAATATAGCCAATCGTTCAAACAACAATGCACTTGCCTCAACCGTGCGAAGGTGGATGTCGGGAATAAGGTACCGCTCCCAGAGCCAAACCCACACCTGGACATACAATTGAGACAAGCTAAGGCTACCATAGAGGTCTAATAACAAAACCATAAACACAAAATGAGTACATCGTCCACTAAACGCAATCCCCAATTTTAATGCTGGCTGTCAGATTTCTTTTCCAGAGAACAGCCCCCTTCGAAAAATCATAACTAAATGTACAGAAATCCAAATGGAGTGATCTTGGACAATCTGAAAAGGTTATTGAATTCCCCTTCTAAACCTAGTTGGTGAGGTTCTCTGATTCGGCCCTTTACTAGCCCTACCAAACTAAACAACAGAGTATCCATTCTCACGTCGGGTTTCTGGACAGCAATAATGAAATTATCATAACTTTCTCTACGTTTGTTCGAATTCCATGATATTTAGTTTTCCTGAAAGCTAGAAAGATTATCTACAACTTTAGTTATACTGGGGTTCTCAGATTTCCACTTTAACCATCACTTTTAATCAGTTTTCTACAAACTGGCTAATTACTGACAGAGCAGTGGAACAGCAGTCTTAGAAAAATCATAACTCTCTAACCGTTAATCGGATTTGGGTGAACTTGGCGGCCACTGAAAGCTAAGACAATGACCTACAACTCTCTAGGAGACCAAAACCTCAGATTCATCATCTAACCACATGAAATTTACCTCGCAAGCCGCTGGACAGAACTGCGATACAGCAGGCCGAATGCCATCTAACCAAAGATTAACCCGAAAACTCTTCCAAGACTAATTACCCTACAAGAACATCTCGTTACCCTTGACGACGTGCAGAACGACGGAGATCAGCCCCCGAAGACGATCCTTCTTCTCCTCTCTTCCTTCTCCTCTCCCTCTTCTTCTTCCTTCTTCTCTCCTTTTCCCTTTCTTTTTCCTCCTTGGCCAGCTGCAATGGAGCTCCTCCTCTTCTTCGGCCAGCAGCAATGGTGGTGGTGGGGAGGTGGAGAGGTGCGCAAGGGAGGGTGGAGGGGAGGTGGAGAGGTGGAGAGGGGGGGGTGGCGGCCGGTTGGGAGTGGGGGAGGAAAGGAGGAGGGGAGGGGTGGTCGGCTAGGGTTTTGGGAAGGGGAGTGGCGCCCCCCCCTCTAGGCTATGGCCGGCCACCCTTGGGCCCCTCTTGGGCCATGGGCTCTAGCCCAGGTTGCCGCAAAATTGCTCTTTCCCCCCTCTACTACTGCAGCACTAACATCTTTCCAATTGGTCCCTCCCGACGTTCCGTTAAATATCCTCTCGAACCGATTCTCCCTTCCGACTTCTAGTGCATCACCCATCGGGATATTACATTCTACCCCCCTTAACAGGATTCGACACCGAATCTAAACGCCCACTTCACGAGTTAAAACTGAAACTGGAAACTAAGCAACAAAAGAACACACCTGAGGTGAACAAGTCTGGATAAAGCTCGCGCATGCGAGACTCCAGTTCCCAAGTGGCCTCCCTTTCAGTCTGCTGTGACCAAAGCACCTTGACATACTTCAGGGTTTTGTTCCTCAACTCTTTTTCTGATCTTTCCAGAATTCGCACCGGTTTGGACTCAAAGGACAGGTCCTGCTCAATTGTTATGGGTTCTAATGCAATGAGATGTTCCGGGTCCCTCAAGTACTTCCTCAACATGGACACATGAAAAACATTGTGCACTCCACGCATAGACTCTGGCAGGTCTAAACGATAAGCCAGCTTCCCGATTCGAGCCAAGATCGTGAATGGTCCGATGTACCTTGGGCTAAGCTTCCCTCTGGTACCGAACCTCACCACTCCATTAGTGGGGGACACTTTCAGAAGCACCTGATCCCCCACTTCAAATTCCAAGTCTCTTCTCCTCACGTCTGCATAACTTTTCTGCTCTACTCGAGCCGCTAAAGGTTCTGTCTCACGAGCCACTCGTTCTCTGATCTTTTGTACCCAATCTGGACCCAAAGCGCCTTCTCACCCGGCTTCCCAGAAAGTGGTGACTGCACTTACGCCCATACAAAACTTGAGCGAGCGACTTTTATGCTTGTATGATAGCTGTTGTACGCAAACTCGCTAATGGCAATTGATCCTCCCAGCTACCCTTCGAGGACAAGACACAGACCGCAACATGTCCTCCAAGGTGCGAATAGTGCGCTCTGATCGCCCATCCGCTTGAGGATGGAAAGTGTATTAGACGGAGTTGTGTGCCCATTGCACTCTGCAAACTTTCCTGAACTTGGATACGAACTTGCGTCCCGTCGAAATGATGGTCTTTGGTACTCCATGCAATCTTACAATTTCCCGTACATAGATAGGAGCCAGGTCACTAGCCGAATTGGTCGTGCGGATGGGAATAAAATGTGCAGATTTGCTGAATCGATCCACTATAACCCAAACCGCATCCTTACCTCGCGGTGAACGAGGCAACGCAACAACGAAGTCCATAGAGATATCATCCCAAGGCCATTGGGGGACCTCTAATGGCTGCAATAATCCTGCAGGACGCTTGTGCTCCGCCTTCACTTGCTGACAAACTCCACAGGAGGCTACATAGTTGGCAATGTCTACCTTCATCCTTTTCCACCAAAAAGTCTGCTTCAGGTCGCGGTACATCTTTGTCTCGCCCGGATGTACCGTGTACGGAGTACGATGAGCCTCCCTCAGAATTTCACCTTTGACTTCCGCCTTCTGTGGCACACAAAGGCGGCCTTTAAATCGCAACACTCCAGACCCATCCAAACTGAAATCCCCGACTTTGCCCATGTCCAAACGCTTTCTGACCCTCTGCAAAAACTGATCATCCTGTTGTGCTTCCCGCACCCGCTCTGGAATGGCCGACTCCAAGATCAGCTGTGTTTCAACACGTGCAGTCCCCGCATAGCAAAATGATATACCCATACGGTCAAAGTCAGCAATGAGATAATCCAATGTTGCCGCGTCGCCTTGCGACTCGAGCATCGACCACTACATTTGCCTTGCCGGATGATGCTGAATAGATAGGTCATAATCTTTAATCGTTCGACCACATGCGGCTTAAATTCAAATCTTTACGTGTGAAAATATACTTAAGACTCTTGTGGTGCAGTATAAACATCACAACCCTCACCATACGTATAGTGTCTCCAAAGCTTGGGCAAACACTACAAACGCCAACTCTAAATCATGAGTTGGGTAATGCAGTTCATGCTTCTTCACCGCCTCGACGCATAAGCTATCACCTTCCTTCCCGCATAAGGACACAACCCAACCCAATCCGAGACGCATCGAGTACAGTAAATTGCTTCGGCTCGGGAGTGTAAGAGACAGCGCGGTCACCAACTTTTCCTTAAACGTTTGGAAGCTACGCCACGATCATCATCCCACCTAAACTTCACATCCTTCGTGAGTGCGGATAAAGGTTTGGCAATAATGGAGAAATCACGCACAAAACGCCGATAGTATCCTGCCATGCCGAGGAAGCTTCTCACTTCTCGACATTGGTTGGCGTCTTCCATTCTACCATCAGTAGAAATCTTACTTGGATCAATGTGATTCCCTTATCATTGATGACATGCCCGAAACCCCACTTCGGACATCCAAAACTCGCACTTTTTCGGTTTGGCATAAAACTTATGCTCCTTAGCGCCTCCAACACAAGCCTCGAGTGTCGCCCATGTTCAACTTCAGTCTTTGAATATATCAAAATATCATCAATAAAGACAACCACAAAATCATCCAGGTACTCATGCAACATCCTGTTCATAGTCTCCATGAAAGCAGCAGGGGCGTTCGTTAGTCCAAAAGACATAACTTTAAATTCAAAATGCCCATACCTTGTAGAGAATGTCCTCTTCTCAATATCCTCCTTTCGGACAGGGATTTGATTATAACCAGATTGAAGGTCAATCTTTGAGAATACCTTGGCCCCTCTCAACTGATCAAATAGATCTTCTATGCGAGGCAGAGGATACTTATTCTTGATGGTTAGCTGGTTAAGAGCACGATAATCAATACACATGCGCCAACTACCATCCTTCTTCTTGGTAAAAAGGACAGGGGCTCCCCATGGAGACACACTGGGATGAATAAGATTCTTTGCTTTTAAATCATCCAACTGCTTCTTTAGTTCCTCTTGGAACGGACGGGCCAACCGATAAGGGGTCATAGAGACAGGTCGGGCGCCTGGTACCAAATCAATTCTGAACTCTACGGGACGAGGTGGTGGCATTCCTAGTAGCTCTGCTGGAAAAACATCCAGGAACTCCCAAACGACCAAAATATCTTCTGCTGCTACAGATGAACTCGGCTTCTCCACTAGAGACAAAAGAAACCCATTCTTCGCAGACGCACCACCGGAAAAAGGCTAGCCATCACAAAAAGTGAGTGAGATGGAGCGCTACATTGGAATACTATCTCCTGCCCAGACAGACGGAGCTTGCAGGGTTATTGTCTTCCAAAAACAGGAAATGACAGCACGGTAATTATGCAACCACCCATCCCAAGATGACATCAAACGGCTCCATCTTCATAACCATCAGTTAGCAATGAATTCTTCACCATCTAACGAAATCACACAACCAGACAAGCTGTAGAGCTAGAGAATTCCCCGGAGAATTAACTAGAATCGATCGAGCTATCGGTGCAAACTCAAATTAGCCTTACTAACAAAATCTAGTGATACAAAAGAAAAGGTAGCCCCAATCAAATAGAACAAGTGCCTCTCTGAATCCACCAAGAGCGCACTGTCACCACATCGGACGACTCACCAACTCTGCCGTCGGCATAGCGTAGAGGCTGCTGCTGAGGCGATGGGGCACCAACACCGATACGGTGGTGCGGAGCTGCTGGAGGTGTCTTGAGGCGCCATTCGGAAATGGGGCCACGGGAGGCGGCCAAAAGTACCGTGGTGGTGCTCCTCCTCCAGTGCGGAAAGGTAAGGTGTGGCGGTGCCCAAGTAGGGTAGGAGTAGGCGCTAACATCCGAACCGACCCTCGAGAAGAAGCTGCTGGCGCCGCACCGACATCGAACAGTTCCCACTTGATGATACCGGCGGATTCCGCCGACAAACCAATGCCTTATGGCCCTCCGACCACAATGGCGGCAAGATCCGAACCACCGCACTCTGAAGCTCTATGCTCGCCGCCGCACTTGAAGCACTTCATGCCCCGCTCAGGACCGGACGTAACCTAGGTGCATTTGCCGACGCCTTCGCGAGGTGGAAGAAGATGTGCCCGTGAACTTGGTCTTGAATGATTTCTGCGCCCTTTGAACCTCTTGGAAGTGGGCCTCTGGATGGTCCCACCCCCACTGCCAAAACCCCTTTTCTGGCTGCCACCTGCACCCTCAGAAACCACAACGGCTTCCGCTCCTGGCAGTTCCTCACCAAGCTGCATCTCCAGTTCCATGCCCCTGGCTTGTTTGACCAGAGAACTGAAATCCCGCAACTCCAATGCTCCCAATACCTGCCGGAACTCTTGCTTGAGCCCCCTGCGAAACCTCTTGGCTTTTTCTTCATCATTTGTGGCCACAGCTGGTACAAAACGAACCAGGTTGTTAAAACCACTTCATACTCATCATGTCATCTTACCACTCTTGAAGTTCGCAAAGAGACTTCCATTCGCTCCACATATGAAGTGGATAAAACCTCTTCTGAAATGTTCAACAAAATGTTCCTGTGTAATCGGTCCAAGAGCATTGCCCTAGCCATCAGGACTCCTTCCCACCAGATATCCGCCGGCCCCTTCAATTGAAAAGCCACGAACTGAGCCCTCATTTCCGAGGTCATTCCCAGAGCTCCGAAGTGCCTCTCCATGTGCGCGCCGCTTAGCTGCGTCAACCGGCGTGCTCGACCGTCGAAGGTGTCCAGGCCTCAATGCGTTCCACCGTGTAATCCCATGGCATACACCGTAGGTGCCGCAGGGCCACCACAGAGCGACAACAGCGCACTGGTTGGGCTGGTTCTCTGCATGCGGCAACCTCTTCCTCTTATTCCGCAGGGCTAGCTTCTCCAACTACGGAATTCGAACTGGCGGGCGATGCAGCCTCGCCGGCTCCCTGCCGGCCACGACCACGACCTCGGCCTCCACCCCTTGCCATATCTAAACATCACAGCAAAACAATCAAACAATAAGCGCTTACAACAACTAGGACCACAAGTAAAGCCTAACTAACAACTATCACACAAAAGAAATCAAAAACTCAATAGTAGCGTAATGCAATGCATTAACCCATTCCACCTCATCGTGCATAGTGTGTCAAATTTAACTTTTCATATACCACGGACCTACAGCCCGCTCTGATACCAACTGTAACACCCCAGCTCATCATGAGCCTGGAATGCTACTAAACAAACTCTAGTAACTCTAAAGTAGACAATCCTAATAAATTTCGGCAGAACCTCCCTTGTAAAGTTAATTACACGGAGGTTCCAACACACAGTTTAATCAAGTAATAATTAAAACTCTCATCCAAAGACATCAAAAGATTGACAATGACATGCTAGGAATCCAACAAAACTAGAGAGTCATGAAAAACCACTACTCATCATTATTACATCAATCCATTGCATAAGACATAATGTAGTATTCTAAAATCAATCATGCTTCAAGAACATTCAACTTTATTTAGTTCATGTGGTGTGTGAGTGACTAGCGAGTCTACTTCCCCCATGCATGTCATTCTTGGCTCTGTACCTAAAACAACAATAAAAGCAAGAGTGAGTCCACAGACTCAACAAGTACATAACGAAACTATAACATCAACATACATATAAATAAGATCAACATCAAACATCTCATATGCAAATGCAATGCTCAAGGAACCTTTAACTTTAACTTTCTGTGTGCATTACACCGGTAATCCAGAGTATGTGACCGCCGCATGCCCATGCTGTGCGCACGCACGAGGACCAATTGCCCGTTACTCGCAAGTAACGGGACCTCAAGCCCACACTCCACGAGTGAGGATCTGGGCCCGTCCATATTCATGACGGGAATCTCAAAGGGAAACACACTTGGTCACCACATGACCAAGCCTCAATATGATTTCAATATGCACATGCTCATCATTTAATCATCATCAAATTACCAAAAGACAACAACACTTAACCATAGTAAAGCATGAGCATCATTTGAGCAATAACCATACTTAAGCATTCATCAAGCATACCATCTTGCTATGCAACCATATATCAAATAACACACAATATAGCCAATCGTTCAAACAACAATGCACTTGCCTCAACCGTGCGAAGGTGGATGTCAGGAATAAGGTACCGCTCCCAGAGCCAAACCCACACCTGGACATACAATTGAGACAAGCTAAGGCTACCATAGAGGTCTAATAACAAAACCATAAACACAAAATGAGTACATCGTCCACTAAACGCAATCCCCAATTTTAATGCTGGCTGTCAGATTTCTTTTCCAGAGAACAGCCCCCTTCGAAAAATCATAACTAAATGTACAGAAATCCAAATGGAGTGATCTTGGACAATCTGAAAAGGTTATTGAATTCCCCTTCTAAACCTAGTTGGTGAGGTTCTCTTATTCGGCCCTTTACTAGCCCTACAAAACTAAACAACAGAGTATCCATTCTCGCGTCGGGTTTCTGGACAGCAATAATGAAATTATCATAACTTTCTCTACGTTCATCCGAATTCCATGATCTTTAGTTTTCCTGAAAGCTAGAAAGATTATCTACAACTTTCGTTATACTGGGGTTCTCAGATTTCCACTTTAACCATCACTTTTAATCGGTTTTCTACAAACTGCCTAATTACTGACAGAGCAGTGGAACAGCAGTCTTAGAAAAATCATAACTCTCTAACCGTTAATCGGATTTGGGTGAACTTGGCGGCCACTGAAAGCTAAGACAATGACCTACAACTCTCTAGGAGACCAAAACCTCAGATTCATCATCTAACCACATGAAATTTACCTCGCAAGCCGCTGGACAGAACTGCGATACAGCAGGCCGAATGCCATCTAACCAAAGATTAACCCAAAAACTCTTCCAAGACTAATTACCCTACAAGAACATCTCGTTACCCTTGACGACGTGCGGAACGACGGAGATCAGCCCCAAGACGATCCTTCTTCTCCTCTCTTCCTTCTCCTCTCCTCTTCTTCTTCCTTCTTCTCTCCTTTTCCCTTTCTTTTCCTCCTTGGCCGGTGCAATGGAGCTCCTCCTCTTCTTCGCCAGCAGCAATGGTGGTGGTTGGGAGGTGGAGAGGTGCGCAAGGGAGGTGGAGGGGAGGTGGAGAGGTGGAGAGGGGGTGGCGCCGGTTGGGAGTGAGGAGGAAAGGAGGAGGGAGGGGGTCGGCTAGGGTTTTGGGAAGGGGAGTGGCGCCCCCCCCTCTAGGCTATGGCCGGCCACCCTTGGGCCCCTCTTGGGCCATGGGCTCTAGCCCAGGTTGCCGCAAAATTGCTCTTTCCCCCCTCTACTACTGCAGCACTGACATCTTTCCAATTGGTCCCTCCCGACGTTCCGTTAAATATCCTCCCGAACCGATTCTCCCTTCCGACTTCTAGTGCATCACCCATCGGGATATTACAGCATTTGCCGTAAACCTATTAGTAAGGTATAATGCAGAACCTACCAAAAGGCATCGGTAGGGGGATGAAGGACATCTTCTGATGCCTCCAAGAAAGCAAAGACGTTGGTCTATTCTACAGAAAGAACCAAGACCTGTCTATGACTGGCTATGCAGATGCTGGGTACCTGTCGGACCCGCATATAGGCAAGTCACAAACAAGCTATGTACTGCTATGTGGTGGAACTGCATTTTCATGGAAATCATCTAAGTAAAGTCTTGTATCGACTTTGATGAACCACTCGAAAATCATAGCACTGTACGAGGCCTCACAAGAATGTGCTTGGCTTCGGCGGATAATTCACCACATCGAGCAGTCGTGTGGATTGAATACCACGCAAACTCCCACCATTATCTATGAAAATAATGCAGCTTATGTTGCACAAGTGTAGATAGGTTATGTGAAGAGTCATCTCACAAAGCATATCAACCCCAAGTTCTTCTATACTCATGAATTACAAAAGATGGATAAAATTAAAGTACTGCATACTAAGTCATGTGAAAATCTTGTAGATTTATTCACTAAGTCATTTCCAGCATCTAGCTTTGAAAGGTGCATGCGTGGAATTGGGATGATGAGACTTAGAGAAGTGCAAAACTCAGGGGGGGATCTTCACGAACTCATTATTAAAACTTGATCATGAAGATCGAGTACCCAAATAATAAATCCTAGAGATTAAATGAAATTAGGTGGATTGTACTCTTTTTCTATTGACGAGTTTTTTTGAAGTTTCTCGGCTAAGGTTTTTAATGAGGTAATTGGTGCAACGCAGCATAATGTGTATCATGTACTCTTTCTCTAAATTTACTAGGTTTTTGTGAAGTTTTGATGAAGCATGAACATCTGAGGATGGGTGCCCAAGGGGGAGTGTTGGGAAACCATAGGCTTGGCCCAGCAGCCAGCCCATGGGTGGACGCCCATCCAAAACCCTAACAGGTCTTTTAGTCTATAAATAGGAAGTGCTAATCATTATAAATGGCTGATCAAGTGAAGAGAAATAAAGAGAAGATCTCCCCCATATCTCTGTGTTCATTTACTTTCTGTATTCTATATGTGCAATTCTACCTCATCTACGAGGTGATCAATTAGACTGGACTTGCCAGTGATGGTTCCTCAACAGAACTGAGTAGATTCTGCTAAATCCGTTCTTGGGTTTTGGTGGCTAGGAAAACTAGGCCTGATACCCAAATGGGCTACAACCAAGGCACGAAGTCAACCTCGAATTTGGCCGCTTGGCCCAAATACCTTATTATGACCTCGCATATACGGTTCAATAATGGAAACAGTCCATCTAACCCCTCAACTTTTTAGTTCATCTAATTTTCGCTCTCATTTACAAAACGAGTAGAACCCGCCCCCATCTCTCAATACCGATAAACCTTACCCTCCACCTGCTTGACCATGTTTTTGACCCAATAAAGCCTAGTTTTGTCCCACGTGGTGACCATATCGATCCAAGTCTATCGCTAACTTAGCCCATGTGACTTCCACATAATCTCGTCTTCCTCCTCCTTACACCTACCCCCTCGCGTTGTCCCCACCATTGCTCCCTCCGGGCCTCCACCGCCGCCCCCTCCGCCACCCACTTGTGAGGAGGTAGGGCAAGGAAACATCAGCGAAGGTAGCCCCCTTCACCTCATGCTATCGCCATCGGACCTCTCCACCTATGCACCAACGTCGTCGATCCCCTCCACTAGCCCCTTCCTTTAGTGTCTATGGTGATGGCAGGCCGGGGAGGCCATTGGAGGTGAGCCCCCATCTCGAGCCATGCCCAAACAAAAATGTCCAAATTTGTCATTCACACTGCTCCCCTCTCCAAATTGAAGCCACCATCTTCTTACTTGCTCCCTTGCAACCACATCAAACCGTACCTTCTTTGTCTTCTTTTTAAAAAAACTGTAGGGGAGGCCCTGACAGGTATATTAATAAAATAAAAAGGAAGGGGTATGTACACTTGAAAGAACTAAATCAACTTAAAGACTCTAGCCGCTAAGAAGTTCTATTTTTGGGGTTCCTTCACTCTAAACAAATGTAAAGTGACATCTCTACAAAACCAACCTCTAGCTGCTCAAAGTTGGCTCAATGTTCTAAAAAAATCCCATTGCGATGCTTCCATATGTGCCAAGATGCGATGATGAAGATGTCTATAAAGAAAGGGTACCAAAAGAAAGTCGTATTCTAAATCTTAAGATGGACATATGTCAAACTCGCCAATTAATAATTAGATAAAGCTAGCAGTTCATGCTAAATGGTAGTGAAAAAAGAGATGCATCATAGTCTCCTCCACTCGATCTTGGCAAAGAAAACAATTTTGATTATCTTGAATAGTGATCTGTCTCCTTGGTAGGAGAGCCCCACTGCACCATGGACATGTTCTCTCCACATCGCCTCCCACCAGTTCTCGCCGCTCTAGGCTTCCCTGAACTGCACTGTCCGCGTCATCACCATCGCCTCCTCTACCTGATCTCCTCTGTGTCCTCACCCATACTAAACCCCCACCAGAGCTCACCACCGTCGAGCAACCACCGTGGCACCATGTACCTCGCCGTCACTAGCTGCACATGCATCACCATGGACCAAGACTTCACCACAGGAGGGATCCCTTAGGTCGCAATGTACTAGTGCACCCGCCATTTGGGGCCGATATACTACGAGTTCACCACTTACAAGATCCTTTGCCCGCGGTTGCCGCTTTGCTTTCCCTGTTCTAGCCACCACCAAGCTCCCCATCCTCACATCAAAGTCCCTAGAACACGCCATCCTTGACCCGTTGTTGCTGCCCAACTGCTATAGCCCGCCGCCCCCTCCCTTGCTCCCTCTATTTCGGCCATAAGAGAGAGACACACAGATAGAAAGACAGAGAGAGAGAGCGTGCTGCCTAGTGGACAAGAATAAGCTAATGAGGATCATAATCAGCATAACATCAAAACCACCCACAAAGCTGGCTTTGGACATTATTTGCTCTGGTGTTGCCAAGTGGAGGACTGGTTCTACCCAGTTCTGTAAATGTGGGACGAAAATTAGACGAACTGAAGAGTTGAGGGACCATGGATGGACTTTTTTTCCTTAAATAATTAAGCTATGTAGAGAGATACATGAACTGCTAATGAAGCCAAGATATATCATGTTTACAATATGTCTTTAACACCCTGTTTGTGTCCGATAGGAAATGAGATAGATTCATGTAATTATATTCCAATGTCTATTCCAGTTAAATTTGAATTTGATTCAACACAATTCAAATTCCAATTTTCCTATTTATGTGCCCCTTGGAATAAGAAGTTTTGCTCTTTTTATCCACATTAAGAAATTACTCACAATATGGCACCAATGCACCCCAATCCAGGATCGACCGGCATCCGCTTGTTCAGGAAAGCAACACCACCGCTACTTGTTGCAGCCAAGGAAAGCAACACTGCCACTACCTGCCGCAGCCAACAAAGGTGACAAAGGAGGATGAGTTAGGCTGTTGGGATTAGATGCAGATGAGAAGGGCACGTCCCTACTCCATCAGGTGAGCTCCCATTGAATCCATTTGGACCGACAATGTGTGGCCATATTTATCTACGGAGGGGACACAGTACGAGTGTCGGGTGTAGGGGAGAGGCGGCAAGAAGAGGATGGAGCCTGGAGACAGCAGAGATTCACCGGAGTCAAGTAGCAGGTAGTGAAGGGGAGGTGGATCGAGTGTGTCATTGCCAGAAGAGGTTGATGTTTGCATTCTAGATAAATGACAAGAGGAAGTTAAGAATTGCTTCTAGTTGTATCATGCCTTTTGGAATTGACTTTGGAATCATCAATTCAGTTATAAGTGGCAACCAAACAACTTTATTGTTGGAATTGAATTCAAATTCTATGATTCTAGGGCCAATTCCTAGGAGACAAATGGGGTGTTATAGGTTGATTCATTAGGTGACCGATTTTGTCTTAGAGAAAAAATTTGAATCGAATTGTCTTAGAGAAAATTGGGTATATACCATTCAAATGTTCGTGGTTTGGATATATACCACCGAAATGGTTGGGTTCACTTTAATATAACCCAAACTTCCCAAATCTCTCCAATCTACTACTCCATTACTACCCGTCGTGTCTCCCAAATGGCAACTCATTTTTCCCCATCACCTGGCACGACTCTGCCACTCGCCACCTCCTCCTTCGTCCTTCTCTACCTCCAATGCCACCACCCTTCTTCCTTGTGCCCGAACCCACCAGCACCCCCTACCGCCCATCCTTCCTCATGTCAGTCTTGTTCCTACCGAACAGCCCACTGCCGCGACCCACCATGCCCATCATCCCGTGGAGAGGTGGTGCCGCTGCCACTTCGGCCACCCACAGCAAGCTGGTACCTCTTACTAAATAATGGTTGTAGTGGCTGCTATTGCAATAGAGAGATCTATGTTAGATCATGCGGCTAGGTCTAGTGTATTTCAGTTGATGAATAATTGACAATGTTTGGTACTGATGTTATTTGAGGTGTATGGTGTGTGTGTGGAGTTATATCGGTCAAGTTGGGAAGAAATTGTGCTGGGGAATATGTTGTTTTGGTCTTTGCATGTGCAGGGTAACTCGGAGGTGATCGTGGTCTACGGCGGTGATCGGGATATGGCTTGGTGCGAAGTCATGGTCCAGAGGGTTGAAGATGCTGGAGGAGACGGTCAGGCTCGAGTTGGGGCGTGTGGAGATCAAAGATGGATGATGCATGTGTAACACCCCAACTCTCAAAGAGCCTAGAATGCTACTGAAACTAAACTATTCTAGCACAACTACAAATTTTCGGCAGAATCTCCTTTGTTTAATAAGCTAAACTGAGTGTTCAACAATAACGCATGGCATAACAAAGTTCTCATAATAAAATTACTCTATCATACATGATAATCAAATGAACCAACCAAGACTGGCAATCTCATTATTACAAATAAGCAGCTACTCAAACCAAACCATCTATGGGTGATAATCAAATGGTTTATTTATTTCTAAATTGAAGCTAAGTAGCAAACGCCTTATGAGTGTGAGGTAGTGAGTGCATCCAACAACTACTCCCTCCCATGCGTGTCGTTCCTGCCATTGGTACCTAAAACACATTTAAGCAAGGGTGAGCCCAAAGACTCAGCAAGTATCAACAAGGCTATCAAACAAGAACATTAGCATAGCATCGATAAATCACAATAACATTATACTGAATATAGCCATTTTCCTCATGATATGCAATCAATGCAATGCTCCTTTGAACTTTATCTCTTTTCGCATTTTACCGGTAATGCGGGGCATACAACCGCCGCCAGATACCCTTGCTCGTGCCCACCGCACAGGGACCAAGAGCCTATACACCACATGTATAGGGACCTTTGCCCATCATCTTAATGATGGGGAGCTCTTTGCTCATAACCCACATTCCACGAATGTGGGACCTCAAGCCCGTCATCTACATAACGGGACTCAATCAGATGTGCTTGGTCACCACGTGACCAAGGCACCTGTATGCTCTCAACATGCATATGCACCATGATAACATTCTTCATATGCAGGAATTCAACATATTCTCATTAACATGTAAGCATTAACAACATGCGGGAAAATCTTTAACCAACTGGCAGTCATCAAGTTAAACGGTAACTCATCTCATAAACAGGTATGCATAACTAAAGCGAACAAGACACATCACAATCACATCATGCAGGCATACATATACCATAGCCCGAATACTTGCCTCAACCGGGCGAGAACGGTGGACGCGACGAGGGTGCTGCCCCTGGAACTACGCTCCCACCTGAATATAAAGATACCCCAATCTAAGACCAACATTCTGAACCAAGAGTAAAAAGAACAACACAAATGAACTTGCTAAACTCCCAAGTGTTTCCCAACTCCCAATTTCTAGCGATCGGATTGGCGCACACTATGGACTATCAACTTCTAAAATACATAACTTTCTGCTCAGGTGTCCAAATAAGATGTTCTTGGACTTTCTGAAAAGTTAATTAAATTATCTAAATAAACTTAGCTGGGGAGCCCTTTTGATTCTACCATCTACTGCCCCTAGCAAACCAATCTATCAGACATCAGAATTCACGTTGAGTTCTCTGGACAGTACACTAAAACCTCCATAACTTTTGCTACGAGAATCCAAATCTTGCGTTCTTTATCTCTATGAAAAGGTACAGAAATTACCCACATTGTTCGTTATATTGAGGTCCCCTGATTCTCCCTTTAATTAGCAGTTCTAACCAGTTTTCTACATACTATCCAGAATCTGACAGAACAACAGGACAACAATACTAGAAAATTCATAACTCCCAGACTGTTAATCGGATTTGGGAGATCTTGGCGGAAAACGAAAGCTAAGAACATAACCTACAATTCTCTAGGAGACCAAAACTTCTGATTCGGCCTCTAACCACATGAAATTAACCCCGCAAGCTTCTGGACGAATCTGCACGAACAGCAGGCAGATTGCAACCTAGCAAAAAACAACCCGATTACTCTTCTATGACTAATTACCCAACAACAACAACGCGTTACCCTTGATGCCGCTGAAGGTCGTGAACCACGGATGGTGATCCCTCTTCCTTCTCTTCTCCCTTCTCTTCTTCTTCCTTTCTTCTTCTTCCTTTCTCTCCTTCTTTCCTCCTCTTTGCATAGAGGGGGGGGTTGCTACAGTGTGGCGCTACAGTACCAGGGGCGTGGTACTGTAGCAACTAGGGTTTCTCCCCCCTCTTTTTATTGGTGGCCAGCCCCTAATGGGCCTCTTGGGCCAAGGCCTGAGGCCCAGGTTGCCACAAAACTGCAGAAAACCCTTTATCTAATTCTTGTTAAATCTATTTTATATTTGGTCCTTCTCCGATTCATAATCTCTTCCGAATACTCTTTCAATATTCTCGAATACTTTTGGGGTATTACATTCTACCCACCTTAAATGTAATTCGACCCGAATTCTAAACACGCTTAGGCGAAAGAACGACCACGATCGAGAACGAATAACGGTAACCACGCACTGCTAGAACAACATCGCTAATGCTCACGCACGCGAAACTCCAACTTCCCAAGTAGCCTTTCCTCGGTGCGAAAATACCACAACACAACGACGTAACACGACGCCCGAACTAACGCTCACCCGGTACTTCCGTACACTCTTCTGACAAGACTCAAAGGTAAGATCTCACTCGATGGTCAATGGCGCAAACGAAACCTCAAACTCTCTCGGATCTCCTGTACTCACTTAACACAAGAACATACAAGATGTTACGTACTCCGCGCACGGACTCGAGACAGTCCTAGCGATACGCCAACTAGCGAAAACAACCCAATGTATCTTGGGTTAACCTTCCCAATGATACCGAACCACACGACATGCACATAGAACATAGAACTTGTGTTCTACCTCTCAATTAAACTCTTCACTAAAGCAAGGATCACCTCATTTAACCAGAAACATACGATAAAACTCTCTTTAAGCAAACTCTTTTACCAACAAAACCCATCTGAAAATGAAAGATTCACATCGCAACTAAGCGCACACCACTTCGGTGCTAAAGAGTCAAATCCAGAAATCGGAATTTCATCACGAAAACCTTTCCACCTTCCAAGTGGCAGTTTGCGAAAAAGCATCACGAAAACCAAAGGAGGAATCATTTTAAATGCCCAAATCAAAAACTTCCTTTATTCTTCCTGAACCGATAAGAACCACACATACCAAAATCGAGTCAAACTCATCTTACGAAAGACATTGGACAACAGCACAAAACTCAAAAGAGAATCGAGGAAACGATTCACTTCTTTGAGGAAGTATCAATTTTTTTTCAGTATCTCATTTAGGAATAAAATCTCTCTTAACTTTGGAGTTTCAGTTCATCGCAACACACTAACTCATCTCTCTTAACTTGACATTCCCAACGTTACGCTCAAGTCGAAATACATCATCCACACCTCCGTATAAAGGCTCTATCGACGCCACCAAAACTTTCTCTCAACAACTCCTCTACCGATATAATTAATTTGACAGATGACTTCCAATGTATCTCAAAATAGATCTCACATGCAAACACATGACCTCAATCTTTTAAGAATAAACAACTCGAAATTCTCAGCACACACATTCATATACTTCATCGAAAGGGTTCTATCAATGATCATCTCATTGTTCGGAATCCACCCTTATTCTACTTCCTCTACACATAATCATTGGACGACTCAAGGTCCTAGCAAAAAGAATACGAAGCCCAAAACTATACTCCAAGACTCCTACCATGAACTTCTCATATAGAAAATAGGGGAAACCTCAAATTAAATCCCTAAAATTCTCACAATCCAAACATACTCGCGCATTGACATCAACACGAAAATATTTCTTCGATCCAATTATCTTTATCAAGATTCTAACTTTTAGAGAGTTACTTACTAAGTCCAAGTCTTCCCTGGCAATAATCCAACGTTCTCGACTATCTCATTAATCGCTTTAACGGTCAGATTACTTTGCTAATACTACTCTTATTACAACACCATCATAATTCATCTGCACAACCGTGCAAGGTACCCAATCGTGACACTCTAATACATCGAGTAAGATTCCCCATCCTTTCAAAAATTCTAATGTTCCACCCGAATTGAACAATAGATCTTGGATCACAAATCTTCATAGGTTCTAATGGTTGCGATAATGCGATCGGTTTAGCCTCAAAGGCAAACATTCTCAGATAATTAAAATTCTCTTCAAGAATTACACACGAAATTAGTTCATCCTTCAATGCTCCTCGATTAACTTACATTGAAGGTCTACAACCACATTGAATAACCACTTGAAAACCACCGTGAAACGAATCGGTGGATCCTTTCTCAAAAGAAAAAGCAAATGAAGACATTTATCGCTTGAAATAAACACAGGACCAAGGGAAATAGTCACTGAGGCAAAGAACTCAGAAAACATAGAGGAAGTCAACAGCTGAGGGCTCAAGTCCTGCTAAAAGTGAATACCGAACCACAAATGGGAAGATGGTATTCCCCTTTGAAAATTGGTAAATTCTTAAGGAATAAATACATAAGGTTCAAGTACACTCAAATAAACTGCAAGTTGCGAGACGCGACTTAAATGTCAAATACTTTTACTTCACTCTTTCCTTTAACCATGAAAGTTATTTTCTGTGATTAGTACATCACTTTGCCAGCTTAAACAAGATAAGCTCTTAAGACAAAATCATAGGTACCACTTAATAACCGATAAAATCTTTCAACATGTCACTTTGCTCGAAGCAACTCAATCACCACATAACTCAAGATGTCCAAATGATCACCAACGCAATCTCGAAACACTTTTACTAAATCCAAATTACGAAAGACGATCAAATTACTTTATTTCTAAAAGAATCATCTCCACACACACAAGTCACAATCTCTCGCAGATAATCTTACTAACATCAAGAATAATATACTTTGAATACGAATATTTATCATCAACTATTCCATTAGAAAGCCCCCAAAGTTTCACCAAATTGTTCCATACTACCTTTTCATCCCATCTTCAAAATGAGAGTATACCCAAAACCATACAACCTCACTACATCGACCTCTTAAGTTAGAAGGGTCTACTACACAATCAAAAACTCCTACCAAAACCCTTTCATCAAGAACACATTATCATCCAATTATTTCACAATCATGTGGGCATAAGCCACCTCTTATATCATATCGTTCAACTTTTAGCGATGCTCATCATAAAACTTCAATACACAACAGTTTATACTACAATCATTGTTGTTATCAATCGCTTCATTATGAAATCTAGTTGCTACATACTTTCCTTCCCAAATCACATAGATATTAACAAGCACATATTCAACTGTTCCTTCTCACATTGGATTTCGGCAAAAATACACTAAAACTTCAAAAATCGAAATCTTCTATCGATCAAGAGTCTCAACAACACTACAACCAAATTCATCGCGTCATCCTATATAGAAGAACTACATAGAACTCCTCCCATAAATTCTAGATCCACCTTTATTCAATCCATTCAACCGGTTGTACACAATTCTAATAACTAATCATACTAGGGAATATGTAAATCTAGCATTTCCTCTAGTTTCCCTTTCCATATATTTAAATTAATCCATGGGAACCAAAGAACCCAACAAGTTTAGCAACCTAAATGATTTTAGTGACCAGACCAATTCATCTATGTTCTATACTTATTAATATCTCTTTTGACTCCAATTAGGTATGGTCATACTCTCAGTCACTACTCATATATACAGTTCATCAAGAATTGGTATGTAATACCCCAAAAGTATACGAAAGGAATTAACCGGGAGAGAATAAATAATCGGGAGAGAGTTATCTGAATTGACGAAGGACCAAATAGAAAATGATTAATTTCGCAGCTTAGAGAGGGGGAAATCAGTGTTTGTACGGCAACTGGGCTCGGGCCTTGGCCTGTGTGGCCATGTGGTGGCCGGCCAAGGGGGAGGCGCCACCTCCCCAAAACCCTAGCCGCCTCCCTTCCCCTCCTCCCACTTGTGGCCGCCGCCCCCCATCCCTCCTCCTTCCTCCCCCTTTGGCCGCCCCACTTCCTCCCCTCCCATGCCACCTCCCTACTGCTCCTCCCCTGCTGCTGTCCAAGGAGGTGCCCCCCCATTGCCGGTGTCGAGGAGGAAGAGGGAGGACCGCCCGGGAGATCGCTTGGCCAAGAAGAAGGAGAAGAAGAAGGAGAGGAGAGGGGGAGGGAGAGATCGTGGCCTGCGCTAGGAGTTCTTCACGTCCGGCGGTGTTTCGTCAAGGGTAATACCCGTTTTCCCCCGAGTAGATGCATCTTTTGATTGTTGTAGCAATGTCGGTATTTCTGTCTCCTCAGGACAGATCGCGTTATACAGACGTTTTGATGTAGTTAAGTGCGGATTCAGTCTTGGGCTTCTCCTAGAGAGTTGTAGAGGACGTCAATAGCTTTCTATGAAGTTCTAGATCATATTATTTGGACCTCTGTAGCAGAAGTTATGAATTTTTTAGTATGACTGTTCTGCGAATCTGTCAGCATTTTGACAGGTTTTAGTAATCTGACTTGTGCAATAAGTTAAAAAGCGAATTAGAGGATCTCAGTATAATGAAAGTTGTAGATAATTGTCGTAGCTTTCAGGGAAGAACAAGAACGCGAAATTTGGATGAACGAGCTAAAAGTTATGTTAGTTTTAGTGATCTGTCTAGAAAGTCTGACGTGAAATCGATGTTTTGCTAAACAGCTTAAAAGTGATTTTAGATGGCCGAATCAGGGAGGTTCACCAACTAGGTTTAGTTCAAACTATGGGTATGCTTTATTCATGAAAGTTGTTATTGCCTTTATTCATGAATGTTGTTATCGCCTTAATTCAAGAATGTTGTTATTGCCTTTATTCATGAATGTTGTTATCGCCTTTAATTCAAGAATGTTGTTATTGCCTTTATTCATGAATGTTGTTACCACCATTGGTGCTTGATGTTGAAAAGAGATGGTGCATATGCATTTTTATATCATGTTGAGGCCTGGTCTTGTGATGACCAAGCATGCACATCTTTGAGGTCCCCGTCATGAATGTGACGGGCTTGAGATCCCCACACTCGTGGAGTGTGGGCATGAGGTCCCCAATACTTGGAGTATTGGGCAATTGGTCCTTGTGCGTGCGTGCACAGGCATGGGTATGCGGCGACGGTTGCATACTTTGCATTACCGGTGTAATGCACAAAGAAAGTTAAAGAGAAAGGTGTTGGAGATATGCCCTAGAGGCAATCATATTGATGATGATATTTCATTGTATCCATGATTTAATAAATGTTCCTTGAATATTGCCTTTGTGTTGATTAACAAGTATGTGACTTGTTTGTGAAACTCTTTACTTGTATGGCTATTCTAAAGTTGTCCCTAGTCGGAGTTCATGTGAGGACACACGTGAATGATGGATTAGCACATGTATCGGTTGATGACCATGTTTCACAGGTCATAGACATGGAGATGTCAAACCAATAATGTGGACACATGTTTAGAACATGGGGTTGGACCGACCCAACATGAGACATAGTAATTATTCTTATGGTTCTCTCTACACAATGTGTACGCCTTGTCCTTAGACACGAGATTGTCGCATGTACTTGAGATGTGAATCGACCTACTTAGGGGCTATCAAACGCTACTCCGTGAATCGGGTAGTTATAAAGGTAGCTTTCGGGTTTGTCATGAAGCATGCTGCGAGGCATGGTCATCGAGATGGGATTTGCCTCTCTACCGAGAGATATCTCTGGCCCTCGAGTGATCGGATCCGAAATGCATGGCCATGCTACTTAAGGTTAAGAGTTAACCTAGTAAGGGATTCCGATCACGGGATCGAGAAAGAGTGGTCACTTGGAGCTCGACCAATATCGTGAGGCAAAGGGATTGGCATGTACATAACGTTGTGATGGTTCGTCCGATATGATCTTTACGTATGTTTAGGAGTTGGCACGCCTTGCTAGAGGCCGCTACCAACTATTGACCAAGTATGTGTACTGCGTCATGTCTAAACATATGTGAACCATAGGTCACACACTTGAGGTGAAGCCTAATTCGGATTGGATCCGAATTAGATCGGGCATTGAGTCCTAATGGGCCTCTATTCGTAGAAGCCCATTATAAGGACGTCCTATAAAGGAGGGCAGGGCGCGCCTGGTTGAGGGTTGAGTTTTCGTGACATCCTCAAACCACGCCGCCACCCTCCCACGCCCTAGTCGCCGCGCGATCTAGTAGTCCGCGTGCGCCGCTTCTCCCGCACGTGTGGATACCTTTGAGGCGCTGCATGCCGTGGCGTTGGGACGAACCGCAAGAAAGGAGTTGTACGTGGGGCGCCGCGACGAGGACGAGGAAGTAGTACGACTACTCGCCCCGACGCATCGCATCAATCGAGTACGACTACACCGCGCCGACGTCGCCGCATCAACTTCCGCACTGCGTCTAGTGGTAAGACCGTGATCTATAA
Source organism: Ampelocalamus luodianensis (assembly GCA_036346255.1). Classification (NCBI taxonomy): domain Eukaryota; kingdom Viridiplantae; phylum Streptophyta; class Magnoliopsida; order Poales; family Poaceae; genus Ampelocalamus; species Ampelocalamus luodianensis. The sequence continues at coordinate 68,304,853 of CM070621.1, read as the reverse complement.
ATCGCAGTGATCTTGGTTTACGGGTAGAATTTTTTTAATTTGCGCTAGTGTAGCCTACTGTTTCCTACAAAAGGAACCCCGAGCATTGCATTTGCATGTGAGTTGTGTTATTGTTGATTTCTATATATGGATGTTGATGTTCGATTGAATTATGCGTCTTTTATTTATGTACTTGCTGAGTCTGTGGACTCACTCTTGCTTTCTTGTTGTTTTTAGGTACTGTGGGACCCCGGTATTGAAATGTACTTAATTAAATTCATCTTGTAGCATAATTGTTAATGAAGGAACAGATTGCCCCTTTATTAAAGATCATGCTAGGAGTATAAATTTAACTAGTAGCCGATCCAATACTCAGGATTCCCGGATATATATATATCTCACAATGGTTCCCAGGATCAACGACCATTGCATATATATCCTTCATCAACATTGCATCAAACACATACAAGTCATACATTGACCTAATTAAACATAAGTTTACAACTTGCGGTTTTAGTACTACATTATGGAGTGACTTGGTCACTACAACAAGTTCAACAGCGGAAGCAAAATAAAAATTCAAAATCCACCAATGGCCTCATCCACCCGCAGGCAATTGCGTGGAGGAAAGAAGTAGCTTTACTCGTTAGCGTCACCCTGATCGGCGCTAACGGGTATTTCATAAAGATAATCATCCTCACCTGCAACAATAGGTGATAGCACCTTGAGTACGGAAGGTACTCAACAAGTCTTACACAAACTAGTAAAAGAAGTGTTTATTAGAACCTATGCAAAGGAATAGAATTTATACATGCATAAGGTTACAACAGGAAGGTATAAAGGTTCAGATTTGCATAAAGCAATACATCTTAACCTAGACAGGCTAAATTTTGATAAAACAATTTAATAAATCAAAGACAAAGTAGAACAGTAAGTAAAAGGAACAAGTGTAAACAGTACAGAGCATGAATCCCTCATGCTAAACCAGAAAAACCGAAACCAGTTTTGTAAATCAAAACTTCTATACAGTGACATCAACTCAAGTTATCGTCCATGACCGTGGACACGCTTATTCGAAGCTTTATACCCGCAGGGTGTACATCTTTACCCACATGACTTAGCTAGCCCGTTGCCTTCTGGATGCCTCCGAATGATGACATACTTCCTTTGGTATGCCGACCGAGAAACTAAGATTTGGTATTTTTCAACAAGCTAATACTATTGAGTTGGACCCCATGTGTGAACCGATCTCGCTAAACAACGATCGATAGCATCCGCTAACTGGGCACACATGTTGCGTCGCAATGCCGATCCAAACAATTAAATGCGAATGGGCTCACTACCCATATTAGGATGCAATCGGCATCTTTAAGGTACGATATGCTACGGAGCACATATACGCCCTCACCCTTCTAAGAACATCTGATACTGACATACAAGCTCACATGGCATACAACGTAGTCATAAGACCAAAGCATCTATGCCATACAAGGTCAATACACATATTCTTACTTTCCTATTTCCAACCCAATAGTCTTAACATTTTACTTAACCAAACAGCGCCCATACACTGCATGTGGAAGTACGTTGGGGACTTGAATTGAATAGTCAGAGTTCGGTCCTTAATTAACCTGGACAAGTCCACCACAATTCCCAATCTCGTGCACAAAAGCACCATCACTAGCTTCCTCTTGTCCAGATCAATTTAAATTTAAAATACAAGTCTGATTTAAAGAAACTGGACAAAGAGTTCAAAATAACAGAAGTTCATTTGTGATTTCCCATGTTTAACAAGATATGTTTGTCAAACTCTAAAGTCTCTAGACTGCATGTCTAAGCCAAAACTGAAAATATATGTTATAGTATACAGTACTGAGCTAGGGTTAAGTGTATGAGTATAATTAAGGTAATCCACCATGTTGGGTTATAGCTAGCTACTACAGATCACATTTTTGTATTTTCAGAAAAATAGCATGCACAGATATCACTGGATTTGTAAAAGCTATTGTACAAAATTTGGATCATTATGGTGCAGAGAGGAGGTTTGCCTTGATAATAATACACTTCTGTTGCAGGTTCAGGTTGCTCAGAGATAGATTCAAAAATCTCAGATGAACCAGATTCTATAAGAAGCATTAAAATCCAATAAATGCCAAAATCGACAGTGAGAACAAAATGGAAGAAATATGCATGATCAACATGGAAATACATGATTAGCAGTATTCTTAGGCCATAATTACCCTAATAGTGATCATAACCCATATTATAACCTACTGTTTTCAAATGACAGAAGCTAAGGTTTAGTTCAAAGTTTCAGTTTTCATATTTTGAAAAGAACCGAAAACAGGACAGATAGCAGATTTTGGGAAAAAGGAAGATAGATCAAGCAAAGGTTTAGAAATGAAACTTAGCATGATCTTTTAGGGTAATTAATATCCCAAGCTACCCCTAATCTAACCCGAATCAGTTAGATTACCAAAAGCTGAAGGAAACTTGTATTGTCGGTTAAGTTTGAGGCAAAAGAGAACAGAGACAGATCTCTGCCATCAAACTAAATAGATGATAACAATGATTAAAAGAACCACGTATCATGCTACTAGGGTTCGGTTGAAACCTAAATAAGATGATAAGTTGACAGGAGGAACCCTAATTCTTGAAAATGACATGAAAAGCCGAAAAGTTAGAATAATAACTTTTCAGTTTACAGTAAGGTAAAGCTACTGATCTTCAAAAGAATGATTTACAGAACTTCTAAGGTCCTTAAGATGCTCAAGATGTCAAAACTAGGGTTTTAGCTTACCGAAGAAGGAAAGACACCACGCACTCAAAACCGAAGTGGATTGACAGAGAATAAACTCTGTTTAACCTACAAAAGATGTCAAATCTTTATTACAAGGTGAAACCAGGGTTTAGAATGGATAAGCAAAAGGGACAGGAGCAAGAACTCCACCGGGCAAAGAAGGAAAATGATGAGCTTCAGTGGTCAACAATGGTAACAGCAAAAAGCTAGGGTTTATATATGGATGTTGAGCTACAGGCAAACAGGAAGAGTCTAGAGTTGATGAGGTGTCCATTTAGCTAAACATCCAAAAATTAGTTGCATAATCTTTGGATAATTCCTCTCCTCTGTTTACAGAGAGAGCTGCGCGCAGAGAGACAAGGAAGATGATAAGAATCATCTGACATGTGGGTCCATGCGATCACGTACAAGCGCACCTCCTAAAGCCTCAAAAGAACATCAGCCGTCCGATTAGAAATGGGCGGCTGTGATAAATATAGAGGTTAAAAGGTTTTAATCGGTAACTTTTAATATGGGCCGTGCGATCTCAATCGGTCAATCGAGATTAAAACGGAGCCCAAAAGAAATGCGGGGTCTACTTTCAAATCTGGACGTTGGATTGGAATCCAACGGTCAATTAAAAGGAATACACGTCATCCCTTTAGATGCACTGACGCAGCACCGTCCGATGGAATTTATACGGTCGGGATTAACGCGGGATCCGGATGGTCCGATTGCATACACTGACCTGGACCCTATGATTAGAATCCAACGGTTCGCTAAATTTGGGATTTAAGAGCCCATGGTCAAAGAGGCGCACCGTAGGATCTAAATCTAAGGGCTCAAGATAGCCGCGCGCCTTTAATTTCAAAAGAAAAGGGCAGCGCGGTAGGATCAAGAATGGACGGCGCAGATTGAAAGGGGATCCGGAGTTGTCCGAATGCATACACGGCCCTCGATCGTTAGATCAGATCCAACGGCGAGATTAGGCGCACACGTGGACGCTCGTGGGGCGCCGCACCTCGCTGCTCGATTGAAATCAACGACTCTCATCACGCATGGGGTTCGGGCTCGCGCCCGAGCGTGACTGAGCCGGACCACTTGCACTGGGTTGGACCCAACCGCATAAGTTTGAGTCGCTACAGTGCTAGTGTTTAGGTTTAGACCTGAAGGTTGACTAAATCCTAAATTCAAAGTTTAAAAGTTTGACTGGGCTTTTAAAAATAGCAAATAAATTTGTAAAATCATGAAATTTTTGCTGGAGGCTACTGGGATGATATATTTCCCAGATAAATTTTAAAATCACATGATCACTTTTTAAAATACATAAATATTTATTTTAGCCCGAAAATATTCATTTAAAGACAATTATTTTTCTTTAAGCCAAAATAATTTCTAAAAATGCAACAAAAATTATTTTGAGTCAAGATAATTTATTTAGGCTTTAAAGAAAATACTTCCCAGTCATAATACAAGTTTTATCTTGTATTTCCTTGAAAACTTTAAATAAGTTTTTGGTCTTTGGCTAAAAGGAAGGTTTTACTTGGTAACAGCAACTCCCAACTGGTGATTAAATGCAGAATGCTATGAACAGTGTCCTATTATGTTCATAATGCGATTATTACTGTTTATAGGATTGGGGCTGTTACAAACCTACTCTTTAAGAAAATCTCGTCCCCAGATTTGGAATAAGTTAAAGATTAGGAAGAAGTGAAATGGAAATGATTTATAAGGAAATTCAACATCCATTGTCTTGATTTCCTTCAAAGATAACAAAGAAGAACTGCATAATAACATAGTGTTATCATTACATCTTTGTTTACATTGCTTTGTTTAAACTTTCCTTTCTTGATTCAAAGGAGAATTCTAAACAACAAAAGATGGGGTGCTCAATGCATCGATCTTCGCGCTCCCAAGTGGCTTCATCCTCGGAATGATTAGCCCACTAAATTTTCAAGAACTTGACAGTACGATTTCTTGTCCTGCGTTCCATTGTGTCGAGGATACGTACTGGTAGCTCTTGATAGGAAAGATCAGGCTGAAGATCAAGATGCTCATAAGCAGTTGCCTCAATAGGAACACGAAGGCATTTCTTCAATTGAGACACATGAAAAGTATCTTGCACTGCTGAGAGGGATTCAGGTAGTTCCAATTGATAGGCTACAGCTCCTCGCTTGGCAATGATTCGGAAAGGTCCGATATAACGAGGTGCTAGCTTTCCTTTCACGTGAAAACGATGAGTTCCCTTCATCGGTGACACTTTAAGATAGACATGGTCATCTACCTCAAAGCTTAACTCACGACGACGATGGTCGCGATAGCTCTTTTGACGAGATGCGGTTTTGAGCAATCTCGAATCAAAGAACATGCTCTTGGCCGTTTACAAGTCCGACCAAAGAATGATCTTTCACCGACTCGGACCAATTCAATGGGGTCCTACAAGCTCTCCCATACAAGGCTTCAAAAGGTGACATTTGAATACTTGCTTGGTAGCTATTATTGTAGGAAAATTCCACAAATGGCAAAGATTTTTCCAGTCTTTGCTATAAGATAGCACATAGGCTCAAGAAGATCTTCCATCACTTGGTTCACTCTCTCGCTTGACCACTAGTTTGAGGATGATAAGCGATCGAAGAGAGTTCACCCCCCATAGCCTGATGAAGACAATTCCAAAATGGGAAGTAACCGAGGGCCACGGTCGAAACAATGACCTTGGGAACACCATGAAGACAAACAATTCTAGCAATATAAAGCTCGCTAGCTGCTTGCATCAAGATGGTTTTGACAGAATAAATGAGCCACCTTTGTCAAACGGTCGATGATTACCCAAGCGGCATCGGACCCATTGGAAGTTTTGGGAAGACCAGTAACAAAATCCATACCGATCTCCTCCCATTTCCATTGCGGAATAGGCAAAGGTTGAAGGGTACCAGCTGGCTTTAGATGTTCAGCTTTAACCCTTTGGCAAATATCACATTCAGCAACATACTGAGCGATTTGCCTCTTCATTTGGCTCCACCAAAATGTTTTCTTTAAATCCTGATACATCTTGGTACTTCCAGGATGTAGAGAAAACTTGGAATTATGAGACTCTCTGAAAATTACACTCCTCAGTTGAGGATCTGCAGGTACCACCAACCGATTGCGATATCGAATCATACCGCGATCATCTTCAGAAAACTCGTTGGCTTTACCCGCCTTCAAGTTTTCCTTAATTTCGGCTACCTCGGCATCAGTTTTCTGGGCCTCAAGAATTTGAGATTCTAATGTAGGCTCCACTCGTAATGCAATGAGAAAACCTTTTTCCACCAAGTCAAGACTTAGGCGCTGAAAATCAGCACACAAGTCGTTGGCCGCAGGTAGAGAAAATGTGCAGTTGCACTGTGACTTTCTGCTCAAAGCGTCTGCCACAACATTGGCTTTACCGGGGTGATAATGAATACCCATGTCGTAGTCCTTGATCAATTCAAGTCATCTTCTTTGTCTCATATTCAAATCAGATTGAGTGAATATGTACTTGTGCTTTATGATCGTATAGATCTCACAACGATTACCGAGAAGGTAATGTCGCCAAATCTTCAGTGCATGGACTACGGCAGCCAATTCCAAATCATGAGTAGGATAATTAACTTCATGAGGTCGCAACTGCCTGGATGCATATGCCACAACTCGGCCTTCTTGCATAAGCACACAACCAAGCCCATGGCGAGATGCATCGCAGTAAATGTCAAAGTTCTTATGAATATCCGGAAGAGTGAGAACTGGAGCTTTGGTCAAGAGAGTTCTCAAAAGCCGAAAACTCTCCTCACACTTAGCTGACCATTCAAATTTCTTCTCTTTCTGCAAAAGCTGAGTCAAAGGTCTAGCAATTTTGGAGAAATTTTCAATGAACCTACGGTAATAACCCGCAAGTCCAAGAAAACTTCGGATCTCAGGGACACTCCTGGGAGGCTTCCAATCTAGTACATCTTGTACCTTGCTTGGATCAACAGCGATACCTCCTTCAGATAACACATGTCCCAGAAATGCAACTTCTCTGAGCCAGAAAGCACACTTGCTAAACTTAGCATACAGTCGATGCCGACGAAGTGTTTCTAGCACAAGTCGCAAATGTTGTTCATGGTCCTTATCAGACTTGGAATAAATAAGGATGTCGTCAATGAACACGACAACGAACTTATCCAAGAAATCCATGAACACCGAATTTATAAGGTTCATGAAATAAGTGGAGCATTGGTCGACTACCAAAGGACATGACGGTGTACTCGTACAAACCATAACGAGTAGAGAAAGCTGTTTTAGGAATGTCCTCAGCTCTAACCTTGATTTGATGATAGCCCGATCGCAAATCAATCTTTGAAAAGACTCGGGCAAAGGATACTTGTTCTTGATAGTGACCTCATTTAACGGACGGTAATCTACACACATCCGCAAAGTGTTGTCCTTCTTTTTGACAAAGATTGCCGGGCATCCCCAAGGTGAGGAACTCGGTCGAATAAATCCTTTGTCAAGTAATTCTCCAAGTTGTGTCTTTAATTCAGCCAACTCATTGACAGGCATTCGATAAGGACTCCTGGATATAGGAGCAGTTCCAGGAACGAGTTCAATTACGAACTCCACCTCCCGGTCTGGTGGCAATCCGGGAATGTCTTCAGGAAAGACATCAACATACTCACAAACAATTGGTACCGACTCAAGGAGGAGTGGTATCAACTTGGTGAGCACACGATGAGAACCCATTGTCTGGATTGAAAACGATCAAGTGCCGCTTTCATTAGTTAAAGAAATGGATTTGTGAGCACGATTAAATTGCCCAAAGTGCTTGGATAACCAATCCATTCCCAGGATAACATCCAACCCTTTAGAATCTATCACAATCAAATCAGCCCAAAAGTCTACCCCTTCAATATTTATATTGACATTACGGCAGACTTGATTAGTCATAAAGGCGGATCCAGGTGAATGGATGATATGGGGTGGATGAAGATGATGCACATTTAAATGATGTTGAGTAGCAAACTGCCTACTAACAAATGAATGGGATGCTCCAGAATCAAATAAAACAGTGGCAATACTGCAATTAACTAGGAGCATACCAAGAACAACTTCAGAGTGACAATGCTTCCTCGGCGATGTCGATTCACCCCTCGAACCGAAGAGGGTCGGGCTTGACCACGATCGGGAAGGTGGTGCAGACGCCTGATGGTGGGAAGGTGAAATAGGTGGTATCCCTTGAGCCTTGGCATAGCACTGGTTGGTGAAATGCCCTGGGCGCCCACAATGATAGCATATAACTCCTGGCCTGACAGTAACAACAGTCGGTGGTCGGCTTCCACTAGGTCTTGGTTGATTAGTGGAAGAGGATGGAAGTATACCCAGAACCATACAACCTCACTACATCGACCTCTTATGATTAGAAGGGGTCTACTACACAATTGAAAAGCTCCTACCAAAACTCTTTCATCAAGGACACATTATCATCCGATTATTTCACAATTATGTGGGCATAAGCCCATATCGCTCAACTCTTAACGATGCTCATCATCAACTTCAACACACAACGCTTATTCCACAACCATTGTTGTTATCACCGCTTCATTATGAAATCTAGTTGCTACCTACTTTTATTCCCAAATCACATGGATATTAACAAACACGTATCCAACTGTTCCTCCTCATATTTGGATTTCAGCAAAAATACACTAAAACTTCAAAAATCGAAATCTTCTATCGATCAAAAGTCTTAACAACGTTACAACCAAATTCATCGTGTCATTCTATACAGAAGAACTACATAGAACTCCTTTCATAAATTCTAGATCCACCGATATTCAATCCAGTCAACCGGTTATACACAGTTCAAAGATCTAAGCATACTAAGGAATACGTAAATCTGTATTCCTCTAATTTTTCTTTCCACACAATTAAATTAATCCATGGGAACCAAAGAACCCAACAAGTTTAGCAACCTAAACAGTTTTAATGACCGGACTAGTTCATCAAGTTCCATACTTCTTGATATCTCTCAATCACTACTCATATATACCGTTCATCAAGAACTAGAAAAGACAACATCAACTTAATCAATTTCACTTCCAAGGTTAATAATTAATATTAATTTTGCACCATACCAATGACTCATCTTGATACCCATACCATATCAAGTTATTTGATTACAATCTCTGATTTAACCATAACGAGGCATCACAAAAGATTTTAACAATTTCCAATGAATGTAAATGCCTTAAACTTCAACACTCGGTATAATCCAAAAGGAACACATAGGGCCAAAGCTTCTCATGATAACAAACTTGCAACTTCAAACTCTCAATACCCAACTATCAAACGAATAAATGAGTCATTCTTTGCTAAAGAGAAAGAAGGAACAACCAAGGAATTATCGATAATTGCCAATTGAGAAAGATCACAAGTAGCCAAAGCGACTCAACGATGGAAAACAATAATTGATTCAGAGAACCATAAGAGACCATTGACACTCAACAACCACCATAAACCAAGAACCCATGAGAAAATCATCATCCACCATAAAACAAGAATTTACCAAGATTGAGGTCAAGAAAGAGAACAACTTTCTAAAGCGACTCACGTTCAACTCCTGCAACTATAGTATTCGGGTAACTACTCTATTCGCTCTACCTCAAACGGTGGTATAACCTGACAAAGTCCAAGGTCACAACCACGGCCTCCACTTCTTAACAACCTTATCGACACACAAAAACAATATAATCAAATATGATTATACATGATCATCTCATGGCAATCATAGAATAGATTCATAGATATAGAATATCATAACCTATCAAAACATAGATTAACAACAAGAAAGATAGCACAGAGGCAATTCAACAATTGCTCAACAAATAAAACATATCAACAGATAATGCGGAAGCAATGTAATTCCAAATCCCACCTACTGTGCAAAGTGTGTCAATTTAATATTTTTCTATTAACCACGGACCTAAAGCCCGCTCTGATACCAATCAGAATACCCATTTCACCAAAGATTGAGCACGGAATGCTACTAAAATTACATTACATTAAACTAAACTAAACTAAGATCAATTACAAATTTTCGGCAAAACCTCCTTTGTATGGCCAGCTATACCGAGGTTCCAACAATTAATCATGGCATTTATCAATATCTTCATAATCGAGTTCTTTCAAGCATGCAGATAATCTCATAAACATAATCAAAATTTGCTATTCTCATTATTACGCTTAATCAAACTCAAACCATCCATAAATAATTCTTAAGATTGAGTGGTAGTGCGTGCATCCAAACATCTACTCCCTCCCATGCATGCGGGTCTTGCCAGTTGTACCTAAAACACATCAAAGCAAGAGTGAGCCCAAAGACTCAGCAAGTACCAACAAGGCTAAGCAAGTTATCGTTCATAGCATCAACAATCCAAGATAAACAATACACCAAAGTATAGCCTTCATGCTCATGTGAATGCAACCAATGCAATGTACCTTTCAACTTTATCTCTTTCGCATTTTACCGTAATGCGGGTATACAACCGTCACATCAGATACCCTTGCACGTGCCCTCCGGCACGGGGACCAAGAGCCTATACACCACACGTATAGGGACCTTTGCCCATCATCATAATGATGGGGACCTCTTTTCTCATTACCCACATTCCACGAATGTGGGGACCTCAAGCCCGTCATCTACATGACGGGGACCTCGAACATGCATAGTCACCACGCGACCAATCCTCCAACATGATTGCATGATGCACATAAACCAACTTTAAATCATCATACATATGGATTCACAACAACGACATACATGAATAAACTCATCCATACTTCTAGCATTCATCACCATTGACATTTGTAGCATTCCAGCATCCATGATTAGCACATATATTCATTAAACTAGCAAACACGAACATTCCTTCATGAATAACATTTAATCATTTCTCATTATCATGTAAGCAATAGCAACATGCGGTAGAACCATTTAACCATAACTAACAGTCATCAAGATAAAACAGTAACTCATCTCATAAACAAGCAAGCATGGCTATACTGTCAAGATACATCACAATCACATCATGCAAGCATACATATATAATAACCGAATACTTGCCTCAACCGTGCGAGTACGATGTGGACGCGAGAGAGGCGCTGCCTCGAATCTCGCTCCCACCTGAACATAAAGATAACCCCAAACTAAGACTAGCATACTGGACCAAAATCATACATTACATTACAATCGAAATCGCTAACTTCTTATCTCGTCTAGCTTTTCTAATTTCTAGCGATCGGTCACTGCAGGCAGCAGACTTCAAAAATTCATAACTTCCTGCTCAGGAGTCCAAATAAGATGATCTTGAACAATCTGAAAAGGTAATTAAAATGTCTAAATAAACTTAGTTGGGGAGACCCTCTGATTCGACCATCTACCAGACCTACCAATCTATTTAATCAGAGCAAACATTTCACGTCGGGTTTCTGGACAGCGACAAAGAAACTATCATAACTTTCTCTACGTTTGTCCGAATTTAGTGATCTTTAGCTTTCCTGAAAGATAAGAGGATTAGCCTAATTTTTCGTTATGGTGAGACCCTCTGGAAACCCCTCTAAATATGCGCTTATATCAGGTTAACCAACACTAGCAAATCTGCTTCTCTCCAGAAACACAGAAATACTAATAAATTCATAACTTTGGATACCGAAGTCCAAATGACTTGATTCTTGTCGGAAATGAAAGGTAACTACGATAGCTACAACTTTCTAGGAGACACCCAGACCCAAATCTTCTTCTAACCTAATCAAAACCGACAAACTTCACTGCTGCAGAATATCGACAAACTGACATCCGAAAATTAGACAACTAGAAATTGACCTAAAGCAAAGAACCACGGGTTACCCTTACCGAAACGAAGAGAGCATACAGCGGGGATGATGACCACCACGCTTCCGCTGCGGATCCCTTCTTCTCCCTCTTCTTCTCTTCTCTTCTCTTCTCCCTCTCCTTCTTCTTCCTTCTCTTCTTTTCTCCTTCTTCTTCTTCCTTGGCCGGCTGCAATAGAGCTCCTTCTCCTCCTTGGCCAGCAGCAATGGAGGTGGTGGGGATGGAGAGGCGCAAGGGAGGGTGGAGGGAGGTGGAGAGGTGGAGAGGGGTGGCGGCACAAGGGGTGGAGGAGGAAAGATGGGGGCGGCTAGGGTTTGGGGAGGGTGGCGCCTCCCCTATGGCCGGCCAGCCCCACATGGGCCTAGGCCCAAGCCCAGTTGTCCACAAAACGGAAAACCCCTCTCATTTCCTGATTTGGTGTTTTACTAAAAGAACCCTTCTCCGATTCAATTACTCTCTCCGATTTAATTAATTTCTCCGACTAATCCTTTCGAATATGATTTAGGTATTACATTCTACCCTTTAAGCAGTTCGACCCGAATTCTACACACATCTACTAGCAAAACAAAAACAACCCCAACTGAAAATCAATAACCAACAAGATGTACCCGACGTGAACAACTTTGGTTAACGTTCGATCAAGCGAGACTACTTCCCAAGTCTCTTCTCGCTCAGACCGACGTGAACATAACACCATAACGTAAACCCATGTCTAAACCTCAACACTCTCTCTGACCTCTCCAGCACATGTATCAGATGAGACTTGAAGGCGAGATCTTCCTCGGCTGTCGACGGCGTTAACACACCCTCAAACTCTGGATCTTCCAGGTACTCACTCAACACCAGAACAAACAAGACGTTACGTACTCCGCGCACGGACTCGAGACAGTCCTAGCAATATGCCAACTAGCGGAAACAACCCAATGTACCTTGGGGCAACCCCCCTAGTGGTACCAAACCACGACATGCGCACCGAACACTGAACCCTTGTTCCACCTCTCAATCGAACTTTTGCACCCAAGCAAAGATCTCCTCCTTTAACGAGGGACACACAACAGCACTCACTTTAAACACACTCTTCTACCGATATAGCCCAACTGAAAATGAAGGACTCTCATCGCATCCAAACGTTACCAACTCGGTACTAAAAGAGTCAAATTCAGAATCGAAGATTTATCACGAAAATCTTTCCACCTTCAAATTAGAAAAATTGCAATTAAACACCACGTCCACCAAAGGAAAATCACTCGAATAACCAAATTCATCATTTCATTATTCTTTACGAATGATAAGAACCACACATACCAAAGATAAAGCCAAACTCAACTTTGCGAAAGACAATGGTCAACAGCATAGAACTTAAACGAAAATCAGAAAAGCGATTCACTTCTTGAGGAAACATCAATTTAACAGTTTCTCTTTTAAAACCAAAATTTCCCTCAAGTTATGCAATCCCAATCATCGCACAACACACTAACTTGTTACTCTTAACTTGGCGATCTCAACGCCAAACCCAAATCAAAACACCTTGTCAACACCTTTGAAAAGGGACTCTGATGATCTCACAAAACATTCTCTAACCGATTTTCTTTACTGACATAATTACTTTGATAGATAACTTCTGATGCAACCCAAAATGGATCTTCACACGTAATCACGTTACCTCAATACTCAAGAATGGACAACTCGGAATTCACATCACATATTCTCATGTATTTCATAAAAAATATTTCTATCAATGACCATCCCACTGTTCGAAATCCACCCTTATACTACCTTTTCACATTATCAATGGCCGTTCAAAGTTCTAGCACAACAATGCAAAGCCCAAATTTAACCTCCAAGACTCTTGCAACGAAATTCTCATATAAAGTATAGGGAAATCCTCATATTAAATTCCTATAAATCCACAATTCCAACATACTCACTCATTAAAATCATCATGAAAATATTTTCTTGACCAGTTAACCATTACAAGGATTATAACTCTCAGAAGGTTACACATTTAGAGCCAAATCACTCTTGACATTACTCAACATTTTCCATTATCCCATTAAGTGACATGACGATTCGATTACTTTATAATCACACTCTCATTAAACCACATCATCAAGTTTAACTCTCATAGCCTTGCAATACTACCAAATTGTAATACTCTATAAAATTGATCAATATTTCTATACTTTCAGTAATTCTAATGTTCCGCCCGTAGTGAATCGGAAGATCTTGGACCACACTATAGGTTGTACTAGCTGTAACAATGCAATCAGTTTAACCTCATAAGACAACTTCCATTGAGTTAGACTTGTCTCAAAGAACTATATTACGAAATTATTTCATCCTTCAGCGATCATCGAATAACTTACAACCCACAGTTTCACCACTACAATTATTCAACACCTCAAAAGACTCAGGTGAAACGACTAGGTTGATTCTTCCTTAAAAGAAAGAGCGAATGGAATCAATTTTTTTTTCAACAACTTGGAAAACATGTGCCACTTAGGCCAAGAACTCGAAAGAAAAAAAACATAAGGGAAAGTCAATAGTCAAGGGCTCAAGCCCTCCTGAAACCGAATACCAAACCACAAAAGAGAAGAACGTGATACCCTTTGAACATTGATAAACCCTTATGGAACAACTGCATAAGGTTTAAGTACTCTCCAATAAACCGCAAGATGCGAAACGACTTAAATCTCAAACACTTAACTTCTCTCCTTCCTTTAACAAGGATAGTTATTTTCGTGATTACTACATCACCTTGCCGACTTAAACAAGATAAGCTCTTATGACCAAATCATAGGAACAACTTGCGAACCAATAAAATCTTTCAATATATCACTTTGCTCAAGCAACTCAATCACCACATAACTCAAGAGGTCCAAATGATCCCCATCGCAAAACTCAAACATTCTTACAAAATCCCATTTACGAAAGACGATCAATTACTTTACTTCTAAAAGAATCATCACCACACACTCAAGTCACCATCTCTTGCAAATAATCTTACTAACATCGAATAATATACTCGAACACGAATATTTATCATCAACTATTCCTTAGAAAGCCCCAAAGTTTCATCAAATGTTCCCATACTATCATTTCATCCCATCTTCAAGATGAGAGTATACCTAACCATACAACCTCACTACATCGACCTCTTATGATTAGAAGGGTCTACTACACAATTGAAAAGCTCCTACCAAAACTCTTTCATCAAGGACACATTATCATCCGATTATTTCACAATTATGTGGGCATAAGCCCATATCAGTTCAACTCTTAACGATGCTCATCATCAACTTCAACACACAATGATTATTCCACAACCATTGTTGTTATCACCGCTTCATTATGAAATCTAGTTGCTACCTACTTTTATTCCCAAATCACATGGATATTAACAAACACGTATCCAATGTTCCTCCTCATATTTGGATTTCAGCAAAAATACACTAAAACTTCAAAAATCGAAATCTTCTATCGATCAAAAGTCTTAACAACGTTACAACCAAATTCATCGTGTCATTCTATACTGTAAGAACTACATAGAACTCCTTTCATAAATTCTAGATCCACCGATATTCAATCCAATCAACCGGTTATACAGTTCGATATCTAAGCATACTAAGGAATACGTAAATCTGGTATTCCTCTAATTTTCTTTCCACACAATTAAATTAATCCATGGGAACCAAAGAACCCAACAAGTTTAGCAACCTAAACAGTTTTAATGACCAGACTAGTTCATCAAGTTCCATACTTCTTGATATCTCTCAATCACTACTCATATATACCGTTCATCAAGAACTAGGAAAAGACAACATCAACTTAATCAATTTCACTTCCAAGGTTAATAATTAATATTAATTTTGCACCATACCAATGACTCATCTTGATACCCATACCATATCAAGTTATTTGATTACAATCTCTGATTTAACCATAACGAGGCATCACAAAAAGATTTTAACAATTTCCAACAGAACAGAAATGCCTTAAACTTCAACACTCGGTATAATCCAAAAGGAACACATAGGGCCAAAGCTTCTCATGATAACAAACTTGCAACTTCAAACTCTCAATACCCAACTATCAAACGAATAAATGAGTCATTCTTTGCTAAAGAGAAAGAAGGAACAACCAAGGAATTATCGATAATTGCCAATTGAGAAAGATCACAAGTAGCCAAAGCGACTCAACAGTCGGAAAACAATAATTGATTCAGAGAACCATAAGAGACCATTGACACTCAACAACCACCATAAACCAAGAACCCATGAGAAAATCATCATCCACCATAAAACAAGAATTTACCAAGATTGAGGTCAAGAAAGAGAACAACTTTCTAAAGCAGCTCACGTTCAACTCCTGCAACTATAGTATTCGGGGTAACTACTCTATTCGTCTACCTCAAACGGTGGTATAACCTGACAAAGTCCAAGGTCACAACCACGGCCTCCACTTCTTAACAACCTTATCGACACACAAAAACAATATAATCAAATATGATTATACATGATCATCTCATGGCAATCATAGAATAGATTCATAGATATAGAATATCATAACCTATCAAAACATAGATTAACAACAAGAAAGATAGCACAGAGGCAATTCAACAATTGCTCAACAAATAAAACATATCAACAGATAATGCGGAAGCAATGTAATTCCAAATCCCACCTACTGTGCAAAGTGTGTCAATTTAATATTTTTCTATTAACCACGGACCTAAAGCCCGCTCTGATACCAACTGTAACACCCCAGCTCAGCATTGAGCCTGGAATGCTACTAAAATTACATTACATTAAACTAAACTAAACTAAGATCAATTACAAATTTTCGGCAAAACCTCCTTTGTATGGCCAGCTATACCGAGGTTCCAACAATTAATCATGGCATTTATCAATATCTTCATAATCAGGTTCTTTCAAGCATGCAGGATAATCTCATAAACATAATCAAAATTTGCTATTCTCATTATTACGCTTAATCAAAACTCAAACCATCCATAAATAATTCTTAAGATTGAGTGGTAGTGCGTGCATCCAAACATCTACTCCTCCCATGCATGCGGGTCTTGCGGTTGTACCTAAAACACATCAAAGCAAGAGTGAGCCCAAAGACTCGCAAGTACCAACAAGGCTAAGCAAGTTATCGTTCATAGCATCAACAATCCAAGATAAACAATACACCAAAGTATAGCCTTCATGCTCATGTGAATGCAACCAATGCAATGTACCTTTCAACTTTATCTCTTTCGCATTTTACCGTAATGCGGGTATACAACCGTCATCAGATACCCTTGCACGTGCCCTCCGGCACAGGGACCAAGAGCCTATACACCACACGTATAGGACCTTTGCCCATCATCATAATGATGGGGACCTCTTTCTCATTGCCCACATTCCACGAATGTGGGACCTCAAGCCCGTCATCTACATGACGGGGACCTCAACATGCATAGTCACCACGCGACCAATCCTCCAACATGATTGCATGATGCACATAAACCAACTTTAAATCATCATACATATGGATTCACAACAACGACATACATGAATAAACTCATCCATACTTCTAGCATTCATCACCATTGACATTTGTAGCATTCCAGCATCCATGATTAGCACATATATTCATTAAACTAGCAAACACGAACATTCCTTCATGAATAACATTTAATCATTTCTCATTATCATGTAAGCAATAGCAACATGCGGTAGAACCATTTAACCATAACTAACAGTCATCAAGATAAAACAGTAACTCATCTCATAAACAAGCAAGCATGGCTATACTGTCAAGATACATCACAATCACATCATGCAAGCATACATATATAATAACCCGAATACTTGCCTCAACCGTGCGAGTACAGTGGACGCGAAGAGGGCGCTGCCCCTGGAATCTCGCTCCCACCTGAACATAAAGATAACCCCAAACTAAGACTAGCATACTGGACCAAAATCATACATTACATTACAATCGAAATCGCTAACTTCTTATCTCGTCTAGCTTTTCTAATTTCTAGCGATCGGTCACTGCAGGCAGCAGACTTCAAAAATTCATAACTTCCTGCTCAGGAGTCCAAATAAGATGATCTTGAACAATCTGAAAAGGTAATTAAAATGTCTAAATAAACTTAGTTGGGGAGACCCTCTGATTCGACCATCTACCAGACCTACCAATCTATTTAATCAGAGCAAACATTTCACGTCGGGTTTCTGGACAGCGACAAAGAAACTATCATAACTTTCTCTACGTTTGTCCGAATTTAGTGATCTTTAGCTTTCCTGAAAGATAAGAGGATTAGCCTAATTTTTCGTTATGGTGAGACCCTCTGAAACCCTCTAAATATGCGCTTATATCAGGTTAACCAACACTAGCAAATCTGCTTCTCTCCAGAAACACAGAAATACTAATAAATTCATAACTTTGGCTACCGAAGTCCAAATGACTTGATTCTTGTCGGAAATGAAAGGTAACTACGATAGCTACAACTTTCTAGGAGACACCCAGACCCAAATCTTCTTCTAACCTAATCAAAACCGACAAACTTCACTGCTGCAGAATATCGACAAACTGACATCCGAAAATTAGACAACTAGAAATTGACCTAAAGCAAAGAACCACGGGTTACCCTTACCGAAACGAAGAGAGCATACAGCGGGGATGATGACCACCACGCTTCCGCTGCGGATCCCTTCTTCTCCCTCTTCTTCTCTTCTCTTCTCTTCTCCCTCTCCCTCTTCTTCCTTCTCTTCTTTTCTCCTTCTTCTTCTTCCTTGGCCGGCTGCAATAGAGCTCCTTCTCCTCCTTGGCCAGCAGCAATGGAGGTGGTGGGGTGGATGGAGAGGGGCGCAAGGGAGGGTGGAGGGGAGGTGGAGAGGTGGAGAGGGGGTGGCGGCACAAGGGGGTGGAGGAGAGGAAAGATGGGGGGGCGGCTAGGGTTTGGGGGAGGGGGTGGCGCCTCCCCCCCTATGGACGGCCAGCCCCACATGGGCCTAGGCCCAAGCCCAGGTTGTCCACAAAACGCGGAAAACCCCCTCTCATTTCCTGATTTGGTGTTTTACTAAAAGAACCCTTCTCCCGATTCAATTACTCTCTCCCGATTTAATTAATTTCTCCCGACTAATCCTTTCGAATATGATTTAGGGTATTACAGAGAAGTCCGCTGTCGCTTGCGTGACTCCTCCAATGCCTTGCTCTTGCTTTCGGCCACAATAGCTTTGTTGACCAAATGGGAGAAATTCCTGAAGTCATGCAAAGCTACAGCCATCTGCAATTCTTCAGATAGCCCATTCAAGAACCGGTTCCGACGACGAAGGTCAGTCGAAACATCATTAGGGGCATATCTGGCAAGGAAGTTGAACTCATGCAGATACTCGGTCATAGATTTTCGACCTTGTTTGAGAGCGAGAAATTCCTGTTGCTTGATCATCATCACTCCCTCAGGAATATGAGCTTCGCGAAAAGCCTCCACGAACTCATCCCAAGTAGGGACATGTCCAGCAGGCTGAATGGCAAGGAGGTTATCCCACCATATGCTAGCTGGCCCATCAAGTTGATAACTGGTGAAGAGAACCCTTTCCCTCTCGGAACACTAAGCAATTAATAGCTTTTTCTCAATGGTCCGAAGCCAGTCCTCTGCTTCCATGGGATCCTGAGAGCTAGAGAACACCGGCGGGTTAGTCCGCTGAAAGTCAGCAAGACTGCCCTGCACATGTTGACCTCCTGCTCTAACAACCGGTGCAACAGGTGAAGAAGTGTTGCGCGCAATCTACTCCAGGATGCGCGTTTGGTCCATTCGATTACGCTCAATCTGCATGACCACATCGGCCATAGAAGGTGGTGGAGGAAGCTCCTCTTCCTGGAAACCACCTTGCGGACCCTGAGAGCTGGAAGGTTCAGTCGGACCTCCCTGAGAATGGGGCACGGGAGTCGACATGCCCTTCCCTTGTTGCGCTTGCGCACGAGTAGTAGGTCCTGTCATCCTGTTACCACACCATGGTTAACAACATAACAAGGATATACTCGGCACGCACGAACAAGGTCGAAATTAGGAAAGAAACAAACACTGTATATATAATACATCATGTTATGTCATGCATTCAAATTAACACCAAAACCAGAAACTTCATATATACAACAAAAGGATTCGGTTCCATCCATATAAGAGTCGGCCATAAAGATCATATTACAACCCCAAAGGTCAAACTTACATACTCAGTACAAAATACCACTGCCCTATTACACACATTTTATTTAAGGGCAACTACTAGACTAGAAGACACTTATCCACGAGGGTTCATCGTCGAGGTGCTAGCATAAAGATCCCGGTTAAAGTTCACCGGAAACTCATTCAAAAGATGAGCTCCAGGGGAACCAGTATCAACAGGATCCAAAGGACTAATAAGACGCCTCGGGGAACCCAACAGTGGCTGATGACCTCCAGGAGGTGCAGTCCGCAGAGTGCGAGGGAAACCTGCAGTCATCCGGGCTTGGCGCACTTGTCCATAAACAGGCACGCACCCGGTCACTTCTGGAAGTCGATAAAGAGGTGGTGCAGCAGCAGCGGGAGAGATCTCGTTGTCACCATAAAGCACGTTGCGAGGAACGCGGTTCATGTTGACTCCAAGAAGTAGGTACTCCTGGGCCTCATTAAGACGATGCCGAGTTTCCCACAACTCCCTCACAAGACAGCGATGGATTTGGTCCATGATGCGGACCATCCCCGCCAACTGTCGCACCTGGGGGTCTTCGCCAAACTGTATCTCATCGAACATGCTCACTTCGGAGGTAGGACCTTGATTCGGGAAGTGGTCATAGGGTGGTTGAGACAATTCCGTCAAATCATGACGAAGAAGGCTCATCATCCTACTTGCAACTTCCTGAACTGCCATAGCCTCAGAGGTGGCAAGTGCTTGGACACAGTAGGGAACACTGCCAGCTACATGCCTAGCGATGACGTTGATGAAGGCGCGGTACTCCTCCATCCGTAGGCCTCGGTCTCGTCGATAGATGGCATACTCCGGCTGATAGGTGAAATTGGATCGCCACATCATGTCCCGCAGTAAGGCTGGAAACCCATCAACATCTTCAGCTCGGGTCTCCTTGACCAAATACCACCCACTCATCTATAGACAAAAAAGACAAGATAAGAAACAATTCACTTTTAGACAAACCAACAGAAAGTTGGGGCAAGAATTGACATTAAGGAGGATAAGGAATAAAAGATGTCATACTTAAGCTTTCAAAATTATACTACTGCTTGAAAATAATTTTATTAGAAGGCTCTCTAATAACTTCGGCCATGCTACTTCTAACCTACAGGCAACGTATGCTCTAATACCAACGCTGTGGGGACCCCCAGGTATTGGAAATGTACTTAATTAAATTCATACTGTAGCATAATTGTTAATGAAGGAACAGTATTGCCCCTTTATTAAAGATCATGCTAGGAGTATAAATTTAACCAGTAGCCGATCCAATACTCAGGATTCCCGGATATATATATCTCACAATGGTTCCCAGGATCAACGACCATTGCATATATATCCTTCATCAACATTGCATCAAACACATACAAGTCATACATTGACATAATTAAACATAAGTTTACAACTTGCGGTTTTAGTACTACATTATGGAGTGACTTGGTCACTACAACAAGTTCAACAGCGGAAGCAAAATAAAAATTCAAAATCCACCAATGGCCTCATCCACCCGCAGGCAATTGCGTGGAGGAAAGAAGTAGCTTTACTCGTTAGCGTCACCCTGATCGGCGCTAACGGGTACTTCATAAAGATAACCATCCTCACCTGCAACAATAGGTGATAGCACCTTGAGTACGGAAGGTACTCAGCAAGTCTTACACAAACTAGTAAAAGAAGTGTTTATTAGAACCTATGCAAAGGAATAGAATTTATACATGCATAAGGTTACAACAGGAAGGTATAAAGGTTCAGATTTGCATAAAGCAATACATCTTAACCTAGACAGGCTAAATTTTGATAAAGCAATTTAATAAATCAAAGATAAAGTAGAACAGTAAGTAAAAGGAACAAGTGTAAACAGTACAGAGCATGAATCCCTCATGCTAAACCAGAAAAACCGAAACCAGTTTTGTAAATCAAAACTTCTATACAGGTGACATCAACTCAAGTTATCGTCCATGACCGTGGACACGGCTATTCGAACAGTTTATACCCTGCAGGGGTGTACATCTTTACCCACATGACTTAGCTAGCCCGTTGCCTTCGGATGCCTCCGAATGATGACATACTTCCTTTGGTATGCCGACCGGGGAAACTAAGATTTGGTATTTTTCAACAAGCTAATACTATTGAGTTGGACCCCCATGTGTGAACTGATCTCGCTTAAACAACGACTGATAGCATCTGCTTAACCGGGGCACACATGTTGCGTCAGTAATGCCGATCCAAACAATTAAATACGAACTGGGCTCACTACCCATATTAGGATGCAATCGGCATCTTTAAGGTACGTATATGCTACGGAGCACATATACGCCTCACCCTTCTAAGAACATCGATCTTGACATACAAGCTCACATGGCATACAACGCAGTCATAAGACCAAAGCATCTATGCCATACAAGGTCAATACACATATTCTTACTTTCCTGTTTCCAACCCAATAGTCTTAACATTTTATTTAACCAAACAGCACCCATACACTGCATGTGGAAGTACGTGGGGGACTTGAATTGAATAGTCAAAGTTCGGTCCTTAATTAACCTGGACAAGTCCACCACAATTGCCAATCTCGTGCACAAAAGCACCATCACTAGCTTCCTCTTGTCCAGATCAATTTAAATTTAAAATACAAGTCTGATTTAAAGAAACTGGACAAAGAGTTCAAAATAACAGAAGTTCATTTGTGATTTCCCATGTTTGACAAGATATGCTTGTCAAACTCTAAAGTCTCTAGACTGCATGTCTAAGCCAAAACTGAAAATATATGTTATAGTATACAGTACTGAGCTAGGGTTAAGTGTATGAGTATAATTAAGGTAATCCACCATGTTGGGTTATAGCTAGCTACTCACGATCACATTTTTGTATTTTGGAAAAATAGCATGCACAGATATCACTGGATTTGTAAAAGCTATTGTACAAAATTTGGGATCATTATGGTGCAGAGAGGAGGCTTGCCTTGATAATAATACACTTCTGTTGCAGGTTCAGGTTGCTCAGAGATAGATTCAAAAATCTCGGATGAACCAGATTCTATAAACAATAAAATCAATAAATGCCAAAATCGATAAAGTGAGAACAAAATGGAAGAAATATGCATGATCAACATGGAAATACATGATTAGCAGTATGCTTAGGCCATAATTACCCTAATAGTGATAATAACCCATATTATAACCTCATGCTTTCAAATGATGAAGCTAAGGTTTAGTTCAAAGTTTGATTTTCATATTTTGAAAAGAACCAGAAACAGATAGATAGCGATTTTGGGAAAAGGAAGATAGATCAAGCAAAGGTTTAGAAATGAAACTTAGCATGATCTTTTAGGTGATAATATCCCAAGCTACCCCTAATCTAACCGAATCGGTTAGATTACCAAAAGTGAAGGAAACTTGTATTGTCGGTTAAGCGAGCAAAAGAAAACAGAGGCAGATCTCTACCATCAAACTAAATAGATGATAACAATGATTAAAAGAACCACGTATCATGCTACTAGGGTTGGTTGAAACCTAAATAAGATGATAAGTTGACAGGAGGAACCTAATTCTTGAAAATGACATGAAAAGCCGAAAAGTTAGAATAATAACTTTTAGGTTCTGATAAGGTAAAGCTACTGATCTTCAAAGAATGATTTACAGAACTTCTAAGGTCCTTAAGATGCTCAAGATGTCAAAAACTAGGGTTTTAGCTTACGATGAAAGGAAAGACACCACAGGACTCAAAAGCCGAAGTGGATTGACAGAGAAATAAACTACGTTTAACCTACAAAAGATGTCAAATCTTTATTACAAGGTGAAACCAGGGTTTAGAATGGATAAGCAAAGGGACAGAGCAAGAACTCCACTGGACAAACAAGGAAAATGATGAGCTTGATGGTCAACAATGGTAACGACAAAAAGCTAGGGTTTATATATGGATGTTTAGCTACTGGGGCAAGCAGGAAGAGTCTAGAGTTGATGAGGTGTCCATTTAGCTAAACATCCAAAAATTAGTTGCATAATCTTTGGATAATTCCTCTCCTCTGTTTAGAGAGAGCTGCGCGCATGAGAGACAAGGAAGATGATAAGAATCATCTGACATGTGGTCCCATTGGCGATCACGGCCGTGCGCACCTCCTATAGCCTCAAAAGAACATCAGCCGTCCGATTAGAAATGGGCGGCTGTGATAAATAGAGAGGTTAAAAGGTTTTAATCGGTAACTTTTAATATGGGCCGTGCGATCTCAATCGGTCGATCGAGATTAAAGCGGGCCGAAAAGAAATGCGGGTCTACTTTCAAATCGGGCGTTGGATTGGAATCAGCGGTCAATTAAAAGGAATACACGTCATCCCTTTAGATGCGGCGACACCGTCCGATGGAATTTATACGGTCGGGATTAACGCGGATCGGATGGTCCGATTGCATACAACGACACGGACCCTATGATTAGAATCCAACGGTTCGCTAAATTTGGGCTTTAAGAGCCCATGGTCAAAGAGGCGCAGTGGGATCTAAATCTAAGGGCTCAAGATAGCCGCGCCTTTAATTTCAAAAGAAAAGGGCAGCGCGGTAGGATCAAGAATGGACGGCGCAGATTGAAAGGGGATCCGAAGTTGTCCGAATGCATACACAGCCCTCGATCGTTAGATCAGGATCCAACGGCGGAGATTAGGCGCGCACGTGGACGGCTCGTGGGGCGTCGCGACCTCGCGGTTCGATTGGAAATCAACGACTCTCATCACGCATGGGGTTCGGGCTCGCGCCCGAGCGTGATGAAGCGGACCACTTGCACTGGGTTGGACCCAACTGCATAAGTTTGAGTCGCTACTGATGCTAGTGTTTAGGTTTAGACACGAAGGTTGACTAAATCTAAATTCAAAGTTTAAAAGTTTGAGTGGGCTTTTAAAATAGCAAATAAATTTGTAAAATCATAAAATTTTCTTTGGAGGCTCTTTGGGATGATATATTTCCTAGATAAATTTTAAAATCACATGATCACTTTGTAAAATACATAAATATTTATTTTAGCCGAAAATATTCATTTAAAGACAATTATTTTCTTTAAGCCAAAATAATTTCTAAAAATGCAACAAAAATTATTTTTAGTCAAGATAATTTATTTAGGCTTTAAAGAAAATACTTCCCAGTCATAATACAAGTTTTATCTTGTATTTCCTTGAAAACTTTAAATAAGTTTTTGGTTTTTGGCTAAAAAGGAAGGTTTTACTTGGTAACAGCAACTCCCAACTGGTGATTAAGTACAGTAATGCTATGAACAGTGTCCCATTACTGTTCATAATGCATTATTATTGTTTATAGGATTGGGGCTGTTACAGGTACCTAGATCAAGCGCAGTATGCATGGGAGGGAGTAGCGTTATGCTTTGCACGCACACTGTCATGAACCTAAATTCTCGGATCATGCCTTATTAAATAAGCTACTGATCAAAGATTTGACTTGTTTATGTTACCGTATCGGATTATTTGTAATAATGAAGATTAGTCTAGTTGGAAGTTTGGGGATTTGTTCAGTCGATTAGTTGATCTTGAATATTGCAGTACTTCGTTATAACTCCCTTTTAACTGTTGAAACCCATGTGATGTAGAAATACAAAGGAAACTCTGTGAAATTTAGTAAATTAACTTAGTTTAGTTTTGTGTAAGGATCTTGTAGTTGCATTCTTGGCTCTTGTGGGTGAGGGTGTTCTGATTGGTATCGAGCGGCGATGAGGTCCGTGGTGACTGGATTTACAACTTAGGCAACTTAAATTGCTAAAATTCTGTAATGGTTAATGAACTTAAAACAAAATTGACACACTGGTGCACAGTAGAATGGGAATGGGCATATCATTGCATTTTTATTTCCGTTATATCGTATTGATGATTGCTGGTATGAATTGAGTATGATTGCTCATTAATGGATTATATAATTATTATGTGTGGAGATAACCCTTGTTGAGAGGTTGAAGTCGTGGTTGTGTACAGGTTTTACGGGTTACACCACCGTTCGCGGTATGAGAATAGGGAAGTGGTTACCCCGGAGATCGTGATGCAGACGTTGATAGCAAGTATATATATTTAGAAGAGTTGTTCTCTCCCTTGAAATTTGATTTGGTTAACTCTTATCCGGTTGTGATTGATGAGTTTCTCTTGGGTATTAGTTCATCCCGGTTGATGGGTTACTTTGAATAATGTTTCTATTGGCTTAACTTGTCCCTTAAAGCAATTATTGTTTTTCCTATTGTTGAGTTATTCTTGTGGCTGGTGGACTTGGTTAGTTGTCAATACTGACTTTTGTATTGGGGTTTCGTCTTTCTTACTAGAAAACATGACCTATTTATTTCGCTGGATGATTTGGATAATGAAAGTTTCCTTTTGCAAGTCCTGTAGTACGTAGAGGCTTTGACTCAATGTATCTCTCTTGAGTATTTGGAGTGTTGAAGCTTGATGATTCTTTTTATGGAAGAAGTTGTTAAACCCTTTAGTAGTGTTTTGGCTTGGTTAAGCGAGAGGTTATAATCAAAGCAATTAATGGAAAAGGTATGGATTATCGAGTTAGGTGCGTGGTGTGGTGTATAATCGATCCTAACTAAGATCACTGGAAGAAAAGTTGATTAATTTGATGGTGCCATATAGTAGTTCTTGTTGAGCGGTGATTAAGGGTATGGCTAAACCTAATTGGAATCAATAGAGTTATTAAAAGATGTGGAACTTTGATGAAAAGGTTGATCATTAGAGTCGTTTAGTTTACTAAACTTGTTAGATTATTTGATTTCAATGGATTAATCTAACTA
Organism: Ampelocalamus luodianensis; assembly: GCA_036346255.1. NCBI lineage: Eukaryota > Viridiplantae > Streptophyta > Magnoliopsida > Poales > Poaceae > Ampelocalamus > Ampelocalamus luodianensis. Next base: position 68,278,214 of record CM070621.1, on the reverse strand, counting down.
TGTAGGAAGGGAAATATAAGGATGTGTTTGATCGTTGTCTTAATAGATGATAATATGTAATTATCTTTAATTGGCTATTTGATTATTTTATTTTTGCTCGTGAGAAGGCAAATAGAGAAAGGACCATCAATTTCGTCTAAGGTTGAATAATCATCAATGGTTTAGGATGGGATTTAATAGGTGACTTGTGTTTGTGTGATGGTGAAATTGTCGGATAATAGTATGTCTTTGATGAAAGGGTTTTGGTGTAATCTTTTAAATTTTGTAGTAGATTCCCTCTAAAAAAAGTGGTTCTTTGTAGTGAGGTTATAAGAATTTGGTGTACTCTCATTTGAGGATGAGATGATAAAGTGATATGTAGATTTGAGTGACTTTTGGGGATTTTATAAAGGAAGGGTTGATGATAACGAACCTTGTTAAGAGTGAATTATTCTTGTTGTTAGTAATAAGGTCTACAAGAGATTGTGACGCGTTGGAATGGTGATGATTCTTCTAGAGAAAGTAAGTTGATTGTTTTAATGACGGTTAAATGAAATGTTTGGAGTTTTGAATTCGTGATCTTTTGGGGTTCATGATTTATGTAGTAGATGAAATTAGTTGAGCAATATGACATATGGAAAGGTTACATTTGGTTCAAGTGATGAATGTGATTTGGTATTAAAGGCATCTCTTGTTTGGTTTGGTAAGTAATGTTGTAATCAAATACTTAAGAGTTCCTTGGGATTGCATAGCAATGTTTTATTAAGGTTTATGGAGGTGGAAAAAATTCTTCATGTGGGACTTGTGCCCTCGACTATGGACTCGTATTTTGTTTTCTGAGATCACTACTATTTGACTGTTTCTATTGGTCTCGTGTTTACTTCGAGGAGCCACGATTTCTTGTGTGTTGAACCTTGTATCTTTTTATTTCTTCCTTTTGAGTAAGGTATTAACCAAGTTGTGTTGCCTAGTGTTATAAAGACTATTATAGTGATTGGTTGGAGGTGGTTAAGTATTTGGAATTTTTGAGATTTTTAGAACCAATCTATTTGAAGAAGCGATATAAAGTGAATTGGTTTGATTTACAACACCGGAGAGAATTCTATTTAAATGGAAAGTTGTCGATGAGATAAAAGTGATTAGTATTACAATTAGTGGAACCTATGATGAATTATGATCCAGTAACCTTTGTCCATGTTGGAATATTGGGATTATCGAAATTATGGACTCCTGACAAACTTATCAGAATATCGCAATTGGATGCTTAGTATGATTGTGTAGAAGTGTTGTGGTGGTGAAGTTTAATGAGAGTAGCGGTGTGGAGGAACCTCAGTGTCATGATAATTAGTGGGATAGTAGGAATTGTTGAGCTTTTGTCAAGCATTACTCGGCCTCAGTAAGTAACCCTATTGGAGTTAAATTATTTCTAAGGATGTCTTGGTCAAAGGATATATTTATTTATTGACGTTAGTGATTGGGTATGTTTTAATCTTGGTCAATCAGTTAGGGTTTTGTGAACGGGTATATTGTGGTTGTGTAATGCGAATTGGATTGGTATGGATTAGAGAAGGTCTAAGACACGTGAAATAAATCGCCTTGGGACGGTTACTCCATTAGTGAGAAATGTGGATGTTAATGATTGAGGTTATTGTGGAGCTATGTGAAATTTTAGTAAACGAATTTGAGGATTTCCTATGAATCATACCGAAATTCATTGTAGGAGACTTGAGGTTGGTTTTGGGCTTTGCATTCTTAGGTTAGAACCTTGGATGCTAATGATTATGTGTAGAAGTGGTAGAATAAGAGTGGATTCAGTAGTGGGATGATCATTGATAGTATCCTTTGAGGCTAGTATATGAGAGTGTGTGATGTGAATTTCACATTGTTCATCCTTAACGGATTAAGGGATGTGACGGTGGGTGAAATCTATATTGAGTTGTGTTGGAAATTATTTTGACAAGTAATTCATTCATAGGGAAGTTGGCTAGAGTGCGATATTGTGGATTGGAAGAATCTCCTGCATAAGTGTGAACTTTGTGTTCGGTGAGAGCATAGGTTTGAGGTTGCCAATTTAAGAGAAATGAGTTAATGTGTTATGCGATGATTTGGGATCCTATGGTCTAAGAGAAAGTAAAATTCTTAAAAGAAAGATTGTGGTAAAGGGTGCGATCTTGGATAGTGAGATGTTTTCTTAGTTCTTACTTGAACTATGTGGTTATGACGGATGTCAATTACAAATTGAGTTGGTTTTGCGGTATGTGTGATTCCTTTCAGTTAAAAAGAAAAAAAATGGTTAAACTGGTTTTTCGATTGATTTCGCTTTTGGCTTGTGTGGTATTTATTTCTAAACTGCCTATTTGAAAAATAGAAAAGATTTCGTGGTAAATCCATTGTTTTTGGGTTGGGCTTTTCTAAGAGAAGATGACTTTGGGTTGGACGCATTTTGACTCCTTTGTTTTTTGATTGAGTTTTTCGGATTAGTGAGTCGATAGGCGAGTTCTTTGTGCGTCCCTTGTTAAAGGAGATGCTGCTTGCGTAGATAAAGTGATCGGTGAGTGTTGGAACAAGAGTTCCATGTATTTTGTCTTGACGTGTACTTGGTAACAAAAGGAAGTGTAACCAAAGGTGTGTCGGATAAGTTCCCAGTCATGGGTGTAACACCACAGCTATCCGAAGCCAAAATGTCACCTAAAACATCTAACATACATCCATAATGCGGAAGAACTTGAAACAAGTATATCAACTAAAGACAAACATTAAGATAAGCAGGACATGGTGAAGGTATCCTTCCTTCACCTTCTAAGTTATTTAATCTGAACATCAATAAAGAAGGTTCACACGCCAGATAATAAATCAACATCCGGTGGAGAAGGTATCCTTCCTTCTCCAATTATAATTTAATTATTACAGTTCATCGTTAACGAATGAAATATGGAACTAAAATTTAGACTTGAACATGAATTTGATGTTGTGAACAAGTAGTGCGTGTCTACTCCTCCCAAGAGCCAACATCGGGGTTACCTAAAATAAACAAACAACGCAAGAGTGAGTCCATGACTCAGGCAAATACGATTATCAATAAGATAATCATTCAATCTGAATAAGACAAACTCATCATCGAGTTCGATCACATCACAACCGATTACAAATGAAAACATGATATGAATGCTCAAAATCAAAGGAATGGACTGCACACATGCATATACGGTATAGCGATGAAACACCCGTCGGTGTTCACTCAAGCCCGCATCTTAACAAAAATGCGGGGATCCACTTCCGTATGAAGAACATTTCATACGGGTGTCCAACATTGCCCATCTTGGAGTTAATGGGTCTTACATGCCCATTCGGAATTAATGGGTCTTTCAAATCCACTCCGTGGGCGGACATGACAATGTCCAACACCGCCACATTGGAATGGTGGGACTTGCAATCCACTTTAGTGGATGAAACATGCATAATGAATGCATAGAATGAAATCTGAATATTGAAAGACCGATAACAAAACATGGATTCAACACATATGAAAGAACATAGACAATCCATCTTCTCTCATATCATACCAAATCACAGCATGACCATATAAACATTCATCAATCACAATCATTAAGGGTGGCAATGTACTTGCCTTCCACGATGCGACAACGTTAGTCGGCAAAGGTGATACTCCTAAACCCGAGGCTTCACCTCCTAAACAAGTAAAATAATTTCAATAAGGACATAATATACCCAACACTACTAATCGATGCTAAACATCGCTTCCCTGATGACTCTAGTCATTAATACAAAACTTAAAATGAAATCAACAATTTCTGACATAACTTAATTCTGGACAGCAGCACGGTAATTGACATATCTATTGGTCTGGAACTCGGAATGAGGTGAGACCAATTTCCATGGATTCTTAACTGACATATCTACAATACTCTGGTTGGGCAAAAGTTCAGATTTTGCTTCTAATAAAATTTGGCCCACGGCTCAAATCTGTTGACTGAATTAATAGACAGAAATATCGGCTAAATTAAAATGTCGATAAATTTTGTTGTACAACTCCAAATTGTACGTTCTTTAACAATCTGAAAAGTTTATGAAATTATCTACAATAACCTAGTTGGCACGACATTCATATATTGTCTTTAACAAAAAGTGGCACACGGGTCAAAATTAAAGATAGAAACTGACATACAAACTGGACAGACTGACATACAATCTGGACAGTCACAAAGAAAAGTGCATAACTTTTGATCTATAAATCCAAATGAGGTGTTCTTTATCAATTCTGAAAGCTAGTGATATCACCTTCAAAATTTGTTATGGGCAAGACCTCTGAATCACCCTCTAACTAGGCCATAAATCAACCTATACAGAGACTGCTATTTCTCGTCAGGATTCTGGACAGCAGATAATAAATCTATCATAACTTTTGACTCGTTCGTCGGATTTTAGTGATCTTGGCGGCCACCGAAAGCTAAGAACAAGACCTACAATACTCCAGGAGATGAACATCTCTAATTCGGCCTCTAAAATACCGAAACAGACCGCGCAACAAAGAACAGCAATCTGATCCTATAACTGACAGCACTTACTTTAATCACTCCTACCCAAAACACATTCTAAAATCAACCCAAACGACATAAACAACAACCTTTACCCTTGAAATACCAGGGAGAAGATGAGGGCTCCTTGGAGAGGCCTCCTTTCCTTCTTGAACAGCGATCCCCGCAAAGATCCCCCTCCTTTCTTCGTGCACTAGCAGCAGGAACGACACGGCACCAAAAGAACGATGGCTCGCTTAGGGGGAGATGCAGCACCTGAGGCTGGGCGCCTCTAGGAAGGAGGAGAAAGGGCGCAAGGGGGGAGGAGGATGGAGGTGGCGGCCACAAGGGGAAAGATGGGAAAGGTGGGGAGGTGGGGAGGAAAATTAGGGTTAACCACCCCTCCCCCAAAGCCACTTGGCCGGCCCCCAATGGGCCTCACGGCTGCCCATGGGCCTCACGGCAGGGCCCCCCCAATGGGCCCACAATGTCCCCACTAGGGGCTTTTGGCCCAAAGACCTAGGCCAAAACTGAAAGAACAGACGCAAACGCTGAAAATTTCTCTTTCGAACTCGAATTCGAACAAATTTCTTCCTAAACAAGTACGGGATATCACATTCTACCCCCCTTAACAGGATTCGACCCCGAATCTAAACACACTTAAGAGAAAGAACAACCACGACTGAGAACGAACAACGGTAACCACGTACCCGTTGTGAACAACGCCGGCTAAAGCTCACGCACGCGAAACCCCAACTTCCAAAGTAGCCTCTCCCTCGGACTGAAAATACCACAACACAACGACGTAGCGGCGTCGAACTAACACTCAACCCGGTACTTCCGGTACACTCATCGGAGAAAACTCAAGGTAAGATCTCACTCGATGGTCAACGGCGCAAACGAAAACTCAAACTCTGGATCTCCCAGGTACTCACCCAACACGATAACATACAAGACGTTACGTACTCCACGCATGGACCCGAGACAGTCCTGGCGATACGCCAACTAGCGAAAACAACCCAATGTACCTTGGGTTAACCTTCCCATTGAAACCGAACCACACGACAAGCACGAAGAACACGAAACTCGTGTTCCACCTTTCAATCGAACTCTTCACTAAAGCAAAGATCACCTCCTTTAACGAAAACACACTATCGAAACTCTTTACCGCAAAACATATCGAATAAGAAAGATTCACGTCACAACTATACGTTACCAACTGGCATCAAGAGTAAAATCCAAATCAATTTCATCAAGAAAACCTTTCCACTTTCCAAGTGGCAATTTGCGAATAAACGTCCACGAAAACCAAAGGAGAAATGATTTTAAATGCCCAAATCGAACTTCCCTTATTCTTCCTGAACTGATAGGAACCACACATACCAAAATCGAGTCAAACTCGACTTACGAAAGACATTGGTCAACAGCACAAAGCTCAAGCGAGAGTTAAGAAAACGCTTCACTAATCAAGAAGACATTTTTTCCTTAGTTTCACTTTTGGAATAAAACATCTCTCAACCTTGGAATTAATTCATCGCATACCACACGGTCTCAACCATCTTCATTTAACATCCTCAAGTTAGGCTTAAACCGAAATACATCTTCCACACCGTTGTAGAGAGACCCTATTGATTCCACTGAATACTCTAGACAACTCATTCAACTGATGACATTAATTTGATAGAAGGCACCAAAGCACCTAAAAAAAACCCCATACAATCTCATCACCTCCAACTTTCAGGAATAACACATCAGAAGGGTTCTATCGACAATCATTCCACTACTCAGAATACTCCAGTTTTCTATCTCCTCTACACACAAATCTTTGGGCGACCAAAAGTTTAGCATGAAAATAGAAAGCCCAAATTTAACCTCTGAGACCTCTACAACGAATTCCTCTTATAACAAATAGTGAAATCATCGGATTAAATCTCTAACATCCCCACGATTCCGACATTCTCACTCATTGACATCATCAGGAATCACTCACACAACATCGCAATACTTTCCAGTTGTGTTACTCTGTAAAATTGATTAAGGTTTCCATACATTTGATAATCCCCAACATATCCACATGAACCAAAGTTCGAACTACACTATACCATAGGTTCTACTTAGTCAAACATTATACGCTTTTACTTGAAGTCATACATTCCATCTGAATCAACTTCCCTCCAAGAGGTTAAGGTCAAAACCAACTCATCTTCTATTACTTCCCAATAGCTTGGTAGCAAAATCTCACCCCTACAATTACTTAACCACCACCAAACAAATGACAACTTACGCTTTGAAAAGCTTTGCAACATAAAGTTGATCCTTTCTCAAAAGAAAGAGACGAACAAGGAAAAATTTCACCACATAGGAAAATGTTGCTTGCTCATGGTGAGCACGAAACCAAAAGAAATAATCTGTAACAAAGATCTAGAAAAACGAAAGTTGAGTTCACAGCAGAGGGCACGCATCCCTCGAAAAGGAATTAGCAAATAACCACCACTAAGAGAAATGACATTGCGATTGAAACTTGACAACTCTTGAGTGAAAAGAGCAAAAAGTTTATGAACAATTCAAATAACTACCAGTTACAAAACTTGACTCAAAATTCTCAAATATTCCTACTGCACTCTTTCCCTTAATACTGAAATTAATTCTTTGACTAACATCGCTTTGCCACAACGAACAAGATAAGGTCTTTAGTCCAAACCACACGGACTAATTAAGAACCAATGAAATTCCTCAATACGTCATATTTGTTCAGAACAATTCAACTACACACGAAACATGAGATCCGAATAATCTCAGCCACCAAACTCGAAACATTTCCAATTACAGGATTTCGCGAAAAGCAAGTAGATTATTCTCCTCTTAAAGGAACCAACATAACTTCTTTGGTTGCAACCTCGCGTTGCCAACTCAAACCAAAGAGCCTTTAGAGTTAAACCACACAAATCTCTTAAGAAGCAACAGGACAATCCAATACCTTAATTTATTTAAAATAATTTCAGTTACCAGATGATTTAAGAGCTCAAAGAAAATATCACGAAAGCTAAACTTGAAATATTCACATCTGAACGATATCACCAAGGGCGATCAAATTACTATGGGTATTAACATCAATTTCACAACAACAATTAGAAAACACTTCAAAAGACCCACGTGAAAAGAATGAGTTGATTCTTTCTCGAAAGAAGAGACAAATGGAAACGATTTTCACCAACTAGAAAACTCATCCACCACTCGCACTGAACATGGGACCAAGAGAAGAAACCAATTAAGCAATGAACTCACAGAACATAAGTGGAGTCCACAGTTGAACGCATAAGCCTCACAAGAAGAGAATATCGAACCTTATGGATGAGAACAAATAAGTATTCACAATCAAACACTTGCATCATCGAAGAACCATTGCAGCATTGTAGCGTATCGTTACTCGATAAACTTCATTTACCACATAAAGCTGAACCCCAAAAGATCATGAATACAAATTCGAAATTTGATCATTTAGGAAATATCACCATGGGTGATCAAATTACTACGAATTAACCTCATTATCACATTTTTGACTATTTAATAACATCGACAACATACATAGTACCAAGAATCATCAAACTTTACTACTCCATCCTAAAACTTCCCAAAGGAAACACAAACCACAAGGTTGAAACAGATTTATTATAACAAGATTATGCTAGGCAATATCTATATCACAAGGCACGATAGCAAAGACTACTTACAAAATTATTCTACTCAACTATTGGTGTTGCTTAACACCTTCTTCAAGCTCATTAACAATCGATGACGGTATTGATCATGTGTGTACATACAGACTAATTCCATTTGCAATCACATAACCATTTATAAACATAGATTCACATTTCACCTTTGTTCGAAATCATTTCAAAACATGATTAAAGATTCACTAACATAATTTCCTATAAACAAGGTTTCATGAGTCGATACACCAAAGACCCATCCGGTACTTTATACAAGTTTCAACAATTTTAGCATACTAGGAAATAGATAAATCTAGCTCTTATGTAAGATCTATAGGTTACGAATAGATATTGACATCTTTATTTAACATACACCATGAATCAAATACAAGGACATATCAAATTAATCGTTTCACTTCCATGGATGGTAGTTAAGAGTAATTGATTTGCACTATGCTAATAACCCAACTTGGTAACTCATATCATAACAATTTATTAAGCTTAATCATAAATTCTCAATTTAAGCATGGCAAGACATCACAAAAGGATTCTAACACCTTACTACAGCAAAAGAGAGACTTCAAACCTCAACGCTCGAAGTAATCCAAAGAAACACATAAAGCCAAAGCTTTCCCCAAGCAACCGAACTTACAGCGGAAAACTCTTCACTAATCAAGTTATCAAATGAGTAAATGAGTCATTCTTTTTCAATGAGAAAGAAGGAGCAACCAAGAAAACATCAATCTTGCCAATTGACAACGATCACAAGTAGTAGAAACAACTCAACAGTTGAAAGGCAATATTTGTTTCAGAGAACCAAGAGGGATCTATGGAAAACCATAACTATCATGGACCACAAATCCCGGAGAAGTTCATCAACCACCACAGGACAAGAATTGCCAAATTCCGAAATCAAGAAAGAGAACAACTTTCTAAAGCAACTCACGCTTAACACCTGAAACTATGGTACTCGGGGTAACTACTCCTCTAACCACGTTCTGCGAACAGTGGTGTAACCTGGTGAATCCCAGAGTAACAACCACGACCTCCACTTCTTATCATTTGATAACATCACGCCTCACCGAAATACTCAATTATGAATATATAGGATCATCTCATGACAATCATAGTATTAGTTCATAGATATTGAATATCATAGCAGATCATATATTACCAACAAGGATGATAGTGCGAAGCAATTCAACAATTGCTCAGCAAAACGAAACATAATAACAGATATTACGGAAGCAATGTACTTTTCCAACCCCACCTCATCAGTACACGGTGTGTCATTTTAATGTTCGTCTATTAACCACGGACCTAAAGCCCGCTCGATACCAATCAGAACACCACAGCTATCCGGAAGCCAAAATGTCACCTAAAACATCTAACATACATCCATAATGCGGAAGAACTTGAAACAAGTATATCAACTAAAGACAGACATTAAGATAAACGGGACATGGTGAAGGTATCCTTCCTTCACCTTCTAAGTTATTTAATCTCGAACATCAATAAAGAAGGTTCACACGCAGAATAAATCAACATCCGTGGAGAAGGTATCCTTCCTTCTCCAATTATAATTTAATTATTACATTCATCGTTAACGAATGAAATATGGAACTAAAATTTAGACTTGAACATGAATTTGATGTTGTGAACAAGTAGTGCGTGTCTACTCCTCCCAAGAGCCAACATCGGGGTTACCTAAAATAAACAAACAACGCAAGAGTGAGTCCATGACTCGGCAAATACGATTATCAATAAGATAATCATTCAATCTGAATAAGACAAACTCATCATCGAGTTCGATCACATCACAACCGATTACAAATGAAAACGTGATATGAATGCTCAAAATCAAAGGAATGGACTGCACACATGCATATACGGTATAGCCGATGAAACACCGTCGGTGTTCACTCAAGCCCGCATCTTAACAAAAATGCGGGGATCCACTTCCGTATGAAGAACGTTTCATACGGGTGTCCAACATTGCCCATCTTGGAGTTAATGGGTCTTACATGCCCATTCGGAATTAATGGGTCTTTCAAATCCACTCCGTGGGCGGGACATGACAATGTCCAACACGCCCACATTGGAATGGTGGGACTTGCAATCCACTTTCGTGGATGAAACATGCATAATGAATGCATAGAATGAAATACGAATATTGAAAGACATGATAACAAAACATGGATTCAACACATATGAAAGAACATAGACAATCCATCTTCTCTCGTATCATACCAAATCACAACATGACCATATAAACATTCATCAATCACAATCATTAAGGGTGGCAATGTACTTGCCTTCCACGATGCGACAGCGTTAGTCGGCAAAGGTGATACTCCTAAACCCGAGGCTTCACCTCCTAAACAAGTAAAATAATTTCAATAAGGACATAATATACCCAACACTACTAATCGATGCTAAACACTGCTTCACGATGACTCTAGTCATTAATACAAAACTTAAAATGAAATCAACAATTTCTGACATAACTTAATTCTGGACAGCAGCACGGTAATTGACATATCTATTGGTCTGGAACTCGGAATGAGGTGAGACCAATTTCCATGGATTCTTAACTGACATATCTACAATACTCTGGTTGGGCAAAAGTTCAGATTTTGCTTCTAATAAAATTTGGCCAACGGCTCAAATCTGTTGACTGAATTAATAGACAGAAATATCGGCTAAATTAAAATATCGATAACTTTTGTTGTACAACTCCAAATTGTACGTTCTTTAACAATCTGAAAAGGTTATGAAATTATCTACAATAACCTAGTTGGCACGACATTCATATATTGTCTTTAACAAAAAGTGGCACACGGGTCAAAATTAAAGATAGAAACTGACATACAAACTGGACAGACTGACATACAATCTGGACAGTCACAAAGAAAAGTGCATAACTTTTGATCTATAAATCCAAATGAGGTGTTCTTTATCAATCCTGAAAGCTAGTGATATCACCTTCAAAATTTGTTATGGGCAAGACCTCTGAATCACCCTCTAACTAGGCCATAAATCAACCTATACAGAGACTGCTATTTCTCGTCAGGATTCTGGACAGCAGATAATAAATCTATCATAACTTTTGACTCGTTCGTCGGATTTTAGTGATCTTGGCGGCCACCGAAAGCTAAGAACAAGACCTACAATACTCCAGGAGATGAACATCTCTAATTCGGCCTCTAAAATACCGAAACAGACCGCGCAACAAAGAACAGCAATCTGATCCTATAACTGACAGCACTTACTTTAATCACTCCTACCCAAAACGCATTCTAAAATCAACCCAAACGACATAAACAACAACCTTTACCCTTGAAATACCAGGAGAAGATGAGGGCTCCTTGGAGAGCCTCCTTTCCTTCTTGAACAGCGATCCCGCAAAGATCCCCTCCTTTCTTCGTGCACTAGCAGCAGGAACGACACGGCACCAAAAGAGCGATGGCTCGCTTAGGGGAGATGCAGCACCAGGGCTGGGGCGCCTCTAGGGAAGGAGGAGAAAGGCGCAAGGGGAGAGGAGGATGGAGGTGGCGGCCACAAGGGGAAAGATGGGAAAGGTGGGGAGGTGGGGAGAAAATTAGGTTAACCACCCTCCCCAAAGCCACTTGGCGGCCCCCAATGGGCCTCACGGCTGCCCATGGGCCTCACGGCAGGCCCCCAATGGGCCCACAATGTCCCCACTAGGGCTTTTGGCCCAAAGACCTAGGCCAAAACTGAAAGAACAGACATAACGCTGAAAATTTCTCTTTGAACTCAATTGAACAAATTTCTTCCTAAACAAGTACGGGATATCACAATGGGAATTTGTAGATTGGCGTATCGCTAGTACCGTCTCGAGTACTTGCGAGGTGTACGCAGTGTCTTATACTTTTCGGTGCTGATAGAACACCTGAGATCGGGAGCTTGAGATTTTGTTAGAATTGTTGGCCATCGAGTAAAACCTTACCTCGAGCCCTGTGTGTTAAGTGTACCAGTAAAAGTCAAGACTAGTGTTGAGGTGCAAGACATTAGTTTTGGATATCCGTCAAGGTGATGTGGTCCCATAAGTCCGAGAGTGAAGCGACTAGTGAATTGGTGTCTCGCATGCGCATGCAATATCCGGAGTTACTCACGTGAGGCATGTGGTATTGTTGGTAAGTTTTAGCTGTGATTATACTTTGGCGTAAGCATGGTTAGAATTCGAGGCGAATTCAGTTTAAGGGGGTAGAATGTAATACCCCAAAAGTATACGAAAGGAATTAACCGGAGAGAATAAATAATCGGAGAGAGTTATCGAATTGTGAAGGACCAAATAGAAAATGATTAATTTCGCAGTTAGAGAGGGGAAATCAGCGTTTGTCGGCAACTGGGCTGGGCCTTGGCCGGTGGCCATGTGGTGGCCGGCCAAGGGGAGGTGCCACCCTCCCCAAAACCCTAGCCGCCTCCCTTTCCCCTCCTCCCACTTGTGGCCGCGCCCCATCCCTCCTCCTTCCTCCCCCTTTGACCGCCCCACTTCCTCCTCCCATGCCACCTCCCCGCTGCTCCTCCCCTGCTGCTGTCAGGAGGTGCCCCCATTGCCGGTGTCGAGGAGGAAGAGGAGGACCTCCCGGGAGATCGCTGGCCAAGAAGAAGGAGAAGAAGAAGGAGAGGAGGGGGGGAGAGATCGTGGCCTGCGTTGGGAGTTCTTCACGTCCGCGGTGTTTAGTCAAGGGTAATACCCGTTTTCCCCGAGTAGATGCATCTTTTGATTGTTGTAGCAATGTCGGTATTTCTGTCTCCTCAGGACAGATCGCGTTATACAGACGTTTTGATGTAGTTAAGTGCGGATTCTGTCTTGGGCTTCTCCTAGAGAGTTGTAGAGGACGTCAATAGATTTCTATGAAGTGCTAGATCATATTATTTGGACCTCTGTAGCAGAAGTTATGAATTTTTTTAGTATGACTGTTCTGCGAATCTGTCAGCATTTTGACAGGTTTTAGTAATCTGACTTGTGCAATAAGTTAAAGAGCGAATTAGAGGATCTCAGTATAACGAAAGTTGTAGACAATTGTCGTAGCTTTCAGGGAAGAACAAGAATGCGAAATTTGGATGAACGAGCTAAAAGTTATGTTAGTTTTAGTGATCTGTCCAGAAAGTCTGACGTGAAATCGATGTTTTGTTAAACAGCTTAAAAGTGATTTTAGATGGCCGAATCAGGGAGGTTCGCCAACTAGGTTTAGTTGGGAAATTTGATAACCTTTCCATGAAGTCCAAGAACACCTAATTTGGATCCCTATACGAAAAGATATGAATTTTAGAACATGACTGTCCACAGGGGGGACAAAGCGACATCTAGAAGTTGGGGCTGGGTTCGCGCTAAAGGAACTTTTGTGAGTCCGTGTTTACTTTTATGGTTTGAGCGGTCCTCTATTGCTGTCTTAGCATTTCTTAATTAAATGTTTAGGTGGGGAACTGGTTCCGGAGGCGGCACCCTCTTCGCGTCCTTCGTTCCCGCACAGTTGAGGCAAGTGCATCGTTTGGTCCTTATTTGTGATTGCTTGGACGTGAATGCGGGTTTGATGCTTGTTAATGTCGTGTGGTTGTTGATAAGTGTGCATAATCGGAATGGTGAATGTTCAAACTATGGGTATGCTTTATTCATGAAAGTTGTTATTGCCTTTATTCATGAATGTTGTTATCGCCTTAATTCAAGAATGTTGTTATTGCCTTTATTCATGAATGTTGTTATCGCCTTAATTCAAGAATGTTGTTATTGCCTTTATTCATGAATGTTGTTACCACCATTGGTGCTTGATGTTGAAAAGAGATGGTGCATATGCATTTTTATATCATGTTGAGGCCTGGTCTTGTGATGACCAAGCATGCACATCTTTGAGGTCCCCGTCATGAATGTGACGGGCTTGAGATCCCCACACTCGTGGAGTGTGGGCATGAGGTCCCCAATACTTGCGGAGTATTGGGCAATTGGTCCCTGTGCGTGCGCGCACAGGCATGGGTATGCGGCGACGGTTGCATACTTTGCATTACCGGTGTAATGCACAAAGAAAGTTAAAGAGAAAGGAACCCTGAGCATTGCATTTGCATGTGAGTTGTGTTATTGTTGATTTCCTATATATGGATGTTGATGCTCTGGATTGAATTATGCGTCTTTTATTTATGTACTTGCTGAGTCTGTGGACTCACTCTTGCTTTCTTGTTGTTTTTAGGTACGTGAATTCTGGATTGAATATGTTCTTAGACTTTCTGAAAAGGTAATTAAATTATCTAAATAAACTTAGTTGGGGAGCTCTTTTGATTCTACCATCTACTGCCCCTAGCAAACCAATCTATAAGACATCAGAATTCACGTCGGGTTCTCTGGACAGTACACTAAAACCTCCATAACTTTTGCTACGTGAATCCAAATCTTGCGTTCTTTATCTCTATGAAAAGGTACAGAAATTACCCACATTTTTCGTTATATTGAGGTCCCATGATTCTCCCTTTCATTAGCAGTTATAACCGGTTTTCTATAGACTGTCCAGAATCTGATAGAACAACAGGACAGCAATACTAGAAAATTCATAACTCGCAGACCGTTAATCGGATTTGGGCGATCTTGGCGGCCAACGAAAACTAAGAACATAACCTACAGTTCTCTAGGATACCAAAACCTCTGATTCGGCCTCTAACCACATGAAATTAACCCCGCAAGCATCTGGACGAATCTGCACGAACAGCAGGCAGATTGCAACCTAGCCAAAAACTACCCGATTACTCTTCTATGACTAATTACCCAACAACAACAACGCATTGCCCTTGATGCCGCTAAAGGTCGCGAACCATGGATGGTGATCCCTCTTCCTTCTCTTCTCCCTTCTCTTCTTCTTCCTTTCTTCTTCTTCCTTTCTCTCCTTCTTTTCTCCTCTTTGCATAGAAGGGGGGGTGCTACAGTACCAGGGGTATAGTACTATAGCAACTAGGGTTTCTCCCCCCTCTTTTTATAGGTGGCCAGCCCCTCATGGGCCTCTTGGGCCAAGGCCTGAGGCCCAGGTTGATAAAAAACTGCAGAAAACCCCTTTATCTAATTACTGCTAAATCTATTTTATATTTGGTCCTTCTCCGAATTCACATAATCTCTTCCGAATACTCTTTCGAATATTTTCGAATACTTTTGGGGTATTACAGCATGTTGGAGCTACGAGGTGCGGTCCGGAAGCTACGACACGTAACAATTTTGGGGTGTCCAAAATTGGAAAGCTGCGCAAAATTGAAAGGCTGAGAATTGTAATCGGTGTCAAGCCCACGTATTGGGCCCAAGGACTACATGGGCTGTCCGTAGACATGTATGGTGTTTTGGTCCAACGCCGGATGGTATAAGAGGCTGGCGGATGCACTTAAGCGGTCTAGGGTTTTAGTGTCCTCAATCAATAGGATTTTTGGCCGTCGTTATGTGCTAGCAACGGCTTGTTCATCTTTAGGTGAATGAGTTGAAGTAGCAACTTGTTTTTTGGTTTGTGCCGCTACTTGATTTCTGGTTTGCACTAGCTACTGGCTTTGATTACCTGCGGGCTAGCGATGGTTGCACATGTGCTGTGCGTGAATAGGTGAGAAGCCAGGGATGGCAAGAAAGAAATTAGGGATAGCGCTTTTGTTGATGCAGGATCTACGACAGCTATAGTTGACGGCGACGCTTTTGTTAACATGAGACTTGAAGCAACGTGATCTGGTGAGAAAATCGTTGTCGGTCGCTGCATCAAATATCTTCTTTGTAGTTTCGCATGCGTACATGAAAGCTTTGTGTGCATGCATCTTCTAGTCGATGTCATTTTCTAGTTGATCACGTGTGCATGTGTTTTTGGCCATGCATTTTCTAGTTGATCTCATCTTCTAGTTGATCAAGCTCAAGGATCGGCTGATCGGCTTCTAGCTGCTTGTACATGTGTTTATGCGATCAGAGTTTTGCCGAGCAAATAAGTGTGAGCTTCTGCTGAGACGTGCTCCCGAATGTCATCTTCTGATCAGATTGATTTCAGCAAGTGCTCTGCCGATCACGTGAATTTTACGCCTTGGAGGTTACTGTTATTGGTGTGAAAAAGCTTCCGCTAGGTATTACAATCATTAACCCCCCCCTCTGATTGCTATTAACGATCCTACAAGTGGTATCAGAGCAGGTTGCTATGGCATCAGAGAAGTATGTGAATCGTCCCCCTATGCTAGATGGTACTGATTTCACTTTTTGGAAGTGTCGTATGCAAGCTTATATTGAGGCTCAAGGTAGTGATGTTTGGAATAAAGTTTCTAGACCTTATGAGGTTCCTGTTACTATTACTAATCTAAATAAAATAAATGTTGATTTAAATACTCAAGCTCATAACTTGCTGTTTTAAGGGATTTCTCGCAAAGAATTTGATCGTGTAGCTCATATTAATTCTACCCACTTAATATGGAAGACTCTTTGCGATTATCATGAAGGAACCACTAAAATTAAGAAAGTGCGTAAAAATCTTTATAAAAAAGAATATTCTGATTTTGCTATGAAGGCTGGTGAATCTATTGATGATCTTTTTGCTCGGTTTGAGAAAATATTGAGTAATTTACGCGGTGTTAATGTTATTCCTACTGATGAAGATAATGCAACTAAAATTTTGAGATCTTTAGGTTCTGAGTGGTTGATAGTTGTCACATCTATCAATCAAACTATCGACCTAGATACTTTAACCATAGATGATCTTTTCTCTAGATTGAAAACCTATGAGATGGAAGCTTTACCATCTAAGATCGATAAATCTTCATCTTTAGCACTTGTGACTAACCCCGTGCAGGCTACTTCGTCGAGTTTTTTTTCCTTTGTCTGCTTTGTCTTCTTTTTCAAATGAACAGTGCGAACAACTCCCTGAAGAGGATTTGGTATTGATATCCTCACGGGCATATAAGGCACTCAACAACGTAAGAATGAGGAAGCGAGGTGGTGTGTCAAGTTCGATCAGGTGCTATGAGTGTGATGAGCCAGGTCACATTAAGGTGGATTGTCCCAAACTCAAGGGGAAGGAGATCAAGGAAGACAAGAATTACCATCGTTGGTCATCCAAGAACAACAACACCAAGGGTGATAATTTTCGTCAAAAATTGGCTAAAAATTACTTTCTGCTATCTAGCATCTTGATCTGAGTGATGTGGAATATGAGAGTTGCGATGACAACGACCACGACAAGAATGATGCTAAATATAAGAAGAAGAAGAATGACGACTTCACGGGCATGTGTTTCATGGCAAGAAACGACAACGACGACAACGATGACAGTGATCCCGATGAGGTAAGACCATCATATGATGAGCTTGAAGATGGTTTGATTAAACTTGCTATTGAATTAAAAAAGACTAAAAAGAAATTGAAAGAAAATAATTGTCTTGTTGAAAGCTTAACTTCTGAAATTAATAGACTTAGAGCTTTTATTCCTGATGATGGATCTTGTGAGTCTTGTCAAGTTTTACACTCTGAGTTAGAGACTGCTAGAACAATTAATGCATCAACCTTGGTTCAACTTGAGGATGTAACTGCTAAACTTGATGAATTAAGATTGACACATGATTCTTGTGATAAAAAGTTAAAACTTGCAAATGATGAAATTGAAAAGCTCAAGTTTAGTTCTCCTACATGTTTAGAGCCAAGTACTTCAAATGCTCAAATTAAAACTTACTCTAATTGTGGATTGCTAGAAGCTAGACTTAATTCATCTCAGAAAACAATTCAATAGATTCTCTATCATGAGATAACTTCTTGTTGTAACTGTCCTAAACTTACCATAGAAATAGAAGCTTTGACTAGACAACTTAATGATTTTGCTGAAAAAGAAAGGTTGGCTTAGTCTAGTGCTTCTAAGAAGATTGTGAATGAATCTGTCACATGCACAGCTTGTCCTACTCTAGCTAAAGAAATTGAGTATCTTAAGGACACTTTAGAGAGATTTTTTTTTGGCAAGAAAAATTTGAATATGATCCTAAACAAGTCAAAAGTGAGTGTTAAAAATTATGGTCTAGGATTTAATTTTTTTGAGCATGCCAAGAATAATCCTCCTACGGTTGTTAAGTTTCTTGAACCTGAAAAATTTGAAGTAAAATCTGAACAAAACAAACTGTGTTTAAATCTACTGGTTTTGTGCAAAGTTCTTCTACTAATGTTGTAGGCTCTAGCTCATCATCTCAATAGAATTCTAATTATGTTAAATTTCATTACACCTATTGTGGTAGAGATGGGCACTTACATGAATTTTGTTTTAGACGCGTTAAGAAAGAGAAAAAGGAAAGATTGAATGCCTTAAGAAAAAAACATGCATCATTTTTTGTTGTTCCTAGAACTAATGTGAAAGCTAGGTTTTTATAAAACTTTTATGGTGATTTTAAATCTGTTTCACATGCTGGTTTGGGTTATAATTCAAATAATTTTCATTCAGCATTGCCTGCATTTCAAGGGGCAGTTAGACAGGCTTCTTTTTGGCGTTCTGATCGCTCACGCACACATTTTTCTGGTTCTAGTTTTGTTGCTCCTGTTCATCGTGTATCTCAGTATTGGATTCCTAAATCTTATTTCACTAACCCCAGTACTATGAGATCGATGTTTCCTGTGATGTAAGAACAGCTGACGAGGTTGGAGAACATGAGCTTGATTTGGTTCTAGTCTATTTTTGTCATTGCTTCATTGGAACACTTAATGGTTCTTCACCTTCTTTGATGGCTTCCAAGAGATTTCACTTTCTGAGAGAAGTGCAATGAACCTAGTTCTGGTTATTAGTTTATCAACTTGGAAGGTTAGAAGTTGTCCACTAGTGCAGCATTTTGTCAAGCAAGGTATGTTTTGATCCCAATGACAAAATTAAATACATTTATTTCTAGAGGTGAAAACATCTGCCAACAAACGAGAGAAATCAAGAAGACACCAACTATGTTCTTCTCTAAGTTGATCACTTGATCATCTGTTGAGTTTGAGTGTGATACAAATATAGTTGAGTATGATACAAATTTTGTTCCTACTCCAACTCATACTTTTACTCCTATACGGTGTCTTTTATGTACCACTATAAATATATCTCTGTAATCCATAGGGAAGAGCAAGAACTTTATTGTAAATATCTCCTCATATAGTGATATTGCCATTGTGAGCTGGTGGTTTTTCCCGAAAGGGTTTTCCATGTAAAATTCATATCTCCTATTCCTATTTTTCTATGCATTATTTACAACAAGTGGTACCAGAGCACAGGAGATTCGAGGAACAATTCTTGTCACGTCTCACAAGTTCCAATCTGAATCGACGTCAAATTCGAGGCCATCTCCACTTCAAAGACAAGGAGCAGTTGTTTCCCCACATAGAATAAAGCAGGAAGCGTAGCATGCAGATCACGAGGTGAGCAAAGCAACAGTAGCATTGATTCCTAGAAAGAGAAAAAGCAGCTCAACAACATTGATTGTAAAGAAAAAGCGTCCAAGCAGAGATTCCATCGACTAGCTTCAGTTCTTGAATTCATCCCGACGATTTGCTAAGCGCACACGAGCAAGTGTACCAGCAACTTCGGTCTTCATTGCTTCGTGTACACATGAGTGTACCCAAGATTCTTGGAACTCTTTGCTATGTACACATAGTTGTGCACTAGCAAATTTTGGATTTCTTCCGCATGACGACTTTGAAGTATGATCTTCTCCTGCTGGATCGAGACACGAGGTTTTCCCTATGGCAAGCTAAGATGCAAGTTGTTCTTGCACAACTTGATTTGGATGATGCTTAGGGATTGACCACGTGCCTGTTGCTGCTTGGTCACTTGAGGAGAAGCAAAAAAAATATCGTAAGACCTTATCTCAAATTCATCTATCAAATAATATTCTACAAGAGGTTTTGATGGAGAAGATCGCCGTTGCATTATGGTTAAAACTAGAGCAGATTTGCATGACCGAAGATATGATCAGTAAGATGCATTTGAAGTACAAGCTTTATTTGTACAAGATGGCAGAAGGCGTGACATTATTGAACCACCTGATAGCGTTCAAAGAAATAGTCTCAGATCTCTAGTCTATGGAGGTAAAATATGATGATGAAAATTTGGATCTTATTCTTTTATACTCGCTACTTAGTTCAAACTCTACGTTCAAAATACTATTCTATATAATAGAGAAATTATTACACTTAATGAAGTCTATAAAGCATTGCATGTGAAGGAAAACATGAAACTTATGGTTATAAACAAAGTTCAAATTCCCATGCAAAAGACATGGTTGTCCATAGAAGATAACAGGAGAGGAGTTCACACGACGATTCAAGAAGCAAAAGCTCAAGCAGAAATTACAAATATGGATCTAAATCCAGAGGCAGGTACAAGTCTGCAAGTATTGCAAGAAAGATTGATACAACATATCTGAGTGTTGGTGGATAAAGAAAAAGGAGAAAAGGAATAACAATTATCAAAAGGATGATGCTAAAGCCACCATTTTTACTAAGCAAGATTCTAATGGAGATCTTCTCGTTGCCTTTGCTAGTAATTCTAAAACCGTTGAGGAGTGGATTCTTGATACGGACAACACTTTCGACATGAGTTCGAATGATATTGGTTCGTGAATTGTGAAGCTGTGCCAAGTGGTTCTTTGTTGATGGGTAATAATTCATCATGCAAGATTATAGACATTGGTTCTATCTAGATCAAGATGTTTGATGGCACCATAAGATGTTTGATAGCACCATCAGAACTTTGTCAGATGTTTGACATATGTCGGGTTTGAGGAGAAATCTTATCTCGCTGGGTACTCTTGATGCTAAAGGATACAAGTATTCAGGTGCAGGTGGAGTTCTAAAGATCTCCAAAGGTTCTCTTGATGTGATGATAGGTGATATGAAAGTTGCCAACTTATATCATCTGCAAGGTACAACAATTTTAGGTAATGTTGTTGTTGCTTCAAATAAATCATCTTATTTTAATGCTACTAATGTTTGACATATGCGTTCAGGGCATATGAGTGAAATTGGCATGATGGACTTATGCAAAAGAGGACTCCTTAATGGTCAAAGCATCAACAAGTTGAAGTTTTGTGAACACTGTGTCTTCGGCAAGCAAAAGAGGGTAAATTCCATCACAACAATTCACTCTACAAAAGACATATTGGATTACGTTCATTTGATTTGTGGGGACAATCTCACATTCCGTCCCTTGGGGGTGTTGGCTACATGTTGATCACCATTGATAATTATTCAAGAAGAGTTTGGCCATATTTCATGAAACACAAAGTGGATGTGTTCAAGATATTCAAAGAGTGAAAGATTATAATTGAAAAGCGATCAGGCAAGTTTGTCAGAAACTACATATTGATAATGGCTTGGAGTTCTACTCTAGAGAATTTGAAGCTTTATGCAGATCGGAGGGCATTGTAAGGCATTACAATGTCCTAGGTACTCCTTAGCAAAATAGTATGGCCGAACGCATAAATAGAACCATTATGAAAAAGGTACGTTGCATGTTATCTAACTTTGACTTATCTAGGAGTTATTAGGCTAAAGTCGTGTCCACTGTTTGTTATTTGATCAATCGGTCACCCAACCTAACAATTGATAGGAAGACCTCAATTAAGGTATGATCTGGTTCTCTAGCAGATTATTCAAATTTGAGAATATTTGGTTGTCCTTCTTATGCTCATGTTAACAATGGTAAATTAGATTCTAGAGCCGCTAAGTGCATTTTTCTTGGTTATAAACCTAGTGTGAAAGGATATACATTGTGGAATCCTAAAACTAGAAAGGTGGTTATTAGTAGAAGTGATACTTTTGATGAATCTGCTATGTTGCATGATAAACCGTCTATTGATGTTCCTGTTGAGAAGCAGTAGAAGCCAAGCGTGCAGTTGGAGCATATTATTGATTTAGGATCTACACCAAAAGATAAAAAGGAAAATATACAAGATATTCCTGTTGTCTTTCAATCACCACAACGTCCTATTGCAGCCAACAAACCTAAAAGGAATATTCAAATTCCTAAGAGATTGATTGCAAAAGTCATGTTGTTACTTCTGCTTTGAATATGGAAGAATAAATTAAAGGTACTGCAGAACTTTCCATATATTCAGAGGCTATCTTTTCTGGTATTTTAGAGAGATTGATGGCTATCAAGCATGATGATATGCAATCTCTTGAGAAGAATGACACTTAGGAGATAATCAAGTTGCCAATTGATAAGAATGTTATTTTCCATAAATGGATTTTAAAGAAGAAAGAAGGCATTTCACCAACCAAATTCAAAGTATTGATTTCATATATGTCTTTTTCCCAGTTATGAAGCATAGTTCCATTCGTATTTTACTCAGCATAGTAGGTATGCATGATTATGAGCTTGAATAATTGGACGTGAAAACTATGTTCTTACATGGCGAAAATGGAGGAAGATATTTATATGGAGCAACTGGAATGTTTTGTCTTTCCGAGAAAGGAGAATTATGTTTGCATGTTGAAGAAATCTTTTTATGGTTTGAAGTAACCAGCTAGACAGCGGTACCAGAGATTTGACTCCATTTTGATCTCTCATGATTTAAAAAGATCCGATTATGATAGCTGTTGATGCGGATCCAACTAGCAAGCTAGCGGGATGTAATACTCCAAATGTATTCGAAAGAGAAGAAATAAATTACAGAGAAAGATCAATTAAAAAAATGTTTTAACAGGAGATTAGAGGATGATTTATGCATAATTTGGACAACCTGGGCTGTGGGCTTCCGGTCCGCAGCATTTAGGCCCAAGGGGAAGGGGTAGTGGGCCACATAAGAAGGAGAGGGGGCAACCCTAGGGTTGCTATAGTAGCCGTGCTACAGTGCCGCCACCATGCTACAGTACCATAGCATGCTACAGTACCCTCCCACCCCTTGCTTTCGCTGCCAACCAAGAAGGAGAAGGGAGAAAGCTCCTCGGGTGCTGCCGGCCAAGGAAGAGAAAGGAAGAAGAAGGAACGGGAAGAAGGGAGGAAGGAAAGGGCGAGATCGTGGCCTAGGGTTGGTGTTCATCGCGTTCAGCGGCGGTTCTTCAAGGGTAAGATGCGATCCCCTTCCGATTAGTAGATTATTTGATCTTTAGCAATGTCGGTATTTAGGTCTGACTAGAGCAGATCGGGTTGGGCGATATTTTTGAGTTATTTAACGGCATAATTTGATCTATCCATCTCCTAGAGAATTGTAGGCGACGTCGATACCTTTCTGTAGAGTACAAGATCGCATTGTTTGGACGAGCGGATCAAAAGTTATGATTTTCGTAGCGCCGCTGTTCCGCAAATCTGCTGTGGTTCTATTAGATTTTAGTAATTGGACTTAAACTGTTAGCTAGAAGAGTTTCTGGGAGGTCTCACTATAACAAAAAATGTATATAATTGTCATAGCTTTCAGGGAAGCTAAAGAACACGAAATTTGGATCAGTATTCGGAAAGTTATGATGGTTTGAAGTTGCTGTCCAGAAACTCTGACGTGAAATAGTTGCTCTGTTAATCTGTTTGGTAGAGGTATTAGATGGCCGAATCTGGAAGGCTCACCAAATAGGTTTAGGTGGGGAATTTGATAAGAGTTTCAGAAAGACTAAGAACAGCTTATTTGGACTCCCGTACAAAAAGATATGAATTTTAGAACGTGACTGTCCACAAAGGGGACAAAACAGCATTTAGAAAATTGGAGTTGGGATCGTGTTAAAAGAATTATTGCTAGTTCGGGTTTGCTTTTATTAGTTTGCTTGGTCCATTACTGTTATCTTAGTATGCTTTTAATTGAATTTAGGTGGGGGAACTGGTCCCGGGGTAGCACCATCTTCTCATCCTCCGTTCTCACGCGGTTAAGGCAAGTGCATTGCTTGTTACTTGGTTGTGATTGATTGGCCATGTTTGTGTGTTTTCAATACATGACAGCGTAGTAAGTACTCTGGTTGATAGAATAGTTATGAATGGTTGATAGAGAATGCTAATATTTTGATACGTATTAGCTATGCATGGTTGATAGTGTGATTAAGGATGGTGAATGCTGGGGATATGATTAATTATTATTCATGAGTGATTGTTCATGTTTGCTAGTATTATGAATGTGTGCTATTCATGGATGCTAGAATGCTATGAATGTCAACGATGATGAACGCTAGAAGTATGAATAAGTTTATTCATGTATGATGTTGTGAATACAAATTTATGATGGTTTAAAGTTTTGTTCATGTGCATCATGCTATCATATTGGAGGCTTGGTCACGTGGTGACTATGCATATACGAGGTCCCCGTCATGTGGATGACGGGCTTGAGGTCCCCATCATGAAAACGATGGGCTTATAGTCCCCACACTTGTGGAGTGTGGGCTTGAGGTCCCCTTTACTTGCGGAGTATTGGGCAATTGGTCCCAGCGCTTGCGAGCACAGGCATGGGTATGCAGCGACGGTTGCATACTTTGCATTACCGGTAAAATGCAAAAGATAAAGAGACAAGAGAAAGTGCACTTGAGCATCTTGCATAGCATAAGCATATGACATGTGTATAATAGAGATTGTAGATGGATGATGATGATTACAGTTGACTATGTTATTATTGCCATTTATTGTACTTGCTGAGTCTTTGGACTCACTCTTGCTGTTGTTGTGTTTTTAGGTACCCCTATACAAGAACAGCATGCATGGGAGGGAGTAAGACTTAGAGTGGTTGCACAATGGCACAAACTACTCATATTTGAATTGATATAATGATAATTTAGTAGATGAGAAACTTGCTTTAAGAATTACATATGATACTCCCTGTGAGGACCCCGGTTTATTCGGCTTGTACTGTTTAACCATCCACTTGGTCCTAACAAGACAAATCAAATAAACTAAGCCTCGAGATATGTATACTTCCTGCATTTCAGATACACACCCTGTTACAAAATCATGCATCAATTCCATTCATTCACATAGAGCCAAGCAAAGCAACAACTTAAAGACATAAATAATATAAAGAGAGTTATTACAAAAGAGAGGCCGACCGCCAACAGTCATCCAAATAAGTAAATACACAATGGAAGCAAAATGGCCATAAGATGGCGATAAACAAAAGCCAATCGGTGTGCCTTTACCCACAAGGCAACCAACCGGACCGCCAAGCTAATCGTCCCAAACAGCGCAAGAACACAACTCACAAAAGTGAGGCCCTTGGGGCTCACCTTCTTCTTCTGCAACAATTAATATTAAGCAAGCGATGAGTACAAAACTTGTTTTTGTACTGCAAGACTGACGTGTGAGATAACGTAACTATAATTAACTACATGCAAGCTTTATTTAAGTGGATGAGGCTCGGGCTTATTTTCAAAGAATAAGCAAGTTTTCATTTGCAATAAGGTAATAGATTCAAAGCAAGTTTGCAATTAACTTTTATTGTTCAAATAAAAGAGAGACAATTATAACAATAGATAGATGACAACACCAACCTAGAAGTGACTAACCCATAGTCACCACGACAATAGCATGAAGTACCCCTTCATACCACCCATGTCAAGTTTAAGTTTTTAAAAGGTTGTAGTCTAGTTCTTGCACGACCTTACCAAGCATGTCCATAACCTAGGACGAGGCTATTCGAATAGTTTTAACCCTGCAGGGGTGTACCAATGTACCCACACGATAGACCGCCTTTCCACCAGCCACGGTTAGCACACTTCCTTTGGTATGCTGGTATGGCTAAGTCTAACAAGACGCTTTCCAATGGACGATGCTAATTAAGAGCCGCAACCCACGGGAGAAGGACACATTAGACAGCCTAACCGGTCTGCTAATGCTCCCCTCCAACACCACAAACACACACACACAAGAACACACCCACCAACCAGCTCATAATTAACACCTCCCAAAGTACTTAGTCAAGAGAGGTTCCATATCCCCTCGTGGTTAGCACGCAATAGCGCTGGCTTAGTGACGAAGTAACTCGGTCCTTAGGGACTTAGGCACCATTCCAACACACCCAACAGATCACATCAACATACCATTGTGCCCAAGTCAAGATATAGTTTTGTTTTCAATTTTTGATTTGTAAATCAATAAAACACAAGGGTTGGACATAATGGAGTAGTATAAGTATTTGTGTGATCAAGATCACCGACTAAGTCGATGATCGCCCAATACTACCGATACTAGGCATGGCTAAGCAATATTTATCCGAATCTACTAAGTGACAAGAGCTCATCCAATGAACTCTAATCACAAGAAATAACCTAGGCTCAAGTAGTAGAGGATAATCATTTACCTACAGATTATGCAACTAGAGGTCTAACTAATCAATTTAACAACAAAATAGCAATGCATACATAGAAGTTAAACAAAATATTAGACTTTAAAAGTAATGGGATCAATGGGAAATGATCAAACTGCTTGCCTGCTTGCTGTTGCTCAAATTGTTGCGGAGGGTCGTTCTCGGGGTTACCACAAATGTCGAAGCCTAAGCGAAAGAGCGAAAACAACCAATAAGACGAGCAACACTTAAACGAAAGAGCAAGCAACAATTATCCAAATGCGACGAAATTTATACAAAAGGTAAAATACTAATATACCTAGTCATAGAAACTGGAAAAACTTAATTTGGATTTGTGGTGCAAAAGATATTCCCTAAAAACCTATTTTCGGCCATAATTAGGTACTGTAGCAAAAATATTTTCTAGAAAGATTTTGAAGTTGAAACTTTTATGGTGGCTACCTACTGGTATAGTGATAAGCCATATAAAATTTCATGTCATTTGGAGTTATATTGAAAGAGTTATGATTTGTCTAAATTGTTTAGGGTATTAAACTAAAATATGATCCTTATGATTTTTTAAAAACATAAAATTTGTGAAACCAATTTTCCTAGCAAGTACACTATCAGTGGAAGCTAATACAATTGGATTCATACAAAAATCGGCTATAGATAAAAAGATATGCGTTTTACAAGTTTGCTAAAAGTTCTGAAAAACAGTATTAAGTTCACTTGTTTACTATTTTTGAAAAAGGTTTTCCAGGTTGGATCATGGTCTACAATTATTTTTCTAATCAAGTTCAAGGTATAAGGAAGCTAACAAAATTGGAATCATCTAATTTGGATCTATAGTTACAGAGATACAAAAATGACAACACCCTAAAGTGATACTGATTTCTGGACTTAGCATTCTCGGGGGTTTTCCTAACCCACGGGGACGTGGACGAGTGAGAGCCGTCGATCCTGGATCGGACGGCCCACGCGCACGGCGCGCACAGCACACACGCACAGGACCCACGGAGGCTCACCGTTGGATCAAGATCCAACAGCCCAGATCGAGATGACAATCGGACCGAGCGGATGCTCGCCCATCCTGGGCCGTTGATCAAGGATCCAACGGCTCCAGTTGAATCTGGCCAACTCACACGCTGGGCGCGCGAGACAGGGGAGCGACGTGGAGGTTTCCTGCCCTTCGATCGCTAGATCCGACGGCTAGGGCTGGGCCACGTCGCCCTCGGACCGAGCCTCGTCCGACAACAGGGCATTCCTCGCCGCCGGCTCGCCTGGCGTGATGCCGGCGAGGGAGGCCCAGGGAGTGCAGGCAAAGAATGAAAACGGGAGCGCAATAGCCTCACGCCCACGACCGCACTCGCAACCTCGCCGGAGATGGCTCACCGCGGCGGCGCGACACGGCGGGGCGGAGAAGGTTCTACGGTAAAAATGGAGCATGCGATACGGCCAAGATCATGCTCCGCTACCACGCGTGCTAGCTACTGGAGGGCTTAGAGGACTCACCGGGATGTTGCGGAGAGGTCGAGGAGGTCGGAGGTGGGTCGGCGGCGGAAGACAGCGGCGGCAAGATCGCCGTGCCACGGGACCAACTGGCGAAAATAGCACAACCGCGACATCAACATGGCTTTCTCATAGCCCAAGGATACTCCGGAGCAAGGAATTGGAAGGAGGAGGTGCTACGGAGATGGGAAGAAGGGGGTGAAGTCCGGCCGAAAAAGGGGGAACTCCAATATCACCCGACACCTGAGGAGACAACCAAAATTGAATGAGGTTTAAGGTTCCAGAGGGTTAAAGGAACCAGTCGGAGCAAGAAATGGAGCAAGGGAGCCACTGGAACTAGGATGCCCACGAAGCTCGGTTGCGGCCAACAATGGCGGATTCGGTGTCTTGGTGAATTGAGCTCAAGCAAGAAGAGAAGGTGCCGACTGGGGTTGCGGAAAGGTGAAAGGAGGGCAAAGAAAGGGAAGCCGGGTGCATAAGTAGCAGAGGGGAGCACGGGGACCTCAACGTCTCTCTCTCTCTCACGGGCGAGGGCGACCTCGGGTGCTCTGAGCAACAGGAGTGGGTGAGAGGTCAGGGAGAGGCGACTTCGGACACGGCCGCACGGCGAGCATTTAATGCGCGGCAGCAATAGTCGTTGGAGGGCCCCACCGTGATGACTCCGAGCGGCCGCGGCGCTCAGCGCGCGCGAGAGAGCAAGAGAAGGAGGCAGGGGAGAGCCAGAGGAAGGAGACGCAGCCACAGCCGCAAGATCTGGATCCGACGGTTAAAACGCGAACGTGTCGACGCCTCGGTGGTGAAACCAAGGCCACCCGATGGAGATCAAGCGCTGCAGGCGAGCCACGATGACAGACCCAGCCCCGAGTCGGAGCTGCTAGTGGACTCGGTCGAGACAAGTCAATTGAGTCGGACTCTAGTCCGCTCGGCCGCATGAACAGTACTTGACCAGATTGGGTTTGATTTTTAGAGCTGAAACTTGGGGATTTATTTGAGGTATCAAATCAACTCCAAATTTTATGAAATTTTAACTGAGCTTCCTGGTCTTAGAGTTAACCTTCCATAAAATTTCCAGGATTTTGTGTACTGGAATTTTCCCAAGAAATTTCAGAAGGTTCAAACAGAGGTTTGACCAGAGTTTGACTTGCCTCTAAAATATTTCAAATAATTTCCAAAAATTATGAAATAATTCAGAGGTGTTACCAAGCAACCCTAGAACCCAGGAAAAATTATTGCACAAGGGTTTGACACAAGATTTCACCCAGAAGGTTTTGACTTGAGATAAATGAGGATTTTGTTTTTTGAATTTTCCAAAATTCCTTTACAAGAATTTCAGGAAAGTTTCAAGAGTAAAAGGATGAAGGAAAAGTTTTAATTTATCCTCATTTTATTACATTTGAAACACAAGCCAAAATGGGGATGTTACAAACCTCCCCCCTTACAAAAATCTCGTCCCGAGATTTGGTTCACTCGGAAAAGAAAGAGGGGTAGTCTGCACGAAGACGATCTTCTCGCTCCCAAGTAGCCTCATCCTCGGAATGGTTTGACCACTGAACTTTAAGGAACTTGATGGTCTTGTTCCTTGTTCTTCGCTCAGCCTCCTCGAGTATGCGAACAGGGTGCTCGCGATAGGTCAAATCCTCCTGAACATCAAGAGTTTCCAACGGAGCTTCCTCTGTTGGAACACGGAGGCACTTCTTAAGCCGGGACACATGGAACACATCATGTACCCTGCAAGTGCAGCAGGCAACTCCAACTTGTAGGCGACAGCTCCCTTCTTCTCGATGACACGGTATGGACCGACATATCGAGGAGCTAACTTGCCCTTGACACCAAAACGCTGGTGACCTTTCAGAGGAGAAACCTTGAGATAAACGAAGTCATTGGGCTCAAAGCTCAACTCACGACGACGGCGATCCGCATAGCTCTTTTGCCTGGATTGAGCTGTGCGTAGCGATCACGAATGAGTGAACTTGACCTCGGCCTCATTAATCGAGTCCGGCCAAAGAAAAGTCTCTCACCGGTCTCGCACCAGTTCAACGGGTCCTACACTTTCTCCGTATAAGGCCTCAAATGGTGCCATGCCGAGACGGCTTGAAGTCGTTGTTATAAGAAAACTCGGCGAATGGCAAGCACTTCTCCCAATGCTTCCCATAGGAAAGGACACAAGCTCGCAGCATGTCCTCTAAAACTTGGTTGACCCTTTCGGTCTGACCATCAGTTTGGGGGTGAAAAGCTGAGCTGAAAGAAAGGCGAGTTCCCATAGCCTCTTGCAGGCTATGCCAAAATCGCGAAGTGAACAGCGAACCACGATCTGACACAATCGTCTTCGGCACACCATGCAAACTCACGATGCGGGCTATGTAGAGATCCGCCAGAAGACCCACTCGAAGGTCAGTCTTGACAGGAAGAAAATGAGCCACCTTAGTCAATCGATCGATGACGACCGGATGGCATCATTCTTCTTTGGAGACCGGGTAGACCGGTGATAAAGTCCATCCGACGAATCCCACTTCCACTCCGAATTGGTAAGGCTGGCGATCTGCCGGACACTGATGCTCGGCCTTGACACGACGACACACGTCGCACTCGGCAACAAACCTTGCGACCTCCCTCTTCATTCGGGTCCACCAAAATCCCTGTCGGAGATCATGATACATCTTCGTGGCCCCGGGATGAATGGATAATGGAGAATCGTGGGCTTCGCGGAGGATCAAATCCCGCAACTCCCTGTCCTTTGGAACCACGAGGCGTTGCCCGAACCTCACGACACCAACCTCATCTACGGAGAAGCACTTGGCTGTTCCATCCTTGACATTTTCCTTGATGCGGCTCACTCCAACATCCGATCACGAGCGGACTTGATCCGATCCACCAAGGTTGGTCAGTACAACCAAGGCAGCGAGGAACCATGCTCAACCAAACCCAAGTTGAGACTGAACTCCTCCGTAAGGGGTGAGGCTCTTGGAGCAAGAATGCATTGCAATGCGCTTTGCGACTAAGCGCATCCGCAACGACATTCGCCTTGTCCGGATGGTAGGAATACCCATGTCATAGTCCTTGATCAACTCCAACCATCTCCTTTGCACGAGGTTCAGATCTGGTTGGGTGAACAAATACTTTAAGCTTTTGTGATCCGAATACACTTCGCAACGATTACACGATTAGGTAATGTCGCGAATCTTAAGTTCATGGATCACGCCGCCAACTCCAAGTCATGGGTAGGATAGTTGAGTTCATGAGGTCTCAATTGCCTTGATGCATAGGCCACTACCTTGCCTTCTTGCATAAGGACACAACCGAGGCCTCGACGAGAAGCGTCACAAAAGATATCAAGCCGGCGGACATCGGGAGAACAAGAACGGGAGCGGTGGTCAATCGCTTCTAAGCGCTTGAAACTTTCCTCGCAATCAGCGACCACGAGAACTTCTTGTCCTTCTTGAGCAACTCCGTCATCGGCCGCTATCTTGGAGAAGTTCTCGATAAAGCGACGATAATATCCCGCTAAACCAAGAAAACTCCGAACCGGTGACCAAGTGGTCGACTCGAGAAAGCACGTCGCGATCTTGCTAGGATCCACGCCTCGCCTCTGCCGAAAGAATATGGCCTAAGAAGGCTACTTCCTTCAACCAGAACGCGCACTTGCTGAACTTCGCATACACCGGTGCTCGCGAAGCTTGCCCAACACAAGCCTCAAATGCTCGGTGTGTTCCTCATCGCTCTTGGAGTAGATAAGGATATCATCGATGAAGACCACAACGAACCTGTCCAAATACTCCATGAACACCGAATTCATGAGGTTCATGAACAAGGTCGGAGCATTGGTTAAGCCGAAAGACATGACGGTATACTCGTACAAGCCATAACGAGTAGAAAAGCCGTCTTTGGAATATCCTCCGGTCGAATCCAAACCTGGATGATATCCCACTCTCAAATCAATCTTGGAGAAGACTCGAGCTCCGGTTAATTGATCGAAGAGATCGTCGATACGGGGCAAAGGGTACTTGGTCTTTACCGTTACTTCATTAAGTGGACGGTAATCAACGACATGCTTGCAGCGTCTTGTCCTTTTCGGGACAAAGATTGCCGAGCATCCCCAAGGAGATGAGCTAGGGCGGATGAAACCCTTCTCTTGAAGCTCACCGGATGCTTCTTCAACTCCACCAACTCGATTGGGTCCATTCGGTAGGGCCTCTTTGAAATCGGGCGATGCAGGAACCAACTCAATGACAAACTCGAGGTCTCGAATGGTGGCATCCTGGAAGGTCGTCGGGAAGACATCAACAAAGTCACATACCACCGACTTCACTAATATCTAGAGCGGCTTCGCTTCAAGCGCGAAGAGATGCGATCCTGCGACCTTGGTGAAAAGCGAACCCGCCGCCGAAGGATCGTGAGGTAGATGAGCCTCCTAGCGCAATCAATTTGTCCCATGTCTTTGAGACAACCAATCCATGCCTAGGATTACATCTAAGCTCGCCGATCGAAGGAGGATAAGGTTTGCCAAGAATCCTACCCTTCTATCTCAACAGGACATCCCTACACTCGGACTCGGCTCTCAATTCCGAACCGGGAGCGAATGAGCAGCGGGACCAACAACCGAGTAAAAGAAGACCTCCCACAGCAAAGAAAAGACTCGAAACAAACGAATGAGATGCGCTGAATCAAACAAAGCGTAGCGGGGAAAGAGTTAACCGAAAGGGTACCCAACACGACGCCGGGTGCCTCTGTGCCTCCTCCGCGGAGATGAGGTTGACGCGCCACTACCCACGCCTTGGGTAGCGGGGACAACCTTCGATCTCGGGAGGACCACCTCCCCCGCGTCCTCCATTAGGGCGAGGGGCCGCTCCATCTGTTAGGGCAACTATTGGCATAATGCCCTTCGGTTGCACGAAAAGCAAGTGACCCGGCGGCCGGATTGCGGGGCCACCCTGCGGTTCGCAGCGCACGTGATCGGGCACGGCTGCGGAGGGCGAGGGACCGGTGCCGCGGCCTCGGTGGTAGTGAAGCCACGCAGCGGGCCTCGGGCGGGCCCGACACGGACGGGCGGAGGCCGGCTGTGCGGACCGCTAGGCC
The DNA here is from genome assembly GCA_036346255.1 of Ampelocalamus luodianensis. Lineage (NCBI taxonomy): Eukaryota > Viridiplantae > Streptophyta > Magnoliopsida > Poales > Poaceae > Ampelocalamus > Ampelocalamus luodianensis. The sequence goes on along the minus strand of CM070621.1, from coordinate 68,245,186 downwards.
TCCCACTTGCGCTTGCGACTCGCCGGCGCCTTGGCCTTGTGCTCGGCAACAATGGCCTTGTCCACCAAAGCCCGAAAGTCAAGAAAGTCCACAATGGAGAGCTTGTCTTGCAGCTCCTCGCACAATCCCTCCATGAACTTCTCCCGCTTGGCCTCATCGGTGGCCACCTCGGATGGAGCATAACGAGCCAAGTGGTTGAACTCGCAGTACTCCATCACCGACTTACGCCCTTGCTTGAGTCGAGAAACTCCTTCTTCTTTAGCTTCATCAAGCCGCGGGATGTGAGCTCGACGAACGCATCCGAACTCCTCCCAAGAGACAGGTGTGGCGGCGGGCTGCATGGCCAAGTTCTCCCACCAGAGAGTGCCCCCGCGGTGATGGGAGGCAAAGAGTGCCCTGTCTGGTCGGGCATCGAGCAACGTCGAGCTTACGCTCATCTGGACGCAGCCGGTCATCCGCGTCCAATGGGTCCTCAGACCTGGAGAACGTGGGGGGCTGAGTGCGAAGAAACTCAGCCAAACCCCCACGAGACTGATGTCCACCCCCCTGCCCGGATCCTGAGGCTCCGGCAAGGGCGGAGGTGTTGCGCGCAATAACATCCAGCAGGACCCTCCTGTCCTCTGAACGGTTGCGCTCTATCTGAAGAAGGACCTTAGCCATGGTCGGAGGAGGCGGGAGCTCCTCATCCAAACCAGGCTGCTGACCACGGCAGCTACGAGTACCTCCAGCCATCCTGGTTCAAGAAATTTAGGTTAGAAACCATAGCACTAATACTAGAAGTTGATGAAAGCGAAAAGCTAACGATTAGGGGACTGAGATATCACCCTAACCGAAAGCCAAGAACAGCAAGTAAACAAACTTGAAATGTTTCCAAAGAAGCTCCAAAACAGCAAAGAAACTCCAAACCAAGCTCAACTTCTCAATGCCATTAACCCGTATTGAATGAACGAGCAATGGTTTGAGAAGATAAAAATTTCAGCACACTACAACAAGTCTAACACTACTAAAGATCAAGGTTAAGGCGACAAAATTAGCGTTAGGTACTTAGCTAACTAGTATCACATCCTACCCTTTTATTCCCACAATTTTTAGTTGATTATCCTCTCATTTTCTACCCTATTTAGAAACCTTTGAGCTCGCTGTCCGAAATCGAATGCTCGCTATCCAGATTTCGCATCCAAGCCTCCTAATTGAAATCTTCAACTCGAAGCTTCAAAACCTTGCAGAGGGATCCTAACACTTCAATTTGCCAAACTCATTGGTTCCCAAACCCAATTTAAATGATAATGACTATCTTTTGAGAGAAGGAAAGGAGAACAACTTTTAAAACTCAATTTAAAGCAAGATGAGATAGAAAGCTAAGATAGATAAGGAATAAAATCTGAGAACTTACTTAAGCTTTCATAAATCATTTGATACTTTGAAATTAAGTTTTCCAAAATATCCTAAAGACGATCAAGCTTGGGTTACTACGGTCGGAATGGCTCTGATACCAACTTTGTGAGGACCCCGGTTTATTCGGCTTGTACTGTTTAACCATCCACTTGGTCCTAACAGTACAAATCAAATAAACCAAGCCTCGAGATATGTATACTTCCCAGAATTGCAGTATACACACCCCGTTACAAAATCATGCATCAATTCCATTCATTCACATAGAGCCGAAGCAAAAGCAACAACTTAAAGACATAGATAATATAAAGAGAGTTATTACAAAAGAGAGGCTGACCGACCAACAGTCATCCAAATAAGTAAATACACAACGGAAGCAAAATGGCCATAAGATGGCGATAAACAAAAGCCAATCGGTGTGCCTTTACCCACAAGGCAACCAATCGGACCGCCAAGCTAATCGTCCCAAACAGCGCAAGAACACACTCACAAAGTGAGGCCCTTGGGCTCACCTTCTTCTTCGCAACAATTAATATTAAGCAGCGATGAGTACAAAACTTGTTTTTGTACTGCAAGACTGACGTGTGAGATAACAGAACTATAATTAACTACATGCAAGCTTTATTTAAGTGGATGAGGCTCTGGGCTTATTTTCAGCAATAAGCAAGTTTTCATTTGCAATAAGGTAATAGATTCAAAGCAAGTTTGCAATTAACTTTTATTGTTCAAATAAAAGAGAGACAATTATAACAATAGATAGATGACGACACCAACCTAGAAGTGACTAACCCATAGTCACCACGACAATAGCATGAAGTACCCCTTCATACCACCGATGTCAAGTTTAAGTTTTTAAAAGGTTGTAGTCTAGTTCTTGCACGACCTTACCAAGCATGTCCATAACCTAGGACGAGGCTATTCGAATAGTTTTAACCTGCAGGTGTACCAATGTACCCACACGATAGACCGCCTTTCCACCACCACGGTTAGCACACTTCCTTTGGTATCTTTGGTATGGCTAAGTCTAACAAGACGCTTTCCAATGGACGATGCTAATTAAGAGCCGCAACCCACGGAGAAGGACACATTAGACACCCTAACCGGCCGCTAATGCTCCTCCAACACCACAAACACACACACACAAGAACACACCCACCAACCAGCTCATAATTAACACCTCCCAAAGTACTTAGTCAAGAGAGGTTCCATATCCCTCTCGTGTGGTTAGCACGCAATAAGCGCTTGGCTTAGTGACAGAAGTAACTCGGTCCTTAGGGACTTAGGCACCATTCCAACACACCCAACAGATCACATCAACATACCATTGTGCCCAAGTCAAGATATAGTTTTGTTTTCAATTTTTGATTTGTAAATCAATAAAACACAAGGGTTGGACATAATGGAGTAGTATAAGTATTTGTGTGATCAAGATCACCGACTAAGTCGATGATCGCCCAATACTACCGATACTAGGCATGGCTAAGCAATATTTATCCGAAATCTACTAAGTGACAAGAGCTCATCCAGCGAACTCTAATCACAGCAAATAACCTAGGCTCAAGTAGTAGAGGATAATCATTTACCTACAGATTATGCAACTAGAGGTCTAACTAATCAATTTAACAACAAAATAGCAATGCATACATAGAAGTTAAACAAAATATTAGACTTTAAAAGTAATGGGATCAATGGGAAATGATCAAACTGCTTGCCTCGCATCGTTGCTCAAATTGTTGCGGAGGGTCGTTCTCGGGGTTACCACAAATGTCGAAGCCTAAGCGAAAGAGCGAAAACAACCAATAAGACGAGCAACACTTAAACGAAAGAGCAAGCAAAAATTATCCAAATGCGACGAAATTTATACACAAGGTAAAATACTAATATACCTAGTCATAGAAACTAGAAAAACTTAATTTGGATTTGTGGTGCAAAAGATATTCCCTAAAAACCTATTTTCGGCCATAATTAGGTACTGTAGCAAAAATATTTTCTAGAAAGATTTTGAAGCTGAAACTTTTATGGTGGCTACCTACTGGTATAGTGATAAGCCATATAAAATTTCATGTCATTTGGAGTTATATTGTAAGAGTTATGATTTGTCTAAATTGTTTAGGGTATTAAACTAAAATATGATCCTTATGATTTTTTAAAAATAGTAAATTTGTGAAACCAATTTTCCTAGCAAGTAAACTATCAGTGGAAGCTAATCCAATTGGATTCATACAAAAATCGGCTATAGATAAAAAGATATGCGTTTTACAAGTTTGCTAAAAGTTTTGAAAAACAGTATTAAGTTCACTTGTTTACTATTTTTGAAAAAGGTTTTCCAGGTTGGATCATGGTCTACAATTATTTTTCTAATTAAGTTCAAGGTATAAGGAAGCTAACAAAATTGGAATCATCTAATTTGGATCTATAGTTACAGAGATACAAAAATGACAACACCCTAAAGTGATACTGATTTCTGGACTTAGCATTCTCGGGGTTTTCCTAACCCACGGGGACGTGGACGAGTGAGAGCCGTCGATCCTGGATCGGACGGCCCACGCGCACGGCGCGCACCGCACACACGCACAGTACCCACGGAGGCTCACCGTTGGATCAAGATCCAACAGCCCAGATCGAGATGACAATCGGACCGAGCGGATGCTTTCATCCCGGGCCGTTGATCAAGGATCCAACGGCTCCAGCTTGAATCGCCAACTCACACGCCGGACGCGCGAGGCGGGAGCGACGTGGAGGTTTCGCGCCTTCGATCGCTAGATCCGACGGCTGGGGTGGGCCACGCCGCCTGGACCGAGCCTCGTCCGACAACGTGGCATTCGCGCCGCCGCCGCTCGCGTGATGCCGCGAGGGTGGCCCAGGAGTGCAGCAAAGAATGAAAACGGAGCGCACAGCCTCACGCCACGCATCAACTCGCAACCTCGCCGGAGATGGCTCACCGCGTGGCGCGACACGGCGGGCGGAGAAGGTTCTACGGTAAAAATGGAGCATGCGACACGGCCAAGATCATGCTCCGCTACCACGCGTGCTAGCTCTTCGGAGGGCTTAGAGGACTCACCGGATGTTGCGGAGAGGTCGAGGAGGTCGGAGGTGGGTCGGCGGCGGAAGACAATGGCGGCGGCCTTCAAGTCGCCACGGCGGACCACCTGGCGAAAATAGCACAACCGCGACATCAACACGGCTTTCTCATAGCCCAAGGATACTCCCGAGCAAGGAATTGGAAGGAGGAGGTGCTACGGGAGATGGGGAAGAAGGGGGTGAAGTCCGCGAAAAAGGGAACTCAATATCACCCGACACCGAGGAGACAACCAAAATTGAATGAGGTTTAAGGTTCCAGAGGGTTAAAGGAACCAATGAGCAAGAAATGGAGCAAGGGAGCCACTGAACTAGGATGCCCACGAAGCTCGGTTGCGCCAACAATGGCGGATTCGGTGTCTTGGTGAATTGAGCTCAAGCAAGAAGAGAACGTGCGACTGGGTTGCGGAAAGGTGAAAGGAGGGCAAAGAAAGGGAAGCCGGTGCATAAGTAGCGAGGGGAGCACGGGACCTCAACGGCTCTCTCTCTCGACGGGCGAGGGCGACCTCGGTGCTCGAGCAACAGAGTGGTCGAGAGGTCGTGAGAGGCGACCGACACGGCCGCACGGCGAGCATTTAATGCGCGGCAGCAATAGTCGCTGGAGGGCCCCACCGTGACGACTCGAAGCGCCGCGGCGCTCGGCGCGAGAGAGCGAGAGAAGGAGGCGGGGAGAGCCGAGGAAGAAGACGCAACCACGACGCAAGATCCGGATCCGAAGGTTAAAACGCGAACGCGTCGACGCCTCGGTGGTGAAACCAAGGCCACCCGATGGAGATCAAACGCACACGGGCGAGCCACGACGACAGACCCAGCCCCGAGTCGGAGCTGCTAGTGGACTCGGTCGAGACAAGTCGGCTGAGTCGGACTCTAGTCTGGCTCGGTCGCATGAACAGTACTTGACCAGATTGGGTTTGATTTTTAGAGCTGAAACTTGGGGATTTATTTGAGGTATCAAATCAACTCGAAATTTTATGAAATTTTAACTGGAGCTTCCTGGTCTTAGGTTTAACCTTCCATAAAATTTCCAGGGATTTTTGTGTACTGGAATTTTCCCAAGAAATTTCAGAAGGTTCAAACAGGGTTTGACCAGGGTTTGACTTGCCTCTAAAATATTTCAAATAATTTCCAAAATTATGAAATAATTCAGAGGTGTTACCACAAAACAGTAGAACCCAGGAAAAATTATTGCACAAGGGTTTGACACAAGATTTCACCCAGAAGGTTTTGACTTGAGATAAATGAGGATTTTGATTTTTGAATTTCCCAAAATTCCTTTACAAGAATTTCAGAAAAGTTTCAAGAGTAAAAGGATGAAGGAAAAGTTTTAATTTATCCTCATTTTATTACATTTGAAACACAAGCCAAAATGGGGATGTTACACTCCCTCTGCTTGGAATAATTTGTAATAGAGTTGATTATAGAATCATGGATGTCCTTTTGTTTATGCTTGTAGTTGTTTAGCATGCTATGGATGATATAGTGATGATTAGCATAGTTTTGGTGGTCTCTTGATTATGCTGGATGTTGGATTATTTAACTATGTTACAATTAAAGGTCGGGACCTCCAGTTAGTAACTAAACAAAGAAGGTTCTCACGATTTTAGAGAATTGTACCAATGTTAAAATAGCTTTAGTGTTAGTTTAGTAGCATTCCAAGCCGTTGTCGTCAGTGTTACAGATTGGTATCGAGCGGTCAGAGGTCCGTGGTGAATGGATTAACAACCTAGGTAACCTAATTTGCTAAAATATTGTAATGGTTAATGAACTTAAATACTTGACACACCGTGTACGTGAGGATGGGAATGGGTCAAGCATTGCATTTACGCTTTCCGTTATGTCGCATTGACCTTTGTCGTTATGAGTTGGTTACGAATGCTTATGACTTGATTATTATGATAGCTATATAACTATAGTTGTTGTTGAGAGGTTGAGGTCGTGGTTGTGGCCCTAGGCTTTACCAAAGTTACACCACCGCTCACAAGAAGAGGTTAGCTAAGTGATTACCTCGAGTACCATAGTTACAGGTTCTGTGGGTGAATACCTTTAGAAAAGTTGTTCCAAGTTGTTCTCTTCTTGAGCTTGATTTAGACCAATTCTGGGTATAGATGCGGATGGTGAAATTTGTTGGGAATTAACTTGGTCTCTATTTGTGTCTTGGGAGTTCTGCCCTTCTTATTGGAACATCTGATTCATTTATTCGCTTGGTATTTGGGATGCTGAAAGTTTTCTGTTGCAAGTTCTTTATCATGTGAAATCTTTGATTTTGTGTATTTCTTTTGGATTATTTCGAGTTTTGAAGTTAATGCCAGAAGGGAGTTAAAGTCCTTTTGTGAGGTCTTGATATGTTTAAGCGAGAGGTGTTAAACATAGAAGTTCATTGATAAGGTTTGAGTTATCAAGACAGATCTGCAGCGTCATGCCTGTGTCGTCATTGATAAGATTGGAATTAGAGTTGATTAATGTGATGTTGTCACAGAGCAATTACTTGATGGGTAGTGATAAATAGTACGTCCATGCCTAATTGGGGTCAAAAGAGGTATTAAGATGTGTGAAGCATTGATGAAATCGGTTTGATCACCGGGCGATAAATTTGGTAAGACTCTCCTAGATTGGATTTGTTGGACTCAACGGATTAATTAAATCCTTTGGGATGGATAAGTCCAAAAGGTGTTAGATTAGTGTCATAATGAATATTCATCTTGGAAGTTATCTTTATGGATAAGTATCGATCATATGTAATTGCTAGGTGCAATAATAATGTATCAAGTAGGGTGTTGAGCATCACTAAGAGATGAACCGATGGAATGTAGTCGATTTATCTTTGCTTACCCGATGGTGGAGTAGTAGGATAATAGTGTGTCTTCGATGAGAAGGTTGATCATTAAAAATGTTTAGGTTGTTAAACCGTGGGATTACTTGATCATCGTGGATAACTCTAATTGTGTAGTAAGGAGAGATAAGGATGTATTTGATCGTTGTCCTAGTGGATAATAGTCCAAAAATTGCTTTTAATTGGTTGCTTGATGGTTTCATATTTGCTGGTAGGAATGCAGATAGAGAAAGGATAATAAATACTCCTATGATCAGATAATTCGTTACATGTCTACGATAACCGCTATATTAGAAGTTATGTACAAAACGAGTGTGAGCATTGCTAATAGGAGAAGGGTTGAAAAATATATATAGATATATGATTTATTCATGTATGTCCCATAAGGAATGTGACTTGTGGTGCATGCCCTTGTTAAAAGAGTTGACGATAAAGATTCTTGTTAATAGTTATTATTCTTGACGTTAATAAGATTGTCTATAAGGGATTGTGACTTGTGGGAGTGATGGGGATTCTTTTAGAAAGAAAGTAATATGTCCGCTTCCATAATATCGGTTAAATGGGAAGTTTGGATTCTTGCATTTGTGAGCCTTTGGTAGTTCATGCTTAATGTGGTAGCTGAAATCGTTAAGAGAGGCGATGCGTGAGAATGTTCTAATGGGTTCTTAATTGATGAAAGGAATTGTTTCTCTGTTAACAAGGAAAAAAGTGTACCATAAGTATTTGAGGTTGAGTTCGTGATTGTACCGCAACTTTTCTTTCGTTACCGCTTAAGCGCTTTCTTGTGTTTCAAAGCAGTGTTTTATTGTGATTTATTGATGTCCAAACTCCCTCTTGTGAACTTGTGCCTCAATTACGCCTCTCGTCTTTTGTGTTTCGAGATCAATGCTATTTGACTATTTCTCTTGGTCTCGTGCTCACTTTGAGGAGTAGTGTTTCCTCGTGTGTTAAAACTTGTATTTGTTTGCTCTTACTATTAAGAAAAGATTAACCGACTTAGGTTGCAAGGTCTTATAGGATGTAATGTGGCGATTGGTTGGTGGTGGCCAAGTAAATGATCGCAGTGAGAATTATGGGGCCAAGCTATTGGAAGATCGGTAGGAAGTGATTTGGTTTTGTCCTAAAACTCTTGGAAGGAATTGGATTTAAATAGAATGATTGTCGTTGAAATAAAATGCATTAGTGTTACAACTAGTGGAACCTATAGCGAATTATAATCCAAGAACCTTCAATCATGTTGGAATGTTGGGATTATCGAAAGTCCGAAGCTTGATCAATGTGTTAGAGTATCGCGATTGGGTAATTTTGCAAGGTTGGGTATGTGATCTATGACGGTGTAGTTTAATGAGATGTAGGATTAGTGAAGTAATTTAATCGTAATGTCAATTGATGGAATAGTAGGTAAGGTTGAGATGTCGGCAGGTATGCCCTGGTTTTAGTGAATAACCTTCTGGGAGATAGAATTCTTCTAAAAGATAATTTGGTCGAGAAAAATATTTTACATGTGAATGATAATGTTTGAGTATGTTTAGAGTGTGGGAATTCTAGTGAGTGAATCTGAAGTTTTCTTGATGTTTTATACGAAAAGTTGGTTGTAGGAGTCTTGGAGGTTGAATTTGGGCTTTGCATTTTTATGCTAGAATCTTGGTTGCCAATGGTTATGTGTAAAAACAGTAGAATAAGAGTGGATTCCGAGTAGTGGGATCATCTTTGATAGTATCCTTTCGGTGTAGTAAATGAGAGTGTGTGATATGAATTTCAAATTGGTTATCCTTAATGGATTGAGGGATGTGATGGTGGGTGAATTCTATATTGAGTTGCGTTGGGAATTATTCTGTCAAAGTAATTCATTCGGTAGAGAAGTTGGCTAGAGTGTGATATCATGGGTTGGAAGAGTCTCCCTGCATAAGAGTGGATTTTGTGCTCGGTTGAACATAGCTTTGAGGTCGCCAATTTAAGGTAATTGAGTTAATGTATTATGCGATGATTTGGGATCCTATGGTTTAAGAGAAAGTTAAATTCCTAAAAGAAAGATTGTGGAAAAGGATGTGAACTTGGATGGTGAGATATTCTTAGTTCTTATTTGAACCATGTGTTTATGCCGGATGTTAGTTACTACTTGAGTTGGTTCCTGTTGGTATATGTGGTCCCATCCAGTTGAGAAAAAAAGGTTAAATTTGGTTATTCGAGTGATTTCGCTTTTGGCTATGTGGCATTTATCTCTAAACTGCCTACTTGAAAAGTGGAAAAGTTTTCATGTTAAATCCATTGATTTTGGATTGGGCTCTTCTAAGGGAAGATGGTTTTGAGTTGGATGCATTATGACTCCTTTGTTTTCAGTTGAGTTCTTCGGATAAGTGAGTTGGTATGCGAGTTCTTTGTGCGTCCCTTGTTAAAAGAGATGCTGCTTGCATAGGTAAAGTGATCGACTGAGAGTCAGAACAAGAGTTCCGTGTGTTTGGTACCGACGGTATACTTCGGTACCAAAAGGAAGTTTAACCAAAGGTGAGTTGGATAGGTTCTTTAGTCACAGGAATTTATAGATTGGCTTATCGCTAGGACTGTCTCGAGTACTTGTGCAGAGTACACAATGTCTTATATATTCTGGTGCTGAGAGAGGACATGAGAGGTCCGGGGCTTGAGATTTTGTTAGGGCCATTGGCCCACGAGTAAGACCGTGCCTTCGAGATGTGTCCGTTGAGTGAGCCGTGAAAGGTTGGGACGAGTATTAAGGCGTAACACATCAGTTACGTCAGGGTGCGGTGGTCCCATAATTACGAGAGGAAAATGACTTAGGAATTGGAGCCACGCATGCACAAGCATTATCCGTATTGTAAACAAAGATAAAGCGGAGTTTTGTGGTAAATTCTAGTTGTGATTGTTCTTTGGCGTTTAAGCATGGTAACAATTCGGGGTCGAATTCTGTTTAAGGGGGGTAGAATGTAATACTCCAAATGTATTCGAAAGAGAAGAAATAAATTATAGAGAAATATCAATTAAAAAAATGTTTTAACAGGAGATTAGAGGGTGATTTATGCATAATTTGGACAACCTGGGCTGTGGGCTTTCGGTCCACAGCATTTAGGCCCAAGGGGAAGGGGTAGTGGGCCACATAAGAAGGAGAGGGGGCAACCCTAGGGTTGCTACAGTAGCCGTGCTACAGTGCCGCCACCATGCTACAGTACCATATCATGCTACAGTACCCTCCCACCCCTTGCTTTCGTTGCCAACCAAGAAGGAGAAGGGAGAAAGCTCCTCGGGTGCAGTCGGCCAAGGAAGAGAAAGGAAGAAGAAGGAAGGGGAAGAAGGGAGGAAGGAAAGGGAGATATTGTGGCCTAGGGTTGGTGTTCATCGCATTCAGCGGCGGTTCTTCAAGGGTAAGATGCGATCCCCTTCCGATTAGTAGATTATTTGATCTTTAGCAATGTCGGTATTTAGGTCTGACTTGAGCAGATCGGGTTGGGCGATATTTTTTGAGTTATTTAAACCGCATAATTTGATCTATCCATCTCCTAGATAATTGTAGGCGACGTCGATACCTTTCTGTAGAGTACAAGATCGCATTGTTTGGACGAGCGGATCAAAAGTTATGATTTTCGTAGCGCTGCTGTTCCGCAAATCTGCTGTGGTTCTGTCAGATTTTAGTAATTGGACTTAAACTGTTAGCTAGAAGAGTTTCTGGGAGGTCTCACTATAACGAAAAATGTAGATAATTGTCATATATTTCAGGGAAGCTAAAGAACACAAAATTTGGATCAGTATTCTGAAAGTTATGATGGTTTGAAGTTGCTGTCCAGAAACTTTGACGTAAAATAGTTGCTCTGTTAATCTGTTTGGTAGGGGTATTAGATGGCTGAATCTGGAAGGCTCACCAAATAGGTTTAGGTGGGGAATTTGATAAGCTTTTCAGAAAGACTAAGAACACCTTATTTGGACTCCCGTACAAAAAGATATGAATTTTAGAACGTGACTGTCCACAAAGGGGACAGAACAGCATTTAGAAAATTGGAGTTGGGATCGCGTTAAAAGAATTATTGCTAGTTTGGGTTTGCTTTTATTAGTTTGCTTGGTCCATTACTGTTATCTTAGTATGCTTTTAATTGAATTTAGGTGGAGAACTGGTCCCGGCAGCACCATCTTCTCATCCTCCGCTTCTCACGCGGTTAAGGCAAGTGCATTGCTTGTTACTTGGTTGTGATTGATTGGCCATGTTTGTGTGTTTTCAATACATGACAGCAGAGCAAGTACTGCTTGATAGAATAGTTATGAATGGTTGATAGAGAGTGCTAATATTTTGATACGTATTAGCTATGCATGGTTGATAGTGTGATTAAGGATGGTGAATGCTGGGGATATGATTAATTATTATTCATGAGTGATTGTTCATGTTTGCTAGTATTATGAATATGTGTGCTATTCATGGATGCTAGAATGCTATGAATGTCAACGATGATGAACGCTAGAAGTATGAATAAGTTTATTCATGTATGATGTTGTGAATACAAATTTATGATGGTTTAAAGTTTTGTTCATGTGCATCATGCTATCATATTGGAGGCTTGGTCACGTGGTGACTATGCATATACGAGGTCCCCGTCATGTGGATGACGGGCTTGAGGTCCCCACATTCGTGGAATGTGGGCATTGAAAGAGGTCCCCATCATGAAAACGATGGTTTATGGTCCCCACACTTGTGGAGTGTGGGCTTGAGGTCCCCTTTACTTGCGGAGTATTGGGCAATTGGTCCTCGCGCTATGAGCACAGCATGGGTATGCAATGACGGTTGCATACTTTGCATTACCTGAAAATGCAAAAGATAAAGAGACAAAGAGAAAGTGCACTTGAGCATCTTGCATAGCATGAGCATATGATATGTGTATAATAGAGATTGTAGATGGATGATGATGATTACAATTGACTATGTTATTATTGCCATTTATTGTACTTGTTTAGTCTTTGGACTCACTCTTCTTTGTTGTTGTGTTTTAGGTACCCTTATACAAGAACGGCATGCATGGGAGGGAGTAAGACTTAGAGTGGTTTCACAATGGCACAAACTACTCTTATTTGAATTGATATAATGATAATTTAGTAGATGAGAAACTTGCTTTAAGAATTACATATGATACTCCCTCTGCTTGGAATCATTTGTAATAGAGTTGATTAGAGAATCATGGATGTCCTTTTGTTTATGCTTGTAGTTGTTTAGCATGCTATGGATGATATAGTGATGATTAGCATAGTTTTGGTGGTCTCTTGATTATGCTGGATGTTGGATTATTTAACTATGTTACAATTAAAGGTCGGGACCTCCAGTTAGTAACTAAACAAAGAAGGTTCTGTCAGATTTTAGAGAATTGTATCAATGTTAAAATAGCTTTAGTGTTAGTTTAGTAGCATTCCAAGCCGTTGTCAGGCTGGGGTGTTACACGGGATCGTGTTGTTTTAGCCATATCTTTCATGGTACACCTTGACGGTAGCCTCCTAGCTCTTGCACGGTACAAAAACAACAAGACTTCCTTGATAAACCTTCTCCCACACACACCACAACACGTGAACAAAGGGTAGAAGAACTGAAGTTCCAGCGAGCACAAATCCAACACCACAATTGGATTCAACACACCAAAAAGTAATTCCTCTCAAAAATCTTAAGAACCACACCAACCGTGTGCCACCAAAACCATGGTGATTTTCTGGTATCTATTCCTTAACCCATAAATTTTCAACTCCCTTACAATGGGCTATGCCCCGGCCTTATATTGGCACCTAAGGGTGCGACCAAACACACACACGCATGGACTAAAGCTGGATCAAACTCACGCACTGAACCAAGAGATATACTCAGACTCCAAAACCTAATGCAAAACTAAAACAGGCGGTTTCCTTTTTACATCTCAAAAACCAACCAGATTGATTTTGTTAGCTACCATAGCTGCAGGATGATCGGTTTTTGCAGAGGGTCCGGAAGCGTTTGGACATGGGCAAAGACGGGGATTTCAGTTTGGATGGGTCTGGTGCGTTGCGGTTTAAAGGTCGTCTTTGTGTGCCACAAAAAGCGGAAGTCAAAGGTGATATCCGAGGAGGCTCATCAGACTCAGATATCGCTCATCCGAAAGAGACAAAGATGTACCGCGACCTGAAGCAGAATTTTTGGTGGAAAAGGATAAAGGTAGATATTGCTAACTACGTAACCTCTCGCGGAGTTTGTCAGCAGTGAAGGCGAACATAAGCGCCCCGCAGATTGTTGCGACCATTGGAGGTCCTCGCTGGCCTTGGGATGACATCTCCATGGACTTTGTAGTTGCGTTACCCGGGTCATCGCGAGGGAAAGACGCAGTTTGGGTGATAGTGGATCGACTCAGTAAATCTGCACACTTTATTCCTATCCGAACAACTAACTCTACGAGCGACTTGGCTCCTATTTATGTGCGTGAAGTCGTGAGGTTACATGGGGTACCGAAGACCATCATTTCTGGCAGGGATGCCAAGTTTGTCTCCAAGTTTTGGGAAAGTTTGCAGAGTGCACTAGGCACACAGCTCTGTCTCAGTACAACATTTCATCCACAGACAGATTGGCAGACGGAGCGCACCATTCAGACTTTGGAGGATATGTTGCGATCTTGTGTTTTATCTTGGAAGGGTAGTTGGAAAGATCAGTTGCCATTAGCAGAATTTGCTTACAACAACAGCTATCATTCCAGTATTAAGGCCGCCCCGTTCGAGGTTTTGTATGAACGTAAGTGCATATCACCCCTGTGTTGGAAGGCAGTGGGTGAGAGAGCCGTGTTGGGTCCAGATTGGGTCCAAAGGACGGTTGAGCGAGTGGCCTTGGTGAGGCAAAACCTGTTAGCAGCCCAGAGCAGGCAGAAAAGTTATGCGGATGTGAGAAGAAGAGATTTGGAATTCGAAGTGGGGGATCAGGTGCTTTTGAGAGTATCTCTCACTAAGGGTGTGGTGAGGTTCGGTACCAAAGGGAAACATAGCCCGAGGTACGTCCGACCTTTCACTATTTTGGCATGGATTGGGAAATTGGCGTACCATTTGGATCTTCCAGAGTCGATGCGGGGGGTGCGTAATGTATTTCACGTATCTATGTTGAGGAAGTACCTATGAGATCCAGAGCATCTTGTTCCGCTAGAGCCTTTAACCATAGAGCAAGATTTATCCTTTGAGTCAAAGCCGATACAAATTCTGGAGAGATCAGAAAGAGCTTTGAGGAATAAAACATTGAAGTACGTTAAGGTGCTTTGGTCGCATCAGACCGAGAGAGAGGCCACATGGGAATTGGAGTCTCGCATGCGTGAGCAATATCCAGAGTTATTCGCAGCAAGTACGCGTTAATGTTTTAAGCTATAATTGTGTTCTTACCTTGACGAAGCATGGTTAGAATTCGGGGATGGATTCTGTTAAGGGGGGTAGAATGTAATATCATGAAATTAACCCTTAAGGGCCTACATGTAATTAGACGGAAGGGGATATATATAAAAAAGAAATATTTTAGAGTTTTTAGGGGGAGTTGGCTCGTGCTGGTATAAAAGAATCATGAGGGGGAGGAGTTTAGAAACCCTAGCGTTCCTTTCTTTTTCTCCGGGTGCCGCCACCTCTTCGTTTTCTTTCCCTTGCCTGCAAGTGGAGGCCAGCACCAAGTCACTGCTTGCCTTTGACGCTTGCTGTGTGGACGCCCGTAGTTGTGCACTTGCGCCTGCTCCGGTTTTATTGCCGATCAGCCAGAGGAGTCCCCAGCCGCGTGCGCGTGAAGGCCTGGAAACTGCCAGCCGCCGCATGAGTCTATGGCCGTGTTTTGCTTTTCTGGTTGCTGTAGATTTGTCCTTTGCTGTTCTTTGCTACGATTGGTTCTGTGTCTTGCATGCATTCCATGGCATTAGTAATTAATATATTAGGGCTGTAGTTGAATAGACTGTGGCCAGATTATTTAATTGGGGTTACTTTGATTATTTAATTGAATAGTTGGGAGAGATTGTTGGCTGTTGTTGGCTGCATGCACGTTACATGATTTGGAGAATTAGGAGAGAGAGATCAACTATAGGGTTGCACCTTTTTCATCCACTATTTTGATTATTTAATTGCTAGCGTTGTTACGTGATGACTTAATGTCATGCCTTAGGCTTCTAGTGTTACTACTAGAAATTGATGTTTTGTTAATCAGCTTAAAAGGATTTTAGATGGCCGAATCAGGGAGGCTCACCAACTAGGTTTAGTTTGGGAATTTGATAACCTTTCAATGAAGCCCAAGAACACCTAATTTTGACCCCTGTACAAAAAGATATGAATTTTTGAACATAACTGTTTACAGAAGGCACAAATCAGCATTTAGGAAATTGGAGTCGGGATCGTGTTGCAAGCTATCGCTAGGTTGTGTTTGCTTTTATAATTTATGTGGTTCATTACTATGGTCTTAGTTTATGTTCTTAATGATTTAGGTGGGGATCACACGGAGGCAAGCACCATCTTCACGTCCTCCGTTCTCACGCGGTTGAGGCAAGTGCATTGGTTGTTACTTGGTTGTGATTGATTGGCCATGTTTGTGGGATTTCGATATATGATAGTGTAGCAGGAATGCTAGCATGATGATTGTTCCAAGAATTGATGGTTGCACCAAGTATGGCTATGCTCTATTTTTGCATGATGTTGTTGTCTTTTGATAAATTGATGATGAATAAAAGATGAGCATATGCATATTGAAATCATGTTGAGGCTTGGTCCCGTGGTGACCAAACATGCTTTCCTTTGAGATCCCCGTCATGAATGTGACGGGCCTGAGATCCCCACACTCGTGGAGTGTGGGCTTGAGGTCCCCATTACTTGCGGAGTAATGGGCAATTGGTCCCTGTGCTTCTGAGCACAGGCATGGGTATGCAGTGTAACATCCTCATTTTCAACTTGTCTTTAAAATGTAATAAAATGAGTAGAAATTAAAACTTTTTCTTACACCCTTCGGTTGTTGAACTTTTCTGAAATTCTTGCAAAGGAATTTTGGGAAATTCAAAATTAAAATCCTCAATCCTCTCAAGTCAAAAACCTCCTTGGTGAAATCTTGTAGCAAACCCTTGGAAATAATTTTCCTTGGTTCTAGGGTTGCTTGGTAGCACCTCTGAATTATTTCATAATTTTTGGAGATTATTTGAAATATTTTAGAGGCAAGTCAAGCTTTGGTCAAACCTCTGAAATAACTTTCTAGAATTTCTTGAGGAGATTTCATTGCATAAAAATATCTGGAAGTTTTATGGAAGGTTAATTCTAAAGTTAGCAAGCTCCTGTAAAAATTTCAGAATTTTTGGAGTTAGTTTGCTACCTCAATTAATTCTCCAAAGTTTCAGCCTCAAAATCAAAACCCTAATTGACTTGCACTGTTCCTCGGGCTCAAGTCAGACTCGAGCCCGTTCTCTTTCTCGGTCCAACTCAGCCAACTCGGCGCCGCCCTAAATCGATCAATCGCGCGCTTGCGATGGGGACCGTTGGATCTCCATCGAACGGCTCTCATTCGTGAGACCTTCGGACCCGCCGGTTGCCCCTCTGGTTCTCAGCCGTTGGATCCTGGTCCAACCATCGTGGAGCCGTGTCGTTTCGCGTCGGTCGTTTTCGAAATAGCGATCGCATCGCGGCCGTTCAAGTCTAATCCGACGGCCAACATCTATTGAGGTTGGGCTCGACCCACTTAACTGTTGGGCTCGGACCTCTTTGCTCTTTCGCTGGCGGGTGGGCCCGACGTCGCTACTGGTCGTCTTCCTCCTCTCGCCCGCGTGCGTGCGTGCCAGGGTGAGGTCAGCGGAGTGAGAGAGGTCTTGTCACCTCACAACGACTCACAAAGATTAATTGGGTGCCGAGCTTGCCCTCTAAGTCGCTCCTCCAATCGCTCCCATCCTCTCGGTGCCTTTGACCTCACCACCCGAGCTCCAATCGAGGGAGGTTGCTGTTGCTCCACATCACCCCTCGACTTTAAGTAGCCCCAGAGCTCCCCCTGGGCTTTCTTTCCGCAACCTTTGCAAACCTTAAGCATCATCGCTGTGAGTGCGTGTGCAAAAGCGCTATTAGCACCTTCCGCCATTGCCGCACTCGAGCTCCACGGTGAAGGCGGTACTCTGAGAGACTCTCTCACCATTCCTTGCTCCAGCTCCTTCCTCTCACCTCGTGATCTTTAACCCTCGGTCGCTTTGTCTTGTACCCTCGAGAAGCGGTTGAATTGGAGGCTTCCCTTTCGGTGAAAAATCGCCTCCTTCGTCCCGTTGCCGGTAAGAAGCTCCTCCCTGCAATTCCTTGCTCTGGAAGCACCCCGGAGCTATATGGAACCTATTCTGATGTTGCGGCCTTACTCTTTTTTACTCAGGCCGCCTTGTCCTCATCATCGTCCTCACGCCAAGCACGCTCCGCCGCCAGACCTTCCCAAGACTTCTGACCTCCCCGTGCTGCGGTGAGTGCCTTTTTGTTCCCCCGAGCTCGAGCACCTCTTGGTTTAGGTCGTGGCGTAGTTCTTAGCCGTTTTCATTTTTCCCGTACTTTACTCTCCGCCTCGTTCCAGCTCGCCGGCGACTTAGATCATCACCGGCGACAAAAGTGCCTCAGAAAGTTCGTAATAGTATTGCGAACATTTAGCCTCTGCTAGTCCGTGCCGCCGTGGCCATGGCCGCCGGCGACGAGCCGGTGACCAAAGCCGGTGCTCTGTGCTGTTGTCGCATTTTTGTCAAGTCTTTGGACCTCCTCGGGTTCATCGTGGCCGTCCAAGACCACCCTCGTATTAGATCCTGACCGTAGGATCTTGTCTGCAAAAACCCAAGCCCCAGGACCTCTTCAGTTTAATCCTAGCCCTTTATGATCTCTTCGTGATTAGATCTAAACCGTCGATCCCTTTTTCTGTAGAAACTTAAGTCCTAGGATCTCCCGGTTGTGATCTTAGCAGTTCATGAGCTCTTCAAGTTAATCTTAGCCGCTAGATCCTCGGGTGCACGACGTTAGCTGCCAGGACCTCCCCCTAATCGAAATCCTGGCCGTTAAAGACCTCCGTAGGTTAAATCCTAGCCCTCAGGCCCACCCTCCTCCTTGGGGCCCTCTTTGCAAAAGACCTCTGGTCCTTTGTGAAAAAGACCGCAAAACCTCCTCGTTGAGATCTGGACCGTTTATGACCTCCCCAGGGAGATCTAAGCCGTCCAGACCTCTCTCTGTTAAAGCACTGTTTTGGAGGACCTCCTCATTGAGATCTTGACCGTTAGGACCTCCTCGGTGAGATCCTAACCGTCCAGACTTCCTTCCGCATAGATCTTGACCGTTAGGACCTCCTCGGTGAGATCCTAGCCGTCAAGACCTCTCACTGTGAAGCTTATCGCTTAGGACCTCCTCGTTCAGATCTGGACCGCTAGGACCTCCCTTGGGAGATCTTAGCCGTCCAGACCTCCCCTTGTGAGTGGGCCTTAGGACCTCCTCCTGGAGCTCTGGGCCGCCAGATCCAAATCTGACGGCCACGACCTCCTCAGTGCGCAAGGAGGTCCTTTGCGTGCGCTGTGCGATCGGTGCTCTAAGGCTGTTGGATTTGATATCGACGGCCAGGACCTCCCCAGTTTTGTCAGTTCAGTCAGACCACCCGAGAGCTCCAAATTTTCCAAGTATTTAAATGTTCTAGTCTTCAAATGTGAATAACTATTTTGTTTTAACTCCTTTTTGAGAAATTCAAGCTGTGTTAGCTCTGTGGTAAGATGAACTTTAAATTGAGTATGATTTTGAACTCTTTTCTGTAGCAGAAAATAGTATAAACTAGGTTAACTTGTTTCAACCTAAAGTGTGGTCTAGAATTCATTGAAATTTGTAAAATGCATAACTAATTCTCTGTAAATCCTTTTTGAGTGAATCCAATTCTGTTGGCTTCCTCTAATATTAAACTTGCTGTTAAAATTGACTTTAGGCATGTTACTATTTTCAACCAGAGTTCATATGCAATTTAGTTTTGTTCATTTTTATAACTTGAAAAATCATAACTAAATCATTTTAACTCTAAATGAGATGAATCCAATTGGGTTGTTCATATTATGAGGTGCTTGATCTACCATAAAAATTTCAGCTGCACCACCTTTCTAGAAATTTTTGCCAAACAATTTAATTATGATGAACAATAACATATTGCATTTTTTCCAACTGAGCAAACTTGTTTTGATCATAACTTTTGCATTAAGAGTCCAAATCAGTTGGTTCTTGTTTCTAAATTTGTTATAAATCATGCCCTTGCTGCTGTAAAAATTTTAGAGCATTTGGATCAAGTTGGTTTTAGAGTCTTTTTTGTTTTCTTTGTTCTTATCGGTTCTTTTTCGCTCTTTTGGTAGGTTCCGACGATTGTGCCATCCTTGAGAGTGATCCTCTGCAGCATAGTGAGCAACAGCAGCCAGGCAAGCAGTTTGATCATTTCCACTTAATCCCATTACTTTTAAAGTCTAATACTTTGTTTAACTTGTATGTATGCATTGCTATTTTGTTGTTAAATTGATTAGTTAATCCTCTAGTTGCATAATCTGTAGGTAAATAATTATCCTCTACTACCTGAGCCTAGGTTAATTGCTGTGATTAGAGTTCGTTGGATGAGCTCTTGTCACTTAGTAGATTACGAATAAATATTGCTTAGCCATGCCTAGTTATCGGTAGTATTGGGCGATCATCGACTTAGTCGGTGATCTTGATCACACAAATGCTATTATTATTCCATTATGTCCAGCCCTTGTGTTTTACTAATTTGCAAATCAAAAACTGAAAACAAAAATTATAATTTGGCTTGAGCACAATGGTATGTTGGTGTGATCTGTTGGGTGTGAGTGGAATGGTGCCTAAGTCCCTAAGGACCGAGTTACTTGTGCCATTGATCCAAGCAATTGTTGCGTGCTAACCACACGAGAGGGATATGGAACCTCTCTTGGCTAAGTACTTTGGGAGGTGTTAATTATGAGCTGGTCGGTGGTTGTGTTAAAAATATGTGTGTGTGTGTGTATGTGGTGTGTGAGGGGAGCATTAGCAGACCGATTAGGCTGTCTAATGTGTCCTTCTCCCGTGGGTTGCGTCTCTTAATTAGTATCGTCCATTGGAAAGCGTCTTGTTAGACTTAGCCGTGCCCGCATACCAAAGGAAGTATGCTAACCGTGGCTGGTGGAAAGGCGGTCTATCGTGTGGGTACATTGGTACACCCCTGCAGGGTTAAAATTATTCGAATAGCCTCGTCCTAGGTTATGGACATGCTTGGTTATTTCCCACAAGAACTAGACTACAACCTTTTAAAAACTAAAACTTGACATGGGTGGTTTGAAGGGGTACTTCATGCTATTGTTGTGGTGACTATTGGGTTAGTCACTTCCAGGATGTTGTTGTCATCTATCTATCATTATATCTCGTCTCTCTGTTCTTTGAACAATAAAAATTAATTGCAAACTTGCTTTTAATGTATTACATTATTGCAAATAAAACTTGTTTTATGCTGAAAATAAGTCCAGAGCCTCCTCCACTTAAATAAAGCTTGCATGTAGTTAATTATAGTTCTGTTATCTTACACGTCAGTCTTGCGAGTACAAAAATAATTTTTGTACTCAGATGCTATGCTTAATTTTTTGTTGCAGAGGAAGAAGGTGAGCACCAAGGGCCTCACTTTTGTGAGTTGTGTTGCGGTGGTGTTTGGGACGACTAGCCTGGCGGTCCGGTTGGTTGCCTTGTGGGTAAAGGCACACTAATTGGCTTTTGTTTATCGCCATCTTATGGCACCTTTGCTTCATTGCTTACTTGGTTATCTCAGATGGTATTTATTCTGCCGGCCCCTCTTTGTAATAACTTATTATTATGTATGTCTTTTGAACTTGTGTTGTGCTTGGTTCTATGTGAATGGATGGAATTGATGCACAATTTTAGCTGGTGTGTATATCAGATTTGGAAGTATACATATCTCGAGGTTTGGTTTATTTGATTTGTAATGTTAGGACCAAGTGGATGGTTAAGCATTACAAGCCAAATAAACCGGGGTCCTCACATGCAGCCACTATTGCATACTTTGCATTACCGGTAAAATGCAAAAAGAGATAAAGAGAAAGGATCCTTGAGCATTGCATTTGCATGTGAGATGTTTTATTGATGCATTTCTATCTCTAGATGCTGATGTTATAACTTTTATTTTGTACTTGCTGAGTCTGTGGACTCACTCTTGCTTTTATTGTTGTTTTAGGTACCCGATCCAAGAACGACATGCATGGGGGGAAGTAGTCTGATAGTCACACACACACCACCATGAAACAAATAAAGTTGAATGAACTTCAGACAGTATTTATTAATAATTGGGCGAGTTTCTCAAAGGTTTATTATGTCTTGTCTCATGCAGTGGTTTAATTGTAATAATGATGAGTAGTGGAACTTTAAACTTCATTGAGATTGCTAGTATTTAGCATGTTTTTTTGAATATCTATGGATGTCTCTGGATGATAGATTAGTTAATTATGAATTATCTGTATGTTGGAACCTCCATGTAATTAACTTTACAAGGGAGGTTCTGCCGAAATTTACTAAAATAGCCTTGGTTAGAATTATTAGGGTTTATTCGGTAGCATTCCAGGCTCAAGTCGGGCTGGGGTGTTACACGCCGCCCCACCTCCCTGGCCGTCCCTCGTCCCAGCGCCGCCCCTCCTCCCCCCGTTGTCCTCCTCCCTGGCCGTCCCTCCTCCTAGCGCCACCCCTCCTCCCCCCGTCACCATGGCCATCGCTACTGCCACAGTAGCGCCGCCGCAGCTCCGCCTATGCCCCCTGTGCGGCCGAAGCCCCGGCCGTGCCCGATGCGCGGGTGTCCGCGGACTACGTCGTGGTGGGCGGCGGCGCCAAGAACCTCGCACCGCACAGCGCCGCCACCCAAGACGGCATCATCGATGTGCTCGCCACGAAGCCCGCGCCGCCTAGGGGACATCACAATCGCCGAGCGCCCGACGAGGGTACGTGCGGGAGGAGGGACCCAAGAGCTTCCACCCTCCGACCCTATCCTCACAATGGCGTGACGCTTCTTGGTCGCTTCCCCTTGTCTTCTTCCTCTTCTTGTGTTCGAGATCCGAACGCGCCGCAGTCCGTCTTTGTGGGGGGAAGCTCAGCCGGTGCCGCCCAAGCCCACCGACCGCCCTTCTTCAACCTCATGAGCATCCCGAGCAGCTCGGGGCGGCCTTGGCGCGCTCGGCATTCGCCCTCCTCCGCTTGTGCTCTCCCGTGCCGCATTCTTTGATTCTTTTGTGAATTTCGATTGTTCTGTTGTGTTCAACAATTGGGCCGAGCGTTTCCGCCAAGGTTTCGGGGCGTGAGGAGTCGGTGGAGGACTTTGTGCGCTGCAACCTCGGTGCAGAGGTCTTTGAGCGGCTCATTGAACCTTTCTGCTCGGTGTTTATTGTAGTGTGCAATGGATATTTGTTCCACCTTCTACCTTGCAAAGGATTTCAATAAAATGTAACGATTTCAATGCTAATTTTTAGTGTGTATGTCGGTGATCCTTCAAAGCTCGTATGAAGGCTACATTTGGGTTATCCTTCAAAACATCTTTTCTATGCACTTTGTCATAATGTGTTATCCTCGGATTTCAAAGTCAAATCTTCGAATGTGTTGGTTTTATTCACAGCCATTTTGGCGAATCAATAATCTGTGAGGTTACGGGTGAAGTTTTACTCAATTTAAACGTCAACGTTGTGGACTTTATCACAATGCATGCATTCTCTTTTCTTGAATTTCTAAACTGAAGTTTCAGTAATTGTCGGTTTTATTCAGAACTATCCTATTGAGTAGCCCAGATCAAACAATAAGCTTAATATATATGGCTTGTGCACTTTGTACACTGCGGTTATACTTATACCAAGTACTTTTCGTTTATGTTACTACTTGTTACACTTGTGCACTTTGTACAATGAACTGTATGACCTTGCAGGTTGGCGTAGTTCACCAATGTTTTATAAGTATTTTATACCTTTTATGCGGTTCAAACCATTGCTTCAGCTTTTTTCTCCAGAAGGGTCTACAACAAAAAATGAATCAACTCAGAGTATTGAGGTACTGTTTTGCACTCATCCTTAATTGGGAAACTGCAATGTTCTTTGGCATTTATCAGTAAAATTAAGAGGAACTGAATATTGCTAGACGTCTGCACCATTCAAGCATGAAATTTGTGTAGTTTACATATAAACCAGTCGAGACACTACTTGTCACTATTTAGTAGTGCTTCTCCTTCATCCTTCACTACTAGAGGGGCCGGCTACTTATTATTGCAGAACTCTTACTTTTTGCAGGTACTTTGGAATCCACTATCACATTAACAATTAATTCATGCTTTGGAACATAAACAGAATGTTTCAATATATCCAACATGTATCGGCCTATTGGGTGGGTTTTCTTTACAACCTACGGTACCCTATATTTGCAACTAAATTCTTTCTGCATGTGACCAAATTTTGACCCCAATTTGGCTTCTAGAATTTGTCCTCATTCCAGGAAAAAGATTGAAATTAATCTGCCAAATTTCGGTACAACATCTTGTTTTTTTTCTTACAAACCAAACCCTAGTCAAATCTATTGTAGGCAACAAAATCTTGGTCAAATTAGAAGGAGCAAAACAAACACAAGTAGAAGGGCACATGATGTTTGTAGGAAAGAGAAAGCATGTTGCACTTGCACACTAGTTGCTTGGAGCTTTTGCAATCTCATACGCATACTTCCAAAATTAGAATGCAGATATAGTTTAGGTTCAACCTGAACCCAGTCTACCTGGGCTTAGAACTAGTTGGAGCCTTGGAGGAGTTGTTTCATAAAAATCCATATACATTTGTCCAAAAGCATACCAATTTTCTTGTCCAAGCACTTCAGCTTTGTCTTGAGAACAAACATATATACTTGAGAGAATTAAAATATTTCATTTTGTATTTTTTTCTTCTAAAATGAACTGAGTAATAAATCAAATGGAAATGCATATGTAGCTTTTATGGGATTAGTAATCTCCATGTGGATGCCATGTGAGTGGTATTTATTATTATTATTATTTTGGCGCAAAGAGGAGAATGGTGTGGAAAAAAGCTAGTGGGCATGCTCCCACAGCTACAAATCATGCTTCCATGTTACTAGTTCACTGCCACTGCACTCAAATGCGCTGGCCATGAAGTACTATTGCCAACAAAGTCAAGGAACCTCTTGCTAATGGGGAAACAAATGCAAAGCTGTTAGTGCAAGAATCATACTATACATCGTTGCTCTCTAGCTTGCAGACGTCAACACTCCTGTCGCCTTGTTGTATCATCTGATTTACACATTTGGTTATGTTTGAAATAACCGATTTAACATGTATATTGCTTAATAGTATGGCCATGTTAATTAGTCAATAAGATTATATTGTTAACTTTTTTTAATGTGCAAATTCTAATAGACCACTGTGAACCTGAAGTACATATCAGATTTGGTTATAATTAAAACAAAAAGGATCTTCTATTTGTTTATTTAATCAAATCTGTTGTTGGACCAGTAATAAAATCTTACTACAATTTCCATTCAGTAGAATCATTAGATGAGTCTCATATTATGTGGAGATTTTACAATGTAGAAATTTCCCTTTTTTTTAATTTCAAAATGCTTATTTAGGCACTTAATCACTAGGAAAATAACAATCAAGGGCGATTTAATCATTGCAATACATATAACTGCCGGGAAAAAGCTAACTACCGAGGAAAACAATAATCAAGGGCAGTCTAACTGCTGGGGAAAACAATAATCAAGGGTAATATAACTTTCGGGGAAAACAGCAATCAAGGGCAGTTTAATTGCCGGCAATACATATAACTGCCGGCAATACTATAACTGCTGGGAAAAAGCTAATTGCCGGGAAAAAGCTAACTGCCGGGGAAAATAAACTTTTCTAGGGCAGTTAACTGCCAGGAATACACATATCTGCTGGGAAATGTTTTTTATCGGCAGCACTTTACCGGGCAGGCCATAAGTGCCGGGAATACTAATTGTCGGCAGATAAATTGCCTTTGAACGCAGTTTTTCCCGGCAGTTGCATTGCCCTTAATACTGTGTCATGGTGTAGTGCCACTAGCTGAAAAAATTTAGCAACTTTGACCTCCTTCTTCCTCGCTTCTTCCCATGTTCTCCTGTCTAATAGCTTCTTCTTCCAGTCACCTTGAATCAACTGGATGTCTGTGGGAAGCAAACGGATCGGTGTATCCTTCCATGTAAAGGTACAACCCTAGGTGCTCCAATTTTGTGTGACCGCGCCTTGTTGCTCGCACTATGGTCCTCCTAACAATATATGACACGAAACCATAGCGACTGGTATAACATCACACAAAACCTTGCAAGAGAATTTGCCCAATGAAAACAATACCTTGACTTGGTTCGTGATCTTGAGCACACCATAATACCAATTCAGGACATAGGGTTGTGGATGCCCCCATCATTGGCAACACCAACTTCTCGATAAGATCTATACTTGCAGCATTAATCAAACTCTTGTGGTCGATCGACATGGCACAAACTTTCTTCCTCACTTTGCAGCGAGAGTGAAAAGTCCAATCTACGTCGTAGCTCTCCTCTTCATACAGGACGTTGCAACTCAACTTCCTGAAGCTCTTCTCCAAAGGCGTCATAGCAACATCTCCACCACCATGAGCAACCATCGCTGATACCAGCAGATGTGGATCAACAAAACAATTTCAGTATCGTGAACAACTTGGCGCTCTGATACCACCTGATGCGGATCCAACTAGCAAGCTAGCGGGATCATGTTGTTTTAGCCATATCTTTCACGGTACACCTTGACGGTAACCTCCTAGCTCTTGCGCGGTACAAGAACAACAAGACTTCCTTGATTAACCTTCTCCCACGCACACCACAACACGTGAACAAAGGGTAGAAGAACCGAAGTTCCAGCGAACACAAATCCAACACCACAATTGGATTCAACACACCAAAGAGTAATTCCTCTCGAAAATCTTAAGAACCACACCAACCGTGTGCCACCAAAACCATGGTGATTTTCTGGTATCTATTCCTTAACACATAACTTTTCAACTCCCTTACAATGGGCTATGCCCCAGCCTTATATTGGCACCTAAGGGTGCGACTAAAGACACACACGCACGGACTAAAGCCGGATCAAACTCAAACTCACGCACCGAACCAAGAGATATACTCGGACTCCAAAACCTAATGCAAAACTAAAACAGGCGGTTTCCTTTTTACATCTCGAAAACCATCCAGATTGATTTTGTTAGCTGCCATAGCTGCAGGTGGACCCCACCCCATAGCTCGTAGAGATAGGAAACTACACAGATAGAGGAAGATACACACAAGCACACATATCGAACCACGCATGCTCATGGCAAATACAGCCTGGCCTCCTGCGACTTTATCTCCAAATATATCCGAACAAATATTCTTTCCTTCTTGGGCTAATTTTGTCACATGCAATCCAAACCAACCAAAGTCTGGTTCCCTTGCTCGCTTCCTGGTACGACCACCAGGGCGAGGACCTGGTTGAAGACCTGGACATAGACCTGGTCGTGGTCCTAACCTTTCTGGATGTGGTAACCGACCTTCTAAACATGGTCGTAGACCATCTTGATGTGGTCGTAGGCTAACTGGTGGTGGTCTTAGACCATCTAGATGTGGTTGTAAACCACCTGGTAGTGGTCGTAGGCTGTTCCCACCAAGTACTGTAGTCGACGAGTATTGTTCCTTCCGAGTGCTCCTCTCTACTAGTACTGTTCCTGTCGAGTACTATTCCTAACGAGTGCTTCTGCCGACGAGTACTGTTCCCATCGAGTACTGTTTACTATGAGTACCCCTTCCATCGAGAACTGGTTGTAGACCCTGTGGAAGTGGTCGTGAACCTTGCAAAATGGTCGTAGCCCTCTAGGAACTGGTCGTAGATCTTCTGAAGCTGGTAGTAGACCCTCTAGAACTGGTCGTAGACCTCCAAGAACTTGTCGTAGCCCTTGTGAGTCTGGTCGTAGACCTTTTGCCCTAGTATCCCTCTCTACCACACATAGCTTCTCTTTATATTGCACAAAACAGCATTACTTTGTGAAGTAACCTCAGTTTGCAATCCTGAAACACCACTCAAAGTAACAATGCTACTTGGTGCCACATCATCCCCTCTCTCTTCAAGCGAAATCATCCTCGGTTTCGAGTTCATCTCTTTCTTCGTCTACAGCTTGTACAGGGACAAAAAAATTTCCTACAGACTTGGCCAAAAACAAATCAGCAGATTTGGCCACATGTACAGATTGAACGGGAGCCGAGAAATTTTGAGTAGGCTCGATCTCCTTCATGGCACAAACTGTACAGCTCGTAAAGATAGGAAACTACGTAGATAGAGGAAAATACACACAAGCACACGTATCGAACCACGCATGCTCATGCCAAATACAGCTTGGCCTCCTATGACTTTATCTCCAAATATATCCGAACAGGTATTCTTTCCTTCTTGGGCCAATTTTGTCGCATGCAATCCAAACCAACCAAAGTCTGGTTCCCTTGCTCGCTTCCTGGTACGACCACCAGGGCGAGGACCTGGTCGAAGACCTGGACACAGACCTGGTTGTGGTCCTAACCTTTCTGGATGTGGTAGCCGACCTCCTGAACATGGTCGTAGACCATCTGGACGTGGTCGTAGGCCAACTGGTGGTGGTCGTAGACCATCTAGACGTGGTCGTAGACTACCTGGTAGTGGTCGTAGGTTGTTCCCACCAAGTACTGTAGTCGATGAGTACTATTCCTTCTGAGTGTTCCTCCCTACGAGTATTGTTCCCGTTGAGTACTGTTCCCATCGAGTACTGTTTACTACGGGTACCCCTTCTGTCGAGAACTGGTCGTAGACCATGTGGAAGTGGTCGTGAACCTTACGGAAGTGGTCGTAGCCCTCTAGGAACTGATCGTAGATCTTCTAGAGCTGGTCGTGGACCCTTTGGAACTGGTGGTAGCCCTTGTGAATCTGGTCGTATACCTCTAGGAACTGGTCGTAGCCCTTGTGAGTCTAGTCGTAGACCTTCTGCCCTAGCATCTCTCTCAACCACACATAGCTTCTCTTGTATATTGCACAAAACAGTATTACTTTGTGAAGTAACCTCAGTTTGCAATGCTGAAACACAACTCAAAGTAACAATGCTACTTGGTGCCGCATCAACTGTGTTTATTTGAATATTGTTAGTTGATCAGCTATTTATTTGCTCCTATATGTTGATGATATGCTGATTGATGCAAAAGAGAAGGTAGAAATTTAAAAGTTAAAGGCACAATTGAGTAGAGAATTTGAGATGAAGGATCTCGGTGTTGCAAAGAAGATTTTTGATATGGAAATTGTTGGTGATATGCCCTAGAGGAAATCATAAAGATGATTATATCATGTCTATGTTTATGAGTTATTGAATAAATGTTATTATGTTCATTGAATGAATTATTAGTTATAAAGATTAAAAGTATGTGACTTGTTGGTAAAGCTCTTTAACTTATATGATACTATTCTAAATGTATCCCTGGTCGGATATCACTGGTCAGAACAACTAGTGACTTATCGACCATCACATATATTGATTGATGACCATATTTCATCGGTCATGGATATAGGGAGATCGAATCAATAATGTGAACACATGTTAGAGAATATAGTGTTGGATTAACTCACCTTGAGACTCTATTGAGATTGTTATAATTTTATGTGTCATCAGTTGGTCTCAAGCAATGATGATGTGTAATCCTTAGACCCGATACCAGCATGGTTTCCTACATGTGTAATAGTCCACTTGGGGGTTACCAAACGCTACTCCATAACTGAGTAGTTATAAAAGTAGCTTTTTGTATGCTATGAAACATACAGAGGGATGTGATTGGATGGATATAGGATTTTCCCCTCCTAACATAATAGGAGAGATATCTCTAGGCCCCTCGATGTGGTCAGATAAAGAAAGTGCATAGCCACGCCACGAGTGGTCGAAGAGTCGACCACGTAAAGCTATTCGTCACTTGATCGAGAAAGTATTAAACAGTCCATAGATGATAATATATCTCACCTAGAGTTCAACCAGATATCGTGAGACAAAGGGAGAATACACAAGCAAGTCATTCAGTTTAACAAGATACAAGCTAGTCGTATGGTGATACGAGCTGGTTGTAGTCTAGTCGAACATAATCACTAAGTGGTCGTAAAGAGTTACAAACTAGTTATGACTAAATATGAACTTGTCGTATAGACATACAAGCTGGTCGTAAGTGATAAGAACCTAGTCGTAGATCATATTGCATTAAAGTTCGTCCGATATAATTTATGTGTATAAGGGAATTATATACCCTGCTAGGAACCGCTAACGACTCGTGGTCGGAAAAGAGTTTCCGAGTCACAATCGAATATACATGAACCTACAGGGTCACACACTTAACGAGTTAGAACAAATGAGTTGGATAGGATCCGTCATGGGCTCTATATAAGGAGATGCGTGAGGCTGTTGGGAGAGAGAGGGAGTGAGTTGCTCCACCGAAACCCTAGCCGCCATCTTCTCGGAGAGCCCTGTCGTGCGATTTGGTGCTAGTACACCGACGTGCGATGTTTCATTCTTAGATGTGTGGATACCGTAGAGACGCTGCTACGATTGCGGCTATGCTGGATGAGGATGATCCACAATTTTCACAAGGAACGTCAAAGGCTACTGGAGGAGACGATGCCAAGGATGTTGGACGATCGACTATGACCACTACATTGACACGCTCAACATTGGATAAGGCTGCTCCAACTCATCTTCCGCTGCACTGTGCGTCTAGTGGCAATGATCAATGATCTCTTGCTTGCATAGCTTTCTGGTTTACGTGGTAGAATTTTTGAATTACCAACAAGCGTAGTCTACTTGTATCCCTTCAGAAATTACTAGAGATAGACGGTTTGAAAAATTAAACCTATGTCAGAAAGGATATATTGATAAAGTTCTTCGTTGTTTCAACATATATAAGGGTAAACCAGTGAATACCCTGTTAGCGGCACATTTCAAACTTTTTCCAGTGTCATGTCCATAGTCAGATGATGAAGTTCAGTGCATGTCTCGAGTTCCATATGCTAGTGCAGTTGATTCACTTATATATGCCATGATATGTTTTGACCTCGATTTATCTTAAACATTGAGTGTTATTAGTAGATACATGGCTAATCCCTACAAAGAGCATTAGATATAGTTCAATAGATTTTCATATACTTGCGGGGCATATTTGGTGCTTGTTTACAGTTTGGCAAGACTAAAGATGAAATCGTTGGTTGTATGGACTCATATTTTGCTAGAGATTTGGATAAGAGAAAATCTCTTACTTATTAAGTGTTCACTATCGGAGGATGTGTCGTTAGTTGGAAAGCAAGCCTGCAAGCTACTATTGCCTTATCCCCTACAGAAGCTGAGTATATGTCTATCTGAAGCTTGCAAAGAAGTTGTTTATCTAAGTGATTTGTTTACTGGGCTTTGTGGAAGTATGTCTTGTACTACAATATTCTGCTACAGTCAAAGCGCTATTTGTCTTACGAAGGATCAGATGATTCATGAGAGAACGAAGCATATTGGCATCATAAATCATTACATTTGAGGTATCATTGTTCAAGGTGAAATTAAAGTCAACAAGATAAGTATTCATGATAATCCAACTGATATGACAAAAAACCTTATTCCTAACGCTAAGTCTGAGCTTTGCTCAGACTTATTTGGTATCATTCAGTAGTCCTATGAGCGTTTGGCACATTTTATTTTGGCTACATGAGGAATTCGTCTCAAGGTGGAGATTATTGAGTTTGAATGTGATACAAATTTTGTTTCCTGCTCCAACTCATAATTCTACTTCTACACAGAGTTTTTCATGTACCACTATAAATATATCCTTGTAGTGCATAGGGAAGAGCAAAAACTTAATTGTAAACATCTCCTTACATAGTGATGTTCTCTTTGTGTGTCTGTAGTTTTTTTCGAAAAGGTTTTTCACGTAAAATTCGTATCTCTCGTTCCTATTTTTCTGTGCATTATTTACAACATCATCTAATGCGAAGACTGTTAACACTAATTGAGAAAACACAGAAGATCCATTAACACTACAAGGATTTACCACTTCCAGACGACCATGATCATCCTAGCTTATATTGAAAGTGTAATACTCCAGAGTAGATTTTGAGAGAAAGCCAATATTCAAGAAAAGGACTAATTAGAAATTGATCCAGGAGAAGGACCTAATGGAAAATAGCTAATTAATCAACCGGAGAAGGGGTTAGCAGCGCTTTGTAGACAACTGGCCGGGCCTCCGCCCATGTGCATTCAGCCCACAAGTGGAAGGGGGAGGCCGCCTTAAAAGAGGCCAAAACCCTAGCCGCCTCCCATTTTTCTCCTCTCCCCCTTGTGTGGCCGCCACCCCCTGCTCTCCCTCCCACTTGGGCGCCCCTGCCCCTACGCCTCCCATGGTGCTTCCCCCTGCTGGTCTTCACCCCCATCCATTGGCGCCGGCCACCTCGCAATTGGTGTTGCCCCGTTCCATTGTCGGCGATCGTGAAGGAAGAAGAAGGGTAAAACAGTGGGTGCTGGCCGATTCAAGGGAGAAGAAAGGTTCTTCTTCTTGGGGGAGTTGATCCACGTCTTCCCACGGGTCTTCAAGGGTAACGACGTGTTTTCCCCCACTGTTTGTTGAGGATTAGAGGCTAAATCGATTATTTGGGTTCAATTGTTTTGCTGTCAGCAGACGTTCAGATCTGTCCAGTAGGATGCGTGGCTGTTTTCGGGTCCTTAAGGACGGAATTAGAAGTTTTGATCTCCTAGAGAATTGTGGATAATGCTCTTAGCTTTCAGTGGCCGCCAAGAACATCTGATTCCGACATTCGAGTCAAAAGTTGTGTTATTTTTAGTGTTTACTGTCCAGAATCCTGACGAGAATCTGCAGTCATCTTGTTTAATAAATAAGAAATTGTTAAGTGCCGAATTAGAACTTGGGATCTCCTAGAGAGTTGTAGGTTATCTCGTTACCTTTCATTTCCGACAAGAATCAAGTCATTCGGACTTCGGTAGCCAAAGTTATGAATTTATTAGTAATTCTGTGTTTCTGGAGAGAAGCAGATTTGCTAGTGTTGGTTAACCTGATAAAAGCGCATATTTAGAGGGGTTTCAGAGGGTCTCACCATAACGAAAAATGAGGCTAATCCTCTTAGCTTTCAGGAAAGCTAAGGATCACTGAATTCGGACGAACGTAGAGAAAGTTATGATAGTTTCTTTGTCGCTGTCCAGAAACCCGACGTGAAATGTTTGCTCTGATTAAATAGATTGGTAGGTCTGGTAGATGGCCGAATCAGAGGGTCTCCCCAACTAAGTTTATTTAGACATTTCAATTACCTTTTCAGATTGTCCAAGATCATCCTATTTGGACTCTTGAGCAGAAAGTTATGAATTTTGAAGT
The DNA here is from genome assembly GCA_036346255.1 of Ampelocalamus luodianensis. Classification (NCBI taxonomy): domain Eukaryota; kingdom Viridiplantae; phylum Streptophyta; class Magnoliopsida; order Poales; family Poaceae; genus Ampelocalamus; species Ampelocalamus luodianensis. Next base: position 68,212,446 of record CM070621.1, on the reverse strand, counting down.
CTGCTGTCCGCAGTGACCGATCGCTAGAAATTAGAAAAGCTAGACGTGATAAGAAGATTAGCGATTTCGATTGTAATGTGATGTATGATTTTGGTCCAGTATGCTATTCTTAGTTTGGGGTTATCTTCTTGTCCAGGTGGCAGCGAGATCCCAAGGGCAGCACCCACTTCGCGCCCGCCGCTCTCGCGCGTTGAGGCAAGTATTCGGTTTATGTGTAGTATTGGTTGCATGTCATGATTGAGTGGTGTATTGTTCATCATTGTCATGTGAATGTGTTGGGAGATGATTCTAGTTGTGTTGATGCTTGCAGTTATGTTTAAGGTTCCTTCATGATGCTATTGTTTACATACCCGACTACATATTGAGTTATGATATTGGAAATATGATGTTGTAGTTCTTATGCATGTTGGAGCATTTGAGACTTGGTCACGTGGTGACCAAGAGTACAATGTTGAGGTCCCCGTCATATGTAATGACAGCTTGAGGTCCCCGCATTCATGGAATGTGGGCAATGGATACAGAGGTCCCCGTCATTGTGATGACGGCAAAGGTCCCTATACATGTGATGTATAGGTTTGGTCCCCGTGCGGAGGGCACGTGCATGGGTATTCATTGACGGATGAATACCCCGCATTACCGGTAAAATACGAAACGAGATAAAGATCAAAGAGTGCATAGCATTATCATCATTTAAATATTTGAAATGTCTTAACGGTGTTGAATAAAGTTGTTTTTAGATGTTATGTCTATATGAATGTTGCAACCTTGTTGATACTTGCTGAGTCGTATGGCTCACCCTTGCTTTGTCTTGTTATAGGTACTTCCGCAAGAACGTCATGCATGGGAGGGAGTAGGCATTGAAAGCACGCACTACCTCACAACATTTATGCAATTGCTATTTAGTTTCACATAGGAATAAATAATCGTGTGGAGACTATCTATGGATATTTTATGATGTTGGTTATTGGATATTTATGGTTATGATAATGATGTTAATTGTTTACATTCGAACGATTATTTTATATGCATGAAAGACTTGGATTATAGAAATAATAATAAATGCCATGATCATCTGTTGATCCTCGATTTTGTTGTTCATACAAAGGAAGTTCACAAAAAATTATAGATTGTTCTAGTTAGTTTAATTCTTGTAGCATTCTAGGCTCATGTGGAGTCAGGTGTTACAGCTTGGTATCGAGCGGTCAGAGGTCCGTGGTGACTAGATTAATTAAAATTTGCTAATGGCTAATCAACTTAAAAATTTGACACACTAGTGCACGTGAGGATGGGGATGGGCAAAGCATTGCATTTACGCTTCCGCTTTATCTTATTGTTGATTGCTGATTTGATTTGAGTATGACCGCACATTAAGTGACTATATGATTATTATGTGTGGGGATAACCCATGTTGAGAGGTTGAGGTCGTGTTGTGGCTCGCCTTTACCAAGCTACACCCTCGCTCGTAGTTTGATAATAGAGATTATCATTAGAAACGGTTGTTCTTTCCTTGAATTTAAATTTGGTTACTCTTATCCGGTTGTGATTGATGTTTTCTCCGGGTTATTGGTCTATTGCGTTGACGGTTGTCTTGAAAAATGTTGGTGTGTTTCCATTTGCTTAATTGATCCATAAAGTAATCGTTGCTCTTCCGATCAATGGGTTCTTCTTGCGGTTGGTGAACTTGGTTGATTGTCAAGTTTGATCTTTACATTGGAATTGTGTCTTTCTCGTTAGAAATCTTGACCCGCTTATTTGCTTGATGATTTGGGCTATGAACATTTCCTATTGCAAGACCTTTAGTACGTGGAGGATTTGACTTTATGTAGCTCTTTGGGTATGATGAGTGTTGAAGTTTATTGGTTCGATTTTATTAAACAAGATGTTCAACTCTCTAGCGATGTTTTGCTATTGTTAAGTGAGAGGTTATAACCAAGGCAATTAATTGTTATGGTATGAGTTATCAACTTATAGTGTGGAACATAATTGGTTTTAACCAGTTCCTTAGAATTGAAGTTGTTTAAGTCGAGGTTGTCCTCTGTAGTTCCCGATGAACTGTGAGTAAAGGTATGCTTATACCTACTAGAAATCCGAGATTTATTAAGAAGTGTGAGATATTGATGACTTAGTCTAATCATTAAGATTGTGAAAATTGGTAGATTTGTTGGGTAATATGGAGTAATGTGTTTCAATGGATTAGTCTACCCATTCGAGATGGTTATGTTAAGGATGTGTTGGAACGATGCCTTAGAGAATATCCATTTGGAAATTTTCTTAAACTAGTTACTTGTTGTGCATACATAAATTTCTAGATTGAAACATGTATAATGATTAGATGAATGTTGAGGTAGCATCTTGTGAGACCCTGTTTTACAGGAGAGGATATTATTGAATGTCTAATTATATTTTGCCCTACAACTCCGAGCATAAAGTGGAATGTTAACTTTGTGTTTATAGGTGGTTTGGGACTGTAAATAGAAGTAGGACCCTATTTGCATACGTGATAAATATAATTGTCAAACGTTAATGATAGTTGGTGTGGGTGTGGAGCAACACTAATGGTCAAGTGGATGATTGAATAAGTAGTCTTTGGTAGCATGAACTTGTTAAAAGAGATTTGTTTCAACCTCATAGTTGTGTTTCTTTTGGAGAGGTTTATGATGGGATTTTAATTGGTGACCCGTGGTTGCATGATGGTGAAGTTGTCGGATTATAGTATGCCTATGATGAGAGGGTCTTGGTATAACCTTTAATGTGGGTAGTAGATTCCCTCTAAGAAAAAAAAATAATAATAATAAAGGTGGTTGTTGTAGTGAGGTTGAAGATTTTGGTATACTCTCAATTGAGGATTAGATGATAAAGTGGTACATAAGAGTTTGGTGAACTTTTGGGGGCTTTATAATGGAAAAGTAGATGATGGCGATTCGCGTTAAGAATGTATCATTCTTGATGTTAGTAAGATTGTCCGCAAGGGATTGTGACTAGTGAGAAGCGATGATGATTCTCTCCGGAGTGTTACTTTGGTGTTAGCAATATTGCGATGAAGGGATTATAATAATATTATGGAATGTATTGTGTAAAGGGATTGGATCGCTTGTTCGATATGGATAAAGTGAAAATATTTCTAGCTTGCGTATGTGATCTTTCGACCTCTTGTCGATGTGGTAGCTGAATTTGTTTTACGCCGCTTGAGGTTTTTATTCTCTGCTTGTGGACGTGTGCCCTAATCTTGATCTTATCTTTTGTTTTCGATATCATTATTATTTGATTGTCTCTCTTGAACTTGTTACCACTGCTTCGTAATGTTTTCCTTCATGTTGAATTTTAATTCTTTATGCCTCTCCTTCTAAGAAGGGTTTAACTGAATCGCATTGCAAAGCTCCTTCGATGTGTATTGGCACTAGTTAGTGGTGATCTAGTAGATGACTTTGTGAGCCCTTGGGAGTTGTTTGAGAGGCATTGAGTAATAAATAGATTTATTAGAACAGTTCTTGGAGAGGAATCAAGTTAAATAGAATGTTGTCTTTTGAGCCATCAGACACGATATCACAACTAGTAGAACCTATAGCAAGAGGTGGCCCAAGATCTTGTGATCATTTTCACATAACATTAGAATCGAAAGTTTGGAACTCGTGATCAATTCATTGAAGTATCGCAATTGGGTACTTGATAAGATTGTGTAGAGAAATTATAATGATATAGTTCATGACAGAGTAGTGTGGAGCAAATTAATCGCTATGTTAATTAATGGGATAGTAGGAATTATTGAGTTATCACAAGTATGACTCGGCCTCGATGAGTAACCCCATAGGAGTTAGATTATCTTGAAGAATGACTTGGTCAAGAATATAATTATCTTTTGACGTTAATGATTGAGTATGTTTGAATCTTGGTCAATCGCTTGGGTATTGCGAAGAGGTATATTGCAATTGTGTAATTGGATTGGATTGGTGTGGATTAGAGAAGGTCTAAGATTGGTGAAATAAATCGCTTTGGGCGGTTACTTGATTAATAAGGAATGATGATATTAATGAATACGGTTAGTGTCGAATCGTGTGAAATATTAGTAAACGAATGTGAAGATTTCTTATCCACTAAACCGTAAACTCATGGTAGGAGATTTAGAGATTAAATTTGGGGCATCGCATGTTATGCTAGGACCGTGGAGATCCAATAATATGTGTAGAGGCGGATGAAACAAGCTTAATTTTGTATAGTGTGTTGTTTTGGATAGAATACTTTGGGTAAAGTGAATAAATGTGATTGTGAATGAAATTTATATTGAGGAATGTTGAGAATTATTTGTCAAAATAATTCATTTGATAGAGAAGTTGATCCGAGTATGTTATTGTGAGATGAAAGAGTCTCTACATAGGTGTGGATTTTGTAATCGGTTTGAGCATAGCATTGAAGTTGTCAATTTAAGAGAAATGCATTAGTGTGATATGTGATGATTTGAAATCTTTTGGTTTAAAAAAATTGAATTCTTACAAGAAAGGTTGAGGAAAGGTGGTATTCTGGATAATGAAATGTTCTCCTGGTTTTTCTTGGTTTATGTGATTCTTTTGGTTAAGAAAAAGAAAGGAAATGGTTATTTTGGATATTCGAGTGATTTTCGCTTAGCTTATGTGGTGTTCTTTGGCATGTCGCCTACTTGAAAGTGGAAGAGTTTCATGATGAATCTTTTGGTTTTGAATTTAACTCTTTGGTGGGGAGTTGGTGATGTGTGTTTGTGATGAGAATCCTTGATTTTCAATCGAGTTCTTTGTGCATTCCTAGTGAAAGGAGGTGTCTATTGTTAAAGTGAAGAGATCAATTGAAACAAGAAACAAGAGTTTTGTGTGTTTTGTGCAGTGTTGTGTGGTTTGGTACTAAAGGAAAATGTTGGTCTTTGGTACATTGGTTGTTTCTGAAATAGGCAAAGTTTCGGGAGAAAGCTAGAGCGTGAAGTTTCGTTAGGGCCGTTGGCCCACGAGTAAGATCGTGCCTTCGAAACGTGTCCGTTGAGTGACTCATGAGAGGTTGAGATGAGTATTAAGGCGTAAAATGTTAGTTACATCAAGGGACGGTGGTCTTACGAGTTCGAGGGGGAACCGACTTGGGAATTGGAGTCTCGTATGTGGAGCTTTATCTAGTAATGTTCACAGCAGGTACGCCGTAATGAATGGTAAATTTTTAACTGGGATTGTTCTTTGGTGCTAAGCGTGGGTAGAATTCGGGGTCGAATTCTGTTTAAGGGGGGTAGAATGTAATACTCCAGAGTAGATTTTGAGAGAAAGCCGAATATTCGAAGAAAATGACTAATTAGAAATTGATCCAGAGAAGGACCTAATGGAAAATAGCTAATTAATCAACCGGAGAAGGGGTTAGCAGCGCTTTGTAGACAACTCGGCCGGGCCTCCGGCCATGTGCATTCAGCCCACAAGTGGAAGGGGAGGCCGGCCTTAAAAGAGGCCAAAACCCTAGCCGCCCCTCCCATTTTTCTCCTCTCCCCTTGTGTGGCCGCCACCCCTGCTCTCCTCCCACTTGGGCGCCCCTGCCCCTACGCCTCCCATGGTGCTTCCCCTGCTGGTCTTCACCCCATCCATTGGCGCCGCCACCTCGCACTGGTGTTGCCCGCTCCATTGTCGGCGATCGTGAAGGAAGAAGAAGGGTAAAACAGTGGGTGCTGGCGATTCAAGGGAGAAGAAAGGTTCTTCTTCTTGGGGAGTTGATCCACGTCTTCCCACGGTCTTCAAGGGTAACGACGTGTTTTCCCCACTGTTTGTTGAGGATTAGAGGCTAAATCGATTATCTGGGTTCAATTGTTTTGCTGTCAGCAGACGCTCAGATCTGTCCAGTAGGATGCGTGGCTGTTTTCGGGTCCTTAAGGACGGAATTAGAAGTTTTGATCTCCTAGAGAATTGTGGATAATGCTCTTAGCTTTCAGTGGCCGCCAAGAACATCTGATTCCGACATTCGAGTCAAAAGTTGTGTTATTTTTAGTGTTTACTGTCCAGAATCCTGACGAGAATCTGCAGTCATCTTCTTTAATAAATAAGAAATTGTTAAGTGCCGAATTAGAACTTGGGATCTCCTAGAGAGTTGTAGGTTATCTAGTTACCTTTCATTTCCGACAAGAATCAAGTCATTCGGACTTCGGTAGCCAAAGTTATGAATTTATTAGTAATTCTGTGTTTCTGGAGAGAAGCAGATTTGCTAGTGTTGGTTAACCTGATAAATGCGCATATTTAGAGGGGTTTCAGAGGGTCTCACCATAACGAAAAATGAGGTTAATCCTCTTAGCTTTCAGGAAAGCTAAGGATCACTGAATTCGGACGAACGTAGAGAAAGTTATGATAGTTTCTTTGTCGCTGTCCAGAAACCCGACGTGAAATGTTTGCTCTGATTAAATAGATTGGTAGGTCTGGTAGATGGCCGAATCAGAGGGTCTCCCCAACTAAGTTTATTTAGACATTTCAATTACCTTTTCAGATTGTCCAAGATCATCCTATTTGGACTCTTTAGCAGAAAGTTATGAATTTTTGAAGTCTGCTGTCCGCAGTGACCGATCGCTAGAAATTAGAAAAGCTAGACGTGATAAGAAGATTAGCGATTTCGATTGTAATGTGATGTATGATTTTGGTCCAGTATGCTATTCTTAGTTTGGGGTTATCTTCTTGTCCAGGTGGCAGCGAGATCCCAAGGGCAGCACCACTTCGCGCCCGCCGTTCTCGCGGTTGAGGCAAGTATTCGGGTTTATGTGTAGTATTGGTTGCATGTCATGATTGAGTGGTGTATTGTTCATCATTGTCATGTGAATGTGTTGGGAGATGATTCTAGTTGTGTTGATGCTTATGAGTTATGTTTAAGGTTCCTTCATGATGCTATTGTTTACATACCCGACTACATATTGAGTTATGATATTGGAAATATGATGTTGTAGTTCTTATGCATGTTAGAGCATTTTGAGACTTGGTCACGTGGTGACCAAGAGTACAATGTTGAGGTCCCCGTCATATGTAATGACAGCTTGAGGTCCCCGCATTCATGGAATGTGGGCAATGGATACTGAGGTCCCGTCATTGTGATGACGGGCAAAGGTCCCTATACATGTGATGTATAGGCTCTTGGTCCCCGTGCAGAGGGAGCAGTGCATGGGTATTCATTGACGGATGAATACCCCCATTACCTGTAAAATGCGAAACGAGATAAAGATCAAAGAGTGCATAGCATTATCATCATTTAAATATTTGAAATGTCTTAACGGTGTTGAATAAAGTTGTTTTTAGATGTTATGTCTATATGAATGTTGCAACCTTGTTGATACTTGCTGAGTCGTATGGCTCACCCTTGCTTTGTCTTGTTATAGGTACTTCGCAAGAACGTCATGCATGGGAGGGAGTAGGCATTGAAAGCACGCACTACCTCACAACATTTATGCAATTGCTATTTAGTTTCACATAGGAATAAATAAGCGTGTGGAGACTATCTATGGATATTTTATGATGTTGGTTATTGGATATTTATGGTTATGATAATGATGTTAATTGTTTACATTCGAACGATTATTTTATATGCATGAAAGACTTGGATTATAGAAATAATAATAAATGCCATGATCATCTGTTGATCCCTCGATTTTGTTGTTCATACAAAGGAAGTTCTGTCAAAAAAATTATAGATTGTTCTAGTTAGTTTAATTCTTGTAGCATTCTAGGCTCATGTGGAGCTGGGGTGTTACAGAAAGCAACAGTCTTAAGGCAGCAGATAACAATGGGAAGTTTTGGGGATTCCAGCTTTCAAGTTTAAGCAAAGTACCACTATATCCAAATAGTAAACCACAAGAAATTGAGTCGAACGAGAATTAAACCTTTTAAGAACAACGCATGTTTACTGCAGCTACGACAATTGGCGTCATTCTCTCCTTTTACCACTCATCAGCGGTTATTTCGTTCCATGAGTAATCGGAATTTTGGACACTATTGGCCCCCTGTTGATCCTAAATTCCAAATCTAGCCCCCGTAACCCGTAAATTCCATTTCTAGCCCCCGATAGCAGCAGCTAGGTATACTGTCAGGCAACAGCCCGACTGCAGCAAGGTGACTGTAGCACTCTAGTGGCATTTTCCTGAAAATTCATTTAAGTATATATTTTTTGGAGGAATTTCTAAATATAGAAAATGAGCTCAAAAAATTATGAAATTTTTTGTGGAGCCTCTTGATATAGTTTCCTTGCTTGTGTATTTTTTTTTTCAAAATTTTATCTATTCTGTTTTTTTTCTATAAAATTCATTTAAGTATACTATTTGTAGGAATTTTCTAATATAAAAATGAGGTCCAAACATTATGAATTTTTTTAGGCTCCTTATATAGTGCACTTGATTGTATAATGTTTTTAGAATTTTATATGTTTTGAAATTATCTCGAAAATTAAGGGTTTAGGTCTCGAAAATTAGGACGTTAGGTTTTAGAAATTAGGGTTTCATGATAGTCCCCCAAGGTGCTGGCGCTACAATTCCAGTTAATGTTAGTCCCCAAGGTGCTAGATCCAATGGTAATTGGCCGACGCCGATCTGAAAGTGTGCTGGGAAGTGCAGAAAATTAACAATTAAAGGGGTAGAGTACTATGTATACCCTATACCAAAGTTAATCTTTTTTATTAATGTTCTTATCTTCATTGCTCTTAAAATGTTTTAGTAAATCGTCATATGATTATGGTCAGTTACACTGTTTTTTTATTTATAAGATATTTTAGTTCTTGCTAGCATAGTGTTTCTTCTATTGTTTGTACTAGTCCTGAGAAAAGCTGCCAAAAAAAATCATGAGAAGCTTCAATTGATAATCTACTATATAATAAAAGCCTATGATGATGCATGATTGAATGGTTTCATAAAAAACAGAAATATGCTAAATCTTCTCACAAAAAGGGAAAAACATTAGCCCTCAATTTGGTGGGTCCTAATGATGATGTGTGGTTAAAAAAAGAGAATTGATTCTTGTTGGCGTCTTTTGTCGATTCTCGTGTCATCTGCGAGTTCAAACCGGTTCAAACATTAAATTTTGAAACTACCATCCTTAATCAATAATAGAGCATAAAAGATTTGTTGCCAACTTGCCATGGCCCCACCACCTAATTCTTCATGTGGCATTTTTGTTTGTGCACATGTATTCCTCCACTTGCATCAACCACTTCTGGTGTAAATTGTTACTATGTTAAAATATCATACTATCTCAACAAGGAAGATTTGTTGCCATGACCCTGCCACGTAATTCTTCATGGAGCCCTTTTGTCTACGCACATGTGTATTCCTCCACTGACGTCAACCGCTTCTGTGTGAATTGTTATGTGTTAAAATGTCCTATCTCTCACTACACAGGGTTTAGATAAGACACAAGTGTAACACCCCAGCCCAACACGAGCTTGGAATGCTATTAAACTATCAACCAAGCAGATTAAAACCAAGGCACCTTACTAAATTCTGGCAGAACCTTCTCTCTTTAGCTAACTTTACTAAGGATTCGAATAATTACATGTATCCAAATTAAACAATCAAACATTCAGCATAATCAGTAGGCATTCATGACATACTAAGTGACTAAAGCATAATCACCAATATCCAAATATACTAGTCTTCATTATTACAAATAATCCAACACGAAAATATCATCATATAAAATCCTTTAAGCAATTCGCTCATTTATTAAGGCATGGTTTGAAATTTAATCAACTTTAGAAGGTTCATGGTAGTGTGCGTGTGAACATAGAGCTACTCCTCCCATGCATGTCGTTCTTGGATTGGGTACCTAAAACAACAATAAAAGCAAGAGTGAGTTCACCGACTCAGCAAGTACAATTCATGGCATCAACAAAGATACATAAGGGTAAATCGTCAATTATTATCCATCCAGCTACACACCAAAAGTATCACATGCTCATGCTATGCAAATGCTCGATGCTCTTTATCTTTCTCTTTCTCTTTTGTGCATTACACCGAATGCGAGGTATGCAACCGTCGCCACAGACCCATGCCTCGTGCTCGCAAAGCACAGGGACCAATTGCCCAATACTCCGCAAGTATAGGGGACCTCAAGCCCACACTCCACAAGTGTGGGGACCATAAGCCCATCGTTTACATGATGGGGACCTCTTCTCAATGCCCACATTCCACGAATGTGGGGACCTCAAGCCCGTCATCTACGTGACGAGTACCTCAAATATGCATTCCTGGTCACCACATGACCAGGTCTTATGAATGCTCTCATGGTGCACATGAACAATTATCGTTTTACGATAAGCATGAACAACATCAATGCAATACATGATTAACAATCACCCGTATCATAAGCATTCCTCATCTTTAACCAGCATATCATACTATCAATAAAACACGGCTAATATATCAATACTAGCATGTATCATAGACTTCATAACTTTCAAGCATCCATGAATAACACGTAACTCATATCGCTAGAAACCATGAACAATACCAAACATACCACCATAACAATCATGGATAACACAAATACTCCTGGTATTTATCAAACAATGGCATGCAATGTTTTCTATCATATCCATCACTATACTTGCCTTAACCGCGAGAGAACGAGGGATGTGCAGAAGGGGCTGCCTTGTAACAGCCCTAACTTAGGGTTTGTATTTCAAATGTAAAATTTTGAGGAGAAATAAAAACTTTTGTTGTCTCATCAAATCATTTGGAAGTTTTCCAAATTTTCCCTAGCAATTTCCATTTTTCTAGAATTAAATTCTTGTGAATGGAAATTGTTGTCAGCAAATTCTTAGCTTTCAAACTTGTGATCATTCTCTGAAATTATTTTCCCTATCATCTTGACCATCCTAGCTACCTCTCTGAATTATTTCACAATTTTTAGATTTTATTTGCTATTTCAAATGGCCAAGTCAACCTAGTTTGAAATCTGGTCAAACTTCTGCTCATCAGCTTGTGAATTTTATTGGGAGAAATCTATTGCATGAAAACTCCTGGAAAATTTCACAAGGTTGTTCTATGTTCCAGTAAGCTCCATAAAAATTTCGGAATTTTGGAGCTCAGAGCTACCTCTAAAACTTCCCAAACCTTCTCTCGTCCTTCTAATTCAAATCGGAATCATCGTTCCTCCGCTCGGACCCAACCTCGCTCGAGTCCGACCGCGCCACTTGACTCGGTCGCGTCAACTAGTTGCACCGTCACGAGCCCGATGGTCGCCACCGTCCGATGGAGATCGAACGGTCCACGTTGCTTGTCTCGTCGACTGTCCGAATGCATACATCAATCTCGACCGTCCATCTTAGATCCAACGGTGAAACATTCTTGATCGAGTCTAGCGGCCGTTCGCCTTCGCTTTGAGCTGGTGACATATGGGCCCCACCGCCATGACGCCTCGTCTTCTCCGCACTCACCGAGCTCGCGGCCGTCGCGCATGGGTGCCACGTACCTGCGTCGCGCCACCTTTTTGCCATCGTGTCCGGCCGGGCGTCGCGCGACTTCATAAAGCCTCCGAGCTCACCCACTTTTTCTCGCTTGTTTCTCGTGATTTCTCCGCCCGCTTTGTCTCTCCGAGTTGAAGTGTAACACCCCACCGACAAGGGCCCGGAATGCTACTAAACTAACACTATAACCATTTTAACATTGATACAATTCTCTAAAATCCGGATGAACCTCCTTTGTTTAGTTACTAAACCGAGATCCCAACTTTTAAATGTAACATAGTTAAATAATCCAACATCCAGATAATCAAGAGACCACCAAAACTATGCTAATCAACACTATATCATCCATAGCATGCTAAACAACTACAAGCATAAATAAAAGGACATCCATGATCCTCTAACCAACTCTATTACAAGTTTTCCAAGCAGAGGAGTAATCATAAAGAATTCTTTAAGCAAGTTTCTCATCTACTAAATTATCATTCTATCAATTCAAATGTGTGTAGTTCGTGCCATTGTGCAACCACTCTAAGTCTTACTCCTCCCATGCATGCCGTTCTTGTAAAGTGGTACCTAAAAACACAACAACAAAGAAGAGTGAGCCCAAAGACTCAAAGCAAGTGCAATAAATGGCAATAATAACATAAACAATCAGAATCATCAACATCCATCTACAATCTCTATTATAAACATGTCATATGCTCATGCTATGCAAGAAGCTCAAGTGCACTTTCTCTTTCTTTTATCTTTGCATTTTACCGATAATGCAAAGTATGTAACCGTCACCAGATACCCATGCTCGTGCTCACAAGCGCAGGGACCAATTGCCCGATACTCCGCAAGTAAAGGGGACCTCAAGCCCACACTCCACAAGTGTGGGGACCATAAGCCCATCGTTTTCATGATGGGGACCTCTTTTCAATGCCCACATTCCACGAATGTGGGGACCTCAAGCCCGTCATCCACACGACGGGGACCTCGAATATGCATAGTCATATGATAGTATGATGCACATGAACAAAACTTTAAACCATCATAAATTTGTATTCACAACGTCATACATGAATAAACTTATCCATACTTCTAGCATTTATCATCGTTGACATTCATAGCATTCTAGCATCCATGAATAGCACATATATTCATAATACTAGCAAACATGAACAATCACTCATGAATAACAATTAATCATAGACTTCATAACTTTCAAACATCCATGAATAACACGAAACTCATATCACTAGAAACCATGAACATTACCAATCATACCACCATAACAATCATGACAACACAAATTCTATAAGTATTTAACAAAGAATGTCATTCAATAATTCCAATTATATCCATCATTATACTTGCCTTAACCGCGAGAGAACGAGGGATGTGCGTAAGGTACTGCCCCGGATCAATCCATCACCTGAATATATTTATAAGGCGCACTAAGACATTCATACTGGACCAAAAGCATAAATAATAGCATAACCGAACTCGCTATACTCTCAAGCGCATTTCCCAATTCCAACTCCTATAGATCGATATGTCCCTCTGTGGACAACCAACTTCTAAAATTCGTATCTTTTAGCACAGGAGTCCAAATGAGGTGTTCTTAGACTTCATTGAAAGGTTATCAATTTCTCTAACTAAACCTAGTTGGTGGACATCTCAAATTCTGTATGTAAATGACTCTAATAGATCAATGAACAACATCTGTCCAGATCTGTCTAACACGCCTGGACAGCAGCACGGTAACGGACATAACTTTTGATTGGCTGAACCAAAATTAGTGTTATTTAACAATCTGAAAAGCTAAGAACAAAACCTACTAAAGTCTAGTTGGGCAAAATTTCAGATTTTGCCTCTAACAAAATTTGGCCCACGGCTCAAATCTGTTGGCAGAATTAACAGACAGAAATATTGGCTGAAATAAAATATCCATAACTTTTGTTCTACAACTCCAAATTGGACGTTCTTTATCAATATCGAAAGCTTATAAAATTCTCTACAATAACCTAGTTGGCATGACATTCATATTTTGCCTTTAACAAAAAGTGGCACACGGGTCAAAACTAATGATAGAAACTTACATACAATCTGGACAGCCACATTGAAATGTACATAACTTTGGAACCGTAACTCGGAATTAAGTGATCTTTACGCCCACTGAAAGCTAAGAACGAACCCCACATAACTCTAGGAGATGGGATCCTCTGATTCGGCTTCTAAGATCACGAAAACAGCCGCGCAAACTACTGGACAGAACGCGATCTATTAAACCGACGAAAATCGATCTACCAAACGACATCAACCGCAACTACCACGCATCAACCAATGAATAACACACGACGTTACCCTTGTAGAATCGCAGAAATATGAAGAAATCTCCCCGCGAAGACAATCTCCTCTTCTTTCTTCACTTGATCGGCAGCAGAGAGCACCGACGGCGAGGAAGGGAGGCACCAACGAGGGGGCTGCTTGGGAGGGGAGGGTGATGCACCTGTAGCACCGCGACATCAGTAGCATGGCGGCGGCTACTGTAGCATGGGTTGGTACTGTAGCAGTTTTAGGGTTTTCCCCCCTTTTGGGCCTTGGTGCTATGGGCCAAAAGCCCATAGCCCAAGTTTTGAAGAAATTTCAGAAAAAACCCTTTAACTATTTTTGTTTTCTCTCTAACATGTTTCGGAGTAATACACCCCCCTCTAAACTTCAGTTAAATCTATTTCCTAGTTGGTTCTTCTCCTAAATTATTTCTTCTCACTTAAATAAATTTGGGGTATTACATTCTACCCCCCTTAAACGGAATTCGTCCCCGAATTCTAAACCACTTACGCCAATGTAATCACAGCTAAAACCTTATAATATTTTCACGTACCTGCTGTAAATAATATCTGATATCGCTGGCACATGCGAGACTCTAATTCCCAAGAGGCCTCACACTCGGATCGTTGAGACCACAACAAAATGACGCACAACGACGTCATGTCATAACACTCAACCCGAAACTCCAAGTACACTCATTAAAAGAGAATCGAAGGTAAGATCCTACTCGATGGTCCAAGACGTTAACAAATATTCAAACTCTGGATCTCCTAGGTACTCACTCGGCACCAGAACATACCAAAAGTTGCGTTCACCGCGTAGGGACCCAAACGGTCTTAGCGATACGCCCACTAGCTAAAACAACCCAATGAACCTTGGGCTAACCTCCTCATTGGTACCAACCACACAACATGCACATAATACGCGGAACTTTTATTCCACCTCTCAATCGAACTCTTCACCGTAATAAGGATTACCTCCTTTAACCAGAGCACACAACAACACTCTCTGTAAACAACCTCTTTACCGACAAAACCCATCTCGAAAATGAAGGATTCACATCGCAACCACAAAATGGAAACTTCACACCAAAGGGTCAAATTCAAAAGCAAAATTCATCATGAAATCCTTCCGCTTTCCAAGTAGGTAGTTTACAAATGAACACCACACAAGCCTAAAGAGAAACCACTTAAATACCCAAATCAAACACTTCCTTTATTCTTTCCGAACTGATAAGAACCGCACATCAATCATAAAGTCAAACTTTAATTTCGAAAGACATCCGTCATCAACACATAGTTCAAACATGAATCAAGAGAGCGTTTCACTACTCGAGGAAACATTTTTTTTCTCAATTTCCCTTTTAGAAATAAAATTTCTCTTGAATTATGGAATTTCATTTTATCCATATCACACTAACTTATTTCTCTTAAATTGACAACCTCAACGCCATGCTCAAACTGGATACATCATCTACAACTTTGTAGAGAGGCTCTCTTGACTCCTCAACATACTCTAGTCAACTCTTGTACTGACGGAATTACCTTGACAGATGACTCCCAATACATATCAAAATAAATCTCACACACAATCACATCACCTCCATCATTTAAGAATAAACAACTCGGAATCCTCAGCACACACATTCATATACTTCATCAAAGGTTCTTTCAATGATCATCCCACTCTTCGAATCCACCCTTATTCTCGCTACTCTCTACACACAATCATTGGGCGACCAACATTCTAGCATAAAAATGCAAAACCCAATTTTTTTAACCTCCAAGACCCTACAACAAACGTCTCATATAGAAGATAGGAAAATCTCATATTAAATCCCTAAAATTATCACAATCCAATCATACCAGCAAATAACATCAATATGGAAACATTTTCTCGACCCAATTATCTTTATAAAGAGTCTAACTTCCAAAGAGTTACTCATTGACGCCAAATCATACCGACGATAATCCATCAAGCTCGCTATCTCCATAATCGCTTTAACGATTAGATTATTTCGCTAATCTTACTCTCATTACAACACACCATCATATTTCATCTCGCACAACCGCAAGGTACACAATCGCGACGCCTAATACATTGATCAAGATTTCCATACTTTGGATAATTCTATGTTCCATTGAAATGAACAAAATAACTTGGACCACGCCGCTATATATTCTACTAGTTGTAACAATGCAATCAGTTTAACCTTCAAAGACAATCTTCTAATGAGATAAACTTCTCTCAAAGAAGTATATTACTAAATTATTTCATCCTCCAATACTCATCGAATAACTTCTAACCCAAAGTTTCACAACTACAATTATTAAGCACATCAAAAGACTCGGTGAAACGAATAGGTTGACTCTTTCTCAAAAGAAAGAGCGAAAGGAATCAATTTTCATCAACTAGGAAAACATGTGCCACCGTAGTGATCATCGGACTAAGGAAATAGTCACTTAGGCAAAGTACTCGAAAACATAAGGAAAGTCAACAATGAGGGCTCAAGCCCTACTAAAAGTGAATTCCAAACCACAAATGAGAAGAAGGTAATGCCCTTTGAAAATTGATAAACTCTTATGGAACAATCGCATAAGGTTTAAGCACACTCAAATAAATCATGAGTTGCGAAACGACTTAAATCTCAAATACTTATACATCACTCCTTCCTTTAACAAGGAAAGTTATTTTCTATGATTACTACATCACTTTGCCACCTAAACAAGATAAGCTCTTAAAACCCAAATTACAGAACCACTTAAGAACCAATAAAATCTTTCATCATAACACTTTGCTCAAACAACCTCAATCACCACATAACGCAAGAGGTCCACTCGATCACAAACGCAAAACTCAAAACACGCTCATCGAATCAAAATTACGAAAGACGATCAAATTACTTTATTTTTCTAAAAGAATCATCACCACACACACAAGTCACAATCTCTAGCAGTAATTTTACTAACATCAAGATTGATACACTCGAACACGAATTTTTTTTATCATCGACTATTCCATTAGAAAGCCCCAAAGTTTCACTATATTGTTCCATACTACATTTTCATCCCATCTTTAAAACGAGAGTATACCAAAACCATATAACCTCACTACATCAACCTCTTAAGTTTAGAAAGGGTCTACTACACAATTGAAAAGGTCCTACCAACACCCTTTCATCAAAGGAATGCTTTTATATGATAGTTCTACCATGATGTAAACATTGTTCATCCATTAAATCCCATCAATTTATCTCTTAGTGATGCTCATCACCAGACATTAATAGACATTATTTGCGCTAGCAATTACTTATAATCACTAAGTATCCACAAAAAGGTTACTCCAAGATTAGTACCCACTAAGACAAAAAATCTAACTCCTTTTGAACTTAACAATCCCAAAAGGTTAGATGAAACCATTGAGACACGTTAATCCAATTTACCAAAGAAGTTTACCAGATGTATCACTCTTAGTCATTGACTCAATTTCATCAACGTTCTATACCTCTTATTAACTCTATTGATTACAACTAGGTATAATCATACTCTTAATCACAGCTCCTCAAGAACTACTACAAGACACTTTCAAATTAATCACTTTCCTTTCAAGGATCTTTGTTAGGATCGATCATGCACACACTAGATCTAACATATTGACCCATATCATATCCATTAATTTCTTTGGTATAACCTCTCACTTAACCAAGACAACACAACACTAAAAGGTTTAACATCTTCTTTCATAAAAGAAATCCATTAATCTTCAACACTCAAAATACCCAAGAGAGATATATTGAGTCAAAACCCTCACGTACTAAAGGACTTGCAAAAGAAAGCTTTCATTAACCAAAAACATCATATGAATAAGTGGGTCAAGTTTTTTTTCCCATAAGAAAGACAAACTCCAACACGAAGGTCAAACTTAACCAAGTTTACCAGCCGCAAGAATAACCCATCGGTTGGGAAAGCAACGATTTCTTTACGGGACAAATTAAGCCAATAGAAGAATAAATTCAAAGCAACCCCTCAACCGGGATGAACTAAAAGCCCAAGGAAAACTCATCAATCACCACAAGATAAGAGTTGACCAAATCAAATTTCAAGGAGAGAACAACTCTTCTAAAAATACTCGCTATCAACGCTCAGACTACGATCTCCTGTGTGTACACTTCGCTATTCCTATACCACGAACGGTGGTGTAACTCCGTATAGCCCAGATCACAACCACAACCTCCACCTCTCAACATGGGTTATCCCACACATAATAATCACAATCAATTAATGAGCAATAAAACTCAATTCATATCAGCAATCAACACTATGATAAAGCTGAAACATAAATGCAATGCTATGCCCATTCCCATCCTACTGTGCTTAGTGTGTCAAAATTAATATTTCATGAACCACGGACCTACAACCCGCTCTGATACCAACTGTAACACCCTAGCCTGACAAGGGCCTGGAATGCTACTAAACTAACACTATAACCATTTTAACATTGATACAATTCTCTAAAATCCGATAGAACCTCCTTTGTTTAGTTACTAAACTGGAGATCCCAACTTTTAAATGTAACATAGTTAAATAATCCAACATCCAAAGATAATCAAGAGACCACCAAAACTATGCTAATCAACACTATATCATCCATAGCATGCTAAACAACTACAAGCATAAATAAAAGGACATCCATGATCCTCTAACCAACTCTATTACAAGTTTTCCAAGCAGAGGAGTAATCATAAAGAATTCTTTAAGCAAGTTTCTCATCTACTAAATTATCATTCTATCAATTCAAATGTGTAGTTCGTGCCATTGTGCAACCACTCTAAGTCTTACTCCTCCCATGCATGCCGTTCTTGTAAAGTGGTACCTAAAAACACAACAACAAAGCAAGAGTGAGCCCAAAGACTCAAAGAAGTGCAATAAATGGCAATAATAACATAAACAATCAGAATCATCAACATCCATCTACAATCTCTATTATAAACATGTCATATGCTCATGCTATGCAAGAAGCTCAAGTGCACTTTCTCTTTCTTTTATCTTTTGCATTTTACCGATAATGCAAAGTATGTAACCGTCATTGATACCCATGCTGTGCTCACAAGCGCAGGACCAATTGCCCGATACTCCGCAAGTAAAGGGGACCTCAAGCCCACACTCCACAAGTGTGGGGACCATAAGCCCATCGCTTTCATGATGGGGACCTCTTTCAATGCCCACATTCCACGAATGTGGGACTCTCAACCCGTCATCCACACGACGGGACCTCGAATATGCATAGTCATATGATAGTATGATGCACATGAACAAAACTTTAAACCATCATAAATTTGTATTCACAACGTCATACATGAATAAACTTATCCATACTTCTAGCATTTATCATCGTTGACATTCATAGCATTCTAGCATCCATGAATAGCACATATATTCATAATACTAGCAAACATGAACAATCACTCATGAATAACAATTAATCATAGACTTCATAACTTTCAAACATCCATGAATAACACGAAACTCATATCACTAGAAACCATGAACATTACCAATCATACCACCATAACAATCATGACAACACAAATTCTATAAGTATTTAACAAAGAATGTCATTCAATAATTCCAATTATATCCATCATTATACTTGCCTTAACCGCGAGAGAACGAGGGATGTGCGTAAGTACTGCCCGGATCAATCCATCACCTGAATATATTTATAAGGCGCACTAAGACATTCATACTGGACCAAAAGCATAAATAATAGCATAACCGAACTCGCTATACTCTCAAGCGCATTTCCCAATTCCAACTCCTATAGATCGATATGTCCCTCTGTGGACAACCAACTTCTAAAATTCGTATCTTTTAGCACAGGAGTCCAAATGAGGTGTTCTTAGACTTCATTGAAAGGTTATCAATTTCTCTAACTAAACCTAGTTGGTGGACATCTCAAATTCTGTATGTAAATGACTCTAATAGATCAATGAACAACATCTGTCCAGATCTGTCTAACACGTCTGGACAGCAGCACGGTAACGGACATAACTTTTGATTGGCTGAACCAAAATTAGTGTTATTTAACAATCTGAAAAGCTAAGAACAAAACCTACCAAAGTCTAGTTGGGCAAAATTTCAGATTTTGCCTCTAACAAAATTTGGCCCACGGCTCAAATCTGTTGGCAGAATTAACAGACAGAAATATTGGCTGAAATAAAATATCCATAACTTTTGTTCTACAACTCCAAATTGGACGTTCTTTATCAATATCGAAAGCTTATAAAATTCTCTACAATAACCTAGTTGGCATGACATTCATATTTTGCCTTTAACAAAAAGTGGCACACGGGTCAAAACTAATGATAGAAACTTACATACAATCTGGACAGCCACATTGAAATGTACATAACTTTGGAACCGTAACTCGGAATTAAGTGATCTTTACGCCCACTGAAAGCTAAGAACGAACCCCACATAACTCTAGGAGATGGGATCCTCTGATTCGGCTTCTAAGATCACGAAAACAGCCGCGCAAACTACTGGACAGAACGCGATCTATTAAACCGACGAAAATCGATCTACCAAACGACATCAACCGCAACTACCACGCATCAACCAATGAATAACACACGACGTTACCCTTGTAGAATCGCAGAAATATGAAGAAATCTCCCCGCGAAGACAATCTCCTCTTCTTTCTTCACTTGATCGGCAGCAGAGAGCACCGACGGCGAGGAAGGGAGGCACCAACGGAGGGGGGGCTGCTTGGGGAGGGGAGGGTGATGCACTGTAGCACCGCGATTACTGTAGCATGGCGGCGGCTACTGTAGCATGGGTTGGTACTGTAGCAGTTTTAGGGTTTTCCCCCCTTTTGGGCCTTGGTGCTATGGGCCAAAAGCCCATAGCCCAAGTTTTGAAGAAATTTCAGAAAAAACCCTTTAACTATTTTTGTTTTCTCTCTAACATGTTTCGGAGTAATACACCCCCCTCTAAACTTCTGTTAAATCTATTTCCTAGTTGGTTCTTCTCCCTAAATTATTTCTTCTCACTTAAATAAATTTGGGGTATTACATGAAGACAATGGCAGCATCACCATGTTAGTGCCGCCTTTGATTCCGCGACCGCACCATCGTGTTCCTTGTTCTTCGCCGCATCCATTTTTCCCATCCCGAGCTCGTGGCATCCGGTGAATCGTCCAGAGCCACTTCTTCGTCCCCAACTCCGGTTGCTGCGGCCCCGCAAGCTCGTTTGTGTTCTGGTGAGTCTCTAGCCTCGTCACTTGGTCCCTTAGGATCGCACTGATGCACTGAGTCTAACGGTGACTTCATTTTCATCTTTGGTGCATCGTTGCGGGCGTGCGATCGATTCTTCTCCGAGCTCGGTTTTCCGCCGCCGTAGAAATTCCGGCCGTCTCGGGCCTTCTTCATCGACGTTATCGTGTGCTTCTTGCTCCTGGTGTTGAGGCGAAGCTTAAGCACACCTTCCGGAGTCTTCTAGAAGCTTGTCGCGTCCTCTCCGCGGAAGCCGCACCTTCTTCTCCGCCTCCGTTCGCCGCCAGCTCGCCGCCGGCATCCTCGAGGTCCCGGGTCACCGTCATCAAGTTCGCAAGGACGCGGTGAACCCGAAGGTACCACTCTCTCGCCCGTAAACCCATCGTTAGCTAGATCACTGCGCGCGCGCGCCGTCCCGTCTTGCGCCGGTGATGATTAGTTTAACTCTAATCATGTCTAGTTTGAGTCTCTGACTTGTGGGCCCTATTGGCTAATCACGTTTAGAGAATCTTTAATCCAGCCCGTTATTTGTTCTCTGAGTCGCTGCCATGTGGGTCCGTGCTGTCAGTTAGGGTTGGGTAGCTCTGGTAATGCGTTTTCTCTGTCGGTAAGCGTATTTCTCTGTGAGAGTATGTTAGGTTTGCACTTTGGTAAGCCGAAGACGTATTCTCGAATCACGCCGACGTCACCTTCTATGAGCGATCTGTTCGTGAGCACCTTTCACCGGCCGCCGCCGCTGTGTGGGGCTGGTTGGTTGTCGGTAGGAAAAGGTATAAATGCTTTAGTATTTCTGAAATGCTTTTCTGTTGCACTATTAATTCAATTAAACTTAGAAAATGCATAACTAATTCAATTCTTATCCAAATTGCATGAAACTAGTGCTGTTAATTTTCATTTTAAATGTCCTATTTACTAAAATTAGTGTCAACCTTGTCCCTGTATCAAAAATCTGTTAATTAATTTAATGTTGTAGAATGTAATCGTCAAATTAGAAAATGTATATCTCTTTCAATAATTGTCCAAATCCAATGAACCCAATTCAGCAAAATTTCATTTTAGTATACTAATTATCGGGATAGGTTTTAGATATCTGTTTCTGTTCATAAAAATTTGTTAATTATTTAACTAGTGCTTTGATGTGTTTTTAGTTTAGAAAATTCATGGGAAATTCATAATATCTTAAAATGAATTGTTCTCTGCTTCTAAAAATTTTGTTATATCATGCTTATGCTCTTGTGTGAGGTTTGGCATGTTGTTGTATGTTTGAGTGTTGTCGGTGTTATTCGTTCTTATTATTTGCTTTTGTTCTATCGTTAGGCTTCGACATTTGCGGTAACCCCGAACGATCCTCCGCAATGAGTTGAGCATTCGAGCAACAGCAATGTGCAAGCGCTTGATCATGATAATCCCAAGATTTTAAAGTCTAATATTTTGTTTCAGCTGTATGTATGCATTGCTTAATTTGTGTTAAATTGATTAGTTAAATCCGTAGCTGCATATCCTGTAGTCAAAATATTGATCTCTACTACCGAGCCTAGGTTATTTGTTGTGATTAGAGGTCTTGGATGATCTCTTGTCACTTAGTAGATCCGGTCAACTTGCTTAGACATGCTTAGCTATCGGTAGAATGGCGGTTATCGACTTTAGTCGGTAACCTTGAGCTTTAGTCGGTAACCTTGAGCACACAAAATTTTCTATAACTTTTGTTTCAGCTTTTTCTATGTTTAATTGCAAAATTAAAAATGAAAGCAAAAAAATGATTTAGACTTGGGCACAATGGTAAGATTGGTGTGATCTGTTGGGTGTGATCGAAAGGTGCCCGAGCCGCTTAAGGACCGAGTTACTTGCGCCACCGTCTTGAGCATTTTGCGTGCTAACCACACTAGAGTATATGGGACCTCTCTTGACCTAGTACTTTGGCGTGTATTGGCTCCGGTCGCAGGAGGTCGCAGGAGGGATGGAGGTGGGAGCATGGTAGTTGTCCAAAGCTTTATCTGAGTGGGTAGTTGCCTTTTCGCTTTACCATGTAAGCGTATGGATTTCTATCCATACGAGCTGCTCGTAGTTAATACACAATATTGGAAAAAGTCTCGTAGGACTTAGTCAGGCGGCATACCTTCGAAGTGTGCTTGGCTTAAAGGCGATCCAAGTGTGGGTACATTGGTACACCTGCGAGGTTAAAACTATTCGAATAGCCTCGTCCTAGGTTATGGACACGCTCGGATACGCCCCAAGAACTAGACTACAACATTTAAATTAAAACCTGATGGGTGGTACGAATCTGGGATTCGTGCTATGTTGTGGTGACTATTGGGATAGTCACTTCTAGGTGGTTACTTGTATCTATTTTTATTTCGTAGTTATCTCAACATTAAAAATGAATTGCAAACTTGCCTTTAAAGCGTATTATATTATCGCAAATGAAAATTGGCTTTATGCAAATGGAACATATGGCCTCCATCAAACAAGCTCGCATGTAGCATATGAGCAGTGCGCTAGTTCACACGTCAGTCTTGCGGGTACAAAGACAATCTTTGTACTCGGTGCTTTGCTTAATGTTTTTGTTGCAGAGGAAGAAGGTGAGCCCCAAGGGCCTCACTTCGTGAGTGTGTTGCCGCTTTCGTGGGCGACTAGACTTGGCGGTCCGTCGGATGCCTTGTGGGTTGAAGGCACACCGATTGGCTTTGTTTATAGCCATCTTATGGCACTTTTGCTTCATTGTCTTCTTTCTCGTTATTTGTGTATCTTGTGGCACAATCGACCTATGTCCGTAATAACTCTACTATTTGTTTATCTTCCGTTTTGTAGTGTGGTGTTTGGACTCTATGTTTGGAATGGAGTTGATGTCTAATTTTGTAACGAGGTGTGTATACTGCTTTCTGGGAAGTATATATATCTCAAGGATCAGTTTATTTGATTTGTGATGCTAGGACCAGGTGGTTTGTTAAGCATTACAAGCCAAATAAACTGGGGTCCTCACAAAGTTGGTATCAGAGCCATTCTGACCGTAGTAACCCAAGCATAGTCGTCCTTAGGATATTTTGAAAAAGCTTAATTTCAAAGTATAAAAAAAAAGTTTTATGAAAACCTAGGCAGATTCTCAGATTTTACTCCTTACCTATCTTAGCCTTCTACTCTCATCTTACTCTAATTTCAGTTTAAAAACTTGGTTTCTCCCTTTCCTTTCAAAAGATAGTTACTACCGGTAGAATCAGCCTTTGGGAGAACCATAGAGAATTAGTTTAATTAAAATTTGTGGGGGGCATAAGGGTAAGATATGTATGAGTTTGCTAAGTGTCTGATTTTTGTCAATCGGTTTTGTAACTTAAAAGTCTTGTGTTTGTTTTGTGCTGTTAGTAAGTTATTTGCAGTGGGTTGTCGACTTCGTGTTTTCCGGCTATTGTTAACTTGTCTTAGTGAAACAGGATGGCCGGGAGAACGCGCGCGCGATCAAGAGCTGGTCATGATGAGGAGCTTCCCCCTCCTCCAACCATGGCTAAGGTTCTTGCTCAGATCGAGCGAAACCGCATGGATCAGACGCGCATCTTGGAGGTTATTGCTAGGAATACCTCCACTCCTGCCGTGGTGGCGGCCACGGACTCGCGGGGACTTGCGAGTTCCTCCGCACGCACCGCCGACTTTCTCCCGCTCGAGGACCCTCTCGATGCGGATGATTGGCTCGCGCATGGTTGAGCGAAGCTCAACATAGCTCGATGCCAGCGCGAGATAAGGCACTCTTCGCGTCCCACCGGCGAGGGCGCGGCCTCATGGTGGGAGAACTATCTCGCCATGCGGCCCGCGGGCCATGTGGTCGCGTGGGAGGAGTTCGATCGACTTTTCGTCGGGCCCACATCCACGATGGCCCGATGAAGCTGAAAAGAAAGAATTTCTCGCTCAAGCAAGGCGCAAATCTGTGTGAGTATCTATACGAGTTTAATCACTTGGCTCGTTATGCTCGGGGAGGTGGCCTCAGATGAGGCTAAGCAGGGGAAGTTTATGGATGGCTTGTCCGAGGAGCTGCAGGACAAGCTATCTATTGTGGACTTCCCTGACTTTCAGGCCTTGGTAGATAAGGCCATTGTTGCGAGCATAAGGCAAAGCGTGGCGAGTCCAAGCGCAAATGGGAGGCGCATCAGTCTACTCACACCAGCCTCATTCGTCCTCGGGCTGGGCCAGCACCAGTGGCCCGTTCTTTTGCTCCACCGGCGCCGAGGCCATCTGCACCAGCTCCTCGTCCACCGCAGACCGTGGTTCAGCCACATGCGCCTGCGATCCAGCAGCAGAGCGGCCTCCGCAATCCAGCGGCCGAGGTTACTTGTTTTCGCTGCCACAACAAGGGCCATTATGCGAATGCTTGCCCTCAGAGTGTTGAAGTCGCCCCTCGTCCTAATGGAGGACGCGGGCAGAGGAGTGGTCATCCACCTAACCGAAGATGATCCAAAACCCGAGTGCGGCGTGTCGAGTCAACCACCTTTCGCACGAGGAGGCTCGGGGCGCGGATGTCGTGATGGGTACACTTCTTGTTAATTCTCGTCCTGCTGCAGTATTATTTGATTCTGGAGCATCGCATTCTTTTATTTCAAGATCATTTGCTGCTGCTAGTGGTCTTCACTGTGTTCCTTTGGGATTTCCTTTGCTCATCCGCTCTCCGGGGTCGGAAATGAGAGCTGATCTACAGTGTCGGGATGTTCCTATCATAGTCAAAGGAGTGGGGTTTTTGGCGAACGTCATTCTGCTTAGTTCAGCGAGTCTGGATGTGATTCTTGGCATGGATTGGTTGTCCCAACACTTGGGGCAAATCGATTGTGCCAGGAAGACTGTCTATCTCACCAGCCTTTCAGGCGAGCAGGTCGGATTTTCGCCGCAGCTGCAGGGGCCACACCTATGTGCATTAGAGGCGAAGCCAGCCTTGCAGATTCAGGATGTCCCCGTATTATCTGACTTTGAGGATGTTTTTCCTGATGATTTACCTGGGATGCCTCCGGTTCGAGATCTGGAGTTTGTCATCGAGTTGCTGCCTGCATCGCCCCTATCTCGAAGCGCCAGACGGATGCCTCCCAATGAGCTAGAAGCATTGAAGAAGCAGCTTGGTGAGCTCCAAGCAAAGGGTTTCATCCGTCCCAGTTCATCTCCTTGGGGTTGTCTGGTGATCTTTGTGAAGAAGAAGGACAAGACTTTGCGCATATGTGTTGACTACCGTCCTCTCAATGAGGTGACGGTGAAGAACAAATATCCTTTGCCCCGCATTGATGATCTTTTCGACCAGTTGTCTGGAGCTCAGGTGTTCTCCAAGATTGACTCGAGAATGGGATATCATCAAGTCCGGATCGGGTGAGGATATTCGAAGACGACTTTCACTACTCGTTATGGTCATGCAGTACACCGTCATGTCTTTCGGTTTAACCAATGCTCCAGCCTTGTTCATGAACTTAATGAATTCAGTATTCATGGAGTTTTTGGATAAATTTGTGGTGGTCTTCATTGATGATATTCTTATTTATTCCAAGACTGAAGAAGAGCATGCTGAGCATCTGAAGATTGTTTTAGGCAAATTGCGGGAGCACCAGCTATATGCGAAGTTCAGCAAATGCGAGTTCTGGTTGAGGGAAGTGGCATTCTTGGGCCATGTTCTTTCAGCTCGAGGTGTAGCTGTGGATCCCGGCAAGGTCAGCGATGTTCTATCTTGGGGTCAGCCCAAGTCAGTCACTGATGTGCGGAGTTTTCTTGGTTTAGCGGGCTACTACCGCCGCTTTATCGAGAACTTCTCCAAGATCGCAAAGCCGATGACTGAATTACTCAAGAAGGACAAGAAGTTTGTGTGGTCTTCCGCTTGTGATGAGAGCTTTGGGAGCTCAAGCGATTGACTTGGCACAGTCCTTACTCTTCTGATATCCACAAGAGCTTCGATATTTATTGCGATGCCTCGTCGTGGACTTGGATGTGTCCTTATGCGGAAGGCAAAGCGATTGCATATGCATCGAGCGATTGAGACCTCATGAGCTCAACTATCCCACCCATGATTTAGAGCTTGCTCTTTGTGGTGCATGCACTTAAGATTTGGCGGCATTATCGATCGGTAACATTGTGAGGTGTATTCCGATCACAAGAGCTTGAAATACTTGTTCACTCGGCGGATCTGAACCTCGAGCGGAGGAGATGGTGGAATTGATCAAAGATTATGACATGGGTATTCAGTATCACCCTGGCAAGGCCAATGTAGTTGCTGATGCACTTAGCCGAAAGGTGTATTGCAATACTTTGATGATCCAAGAGCAGCAACGGCACTTCTTGCAGAATTTCAGCGTCTCAACTTGGGTTTGGTTGAGCATGGTTCCCTTGCTGCTTTGGTTGTGCAACCAACCTTGGTGGATCAAATCAAGGCAGCACAGCAATCAGATGTTGGGGTGGGTAAAATCAAGCAGAACATCAAGAATGGATCAGCCAAGTGTTTCACAGAAGATGAGCACGGTGTTGTATGGTTTGGGCAGCGTCTCGTGGTCCCAAAGGTCCCCGAGTTGCGGGATTTGATTCTCCAGGAGGCCCATGATTCGCCTTTGTCCATCCATCCCGGGGCCACTAAAATGTACCAAGATCTGCGTCAGAGATTCTGGTGGACTCGCATGAAGCGCGAGATTTCCAGGTTCGTTGCCAGATGCGACGTTTGTTGTCGCGTCAAGGCCGAGCATCAGTGTCCAGCAGGTCTTCTCCAACCCTTGCCTATACCAGAGTGAAAGTGGGATTCCGTTGGTATGGACTTCGTCACTGGTTTGCCCCGTACTTCTTCGGGGAAGGATGCATTATGGGTTATCATTGATCGATTGACGAAGGTGGCTCATTTCCTTCCAGTGCGATCGAAGATTGATGTGAATCGATTAGCGGATCTTTACATATCCCGCATTGTGAGTGCGCATGGTGTGCCACGAACAATTGTGTCGATCGTGGTTCTCTGTTCACCTCTCGGTTTTGGCATAGTCTGCGAGGAAGCCATGGGGACCCGTCTTCGTTCACTCGGCCTATCATCCTCGGTGATGGTCGACGGGCCGTCAATCAGGTGCTTGAAGACATACTCGTGCTTGTGTTCTTTCCTATGGGAAGAATTGGGAGAAGTGCCTACCGCTGCCGAGTTCTCCTACAACAACGACTTCGAGCTAATCTCGGTATGGCACCGTTTGAGGCTTTGTATGGGAGCGATCACGACACCGTTGAACCGGTCGGCGGTGAAAGCGGTTCTTTGGCGGATTCGATCAATGAGGCGGAAAGCCAAGTGCAGTTAATTCGTGAGCACTTGCGCGTAGCTCAGTCCAGGCAGAAGAGCTATGCAGATCGGCGTCGCCGTGAGCTGAGTTTCCAGCCCAATGACTTTGTGTATCTCAAAGTTTCACCTTTGAAGGGACACCGTCGTTTTGGTGTCAAGGGCAAATTGGCTCCTCGGTATGTCGGGCCTTATCGCGTCATCAAGAAAGTGGGAGCCGTTGCATACCAGTTGGAGTTGCCAGCTACACTTGAAGGGGTGCATGATGTTTTCCATGTGTCATAGTTGAAAAAGTGCCTCCGTGTTCCGGTTGAGGAAACACCATTGGAAAATATCGATGTGCAAGAAGATCTGTCTTATCGTGAGCGCCCGTTCGTATCCTCGAAGAAGCGAACGCAGAACAAGGAACCGTGTGATCAAGTTCCTTAAAGTTCGAGTGGTCAAACCACTCGAGGATGAAGCCACTTGGGAGCGGGAAGATCGTCTCGGCAGACTACCCGTCCTTCTTCTCCGGTGATCGAATCTCGGGCGAGATTCTGTAAGGGGAGATTTGTATGACCCTAACTTAGGGTTTGTATTTCAAATGTAAAATTTTGAGGAGAAATAAAAACTTTTGTTGTCTCATCAAATCATTTGGAAGTTTTCCAAATTTTCCCTAGCAATTTCCATTTTCTAGAATTAAATTCTTGTGAATGGAAATTGTTGTCAGCAAATTCTTAGCTTTCAAACTTGTGATCATCCTCTGAAATTATTTTCCCTATCATCTTGACCATCCTAGCTACCTCTCTGAATTATTTCACAATTTTTAGATTTTATTTGCTATTTCAAATGGCCAAGTCAACCTAGTTTGAAATCTGGTCAAACTTCTGTTCATCAGCTTGTGAATTTTATTGGGAGAAATCTAGTGCATGAAAACTCCTGGAAAAATTTCACAACGTTGTTCTATGTTCCAGTAAGCTCCCATAAAAATTTCGGAATTTTTGGAGCTCAGTAGCTACCTCTAAAAATTCCCCAAACCTTCTCTGTCCTTCTAATTCAAATCTGGAATCACTGTTCCTCTGGCTCGGACCCAACCTCTGGCTCGAGTCCGACCGCGCCACTTGACTCGGTCGCGTCAACTAGTTTCACCGTGCGAGCCCGATGGCTGTCAGACGTCCGATGGAGATCGAACGGTCCACGTTGCTTGTCTCGTCGACCTGTCCGAATGCATGCATCAATCTCGACCGTCCATCTTAGATCCAACGGTCGAAACATTCTTGATCGAGTCTAAGCGTACCGTTCGCACCGCTTTGTTTCGTCCGACATATGGGCCCCACCTCGATGTCGCCTCGTCTTCTCCGCACTCACCGGAGCTCGCGCGCGTCGCGCATGGGTGCCACGTGCCGTCGCTGCCACCTTTTGCCATCGTGTCCGTGGGAGGCGTCGCGCGACTTCATAAAGCCTCTGAGCTCACCCACTTTTTTCTCGCTTGTTTCCTCGTGATTTCTCCGCCCGTTTCTTTGTCTCGTGGGAGTTGAAGACAATGGCGACATCACGTGTTAGTGCCGCCTTTGATTCCGCCGACCGCACCATCGTGTTCCTTGTTCTTCGCCGCATCCATTTTTCCCATCCAGAGCTCGTGGCATCCGGTGAATCGTCCAGAGCCACTTCTTCGTCCCCAACTCCGGTTGCTGCGGCCCCGCAAGCTCGTTTGTGTTCTGGTGAGTCTCTAGCCTCGTCACTTGGTCCCTTAGGATCGCATCGATGCGAGTCTAACGGTGACTTCATTTTCATCTTTGGTGCATCGTTGCGGGCGTGCGATCGATTCTTCTCGAGCTCGGTTTCGCGCCGTAGAAATTCCGGCCGTCTCGGGCCTTCTTCATCGGCGTTATCGTGTGCTTCTTGCTCCCCGGTGTTGGCGAGCTTAAGCACACCTTCCGGAGTCTTCTAGAAGCTTGTCGCGTCCTCTCCGCGGAAGCCGCACCTTCTTCTCCGCCTCCGTTCGCCGCCAGCTCGCCGCCGGCATCCTCGAGTTCCCGGGTCACCGTCATCAAGTTCGCAGGACGCGGTGAACCGAAGGTACCACTCTCTCGCCCGAAACCCATCGTTAGCTAGATCACTGCGGCGGCGCGCGCTGCCGTCCCGTCTTGGCGCGGTGAGCGCGCGGTGATGATTAGTTTAACTCTAATCATGTCTAGTTTGAGTCTCTGACTTGTGGGCCCTATTGGCTAATCACGTTTAGAGAATCTTTAATCCAGCCCGTTATTTGTTCTCTGAGTCGCTGCCATGTGGGTCCGTCTTTGTCGATTAGGTTGGGTAGCTCTGTAATCGTTTTCTCGTCGGTAGCGTATTTCTGTGAGAGTATGTTAGGTTTGCACTTTGGTAAGCGAAGACGTATTCTCGAATCGCCTTCACGTCACCTTCGTGAGCGATGCATTCAGTGAGCACCTTTATTTGGCCATTTGTCGGTGTGTGGGGCTGGTTGGTTGTCGGTAGGAAAAGGTATAAATGCTTTAGTATTTCTGAAATGCTTTTCTGTTGCACTATTAATTCAATTAAACTTAGAAAATGCATAACTAATTCAATTCTTATCCAAATTGCATGAAACTAGTGCTGTTAATTTTCATTTTAAATGTACTATTTACTAAAATTAGTGTCAACCTTGTCCCTGTATCAAAAATCTGTTAA
Source organism: Ampelocalamus luodianensis (assembly GCA_036346255.1). Taxonomy (NCBI): domain Eukaryota; kingdom Viridiplantae; phylum Streptophyta; class Magnoliopsida; order Poales; family Poaceae; genus Ampelocalamus; species Ampelocalamus luodianensis. The sequence goes on along the minus strand of CM070621.1, from coordinate 68,181,514 downwards.
TTAATTTAATGTTGTAGAATGTAATCGTCAAATTAGAAAATGTATATCTCTTTCAATAATTGTCCAAATCCAATGAACCCAATTCTGTAAAATTTCATTTTTAGTATACTAATTATCAGGATAGGTTTTAGATACTGTTTCTGTTCATAAAAATTTGTTAATTATTTAACTAGTGCTTTGATGTGTTTTTAGTTTAGAAAATTCATGGGAAATTCATAATATCTTAAAATGAATTGTTCTCTGTTTCTAAAAATTTTGTTATATCATGCTTATGCTGCTGTGTGAGGTTTGGCATGTTGTTGTATGTTTGAGTGTTGTCGGTGTTATTCGTTCTTATTCGCTGTTTTTGTTCTATCGTTAGGCTTCGACATTTGCGGTAACCCTGAGAACGATCCTCTGCAACAGGTTGAGCATTACGAGCAACAAAGAACCGTGCAAGCGTTTGATCATGATAATCCCAGTATTTTAAAGTCTAATATTTTGTTTCAGCTGTATGTATGCATTGCTTAATTTGTGTTAAATTGATTAGTTAAATCCGTAGCTGCATATCCTGTAGTCAAAATATTGATCTCTACTACGAGCCTAGGTTATTTGCTGTGATTAGAGGTCATTGGATGATCTCTTGTCACTTAGTAGATCCGGTCAACTTGCTTAGACATGCTTAGCTATCGGTAGAATCTGGCGGTTATCGACTTTAGTCGGTAACCTTGTGTAACACCAGGATCCACATTACCTGAATGCTACTTAACCACTCTCTGACTAGCCAATAATTTCAAGACAAAATTAATTCGGCAGACAACTCTAGACAAGAAGCACTAAGCGGAAGCATAAACAACTAAGGGAATAAAGATGACGGTAACAAGTTCAATAATTAAACAACCTCTAGCAGATTAAACAAAGAATGGTTCACAAGTCCATCCTTATTTAACAACATAATCATCCACAAATAGTTAAGCATTTGGCTAGAATTTCATCGTCTTTATTACAACATAGGTTGATGAACCAAGTGCATTATTGTGGTGCCGCTCTACCCATCACATGAATGTTCAACAATCACCAGTAGGGGAAACAAGGGTGAGATAAAAATCTCAAAGCAAACATTTTAACAGGCTAATCAGACTACAAATAAATATACAACATCATTAAAGTATCCATATGTCCACATCCATAATGTGAATCCACATTCATTTACAAGCTAATTAAACTACAAAGATATTAAGCATCAATATCCAATTCTCATAATGAACACAATTATAGCCTCAACCATAGTTACTACCAAAGATAGTAAAATATTAACAACAAAATCTTGATCAATCTGCTTCATATTATTCACCACTACCACTACCAATGACAATAGAGTATTAACATGTTTTACCTCATAACTTTACTATTTCTCACATCCACAACTGCTATCAACGATTACCACAAGAGAGAAGAATCTCATGCCACAATCACAACCTCTACCATACCACAAGGGATAAACCCCATTCCACAACCACAACCACATTACTCATTCCACAAGAGACTCTCATGAGTCAATTTCACATTGCAACTATGAAGTTGCGTTTGATTGCAAAATAAATTCACCTCAATATCTTGCATGAGAATGCAAATGATCTTTCCACAATGTAATGCATATGTATGCTATGCTCCACTGCACCTTTACCCAACAAGGTAAAGGTATGCATCGTCTTCTGACAATGCGATGTTGTACCGGTACGGTCGCGGCTATAAGCGGCGACATCCACAATGCAAATGTCATGATATGTCATGAATGATATGATATGATAATCATAAACCACAAGAATTTAACCACGGAGATCAACAACGTACTCATCATGAATATTTTCTCATAATCCACATGTGTCTCATTAAGCACAATACCAACGTGTCATAAGACCATTACCACATAACCCACACCGATTCACCAAGATCAAAATCAATCGATCTAGATGAAACTCTATCACATAGACCACCACATGATCATCATGAAAATAACCACAATGAATTATCAACATGTCCACCTTGAGTTTATTCTCATATTCGCATTTGGCTCATTACGCGAATTACCACAATACTACCCAAACTCATCCAAACATAGCAATTGATTAATATCTTGCTACCACATTCTTACTTAGAAAACATGTAACCATGGCATATCATTTAACACTACGTCAATCATGCATAGTGCAAGTAGTAAGAAAACGGGTTAAACCGTAGCACAACCGCTACATTTACTTGCCTTCCACGATGCGGCGTTAGCGGCAAAGATGATACTCCTAAACCTGAGGCTTCACCTCCTAAACAAGCAAAATAATTTCAATTAAGACATAATATACTCAGCGCTACTAATCGGCATTCTACATCGCTTACTTGACGACTCAAAACGAGTTTACAAAGCTGAAACTGAAAAACAACGTTTCCTGCCATATACCGTTCCTGGACAGCGGCACGGTAATTGACATAACTCAAGAACAGGAAGTCAAAAAGAGGTAAACCCAATTTCTGTAGATTCTTAACTGAATAATCTACAATACTCTAGTTGACACGATACTCCAATTCGGCCAAAATATTAGGCTAACCATTGTCTGAACTTTCAGTACAGAAACTGCCTACACAAACGAACAGCAAAACTAAAATGACCATAACTTTTAATAGGTAACTCCGAATTGATCGTTCTTTATCAATCTGAAAAGGTTATCGAATTACCTACAATAACCTAGTTGGGTGAACTTTCAGATTCTTCCAATTTCCCTATCATATTTTAGGAAATATCCAGACAGTTTATTCTCGTCAGATTTCTGGCAGCAGATACTAAATCGACCATAACTTTTGACTCAGACCTCGGAATCGAGTGATCTTCGTGGCTACTGAAAGATAACGACATAACCCACAAATCTCTAGGAGATGGAAACTTAAAATTCAGCCTCTAAACATACGAAAAAACCCACGCAAGGTTCTGGACAGAATTGCATCTTCTGCAGCCCAACAATTAACCATCAATTCTAATCGGTTTCGCATCTAATAAGGATTAAACAGCGGGGAGGGCATCTCGTTACCCTTGTAGAACCACTAGGATTCGCTGAACCAAACCCCACACAAACTCTTCTTCTTCTTCTTCTCCTTCTTCTCCTTCTTCTCCTTCTTTTCTCCCTCTCTTTCTTCTTCCTTGCGCAAGGGGCAGCACCTTGGGATAGGGGAGGTGCAGGGGGACAGCACCTTGGGAGAGGGGAGGTGCAAGGGGGAGGAGAGGGTTCGGCCAAGAGGAGGAGGAGGGGCGCTGCTAGAGGAGGAGGAAAAAGGGGAAATGGGTGGGGGGGCGGCTAGGGTTTGGGGAGGGTGGCCCTCCCCCCCTTTGGCCGGCCACCACTAGGAGATGGGCCAAGGCCCAGCCCAAAAGGAAGCAAAACAACAGAAAAGCCCCTCTCTAAGCCGGATTTGACGAAAAAAAGAAAATAAAACTTCCCCGATTAAATTATTCTCTACCGATTAAATTTAATTAACCCGATTCTTGACTTCTCACACTTCCGGAGTATTACACTCTTCCCACCTTAAAAGGATTCGCCCTCGAATCCTACTCTACAGACCACAAAGAGAAGAACAACAAGCAAAAAGCAACCCAAACTAGGAGTACTCACCAGCCTCGAAGAGCTCGGGGTACTTCTTTCGCAAATGATCCTCCAACTCCCACGTAGCCTCTCTCTCAGACTGATTCGTCCAAAGGACCTTCACATACTTGATGGTCTTATTCCTCAAGACCCGCTCCAACGTGTCTAAGATACGAACTGGCCGACTCTCCACAGTGAGATCCTGCTCCACTGTGACTGTTCCAGTCAATCTTGTGTTCGGATCCATAAGAATTTCCTCAAGATAGACACATGGAAAACATTGTGCCCATCACTCAAAGAGTTTGGCAACTACAACCGATAAGCCAAACTACCCACCCGAGCAACCACTGGAAAAGTACCGATGTACCACGGGCTAAGCTTCCCGGTGGTACCAAAATGAACAATACCCTTGGTTGGAGACACCCAAAGGAGCACAAGGCTTCCCACCGCAAACTCAATTCTCGCAAACGAACATCCGCATAATTCTTTTGTCGGCCTGAGCAACAATGAGTCCTGCCATTTTGGCAAAATTTCCCTCAATAACTATTAAGACCACTTTCTCAAACCATTCTCTTTCTTAAAACATTTTTCTCTTATTAAATATACTCGGGATAACCCAATATACCCCTTTTAAAGAATTTGATCACAAATTCCACTCACATCATTCTACTAGAGCACAACGGTATCTATTGCAAAGAACCCGACAATGGATGAGTAAAGAACTCTCAAGCATCACACTAGCAACCACTTTCCATCAAAGGACCACGATCCAAAACAAAAGATTCACCACAAAATATTTCTACTCAAGTAGACAATTGGAGAACCACACCACATAAGCTAAGAGTGAAAACAAATCACTCGAGCAGACCAAAACAATCAATTTCTTTTCCTAATCGGAAAAGACTACGATCAACATACGTCAACTCAAAATGCAAATGGTCTCGCCATAAACACACAGCATAAACAAGAATCAAGAGAGCATCGCACTACTTGATATAACAATAATTTCCCAATTCATTTCTTTTAATAATTTAACTTCCTTAAACCAAGGATTTTCAAATCATTACCCAACACACCACTCATTTAACTCAAGTTGGCCACCTCAACAATTAGCTCAATTGAGTACATCATCTACACCATTGTAGATAGACTCTCCTGGCCCCACAAATCATACTCTAACCCAAAACCACGACCAACAAAAGGCTTCGCAACCCACAACAATTACCATGTTCTTAGAAGAAGAGGTAAGAAGAAATAAATTCCAGCATACAGAAAATGGTTATCATCACAATAGCCAAAAGACCAAAAGAATAACAAATAGCAATGAGGTTGGAAAAACACAAGATAAGATCATCTGTACCTCAAATACTTCTAGTACAACTTTTCCTTTCAATAAGAAGCAATTTTCTTTGATTACAACATCCCGCCATTTCCAACAAAGGATGCTTGAAGACCACAACACAAGATTCAAATAAAACCAATAAGATCAATCAACACGTCGCTTTACTCAGAGCAACATCGACTATGACACAAGTCATAAGGTCCAAAATGATTCCAACCGTAAATCTCACACCCTTCAATGCAATTAGTATTATGGAATTAACAAACTCCTTTATTTTTAAAACATTCAACACCATAATCACAACTACATGCTATCGGTTGTATTCACAACAAGATAAACGTTCTTTACAAAAAAAATCATCATATCGTCCCACTCCTTCATATTTTTCCAAAGGAACACCATTAATCACTTCATCATGTTCTTATTATCCAAATAAGATTCCAACTACTTAATCTAGTTAAAACTAGTGCATAAGCCATCATATTAAATCAAACTCTTTAACAAGATGATATTAGAACATAACAACCTCACAAAACATGCTAGTATGAATCTCTTATTAGATTCCATACATTTATCTCATCTTGATGCTCAACTCTAGTTTAGCAACAAGTAAATACACTCTAGCCATTGTTGTCGATAATTGATTATTAATTTTTATCAGACATAGCATTAATGATCCTATCTCTAATTTGCAATCACAAAGACAATAAAGAGCACGATTCGATACTCCACCTTATGTTAAGATATTAAAACAAAATAACTTTAAACATCAATAATACCACTTTATAAGACAAGATTCCGCAAGTCAATACATCCACCTTCATCCATTTCTTTATACATAATTCAACAATTTAGCATGGTAAAAGTTACATAACTTTATGATTGTACATGCTCATCAAGTATGTAAAGAGAGAACATAATTAAGGTTAATCTTATTAAGGCAATATTCCAACACCTCCTTACTTGACCATCCCGAATGGTCACATTAATTACTTAAGATCAATCAATCCAATCTATCCAACAAGTTGGGAAAATTAAACAACTACAATAGTCAATACAATTGTTTTCATAATCCTTAATAAATGCATGAGTTCTACACATGTATCGCTAAATTCTTAGCCACAAATCTTCAAGAAACTACAACAGGACAACATCATATTAATCAACTTCACTTCTAAAGATGTTAGTAGGAATTAATGATGTACCACACTAACTTTTCAACTTGATAATTCACAATCTATCAATTATTTAGATAATTACCACCTACTACTTAAACACAACAAAACAACATAAAGGATTTTAACACTCCTTCTAGGAGAAAATCAAACTTCAAAAGTCGAAATAACTCGGAAGAAAAGCATAGAGCCAACGCTTCCACAAGTTAATGAACTTCCCACGTAAGCTTTGATTCTCTCTCAAAATATCAAGCGAAATACAAGAGTCATGTTTTCCGGCAAGAAAGATGGAACAACGCGAAAAAATACCGCCTCTCCAAAAGCACTGCTCACGGCGATCAAACAACCCATCAATCGAGAAAGAAACAATACTTGGCCTCAAGAACAATTGGAGGACTAGTGACACCCAACAAGCGCAATAAGCGGCTAACCCGAGAGAAAAATCATTAAGCGCAATAGGCCAGAATCGCCAACATCAATTCAAGGAGGATAACACTTTTCTAAGAAACTTACCCATGACATCCGCAACTAAGTTACAGAGGTAATCTGCATCAATATCCTGTACCACGAATGGGGTATAAGCGGCAATGCCCAAGGCAACGAACAGCAAACCCTACCTCTTATCATTGACTATCCTTACTCATAGCAGTCATAGAAACAACACATAAACATACGGGATTATCTCATAGCATGAATAATCAATATAACATGTCAAAGCACGAATGCAATGCTTGACCCATCCCATCCTAACTGTGCCCCGTTGTGTCAATTTAATATTTTTAATTACCACGGACCTAAAGCCCGCTCGATACCAACTGTAACACCCGAGGATCCACATTACCTTGGAATGCTACTTAACCACTCTACAGCTAGCCAATAATTTCAAGACAAAATTAATTCGGCGGCAACTCTAGACAAGAAGCACTAAGCGGAAGCATAAACAACTAAGGGAATAAAGATGACGGTAACAAGTTCAATAATTAAACAACCTCTCGCAGATTAAACAAAGAATGGTTCACAAGTCCATCCTTATTTAACAACATAATCATCCACAAATAGTTAAGCATTTGGCTAGAATTTCATCGTCTTTATTACAACATAGGTTGATGAACCAAGTGCATTATTGTGGTGCCGCTCTACCCATCCATGAATGTTCAACAATCACACAGGGGGAAACAAGGGTGAGATAAAAATCTCAAGCAAGCAAATCATTTAACAGGCTAATCAGACTACAAATAAATATACAACATCATTAAAGTATCCATATGTCCACATCCATAATGTGAATCCACATTCATTTACAAGCTAATTAAACTACAAAGATATTAAGCATCAATATCCAATTCTCATAATGAACACAATTATAGCCTCAACCATAGTTACTACCAAAGATAGTAAAATATTAACAACAAAATCTTGATCAATTGCTTCATATTATTCACCACTACCACTACCAATGACAATAGAGTATTAACATGTTTTACCTCATAACTTTACTATTTCTCACATCCACAATGCTATCAACGATTACCACAAGAGAAAGAATCTCATGCCACAATCACAACCTCTACCATACCACAAGGGATAAACCCCATTCCACAACCACAACCACATTACTCATTCCACAAGAGACTCTCATGAGTCAATTTCCACATTGCAACTATGAAGTTGCGTTTGATTGCAAAATAAATTCACCTCAATATCTTGCATGAGAATGCAAATGATCTTTCCACAATGTAATGCATATGTATGCTATGCTCCACTGCACCTTTACCCAACAAGGTAAAGGTATGCATCGTCTTCTGACAATGCGATGTTGTACCCGATCTGATCGCGGCTATAAGCGGCGACATCCACAATGCAAATGTCATGATATGTCATGAATGATATGATATGATAATCATAAACCACAAGAATTTAACCACGGAGATCAACAACGTACTCATCATGAATATTTTCTCATAATCCACATGTGTCTCATTAAGCACAATACCAGCGTGTCATAAGACCATTACCACATAACCCACACCCGATTCACCAAGATCAAAATCAATCGATCTAGATGAAACTCTATCACATAGACCACCACATGATCATCATGAAAATAACCACAATGAATTATCAACATGTCCACCTTGAGTTTATTCTCATATTCCGCATTTGGCTCATTACGCGAATTACCACAATACTACCCAAACTCATCCAAACATAGCAATTGATTAATATCTTGCTACCACATTCTTACTTAGAAAACATGTAACCATGGCATATCATTTAACACTCGTCAATCATGCATAGTGCAAGTAGTAAGAAAAAGCGGGTTAAACCGTAGCACAACCGCTACATTTACTTGCCTTCCACGATGCGTACGTTAGCGGCAAAGATGATACTCCTAAACCTGAGGCTTCACCTCCTAATCAAGCAAAATAATTTCAATTAAGACATAATATACTCAGCGCTACTAATCGGCATTCTACATCGCTTACTTGACGACTCAAAGCGAGTTTACAAAGCTGAAACTGAAAAACAACGTTTCCTGCCATATACCGTTCCTGGACAGCGCGGTAATTGACATAACTCAAGAACAGGAAGTCAAAAGAGGTAAACCCAATTTCTGTAGATTCTTAACTGAATAATCTACAATACTCTAGTTGACACGATACTCCAATTCGGCCAAAATATTAGGCTAACCATTGTCTGAACTTTCAGTACAGAAACTGCCTACACAAACGAACAGCAAAACTAAAATGACCATAACTTTTAATAGGTAACTCCGAATTGATCGTTCTTTATCAATCTGAAAAGGTTATCGAATTACCTACAATAACCTAGTTGGGTGAACTTTCAGATTCTTCCAATTTCCCTATCATATTTTAGGAAATATCCAGACAGTTTATTCTCGTCAGATTTCTGGCAGCAGATACTAAATCGACCATAACTTTTGACTCAGACCTCGGAATTGAGTGATCTTCGCGGCTACTAAAAGATAACGACATAACCCACAAATCTCTAGGAGATGGAAACTTAAAATTCAGCCTTTAAACATACGAAAAAACCCACGCAAGGTTCTGGACAGAATTGCATCTTCTGCAGCCCAACAATTAACCATCAATTCTAATCGGTTTCGCATCTAATAAGGATTAAACAGCGGGGAGGGCATCTCGTTACCCTTGTAGAACCACTAGGATTCGCTGAACCAAACCCCACACAAACTCTTCTTCTTCTTCTTCTCCTTCTTCTCCTTCTTCTCCTTCTTTTCTCCCTCTCTTTCTTCTTCCTTGCAAGGCAGCACCTTGGGATAGGGGAGGTGCAGGGGGACAGCACCTTGGGAGAGGGGAGGTGCAAGGGGGAGGAGAGGATTCGGCCAAGAGGAGGAGGAGGGGGCGGCTGCTAGAGGGAGGAGGAAAAAGGGGGAAAGGGAGGGGGGCGGCTAGGGTTTGGGGAGGGTGGCCCTCCCCCCCCTTTGGCCGGCCACCACTAGGAGATGGGCCAAGGCCCAGCCCAAAAGGAAGCAAAACAACAGAAAAGCCCCTCTCTAAGCCGGTTTGTGAAAAAAAAAATAAAACTTCCCGATTAAATTATTCTCTCCGATTAAATTTAATTAACCCGATTCTTGACTTCTCACACTTCCGGAGTATTACACCTTGAGCTTTAGTCGGTAACCTTGAGCACACAAAATTTTCTATAACTTTTTGTTTCAGCTTTTCTGCTATGTTTAATTGCAAAATTAAAAATGAAAGCAAAAAAAAAAATGATTTAGACTTGGGCACAATGGTAAGATTGGTGTGATCTGTTGGGTGTGATTGGAAAGGTGCCCAGTCGATTAAGGACCGAGTTACTTGCGCCACCGTCTGAGCATTTTGCGTGCTAACCACACTAGAGTATATGGGACCTCTCTTGACCTAGTACTTTGGCGTGTATTGGCTCAGGTCGCAGGAGGTCGCAGGAGGGATGGAGGTGGGAGCATGGTAGTTGTCCAAAAGCTTTATCACGAGTGGGTAGTTGCCTTTTCGGCTTTACCATGTAGCGTATGGATTTCTATCCATACGAGCGGCTCGTAGTTAATACACAATATTGGAAAAAGTCTCGTAGGACTTAGTTGTGCCGCATACCTTCTAAGTGTGCTTGGCTTAAAGGCGATCCAAGTGTGGGTACATTGGTACACCCTGCAGGTTAAAACTATTCGAATTGCCTCGTCCTAGGTTATGGACACGCTCGGATCGCCCCAAGAACTAGACTACAACTTTTAAATTAAAACTTGATGGGTGGTACGAATCGGGGATTAGGTGCTATGTTGTGGTGACTATTGGGATAGTCACTTCTAGGTGGTTACTTGTATCTATTTTTATTTCGTAGTTATCTCAACATTAAAAATGAATTGCAAACTTGCCTTTAAACTGTATTATATTATTGCAAATGAAAATTGGCTTTATGCAAATGGAACATATGGCCTCCATCAAACAAGCCTGCATGTAGCATATGAACAGGTCTGCTAGTTCACACGTTAGTCTTGCGGGTACAAAGACAATGTTTGTACTCAGGTGCTTTGCTTAATGTTTTTGTTGTAGAGGAAGAAGGTGAGCCCCAAGGGCCTCACTTCTGTGAGCTGTGTTGCCGTTTCGTGGACGACTAGACTTGGCGGTCCGGTCAGATGCCTTGTGGGTTGAAGGCACACTGATTGGCTTTGTTTATAGCCATCTTATGGCACTTTTGCTTCCGCTGTCTTCTTTCTGTTATTTGTGTATCTTGTGGCCTGTCGGCCTATGTCTGTAATAACTCTACTATTTGTTTATCTTCCGTTTGGTAGTGTGGTGTTTGGACTCTATGTTTGGAATGGAGTTGATGTCTAATTTTGTAGCGAGGTGTGTATACTGCTTTCTGGGAAGTATACATATCTCGAGGATCAGTTTATTTGATTTGTGATGTTAGGACCAGGTGGTTGGTTAAGCATTACAAGCCAAATAAACTGGGGTCCTCACATGCCTCCGGGAATAAACCACCACCTGAACATATTTATAACGCACGCTAAGATAACAGTAATAGGCCAAACAACTATAAGAGTAAACGCGAACTCGCAATAGTTCCTTTAGCGCGAACCCTACCCCAATTTCTAAGTGTTATTCTGTCCCCTCTGTGGACAGTCACGTTCTAAAATTCATAACTTTTAGTACAGAGGTCCAAATGAGGTGTTCTTGGCCTCTAATTAAAGCTTAACAAAATCTCCATGTAAACCTAGTTGGTGAGTCCTCCTGATTCAGTCATCTAATAACCCTATCGAGCTAATTATCATAACAACAAATTCACGTCAGGTTTTTTGGACAGGTCACTAAAACTATCATAACTTTTGCTAAAAAAGTCCAAACCTTGCGTTCTTTATCTCTCTGGAAAGGTATGGAAATTACCTACATTTTTCGTTATAACGAGATCCTCTGATTTCAACTTTAACTAACAGTTTTATCCAGTTTCCTACAATCTGCCCGAAAGCTGGCAGATCAGCAGGACAGCGATACTTAAAAATTCATAACTCCCAGACCGTTAATCGGATTTGGGCGTTCTTGGTGGCCACTGAAATCTAAGAACATTATCTACAAAACTCTAGGAGATCAAAACTCCTAATTCGGCCTCTAAACACACGAAACTGACCGCGCAATAATCTGGGCAGAACACGATCTATTAAACCGACGCAAATCAATCTACCAAACGACATCAACCTCAACCACTACGCATCAACCCACAAAGAATACGTGACGTTACCCTTGTAGAATGGTAGCAAGATGAAGAATTGGCCCTGTGAAGATGATCTCCTCTCCTTTCTTCACTTGATCGGCAAAGAAAGAGCACCGACGGCGAGGAAGGAGGCACCAAAGAAGGATGGGGTTGCTTGGGGAGGAGGGGTGGTTCTTGTGGCGGTGGCGGCATCGTAGCAGTGCAAGCTACAGTAACCCTAGGGTTTTGACTACCCTAATGGGCCAAGACTATGGGCCTTTGGCCCAGATTTAATCCCCTTCAAGAGAAATTCTAAAATCCTTTTTAAATCTCAAAAACGCAGTTGAAATTCAAATAACTCTCTCCAGTTAATTCTTTCTAATACTTTTGGGGTATTACATTCTACCCCCTAAAGCAGTCGACCTCGAATTCTAATCTTGCTTAACTTGCTAACGTCACCACTTACCCATCGTGAACAAACCGGATCGCTCGTGCATGTGAGACTCTAATTAACAAGTTGCTTCCCTCTCGGACTTATGGGATCACATCACCTTGACGGATACCAACATTTTTCACCTCAACACTAGTCTCGATCTTTACTAGTACGCTCAACACACGGGTCTCGAAGGTAAGGTCTTACTCGTTGGCCAACCGCTCTAACAAAATATCAAGCTCCGGACCTGTCATGTACTACCTCTGCACCAGAATATACAAGACATTACTCGAGGCGGTCCTAGCGATGTGCAAACCTACAAATTCCCGCAGCTATAAGGAACCTATCCAACACACCTTTGGTTATACTTCCTTTTCGCATCAAGTACACGTCTGCACAAAATACATGAAACTCTTGTTCCAACTCTCGATCGATCACTTTACCTATGCAAGCAAAGATCTCCTTTAACAAGGGTCGCACAAAGAACTCATCTACCAGCTCACTTATCCGAAAAACTCAACTGAAATCAAAGGAGACATAATGCATCCAACTCAAAAACCAACTTCTCTTTGAAGAGCCCAATCCAAAAAACAATGGATTTATCATGAAAACTTTTCTACCTTTCAAGTAGGCAGTTTAGAAATAAATGCCACAAAAGCCAAAAGCGAAATCACTCGAATAACCAGATTAACCTTTTTTTAACTGTAAAGAACCACATATACCGATAAGAACCAACTCAATTTGTAATTGTCATCTGTCATAACACATAGTTCAAATAAGAACTAAGAGAATATCTCACTATCCAAGATCACACCCTTTTCCACAATTTTTCTTTTAAGAATTTAAGTTTCTCTTAAACCATAAGATCCCAAATCATCGGATAACACATTAACTTATTTCTCTTAAATTGGCAACCTCAAGCGATGTTCAAATTAACACAAAATCCACATTTATGCGTGGAAACTCCTGCAACCCACAATATCACACTCTAGCCAACTTCTCTACCACAGGAATTACTTTGACAAGTAAATCCCAACACATCTCAATATAGATTTCCGCCACAATCACATCACCTCAATCTTTTAAGGATAATCAACTTGAAATTCACCACATCCACTCTCATTTACTACTTCCAAAGGATTCTTTCAGAGATCACCATAACTCTTGGAACCTAATCCCGGGAAACCAAGATGCTAGCATAAAAATGCAAAGCCCAATTCAACCTCTAAGACTCTTACAATGAACTTCTGGTATACTTGAGAGGTAACCCTCAGATCTGATGACTAAAATTTTCACACCGCTCAACCAAAACCTCAGTCGTTAATTTCAACATTCCTCACAAATCAAGTAACCACCTAAGGCGATTCGTTTCATCAATCTTAGACCTTATCTAACCCACACCAATCAAATGCGGCTACTCGACTACAATGTACCCATAATGACACAATACCCTCACTGATTGACCAAGATTTAAACATAATCAATTACTAACGTCGATTAATGAATATATTCTTGATCAAGCTATCCTTAGAGATAATCTAACTCCCATTGGGTTACTTACTGAGGTCGATTCACACTTGACAATAACTCAACAATCTCTACTATCCCATTAATTAACACGACTATTAGATTTCTCTATACTGCTACTCTCATTAACTACACCATCATGCTACTTCTACACAATCTTACCGAGTACCCAAATGCGATACCTAATAATCTGATCAAAATTTCCATACTTGCTAATTCTAATGTTCTGTCAAAATGAACACAAAATCTTGGACCACATCTCGCTATAGGTCCTACTAGTTGTGACAACGAAATATGTTAACTCCAAAGACAAATATTCTTTTTAACTCAAATCCTCTCCAAAGATTATTCTAATAAATCGATTTATTACTCAATGCCTCTCAGACAACCTGACACCTAAAGGTTCACCAAACCATCTACTAGACCACCACTACCTAGTTGCCAAAACACAACCGAAGAGACGTTGCAATACAGTTCGGTTAACCCTTTCTTAGAAGAAGAGACAAATAAGAAAAAATTTCAGCACAAAAAAAATGTTACCACTCACAGTAGTTACAAGTTCACGAGAAACAATCAGATAATGATGTTCTCGGAAAACAAAAGATAAGATCAAAGTTGAGGGCACACGTCCCACAAGCAGAGAACATCAAACCTCAAACGAGAATAAAACATTGCTTTTGGAAATTCGGGAAAAAAAACTCTTATGGGCAAGAACAAAACTTTACTTCAATCTCAAATACTTCTACTCTACTCGACTTTCATTGGTTACAGCATCACCATGCCAATTCCGACAAAAAGATATTTGAAGACCACAACCCATAAACCACTTAGGAACTAATAAAACTCTCAAAATGTCACTTTGCTCTAAACAAATTCAGCTACCACATCAACATGAGGTCTGAAAGATCCCAAACGTGACCTAGAAACATATTCACTTAATCAACATCAGGCGAGCGATCCAATTCCTTTATACAGAACATTCAATATTATCATCATAATCCCTTACTGACAATCACACTAACAATAAAACAGTACACTCTTAGCGAGACTCATCCTAGCCTCTTATCCCATCATAAACCTCTTCAAAAGAAACACAAGCCAAAAGGTTAGAACAAACCTCTTTTAACCAGATTATGCTATCACATAATAATTTCGTAAAGCATACTATGAGAGATCACTTATTCATTCATCCACTCAACCATAAGTGTTGCTCAACACCCACTTCAACTATCATTGACAATTCTATTTATCATGTATGCAAATGGAGTCCTCTTTGCTATTTATTGTCACATGTCTATTTATAAACACGAGTCAACATTCCACTTTATGCTCGAGTTTAATTAAAGATTTAATAACGTCATCTACTTTAATCATCGGGTTTCACAAGGTACTACCTCAACATCCATCTAATTAGATATACATGTTTCAATCTAGCAATTATGTATGATCATCAAGTAGCAGTTTATGAAAATCTCGGATTAATATCCTCTAAGGCATTGTTCAACCACATCCTTAACATAATCATCACTAAAGGGTAGACAAATCCTTGAGATACTTTACTCGAATTATCCGATAAATATATCAAATTCCACAATCTTAATGATCGACCAAAGCATCAATATACCACACCTCTTAATAAGTCTTGGATTCCTAGTAGGAATGGTCATACCATTTAAACAAGTTCATCTTGTAACGACTCTATGACAACATCAAGCTTATCAACTTCACTTCCAACGATCTTGGTTAAGACCGATTACGCACCACATTATAAACCCAACTTGATAACTCATACATTATCAATCTATCCTTTATGCTTAAAACCTATCACAAAATACAACAAAACATCTCAAAAGAGTTTTGACACTTTCCTTCCCAAAGAAGAGGCACTAAACTTCAATATTCCAACTACTCTAAAAGAAGTGCGTAAAGTCAAAACGTACTTCAAAGAAGTTTGTAAATGATACTTTCCATTATCTAAAACACCAAACAAATAAACGGGTCAAGTTTGCCAACAAAAAAGGTAGAACTCCCATGACAAGGAACAATATTACCAATGACAACATTTACAAGTAGCAAGAATAGCCCAAGAGTCAGAAAAGACAACATTTGCTCTATAAAACAAATACAAACCAATTGAAATCCATCAACTTGTAATACCCCGAATGTTTCTACGGAAGGAGAGTAAACGAAAAAGGGGGTTTTCTGTAATACTCCAACTTATTGTAATGAAGGAAGCAGTGAAAAAAGAAATTAAACTTTAGACGAGGGAAAATCTGCAATTCTTTGACAACCTGGGCTTCGGGCTTTGGCCTAGGAGGCCCATGAGGGGCCGGCCACTAATAAAAGGAGGGGGAAACCCTAGCCCACCACTGTAGCACGCATTGCTACAGTGTTTCGCCGCCCTTCTGAGTGCCGCTACAGGCGCGCCCTCCTTGCACTCCGTTGCTCTCTCTTGGTGGTGCTCTCCCATTGCTGTCGGCCATGAAGAAAGGTGGAGGGAGAGAGGAGAAGAAGAGGAGATGAGCATCTAGCGGGGGTATTTCAGCGAACGCAGCGTGTCTCCAAGGGTAACGATTGCGGTTGTTGTTGTTTGATTAGTCGCGAAGTGAAACCGATTAAATTTGATTAGATCAAAGTCTGTCTGTTGGAAATTCAATTTTGTCCAGTAGTTTGCGCGGCTGTTTTCGCAATCTTAGAGGCCGAATCAGAGGATCCCATCTCCTAGAGTATTGTAGGTTTTGTTCTTAGCTTTCGGTGGCCGCCAAGAACAGTAAATTCCGACTTTCGAGTCAAAAGTTATGATAGATTTATTATCTGCTGTCCAGAATCCTGACGAGAATTAGCAGTCTCTGTATAGGTTGATATATGGCCTAGTTAGAGGGTGATTCAGAGGTCTTGCCCATAACAAATTTTGAAGGTGATATCACTAGCTTTCAGGATTGATAAAGAACACCTCATTTGGATTTATAGATCAAAAGTTATGCACTTTTCATTGTGACTGTCCAGATTGTAGGGCAGTCTGTCCAGATTGTATGTCAGTTTCTATCTTTAGTTTTGACCCGTGTGCCACTTTTTGTTAAAGGCAAATTATGAATGTCGTGCCAACTAGGTTATTGTAGATAATTTCATGACCTTTTCAGATTGTTAAAGAACACTCAATTCGGTGTTGTAGTTTAAAAGTTATGGACGTTTTAGCTCTGCTGTTCTATTTGCTCAGTCAGATTCTATTCTGCTGTTTCGTTTGACAGTTAGCAATTTAGTTTGGCTGAATTGGGTTATCTCGTCAACTACAAAGTTGTAGATATATTTGTTAAGATCGTGTAGGATCTGGGCTCATCTCTTTTGGAGTCCCAGATCATTAGTTTTGGTCTTTACCGTGCTGCTGTCCAGATGGGATTCCATGTTGCTGCTGGAATTTCAGATTTGGGTTATGACTATGTTTTGGGTGTGCAAGAGGGTATTGTAGAATATTAATTCATGTTGGGCTCTATGTTGTTCTTATTTCGGTTACTTAATTGTTTAGGCCGCGAGGCTACGGGTTTGGGAGCGCCATCGTTGCCTGCTAACGCCGCGTAACGCGGAAGGCAAGTACTTTGTTGATTTTAAGTCTTTGTGATTGTGAGTGTTTACATGAATATAATGTGACATATTGTGTTACCCGAGATCTTTGAACTGGTTATGTTCTTTCATTATGTGGATTATATCTTGAGAGATGGTATTATCCTGTTCATGTTCATATCATGCATCCTTTTATTCATGTTATGTCCACGGGAGTGGATTGTAAGTCCCACCATTCCAATGTGGGCGATTTGGACATTGTCATGTCCGTCCACGAGTGGATTGAAAGACCCATAAATTCCAGTATGGGCACGTAAGACCCATAAATTCCGGTATGGGCAGCTTTGGACACCTATATGAAACGTTCTTCATATAGGACTTGGATCCCGCACTTTTGTTAAGGTGCGGGCTTAAGTGAACACCGACGGTGTGTCACTCGCTATACCTGCAGTATAAGCATGTGTGCAGTCCATCCTTGAGTACATTCATTCATGACATGCATTCCTAAGTTTTCATTCGATGTATGCTCATATTCTCTTATGATGATGACTTGTTCATATGTGTGTTATGTCCCTTTATCTTTGTACTTGAGTCGTGGACTCACTCTTGCGTTGTTTGTTTATTTTGGGTAACCCCGATGTTGGCTCACTTGGGAGGAGTAGACACACACTACTTGTTCACATCATCCAATTCATGTTCAAGATTAAATTTAGTTCTATTTACATTCGTAAATGATGAACTGTAATAATAAATTTATAATTGGTGAAGGAAGGATACCTTCTCCACATTGAGTTTGAATTATTATCGCATGTGAACTTTCATTATCAATGAACTGAAATAAATAGATTAGATGGTGAAGGAAGGATACCTTCATCATGTCTTGGTTGTTTTGATACTATCATTAGTTGATTTTATTCAAATTCTTCCGCATTATGGATGTATGTTAGATGTTTTAGGTGACATCTTGGCTTCCAGAATAGCCGTGGTGTTACGGTTGGTATCGAGCGGGCTTTAGGTCCGTGGTAATTAAGATATTAAAATGACACACTGTGCACAGTAGGTGGGGTTTGGGTAATCCAGATATCCGTATTTCTAGTGATGTGATTCATCATGTTGAACTGTTCTTGAATTGCTTCCGTACTATCATTCTTGTGGTTAATCTATGATCTCTTGTGATATTCAATATCTATGAACTAATTTTATGATTGTCATGAGATGATCATGTATATTCATAATGGAGTATTTTGGTGAAGCGTGTTGTTAATGGATGATAAGAAGTGGGGTCGTGGTTGTTACTCGGAATTCACGAGTTACACCATCGTGCATAACGTGGTTAGAGGAGTAGTTACCCCAAGTACCATAGTTTGGTGTTAAGCGTGAGTTGCTTTAGAAAGTTGTTCTCTTTCTTGATTTACGAATTTGGCAATTCTTGTCCTATGGTGGTTGATGAATTTCTCTGGGTTTGTGGTTCATGATAGTTTATGGTTTTCAATAGATCCTCTTGGCTCTCTGAAACAAATATTGCTTTTCAACCGTTGAGTTGCTTTTACCACTTGTGGTCGTTGTCAATTGACAAGATTGATGTTTTCATGGTTGCTCCTTCTTTCTCATTGAAAAGAATGACTCATTTACTCGTTTGATAGCTTGGTTAGTGAGAGTTTTCCATTGTAAGTTCGTTTGCATGGGAAAGCTTTGGCTTTATGCGTTTCTTTTGGATTACTTGAGCGTTGAGGTTTGAAGTCTCTCTTTTCTGTAGTAAGGTGTTAGAATCCTTTTGTGATGTCTTGCCATGCTTAAAATGAGAAGTTATAACTAAGCGAATAAATTGTTACGATATGAGTTACCAAGTTGGGTTATTAGCATGGTGCAAATCAATTATTCTTAACTACCATCCATGAAAGTGAAATTGATTAATTTGAAATGTCCTTGTATTTCATACATGGTGTATGTCAAATAAAGATTGTCCATATCCGTTCGAACCTATAGATCTTACGTAAGAGCTAGATTTGTCTATTTCTGGTATGCTAAAATTGTTGAAACTTGCATAAAGGACCGGATAGGTGTTTGGTGTATCGATTAGTGAAACCTTGTTTATAGAAAATTATGTTAGTGAATCTTTAATCATGTTTTGAAATTATTTCGAACAAAGGTGAAATGTGAATCTATGTTTACATATGGTTATGTGATTGCAAATGGAATTAGTCTTGTATGTACACACATGATTAATACCATCATCGATTATTAATGGCTTGAAGAAGGTGCTAAGCAACACCAATAGTTGAGTAGATTAATTTCGTAAGTAGTCTTTGCTTTAGTGCCTTGTGATATTGATATTGCTTAGCATAATCTTGTTATAATAAATTTGTTTCAACCTTGTGGTTTGTATTCCCTTTGGGAAGTTTTAGGATGGAGTAATAAAGTTTGATGATTCTCGATACTAGTGTATGTTGTCGATGTTATTAACTCGTCAAAATGTGAGAATGAGGTTAATTCTAGTAGTAATTTGATCACCTATGGTGATATTCTCTAAATGGTCAAATTTCAAGTTTTATGTTCATGATCTTTTGAGGGTTCGGGCTTTTATGTAGTAAATGAAGTTTATCGAGTCACGTTATGTTGCAAAGTTATAATGGTTCTTGATGATGCAAGCTGCTTCGATTTTGAATACTTATTTGTTCTTATCTGTTAAGATTCGATATTCTCTTCTTGTGAGGCTTATGCTTTCAGCTGTGGACTTCACTTATGTTCTATAAGTTCATTGCTTAATTGGTTTCTTCTTTGGTCCCGTGTTGGTCTGAGTGGTAGATGAGTTTTCTAGTTGGTGAAAGTCGTTTCTATTTGTCTCTTCTTTTGAGAAAGAATCAACCCATTCTTTTCACGTGGGTCTTTCAAGTGTTTTCTAATTGTTGTTGTGAAATTGATGTTAATACCCATAGTAAATTTGATCGCCTTTGGTCATATCGTTCGGATGAGCATATTTCAAGTTTAGCTTTCGTGATATTTTCTTTGAGCTATTGAATCAATTGGTAGCTGAAATTATTTTAAATAAATTGAGGTATTGAATTGTCTTGTTGCTTCTTAAGAGATTCATGTGATTGAATCTTAACGGATTTGGTTTGAGTTGGCAGCGTGAAGTGGAATTAAAGAAAATTATGTTGGTTCCTTAAAGGAGATTAATCTGCTTGCTTTTCATGAAATCCGTAATTGGAAAAGTTTTGAGTTTGGTGATTGAGATTATTTGGATCTCATGTTTCTTGTGTAGTTGAGCGGTTCGAACAAATATGACGTATTGAAGAATTTCATTGGTTCTTAATTAGTCCTTGTGGTTTGGACTAAAGATCTTATCTTATGCGTTGTGGCAAGCGATGTTAGTCAAAGAATTAATTTAGGTGTTAAGGAAAGAGGCGGTAGGAATATTTGAGAATTTGAGTCCAGTTTTGTAACTTGTAGTTATTCGAATTGTTCATAAACTTTTTTGCTCTTTTCACTCAAGAGTTGTCGAGTTTCAATCGCAATGTTATTTTTTCTCTTATTAGTGGTTATTTGCTATTCCCTTTTGAGGATCATGCCCTCATTTGTGAACTCAACTTTCGTTTTTCCATATCTTCATTATCAGATTATTTCTTTTGGTTTCGTGCTCACTGTGAGCAGCAACATTTTCCTGTGTGGTGAAACTTGCCCTTGTTCGCCTCTTTCTTTTGAGAAAGGATCAACAATTTTGTGTTGCAAAGTTTTACAAAGTGTAAGTTGTCAATTGTTTGGTGGTGGTTAAGTGATTGTAGGGGTGAGATTTTTGCTACCAAGCTATTGGAGGAGTAATAGAAGATGAGTTGGTTTTGACCTGAACCTCTTGGAGGAAGTCGATTGAGATGGAATGTATGGCTTCAAGTAAAACGTATAGTGTTCGACTAAGTAGGACCTATGGTATAGTGTAGTTCGAACTTTGGTTCATGTTGAAATGTTGGGGATTATCAAATGTATGAAAACCTTAATTAATTTTATAGAGTAACACAATTGGAAAGTATTGCGATGTTGTGTGAGTGATTCTGATGATGTTAATGAGTGATTATGTCGAATTGTGGGGATGTTAGAGATTTAATCCGATGATTTCACCATGTGTTATAAGAGGAATTCGTTGTAGGGGTCTTGGAGGTTAAATTTGGGCTTTCCATTTTCATGCTAGACTTTTGGTCGCCCAAAGATTTGTGTGTAGAGGAGATAGAAAACTGGAGTATTCTGAGTAGTGGAATGATTGTCGATAGAACCCTTCGATGTAGTTCATGAGCGGGTATCTTGAGGATTACGACGTGTTATTCTTGAAAGTTGGAGGTGATGATGTATTTGGTTTAAGCCTAATTTGAGGATGTTAAATTAAGAGGTTTGAGACCGTGTGGTATGCGATGAATTCGAATTCCAAGGTTGGAGAGATATTTTATTCCAAAAAGTGAAACCAAGGAAAAAGATGTCTTCTTGATTAGTGAAGCATTTTCTTTATTCTCGCATGAGCTTTGTGCTGTTGACCAATGTCTTTCGTAAGTTGAGTTTGACTCAATTTTGGTATGTGTGGTTCTTATCGGTTCGGGAAGAATAAAGGAAGTTTTGATTTGGGCATTTAAAATTATTCCTCCTTTAGTTTTCGTGATGTTTATTCGCAAACTGCCACTTGGAAGGTGGAAAGGTTTTCGTGATGAAATTCCGATTTCTGGATTTGACTCTTTAGTACCGAGCTGGTAACGCTTAGTTGCGATGTGAATCTTCGTTTTCGGATGGGTTTTGTTGGTAAAAGAGTTTGCTTAAAGAGAGTTTTGTCGTATGTTTCGTTAAAGGAGGTGATCCTTGCTTTAGTGAAGAGTTCGATTGAGAGGTGGAACACGAGTTCCGTGTTCTTTGTGCTTGTCGGTGGTTCGGTATCATTGGGAAGGTTAACCCAAGATATATTGGGTTGTTTTAGCTAGTTGGCGTATCGCGGGACTGTCTCGAGTCCTTACGCGAGTCGTAACGTCTTGTATGTTCTCGTGTTGAGTGAGTACAGGAGATCGAGTTTGAGGTTTCGTTTGCGCCGCTGACCATTGAGTGAGATCTTACCTTCGAGTTTTGTCCGATGAGTGTACCGGAAGTACGGGTTGAGTGTTAGATCGGGCGTCGTGTTACGTCGTTGTGTTGTGGTATTTTCAGTCCGAGGAGAGGCTCTGGGGAAGTTGGAGTTTCGCGTGCATGAGCTTTAGCGGTGTTGTTCACAACGTGCGTGGTTACCGTTGTTCGTTCTCGATCGTGATTGTTCTTTCGCTAAGTGTGTTTAGATTCGGTCGAATCTGTTAAGGGGTAGAATGTAATACCCGAATGTTTCTCTGGAAGGAGAGTAAACGAAAAGGGGTTTCTGTAATACTCCAACTTATTGTAATGAAGGAAGCGGTGAAAGAGAAATTAAACTTTAGGCGAGGAAAATCTGCAATTCTTTGACAACTGGGCTTCGGGCTTTGGCCTAGGAGGCCTATGAGGGCCGACCACTAATAAAGGAGGGGGAAACCCTAGCCCACCACTGTAGCACGCATTGCTACAGTGTTTCGCCGCCCTTCTGAGTGCCGCTACGGTCGCGCCTCCTTGCACTCCGTTGCTCTCTCTTGGTGGTGCTCTCCCATTCTTTGTCGGCCATGAAGAAAGGTGGAGGAGAGAGGAGAAGAAGAGGAGATGAGCATCTAGCGGGGTATTTCAGCGAACACGCGTGTCTCCAAGGGTAACGATTGCGGTTGTTGTTGTTTGATTAGTCGTAGAAGTGAAACCGATTAAATTTGATTAGATCAAAGTCTGTCTGTTGGAAATTCAATTTTGTCCAGTAGTTTGCGCGGCTGTTTTCGCAATCTTAGAGGCCGAATCAGAGGATCCCATCTCCTAGAGTATTGTAGGTTTTGTTCTTAGCTTTCGGTGGCCGCCAAGAACAGTAAATTCCGACTTTCGAGTCAAAAGTTATGATAGATTTATTATCTGCTGTCCAGAATCCTGACGAGAATTAGCAGTCTCTGTATAGGTTGATATATGGCCTAGTTAGAGGGTGATTCAGAGGTCTTGCCCATAACAAATTTTGAAGGTGATATCACTAGCTTTCAGGATTGATAAAGAACACCTCATTTGGATTTATAGATCAAAAGTTATGCACTTTTCATTGTGACTGTCCAGATTGTAGGGCAGTCTGTCCAGATTGTATGTCAGTTTCTATCTTTAGTTTTGACCCGTGTGCCACTTTTTGTTAAAGGCAAATTATGAATGTCATGCCAACTAGGTTATTGTAGATAATTTCATGACCTTTTCAGATTGTTAAAGAACACTCAATTCGGAGTTGTAGTTTAAAAGTTATGGACGTTTTAGCTCTGCTGTTCTATTTGCTCAGTCAGATTCTGTTCTGCTGTTTCGTTTGACAGTTAGCAATTTAGTTTGGCCGAATTGGGTTATCTCGTCAACTACAAAGTTGTAGATATATTTGTTAAGATCGTGTAGGATCTGGGCTCATCTCTTTTGGAGTCCCAGATCATTAGTTTTGGTCTTTACCGTGCTGCTGTCCAGATGGGATTCCATGTTGCTGCTGGAATTTCAGATTTGGGTTATGACTATGTTTTGGGTGTGCAAGAGGGTATTGTAGAATATTAATTCATGTTGGGCTCTATGTTGTTCTTATTTGGTTACTTAATTGTTTAGGCCGCGAGGCTACGGGTTTAGGAGCGCCATCGTTGCTGCTAACTGCGTAACGCCGGA
This sequence comes from Ampelocalamus luodianensis, assembly GCA_036346255.1. Classification (NCBI taxonomy): domain Eukaryota; kingdom Viridiplantae; phylum Streptophyta; class Magnoliopsida; order Poales; family Poaceae; genus Ampelocalamus; species Ampelocalamus luodianensis. Next base: position 68,157,418 of record CM070621.1, on the reverse strand, counting down.
AGGCAAGTACTTTGTTGATTTTAAGTCTGTGATTGTGAGTGTTTACATGAATATAATGTGACATATTGTGTTACCCGAGATCTTTGAACTGGTTATGTCCTTTCATTATGTGGAGTATATACTTGAGAGATGGTATTATCCTGTTCATGTTCATATCATGCATCCTTTTATTCATGTTATGTCCACGGGAGTGGATTGTAAGTCCCACCATTCCAATGTGGGCAGATTTGGACATTGTCATGTCCCGTCCACGAGTGGATTGAAAGACCCATAAATTCGGTATGGGCACGTAAGACCCATAAATTCCAGTATGGGCAGCTTTGGACACCTATATGAAACGTTATTCATATAGGACTTGGATCCCCGCACTTTTGTTAAGGTGCGGGCTTAAGTGAACACCGACGGTGTGTCACTCGCTATACTGGTATAAGCATGTGTGCAGTCCATCCTTGAGTACATTCATTCATGCCATGCATTCCTAAGTTTTCATTCGATGTATGCTCATATTCTCTTATGATGATGACTTGTTCATATGTGTGTTATGTCCCTTTTCTTTGTACTTGTGAGTCGTGGACTCACTCTTGCGTTGTTTGTTTATTTTAGGTAACCCCTGATGTTGGCTCACTTGGGAGGGAGTAGACACGCACTACTTGTTCACATCATCCAATTCATGTTCAAGATTAAATTTAGTTCTATTTTACATTCGTAAATGATGAACTGTAATAATAAATTTATAATTGGTGAAGGAAGGATACCTTCTCCACATTGAGTTTGAATTATTACTGCATGTGAACTTTCATTATCAATGAACTGAAATAAATAGATTAGATGGTGAAGGAAGGATACCTTCATCATGTCTTGGTTGTTTTGATACTATCATTAGTTGATTTTATTCAAATTCTTCCGCATTATGGATGTATGTTAGATGTTTTAGGTGACATCTTGGCTTCCGAATAGCCAGTGTGTTACACAACTGCATTGTAACCATTATCCAAAGAAGGTTCATCAACCGCATGCGGCTCAACAGCTTGGAAAACAATGTTTGCTTTAAGGATCAAATTAAATCAATGGAAGAGAACAACTCTTCTAAAGATACTCACTATTCTCATCTCGCGACGGTGGTGTAGCCTGGTAAAGCCCAGGGCCACAACCACGGCCTCAACCTCTCAACATGGGTTATCCCCACACAATATAATCACAATCAATTAATGAGCAATAAAACTCAATTCATATCAGCAATCAATACTATGATAAAATGGAAACGTAAATGCAATGCTATGCCCATTCCCATCCAACTGTGCTTAGTGTGTCAAAATTAATATTTCATGAACCACAAACCTACAGCCCGCTCTGATACCAACTGTAACACCCCAGCCCAACACGAGCTTGGAATGCTACTAAACTATCAACCAAGCAGATTAAAACCAAGGCACCTTACTAAATTCGTGAACCTTCAGTAATACTCGGATTAAACTTTGAGAATGAAATTTGATCTTGGGGAGAGGAAAAATTGTTTTAGTGAATTGTCTCTGAATTGAGGGTTTTCGCTATTTATGGACAACCTGGGCCTGGCTAGAGGCCCATTTGGCCCCTAGTGGCCGGCCAGGGGACATCACCCCTTTTCTCCCCTTTGCCAAACCCTAGCCCCTCTCCCCCTTTTTTGGCCGCCCCTCCCCCTTGGCCGCCGCCCCCTTTGGCCTCCCCCTTGCTGTGCGCCTTGCCTCCTCCCCTCCCTGGTGTTCTCACGTGGTGCTGGTCCTCAAGACGTCCTCCCCGCTGCGGTGTTGGTCTTCCTCCATTGCCGGTCTTCGCAAGGATCGGGGACGACGAACGTGGGCTGCGGAACAAGAAGAGGAAATCACCACCAACTTCTTCTTCGAGGCTCGCTCAGCATCATCTCCCACGTCGTCAAGGGTAATGATGTGTTCTTGGGATTCCTAGAAGTCATTCGTTTAGCAAGCGAGTAGTTTTGTTAATTTCCAGTCTGTCCGCGTTTCGTTCAGTTCTGTCCTGTATGTTGGAGGGACTGTTTCGGTTGTTTTCGGGCAGAATATGAAGGTTTGGTCTCCTAGCGATATCTAGGCCTCGTTCTTAAGTTTCAGTGGCCACCAAGTTCACTTGATTCCGAGGTCCGAGTCAAAAGTTATGGATGTTTTAGTACCTGCTGCCAGAAATCTGACGAGAATAAACTGTCTGGTTATTTCCTAAATTATGAAAGGGAAATTGGTTGAAACTGAAAGTTAACCCAACTAGGTTATTGTAGAGGATTCGATGAACTTTTCAGATTGGTAAAGAACGTTCAATTTGGAGCTACCTAATAAAAGTTATGATCTTTTTAATTCTGCTGTTCGTTCTGTGGACAGATTCTGGACAGAAAGTTCAAACGATTATTAACCTATTAAATTGGCCAAATTGGTTTATCTCGTCAACTAGAGTATTGTAGATTAGTCAGTTAAGAAGCTACAGAAATTGGGTTTACCACTTTTTGACTTCCTGACACTGAGATACGTTAGTTCTCGTGCTGCTGTCCAGGGACAGTTTTAACGCTGAAAACATTGATTCTAGTTTAAGCTTTGTTTTATTGACTAGAGTCGTCAGGGAAGCATTGTATAACGTCGGTTAGTAGAAATGGGTATTATTGGTGTTCTTATTGAATTTATTTCATTGGTTAGGCGGCGGAGCTTCGAGTTTAGGAACGTCATCGCTTCCAACTAACGCGTCTCAACGCGGAAGGCAAGTACATTGTTGATCTAAATGTTTGTGCATTGTGGTTATTGATATGAGCGTCTTTGTGATAACTCTTGTGTAGTATGAAGTGAAATATCCATGTTTTGTCTCTATATTGATTTCATGAATAGAAATGATGGTAATGTTATATTCAATAAGTTGCTTCATGCATTCATTATCTTTGCAGTCCATGGGAGTGGATGAGGAGACCATCAATTCCGAGGATGGTTGAGGAAGACCCATTAATTCCAATATGGGCAATGTTGGACACCCGTATGAAACGTTCTTCATACGAAGTGGATCCCGCATTTTTGTTAAGATGCGGGCTTGAGTGAACACCGACGGGTGTTCACCGACTATCTGCATATGTGTGTGTGCGTCCATTCCCTTGATGTTTAAGCATTCATTTCATGTCATCATAAGTACTCATTTGTGTTATGATTAATGTCGAGGCGAGTAGGTCTTATTCGTATTGATAAATGTGTTTTTAATTATTGTACTTGCTGAGTCATGGACTCACCCTTGCTTTGTTTATCTATTTCTAGGTGATCGCGATGAGGTTATCTTGGGAGGGAGTAGACATGCACTACTCGAATAATGCACTTCACCTTAGTTCCATTGCAAGAATGAATAAAGACTCTATTATGTTAACTTTCAGATTGTAATAAATAAATCTAGTCATGGATGGCATTCTTTTATGATCTTTGAGGATTGATCGATGTTATTGAGAAGTTTTATCTTTGTATGGCTTATGTTAAATTGGTGGTTAGCATCTTGACTTACGAATAGCCAAGGTGTTAACTTAGTTGGTTAATTAGGATTTATGATTAAGTCTTATAACTGATTTTATTATTGTTTTATGATTTATTGTGAAAAACCTCCGGTATCATCGATACCAAAGAGGTTATGTCGAAATTTTGTGGTTTAGCTTAGGATAGTAGCATTCGGGCTCATGCTTTGAGTTGGGGTGTTACACCTTCTCTCTTTAGCTAACTTTACCAAGGATTCCAACAATTACATGTATCCAAATTAAACAATCAAACATTCAAGATAATCGGTAGGCATTCATGACATACTAAGTGACTAAAGCATAATCACCAATATCCAAATATACTAGTCTTCATTATTACAAATAATCCAACACGAAAATATGATCATATAAAATCCTTTAAGCAATTCGCTCATTTATTAAGGCATGGTTTGAAATTTAATCAACTTTAGAAGGTTCATGGTAGTGTGCGTGTGAACATAGAGCTACTCCCTCCCATGCATGTCGTTCTTGGATTGGGTACCTAAAACAACAATAAAAGCAAGAGTGAGTTCACCGACTCGAAGTACAATTCATGGCATCAACAACATACATAAGGGTAAATCGTCAATTATTATCCATCCAGCTACACACCAAAAGTATCACATGCTCATGCTATGCAAATGCTCAGATGTTCTTTATCTTTCTCTTTCTCTTTTGCGCATTACACCAGTAATGCGAGGTATGCAACCGTCGCTGCGTACCCATGCACTGCGCTGCAAGCACAGGACCAATTGCCCAATACTCCGCAAGTATAGGGACCTCAAGCCCACACTCCACAAGTGTGGGGACCATAAGCCCATCGTTTACATGATGGGGACCTCTTCTCAATGCCCACATTCCACGAATGTAGGGACCTCAAGCCCGTCATCTACGTGATGAGTACCTCAAATATGCATTCCTAGTCACCACGTGACCAGTCTTATGAATGCTCTCATGGTGCACATGAACAATTATCGTTTCGATAAGCATGAACAACATCAATGCCATACATGATTAACAATCACTCGTATCATAAGCATTCATCATCTTTAACCAAAGATATCATACTATCAATAAAACACGGCTAATATATCAATACTAGCATGTATCATAGACTTCATAACTTTCAAGCATCCATGAATAACACGTAACTCATATCGCTAGAAACCATGAACAATACCAAACATACCACCATAACAATCATGGATAACACAAATACTCACGGTATTTATCAAACAATGGCATGCAATGTTTTCTATCATATCCATCACTATACTTGCCTTAACCGAGAGAACGAGGGATGTGTAGAAGGGCTGCCTCCGGAACAAACCACCACCTAAACATGTTTATAACGCACGCTAAGATAACAGTAATAGGCCAAACAACTATAAGAGTAAACGCGAACTCGCAATAGTTCCTTTAGCGCGAACCCTACCCCAAATTCTAAGTGTTATTTTGTCCCCTCTGTGGACAGTCACGTTCTAAAATTCATAACTTTTAGTACAGAGGTCCAAATGAGGTGTTCTTGGACTGTAATTAAAGCTTAACAAAATCTCCATGTAAACCTAGTTGGTGAGTCCTCCTGATTCAGTCATCTAATAACCCTATCGAGCTAATTATCATAACAACAAATTCACGTCAGGTTTTTTGGACAGATCACTAAAACTATCATAACTTTTGCTACGAAAGTCCAAATCTTGCGTTCTTTATCTCTCTGAAAAGGTATGGAAATTACCTATATTTTTCGTTATAACGAGATCCTCCGATTTCCACTTTAACTAACAGTTGTATCCAGTTTCCTACAATCTGCCCGAAAGCTGGCAGATCAGCAGGACAGCGATACTTAAAAATTCATAACTCCCAGACCGTTAATCGGATTTGGGCGTTCTTGGCGGCCACTGAAATCTAAGAACATTATCTACAAAACTCTAGGAGATCAAAACTCCTAATTCGGCCTCTAAACACACGAAACTGACCACGCAATAATCTGGGCAGAACGCGATCTATTAAACCGACGCAAATCAATCTACCATACGACATCAACCGCAACCACTACGCATCAACCAACAAAGAATACGCGACGTTACCCTTGTAGAATCGCAGCAAGATGAAGAATTGGCCCTGTGAAGATGATCTCCTCTCCTTTCTTCACTTGATCGGCAGCAAAGAGCACCGACGGCGAGGAAGGGAGGCACCAAAGAAGGATGGGGTTGCTTGGGGAGGGGAGGGGGTGGTTACTGTAGCGGTGGCGGCACTGTAGTAGGTTGCAAGCTACAGTAACCCTACGGGTTTTGACTACCCCTAATGGGCCAAGACTATGGGCCTTTGGCCCAAGATTTAATCCCCTTCAAGAGAAATTCTAAAATCCTTTTTTAAATCCTGGAAAAACGGTTGAAATTCAAATAACTCTCTCCCGTTAATTCTTTCTAATACTTTTGGGGTATTACAACAAGTGAGCTATCCAGTACCCTTATACCTCCCTATGATGTTACCTTATTTGTTAAGTAGTACGGAGTAGTTGTGAATGTAGGGATACGGGTAGGCTACGCTAGCAACAATTCAAAAATCTCTTCCACGTAAACCAGGATGCCAAGCAACTTAGATTATCACAGATCATTACCACCAGACACGCAGTGTAGCGGAAGTAGAGTCGGAGCAGCCTAGTCCGACGAAGAACGGGCCGATGTAGTGGTCGTAGATGATCGTCCAATGTCCTCGTAGTCGATCATCTCCTCCAGCAATCTCTGCAGTTCCTTGTGAAGATTGCGGATCATCCTTAGCGCAACAGCGATCGTAGTAGCGCCTCTACGGTATCCACACGTCCAGAGAAGGAACAACCGTACGCCGGTGTGCTAGCACCAAGTCACACGGGAAGGCTCTCTCAAGAAGATGGCGGCTAGGGTTTCGGTGGAAACAACTCACATGCCTCTCTCATCTCTACGATAGCCTCAAGAATCTCCTTATATAGCGCCCCATGTCGGATCCTATCCGAACACGTTTGATTAATCGTATCCGTACTGGTTTGTTCCAACCCATTAAGTGTGTGACCCGTTAGGTTTATATGTAATCGGTTGTGACTCGAAAACCCTTTCCGACCACGAGTCATAGCGGTACCTAGCAGGACATAATGATTCCCGAATACACACAAATTATATCGGACGAACCTTAATGCAATATGATTTATGACTAGGTCCTCATCACTTACGACTAGGTCCTATCTCTATACGACCAGCTCGCACCCAGTCACGACCAGATCGTAACTCCTTACGACCAGGTTTCGACCACTCTGTGATTTCATTCGACCAGTCTACGACCAACTCATATTTCCATACAACTTGTCTGGACCTGATCGAACTAAGCGACCTACTCTAGTATTCTCCCTTTACCTCACGATGTCTGGTTGAACTCTAGGTGAGATAATGTGTCATCCATGGGCTGTTCAATACTTTCTCGATCGAGTTGTCGAATAACCTTACGTGGTCGAACCCTTCGACCACTAGTGGCATGGCCATACACTTTTTTTTTATCCGACCACTTCGAGGGGCCCAGAGACATCTCTCCCATTATGTTAGGAGGGGCAAATTCCATATCCGACCAGTCATATCCCTTCGCATGTTTCATAGCATACCCGAAAGCTACCTTTATAACTACCCAGTTACGAGTAGCATTTGGCAACCCCTAAGAGTGCTATTACACATGTAGGGAACCACACTGATCTTAGGTCTAAGGATTATACATCATCATTGCTTGAGACCAACTAATGACATATAGAATCATAACAATCTCAATAGTGTCTCAAGGTGGGTCAATCCAACCCCATGTTCTCTAACATGTGTTCACATTATTGATTCGATATCTCTATATCCATGACCGGGGAAACATAATCATCAATCAATACATGTGCTGGTCGTAGAGTCACTGGTGTTCCGACCACTAACATTCGACCAGGGATACTTTTAGAACGACATCATATAAGTAAAAAGAGTTTCACCAACAAGTCACATACTCGTTGATCTTTAGAACTAACAATTCATTCAACGAACAGAATAACATTTATTCAATAACTCATAAACATAGACGTGATACAATCATCTCTATGATTGCCTCTAGGGAATATCACCAACAGTGAAGAGATGTTTTCTTTTTACATGATTGATTTGAATTACTACTCAATACGTGAGTTTAGAATCCACTATAGAAATTCTACAATTATCTTCCATATGCAATCTATATGGTTTTGTTGTTACTATCATATCCTAGTCACTATATTTGTTCATTCTGCATGGACAAGGTGCATACCCTTACCGTGTGCTAGTCAACGCTGCTGCTAAAGAACTACTGCAAACTAGAAACAACAATCCAAGGGAGAATGATCATTTGGAGTACAATGCATTTAAGAAGAAATCTAATGAGCACAATTTGGTTAACATGGGAGAAAACAATGAAAACGGAACAGTCAATCCTGATCAACCTGAAGATGATGAATGACTGTTTGACATTGCTGATGATAATATTGTACCCAACGGTCGCTTGGCACTTGCTCACCTTACACCCTCTGTTGTAGCCGCTTGGGAATCACTAAGTATGCTGCACAAACCAATTTCTATGGTGGAATTGGAAACACCAATGAAATCACCCATACTTATTTCCACTGCAGTGAGGTCAGGCACTAGAAGATTTATTGCCCTGTGCTACGTGACAGAAGAGGGTTTTAGGAAGCATACGATGATCTCCTTCTGGCTGTGTGTTACAGACAATAAGAAGTTAGCACTCGGGGCTAACGATCAACTTCTACTTACTATAATAAGCTTTTTATAGGTTTGGCTTGACCTAAACGTGCTGTCACGCCACCTACAACGGCGTGGCCAAAGCTGTCACGCAAGCCCTCGGCCGCACGTCGTGCCAGCATGGAGAGCTTGTGTGGCATCTATCACGCCTAACTCATGGTGTGACAAGTCTACCTTGTCACGCCATTAGAGTTGGTGTGACAGGGCCTAATGTTATTTGCTTTTGCATGCGTAATTGAATTCGGATTTTTAAATTAATTATTTGCATTCATAATTGCATTTTGATTTCTAAATTATGAATTGAGCTCATGGTTAAATTTAATTTAGACTTGATTTACGGAATTAGGGAATTTAAATTATAGATTTTTGATTCTCGATTAATCTTTCTGATCCAAAATAATTTCCTTTGATTGTAACTCATGTTTTGCTTGTAAAGAGATAAGATTTGAAATTGAATTTTATCGGATCATGAAAACCTACTTTTAGAAGATCTCTTCCTTCTCTTGTAGATCAAGTATCAATTGCAACGATTCGATAGATTGCTTATTGGGATAGATGTAGCTGAACAATGCCCCCTACAAACGTTGAGGTGGTTTTCCCCTCGTACAGCTCGAGAAAATTATTTGAATGTATGTACAGTTGTAGAACGCAGTTGATAGAACAGATACATATTACATCCTAAAAAAATTGACAAATATGTGGACTGTGTGGTACAACATGAGGCACAAGGATGAACATATGGTAGACACCACTGATAAAAGATGCGTAGACATCCTATTGCAATGATAGGTGGTGCTCGTCGTCACTTTGAGGTCGTAGACCATTTCGTGCCTACTTCCAGAACAAGGTTTTTTTTATGTTGTTGGATGCCTTTGTACGCGAAGAATTTAATGCGAAAAGACGACGAGATTTGAAGTTGCGAATTAAAATAGACTTCACAATAAAGCTGGGAATTACACGGCGCATAGGGTTTTGGAATGGAAATAAATTCGACCTTCAGGGGACTAGTACGGAATGGCCTAACCTACTACGTGGACCTAGGCTATTTTCCCTTTCTTGCGATCTCGACGTTGTACTCCTCGCTAGCCTCCTTTGCCTTGGCCGCCATTTCCTTATTTTTCTTGTGCTCCCTCTCGCAAGACTCACGCTCCCTACACCTGCACGTCTCAAGCTAAGGTTTCATCTCCCGACGGATACGCTCGTTTTGCTCTTCGTTACGACGCTCCTCCTCCCGGATCTCGTGGGCCCTTTTAGCATCCTACTCCTCGTAATCGAGACACCACTGGTCGTGTGGGTAGATCTCTTGTTTGATCCACTTGCGGTAGCTACATAGTGGATCCGAGAACTAAGGGTAGATGGGAGAGATTGTTAGTGCGTACTTTGAAAGATAAATAGTAGGAGAACATATTGTAACTGGTCCTTACCGTTTGCCGATAGCAGCTCGTGTCCCAATGACTTTTGGGATAGTTACAGGAATAGTTCGCACAACTCTAGTAACGCATGCCTAGGCTGAGCCGATGCTTGGAGTTGGAGAACTTGCATGTGTCCCTATACCAACAAATGGACGGCGTCTCCCCCTCAAGTTGGGTGTTGCGACGAATGCTCGGTTGGAATGTTCTGGTAGGGGTTGCTACTACGGGGGGTATCATTGCCGGAAGGTGCTCTCCTGGCACGCTCCGCTTGTTCGTCCCAGGCTGCAGCAGCCCTTGCGAGTTCCCAGATCTCGTCCCATTGTTTCTTCATCTTGTCCCATTGCTTCTCCATCCCGGTGTGGTGAAGCAAGCTCTAGTGTAGTGTTAGGTTTGGTTGTGTAGTGTTCTCTTCCAGATCTCTTCCACCTCTTTTTATAAGCCACATAGTATAATGCACCCGACGGAGTGAGGACACACAATAATTCAATGTGTGTAGTGTATTCAATTTTGAAAAGTTGTTGGCGAGGCAGAGTGCTGTCATGTCGATCTGAAAAGCTAGTGGTATGGTGTGGTTAAATTCATATGAGTAGCATGCGAGGCAGAGTGTTGTCGTGTCATTCTGAAAAGTTGCTAGTGAGGCAGAGTGTTGTCTTGTCTTTCTAAAAAGTTGCTGACGAGGCAGAGTGTTACCATGTCGATCTGAAAAGTGCTGGTGAGACAGCATAGTCTGATCATTTCGGTATGAAAAGTTCGAGAGGATTAACTTTAAAATAAAATAAAACCATAATTTCCAAACCTTCGTCCTAATTTTCGAGATCTAAACCCTTAATTTTCGATGTAATTTCAGAACATGTAAAATTCTGAAAAAATACAGAATCAAGTCCACTGTGTAAGGAGACTGAAAAAAAAATGTTTGGACCTCATTTTCTATACTAGAAAAATCTTATAAACAATATACTTAAATAAATTTTAGAGAAAAATTAGAATGGATAAAATTTTAAAAAAATTACCCAAGCAAAGAAATTGTGTCGGGGGCTCCACAAAAAATTTCAAAAATTTTTGAACTAATTTCTATATTTAGAAATTCCTCAAAAAATATACTTAAAATAGATTTTTTGATAAATTCCGCTACAGTGCTATAGTAACCTTGCTATTGCCCCTGATGGCAACACCTACCTGCTGCACTCCCCAGGTGCAGCACAGAAGAGAGAGGGGGCTAGAAATAGAATTTATAGGTTACGAAGGCTAGATTTGGAATTTAGAATCAACGGGGCAATAGTGTCCAAAATTCGAGTAATCAATGCAGTTTCTTGTGTCATGCCTACTACAAACTATTTACATTGTGACACCTCCAATTCTCGAACGAAGCTCATTTCAGCAGCAGCCTACCGCACATTATTATTGTACTAATAACATCAGGTGACATGTTCTAAAGAACCTACGTACTACCACACTAACTAAAGTTATAAGTCAAGTTTTTGAGGGGCTCTCGTCCCTCAACTGCACCTCTAGTTCTGCAATCTCTTCCTTCAGACAATCAATTACTTTTTGCAGCTCAACCTTTTGGGCTGCTCGAGCTGCATATGCCTCTTTAATCATTTCCCTCGTCCCAATTTCCCGTCTTGGTTGGTAAGCTCCTTGATCAGTATTCGTGCCACTTGCATCTCTGTCTTGGGCTCTCAGATAGTAGAGCGTTCTAGTACAAATTACTCTACTGACCAGTTCAGTATTAGAATCTATCGGACTGCTAGAACTCTTATTGTTTCCTACAAAATTAAGAAAGAGAGAAAGAGAAAGAGAAAGGCTGCATTAGCAACAAAGTTTCCTACAACAACTTAGAATAGAATTGCAAATTCATCAATTTTCGTACCTGAGCTCTTTCTATTGACTTCTATAAGATCTTCCAAAAGAGACTCTAATTCTTGAGTTGATGCTGAGATATCTTCATTTGCATTTTCGTTACCTTCCAAAGCAAGTAAGTTTTCCTTGTCCATCTTGTCCCACTTATCTATCTCTCGTGTAACAATGCATGTCTGCATTTCCTCAGTTGCTCCTTCTAAGAGATTAACACCCGGCTGAACAGTAGTGACATCAGTTACTTCGGCTGGTTCTTGACTGAGAATGGTATCATTTAGAACAGTACAAAACTCATAATCACCATTACCTTGCACCATAGCTTCATTCAACACTGGGCTGCCCAGTTCATTATTTCTGGTGCTGACCAGCTGCCTTTCCGCCTTTGGCTCGTATGGGGATGTTGATGTTTCAAACTGGGGTGATTTCAGAAGCATGGCACCCACCTCGTCCTCCTTATCCAGTAATTCATCAAAATCGTCATCGCTGATCACCATGATGTCTTCAAGTGTTGACTGCACATCAACTACAGTTGCAGCTCGAACGGCTTCATTGCTGCAAGTGCTTGCTGCACCCTCGATAAGGTGATGGAGCACTTCTTCACCATGCTCTGAGCTTCTACTCTGTTCGTCATACATGACAATGAGGTCTGGTGCTTTCTCTTTACTTTGTTGGAGAGATTTGCTTTGTTCCATTTTGGTGGTTGACACACAAGATGATTCATCAACTGCACTCACCAAGACTACCGCCACATCAAACAATGCTTGCTTTACATTTTTGCGTAAAGCTGTCCTCTTTGCACCATTTCTTACACATCGTGGGATGAAATCATTGACATTTTCTGCAATTTGTTTTGACTGAGCACCTTCTACCACATGTTCCGTAGTACCCTGATTAGGGATGGTGCTATTGAGCCTTTCAACAACAGGAATCTCAATCAGTGAATGCTCTACAAGATCTGGCAGAGGCATCCCTGTGTGCACATACTGTTTTTTGCGAGAATTAGCATCATGAAGCACTTCCACCAGATGTTTTGTAGTACCCTGATTAGGGATGATGCTATTGAGCCTTTCAACGACAGGAATCTCAACCCATGAATCTTCCACTAAAACATGAAGTTCTTTCATCTTAGCAGCGTTAGCAACAGCAGTAGCACATCGCAATGAATAAGGCTCCCACCATTGTGCATACTCAATCGTCACAGCCGGCTTGCATTGTGGAACAACGAATGCAAAATTTTCAGACTTCATCTTGTACGTTGCCCACGCAACAATCCAATTTGAGTTAACACGGGAAACAGTCCCAGGCACGTCCTGATCGAAGCCAAGCTGCCTTGCAACACGATGTGGATGGTACTGCTCAATGCAGCAGATGCCCACAAGCTCACAAGCACGCAAACATTGCGCAAAGGATAGCAGTCGTTTATTTCTTGATATATCCCGGCCATGGACCCAACAGCCACCCTTCTCAGGTGGCGGAGCAAAGCTGCTACATCCATAGGGCCTCCACTCAAACTCCTTTGGAGACATGAACACTGCGTGAACGTACCTGAGGTCGAACACCTTGTGAACGTCAAGCCACCGGGCAGCCCTTGGTACGCCACGGACATCAGGGTCACGGGTGATCGCCGTCTCAGGGCGAAGTTCAGGGAACCGCTCCCAGACCCAAAGCTGGAGGATGTGGAATGGCGCCCACCCCACGAACGGTTGATATTTCTTGCCCAAATTGAAGTAGCGCTTTAGCGAAGAGAGGTCACTATAGATGCTGGCGACCGCAGCGGGCGCGAGTGCCACGCACCGGCCACGCGCCAGCCGGGCGGCGATGGGAAGCACCTGCGCCCGGACCACGTCGAACGGCGATGTCGGGAGCACGAAGAGTGACAGCCACATGGCCAGGAATGCCCCGTGCTCGAGCAGCCTGCCCACTGCGTCGTCGCCGACGGCGGCAGCCTCCTCCTCTGGTGGGCGCTCAAGGAAGTACTTTGCCCACGCGGGATGGCTGGGTTTCTGGTTCTTGCTCCGATAGAGCGCGCAACGGACGGCCTCGAGCGCATCCACGTCCCCGAGAAGCGTGCCCTGCAGCGGCGCGCACACAGACTTGCCGAACAGGGGCAGCCCCCCGAGCACGGCCACATCCTCCAGCGTCACCGTCGCCTCGCCCCAGGGGAAGACAAATGTGTTGGTCTCGCCGGACCAAAACGCCGCGAGCTGGAGCAGCGCGCCCTCGTCGCGCCGCACCCGGCACGTGGTCGCAAGAACGGCGCCCAAGATCCCAACATTCTGCCACAGGGACTCGTGCCGTGGCCGGAGCTTGGCCACCCACCGCCTCCACAGATTTGGGGATTCCGCCCAGCCCTTGAATTCCACCTGGAGCCCGTTGTCAAGAATGGGGCCGGCATTGCGGGGCGGGGAGGGCAAGGTGGGGAGATGGGCGCCGTCCGCGCGGGGGAGAAGGAAGTGGGCCAATCGGACGGCGGGGCGGGATGGATCGGCGCTGGAGATGATTGGGACAGTGGATTCTTGGACCAGGAGCTGCTCGTCGTCGGCCATGGAGGTGGTGGATTTGGTGACTGGACTGGTTGGAGCTCTGAGGAGAGGCAGCGTACAGTGAGTATGCTGCTTCATCTCCCCTGCCTTTTTTTACAAAACATCTCGCCTGCCTGCCGCGTGAGGAGTGTCAGAGTAGTCTGCACTCTAGAGCAGGTCAAATGGGCGGGCGATCGGCCGGCCCATCTCTGGCCCGACTAATGGGTCACGTCGTGCTGGGGAGGTGGATTAGACACGGTTCATTAGTTGTTCATGCTGATACGACCTCTGTTTGGTTTGTAGGTTAAGACTAGCCCATTTAGTCCGTTAGATTAAAAAAAAATCAGAAAAATATATTAAATTTAAAAATAGATATAAAAATTGAAAAAACGAGATAATCGTATTGAAAATATAATAAAGAGTTTTATTAATGTTTAACTGGTTGCCTCGGTAAAACCTTCACCAAGTAAAAACTCAAAATGAGAAAACATTGGTAAAGAAAAAAGAGTATAGCCTATAGCTCTACATATATCGTTGTTCTATATGTCATTGTTTAAGTACAGATTTTCAAACACCTCCGACAACTGTGGATTTTCCACATGGTGTTGTGTTTGTGAATCAGCTTGTTCCTAGTCCTTCACAGTTAGAAGTATCTCCATTATCTCACTTGTGAGACTTGTTCTTCTCTCCTCCAATATTTTTCCAGAGAGACTAAAAGCTAACTCGGAGGAAACCGTCGAAATAGGAACAGTTAACACATCACATGCAAGTATGGATAGCATGTGATATGTTAACTTATGGGTTTGCCACCATTGCAAAATTTTGATACCTTTTGAGTTGAAATCCACCGTATCACTGTCCAAATAGATGGATAGTTCCCACTCCTTGTGGGTCTTAGCTGAGTAGACAGCGGTGTAGAAGAAGAAGACCTAGATCTAGAGAAAGAGCCACCGAAGATCTTGCCCTACATATTTGTCTTGCTACTTGAGGGGGCTACTGGAGGTTGTTGTGTGCGGACTCCTCGGAATTTGTTTTCATACCTTAGGTAAACCTCATATAGTCGAGAACAAACTTCTGTAAAATAGTTAGTATAGTCTAGCCTTGTAGCATCAATTTTACCTCTAGGATCTGGAAGAAATGCATATAGATAAGTGATTTCTCTCAAATATTTAAGGTATTTAGTTTTATAGCAATAATAGCATCGCGTAAAACTAGATTATTTTCATACATTTTTAATTGAGTAGCAATATGTAAAATACTATGTACAATTATAGAAGATGTTGGATAGTACACAGTGGACAAAGCAATAGTGGGCTCATAAAAAAATTCTAAAAACTGTAGTATCTTCTCAGCAATGACCCAATGTTGCTCACCAATAGTATACTACCACGATGTTCGATAGTCCGCTTTGGATAAAAACAAAAAACAAGCTCTTATATGGTAAAAGAAGCTTAAGCATTAGTAAGTAGAGTTCCACCTTACCAGTATGTCCAAACCGAACTTTCTTGGGCGTACACCTATCACCCTGTAGAAGTTCTTATATTGTGCTATTCTTACGTTAGAATTATTCAAAAAAAGGAATCGTATCGCGAAAAGCTTTAATATACGGACTCAACCTCTTCAAACCACATTTGACTATAAGATTAATAATATGACAAGCGCGTCGTTGATGTAGTAAGAAGGAATCAGCGCATGTACGCAACACTAAAGTAAGAATATCCATGGCCCTAGAGTTCAAAGCGACGTTGTTCAAAGTAATTGAGAATATTTTGATGCGACAACGTGTCCCGATCTTTCGGTGAGATGGATAACTCAATTTGGGTGAGACGTGTCGCAGACATGTACGCGCCGTGTGGCACGGTCCACCGCGACCAAATCCCAAGGCTCGGTGGGTTTAGTCCACCATGAGCCGTGTCAATGACACGTGGGCCCACTTCTCGAATTTTGTTTTTAATTCTTTTAATTTTGAAATCCTATCGCTGACGTTATCATGCGCAATAATTGGATTTTCCTTTAAAAATAAATCTAAAATCTTGTAAATTCGAATTTAGGTTTTTAAATGGATTTAAACTTCAAAATTCATAACTTTTGCATCTGAACTCCGAATTGGGTGATTCAAGTTGCAAAATTTGTATAAAATTATAATCTAGCTAACTAAGCCAAAATATTTCAATTTGGAGTTAGTTTGAGCTGAGTTTTTGAATTTATTTGAATTTGAATTTGAATTTGTCGTATTTTCACGTATAGACTTCGACGATTCCGGAGAGTTCGACCAACCCGAAGACCTAGAATTCCAAGACATCCACGAAGGCAAGTTACAACATTGATCATATTGTTCCCAGTATTTTTAAGTTATTTTAAGTTTTTAAATTATTTAATGCATGCATATGTTTGTATAAATATTTCAATGCCCTATTTTATATATAGTTACTCCAATGTTTCATTGTATGCCCAATTTGAATATTGTACTTGATTGCCTTGACACCATAGACAAGATATTATCAAAACTAGTCATATGCTTAGCCAGACTTAGTTCATACTTACGAATTTGGGAAGGTTTAGCCAAATCTCTTACAAATTTGTGTCAAACTTGACATGGTGGTATTGTTTTTACCACATGAATTTATAAAGAGGGTTTTACTCTAAATAAAATCAAAAATGGGTTTGGACTTGGGCGAATTGGTTGGAATGGTGGGTGCAGTTTATGTACGGATTGATCTGCTAAGATCAAGGCCCATGGTTTGTAGGAATGACGCCTAAGTCAATTGAGGACCGGTCTTTAGCCGCTATTGCTATGCCTTACCGCATCACCACATGTCCTGTATGGGCGGATTTGGCTAATTAATTTGTAATGTTTTAGTGTATTTGCGTCATGTTGATTATGTGGGTGTCGGTTAGACTTTTATTCCCACTTGGCGCAAGAGGGCTTCCAGAGGACGGTTAGTCCAAAGGCGAAACCTTAGCGCATAAGTACACTAGGCGAGAACATTGTAAAGGCCTCATGATAATTGCTCACCACACGCCTATGGAAGCGTGTATTGGCCAACATAATGAGCATATCATCTCGTGTGAGTAAAGTTGTACAAACTCTGCAGAGTAGAAAACTATTCGAATAGCTGTGTCCACGGTCATGGACATGCTAGCAAGGCCACTTGAAGTTAGATTTGTTTTTTTTGGTTTTGAAAATGATTTAACAAATGATTGAGGATGGTTAATCCTTATAAAAAATTTGGGCGGTCAGCCATGTGTAGGAGGGGATCCTTCACTCATTCATTGGAGGTTATCCACAATATGACATTGACATTTTAAAATATGATTTTAACTATGATATGAAAATAGCCTTGGAAATTACTATGGATATTAAACATAAAATGTTGCTTTACGCAAAATAACTCCTGCCTTATTCACTTGTTACCTTATACATGCATTTCCATTCCATATTGGGTGTAGCTTGCGAGCACGGTAGTTGTGCTCACTCTTGTTGAATAACTCTTATTCAGGAGAAGACTTTTTCCCTGACGGTGAGGACTAGGACGAGTAGGCCTTCGACCCCAGACGATTGCTTGTGGCGCATCGTGTGGCTCACTTATATTACTTTGCTTCCGCAGTGTTATTTGATATTCGATATTTGTTGTTCAGACTCATTTGTATTAAACATTTAATTACTTAATGTTATTTACGATTTTGTGATATGATTGTGATATCCATTTTGTGAGACTGTGTACACTGGAAATCCTGGACCGGTGTATGAACACAGAGAATTCGGGATCCTTCGCTTCCGGGTTCGACAGGTTCATTCCTAATCCAGTCCAAGAAGCATTTCACCTCCCCCCTCGTGTCTTCCTCATCACACCAGGATCATCTGTGGGTAACTCTGGCAATGCCTCGTGGGGATTGTTAGTGCTTGTAGCGGGATTTTTTGCTACCCTTTCTATGTGTCCCTATCCGCTCATCCAGAATTTTCTAGAGTGCATTGAACTTTCTCTGCTAGTTCTGGTTGCACAACCACTTGAACAGATTCATGAAGTCCTTGTTGTGGAACTGCTATAGAAGTTTGCACCCAAGTATCTGTCTCATGCACCACCTGCTCTACAGATCCACCCATAGAAATGACTCATTCTCCCATTGTTGTAACTGAGTTATTGCACTTAACAAGCTCACATGCCGATCATGTATGATGTATACGTTAGGACAGCCTTTTATAACATAAATCTTCATATGCGAGAATATCCTTGTAAGAGAGTCTTACACACACATATATTTTTCACATCCCACGGAAATTACTCATTCTCCCCTTGTTGTAACCGAGTAATTGCACTTAACAAGCTCACATGCCAATCATGTATGATGCATACGTTAGGATGGCCTTGTACAACATAAATCTTCATGTGCAAGAATATCCTCGTAAGAGAGTCTTACACACACATAGATTTTTCACATCTTACGTTATATTCCATATATTGCTAACTTCATCCATGCATAATGGCAGCTGGAGATGCGTTGCAACTTCTTCCAAGGGATCGACGGCCTGGATATGTACGATAGGGCGTTCATCGAGCAGAAGTGCATGTTCAACTATGCGAAGCAAGCCGAGATCTTCGAACACTAGAAACCTTATGTACCCGACCCTATTGAAAAGGCACCGAAGGAACATGAAGCTGAGTATGATCAGAGCGAGCACGCTGTGTACAAGGGGAAGGTTCATGATAGTGAGACCGACAGCCATCCTAGTGCTGCCCCGTTCGGATTAACTTTTTGGCTGGTCCCAGATGTCATTGACTTAATATTTTTAATCATTGTCATTAGTACTAAACTAATTCTAATCGCATGGGCCGACAAGTCAGAGAGAGAGAGGAGTAGGGCATGACACGGTCGAGCAGAAGGTGAGCTTGTCGCGCAATGGGGCACATCGGCTTGGCTCATGGAGGGGCAAAATGGATTGCTTGGTCATCAGTGGACCCACCGGGTGGTGGCGGTGAGGCAATGGGCGGCCAGAACATCATCGATGGCGACCTCTAGAGGCGGCGCAGAATAGAGCCATGATGGCTTTTTCGAACGGGGTAGTGACCGGGCTAAAGGAGGAGCGCGAACACTTAAGGGGGGTGCTTGCTGTAACACCCCAACTCTCAAAGAGCCTGGAATGCTACTGGAATTAAACTATTCTAGCACAAATACAAATTTTCGGCAGAGTCACCTTTGTTTAATCAGCTAAACTGAGAGTTCAATACGATCACATGGCATAAACAAAATTCTCATAATCAAATTATCCCAAACATGCATGATTATCAAATGAACCAACCAAGGCTAGCAACCTCATTATTACAACTAAACAGTTAATTCAACCACACCATCCATGTGTGTTAATCAATAGTTTATTTAATTCTAAATTGGGACTAAGCAAGAACGCCTTAAGAGTGTGATATAGTGAGTGCATCCAACATCTACTCCTCCCATGCATGTCGCTTCCCGCCTCGTACCTAAAACACATTAAAGCAAGGGTGAGCCTAAAGACTCAGCAAGTGTCAACAAGGCCATAAACAAGAACACAAACACAGCATCGATGATCCTCAATTAACATCACACTAAACATAGCCACTTAACTCATGATATGCAACCAATGCAATGCTCCTTTGAACTTTATCTCTTTTCGCATTTATCGCAATCAGAGCTACATGATATGCAACCAATGCAATGTAGCTACAGTGAAGTTAGGTTTCCTTCCTTTATTGGTGGTTAACCCTCATGGGCCTCTGAGCCAAGGCCCGAGGCCCAAGTTGCCAAGAACCGCAAAATCCCTTTTTATGTTTAATTTCTTTTGAATGCTTTCTTTCGAGAATAAATCGAGTATTAAATTAAAACCCTCTTTCTCTGCTCAATCGCTTTGCTAAAATAAATATTCTCCGATTTAATTATTCTCTCCGATTTTTTTGGAGTATTACATTCTACCCTCTAAATGTAATTCGACCCCATTCTACACATCATCTACTCAAAACAACAACAACCACAATCGAAAATTAATAACCAACAAGATGTACCCGACGTGAACAACTTTGGTTAAAGCTCGATCATGCGAGACTACTTCCAAGTCTCTTCTCGCCGATCGACGTGACCAAAACACCATAACGTAAACCCATGTCTACCTCAACACTCTCTCGACCTCTCAAACAAGTATCGGATGAGACTCGAAGGTGAGATATTGTTCGGTGGTCGATGGCGTTAACGAAACCTCAAACTCGATCTCCTGTACTCACTCACACCGTAATGCATAAGATGTTATGTAATCCGTGCACGGACTCAAGACGATCCCGCGATACGCCAACTAGCTTAAAACAACCCAATGTACCATGGGGCAACCTCCCTGGTACCAAACCACGCAACATGCGCATAGAGCATCGAACTCTTGTTCCACCTCTCAATCGGACTTGTTCACCCAAACAAAGATCACCTCCTTTAACGAGGACACACAATGAACTCGCTTTAAACACACTCTTTACCGACATAGCCCAACCGAAAATGAAGGACTCTCATCGCAACCAAACGTTACCAACTCGGTACTAAAAAATATCAAATTCAGAATCGAAGATTTATCACGAAAATCTTTCCACCTTCAAATTAGAAAATTTGCAAATAAACACCACGTTCGCCAAAAGAGAAATCACTCGAATATCCAAATCCATCATTTCTTTTATTCTTTCTAAACAGATAAGAACCACACATGCCAACATAAAGTCAAGCCCAATTGGCGAAAGACACTCGTCATAAACTCATAGCTCATACAAGAATCAAGAGAGCGTTTCAGTATTCGAGGAAATAATCTTTTCTCAACTTTTTCGAATCCCGATTCATCGCATAACACACTAACCCATCTCTCTTAACTTGGCATTCTTAACGCTATGCTCAAACGGAAATACATCAACCACACCTCAGAGAGAGCTCTATCAACCCCACGTAAACAATACTCTAGTCAACTCCTCTTCCGGCTGTAATTACTTTGATAGATAACTTCGATGCATCCTAAAATGGATCTTCACACGTAATCACGTTACCTCAATCCTTAAGAATGAACAACTCGGAATTCACTTCACATAGTCTCATGTATTTCATCAAAAGATTTCTATCAATGATCGTCCCACTATTCGAAATCCACCCTTATACTACTTCTTCACATTATCATTGGGCGATCAAAGTTCTAGCATAATAATGCAAAGCCCAAATTTAACCTTTAAGACTCTTGCAACGAAATTCTCATATACAAGATAGGAAAATCCTCAGATTAAATCCCTAAAATTCCACAATTCCAATATACTCACTCATTAACATCATCATGAAAATATTTTCTTGACCTGTTTACCTCTACAAAGATTATAACTCTCAGAAGGTTACTCATTAAAGTCAAATCATTCTTGACATTAACTTAACATTTTCCATTATCCCATTAATTGACATGACGATTCGATTACTTTATATTCCTACTCTCATTAAACCACATCTTCAAAAATAACTTTCATAGCCTCACAATACTACCAAATTGCGATACTCTATAGAATTGATCAAGATTTTCATACTTTCGATAATTCTAATGTTCCATTCGAAGTGAAACAAAGATCTTGGATCACAATCACTATAGGCTCTACTAGTTGTAACAATGCAATCAGTTTAACCTCCAAAGACAATCTTCTATTGAGATAAATTTCTCTCAAGGAACTATATTACGAAATTATTTCATCCCCAATGCTCATCGAATAACTTACAACCCACAGCCACAACTACAATTATTAAACACCTCAAAAGACTCAGTGAAACGAATAGGTTGATTCTTCCTCAAAAGAAAGAGCGAAAGGAATCAATTTTTTTTCATCCACTAGGAAAACATGTGCCACCCGCAAAGGAACACAATACCAAGAAAAATGGTCACTTAGGCCAAGTTCACGGAAAACATAAGGGAAAATCAACGATGAGGGCTCAAGCCCTACTGAAAGCGAATACCAAACCACAAATGAGAAGAAGGTAATGCCCTTTGGAAATATCTTCTTGTCCCAATTATCTTTATAAAGATTCTAACTCTTAAAGAGTTACTTACTAAGTCCAAGTCTTTCCTGGCAATAATACAACCATCCCGTCTATCTCATTAATCGACATGACGATTCGATTACTTTGTAATCCCACTCTCATTAAACCACACCATCAAGAATATCCTTCGCAACCTCGCAATACTACCAAATTGCGATACTCTATATAGTTGATCAAGATTTCCATGTTTTCGATAATTCTAATGTTCCACCCGAAGTGAACAAAAGATCTTGGATCACAATCACTATAGGTTCTATTAGTTGTAACAATGCAATCAGTTTAACCTCCAAAGACAATCTTCTATTGAGATAAACTTCTCTCAAAGAACTATATTATGAAACTATTTCATTCTCCAATGCTCATCGAATAACTTCCAACCCAAAGTTTCACAACTTCATAGAATAAACACTTCGAAAGACCCTTGTGAAACGAATCGATGAAGCCCTTCTCTAAAGAAAGACAAATGAAAATAATTTTCACCACATAGAAACATCTACCACTCGCAGTGAACAGAGGACCAAGGGAAATAGTCAGATTGGCAAAGAACTCGCATAACAAAAGAGAAAGTCAACAGCTGAGGGCACAAGTCCCACACGGGGAAGATCGAACCCCAAAAAGAAAAGGGTATTGCCTTTGAAAATTGATAAACTCTTATGGAACACTGCATAAGGTTTAAGCATACTCAAATAAACTGCAAGTTGCGAAATGACTTAAATCTCAAGCACTTAACTTCTCTCCTTCCTTTAACAAGGATAGTTATTCTCTGTGATTGCTATGTCACTTTGCCACTTTAAACATGATAAGCTCTTAAAACCCAAATCACAGAACCACTCAAGAGCCAATAAAATCTTTCATCATATCACTTTGCTTGAAACAACCTCAATCACCACATAACGCATGAGGTCCACTCGATCACAAACGCAAAACTCAAACACTTTCACTAGATCAAAATTATGAAAGACTATCCAGCCACTTTATTTCTAAAAGAATCATCACCACACACACAAGTCACAATCTCTACAGATAATCTTACTAACATCAAGAATGATCTACCCTTAACAAGATTCATATCGCAACTCTTCCATTATACACTCTCCAAAAACTTAACAAACTATTCCATACTACTTTATCATCTCATCTCCTATTGAGAGTCCACTAAAACGTTACAACCTCACTACAACAACCACTTTATTCTAGCGGAGGTCTACTACACAAATCAAAAGGTTTTACCAAAACCCTTTCATCAATGACATGCTATCATCCGACAATTCTACAATCATGTAAGCATAAGCCATCTATTAAATCATATCAATTTAACTCTTAGCGATGCTCAACACCAAACTTCAACACACAACAATTGCACTCCAACCATTGTTGTTATCAATCGCTTCATCATGAAAATCTAGATGTTACCTACTTTTCCTTTCTAAATCACATGAATATGTGCAACCACATATTCAACCGCTCCATCTCATGTTCATAATTTGGTGCAAAATCATACTAAAATTTCAAGAATCGAAATATTCCATCAACCAAAAGTATCAACGACACTAAAACCAATTTCATGACATCATTCTATATAGAAGAATTATCCATAACTTCCCCCATAATTCTAGATCCACCGATACTCAATCCTTTAAATCTTTTGTACACAAATCCAACAATTAATCATGGTAAGAAATATATATATCTAGCAGCTATATATGGTCACCAAGTATCTATAGAAAATATAACTCCAAGATTAATATCTACTAGGTAATTAATCTAGCAACTCCTCAACTTTCCCTTCCCACAGCTTCATTAATCCATTGAGACCAAATATTCCAACAAGTTTAGCAAACTAAACAATTCTAAGGGTCAACCCTTTCATCAATCTTCCACACTTCTTAATAACTCTATCGATTCCAATTAAGTGTGGTCATACTCCGATCACGACTCCTCAAGAACCGCTAGAGGACAACATCAACTTAATCAATTTCACTGCAAGGATACTTGTTAGGATTTATTATGCACTACACTACACCCCACCTTGATAACTCATATCATATCCATCAACTACTTTGTTTAGAACCTCCGACTTAACTACTAGAAGACAACGCTAAAAGGTTTAACATTTTCTTTCATAAAAGAGAACCGCTCAACTTTAACACCCAAAATACCTAAGAGATTCATTAAGTCAAAGCCTCCACGCATCAAGGACTTACAAAAGGAAACTTTCATTAACCAAAACATCAAGTTTAATAAATGGGTCATACTTTCTAATGAGAAAGACATATCTCCAATATAAAGGTCAAACTTGACAATCAACCAAGTTCACCAGCCGCAAGAATAACTCATCGGTTGGGGAAACAATGATTGCTTTACTGAACAAATCAAGCCAATGGAAACATATCAACATGAATAAAACTACTAACCGAAGAAAGATTCACAAACCCAACCGACAAGAGTGACCAAATTAAATTCAAGGAAGAGAACAACCGCTTTCTAATGATAATCTCTATTATCAAACTACTAACGAGGGTGTAGCTTGGTAAAGGCTAGAGCCACAACACGACCTCAACCTCTCAACATGGGTTATCCCCACACATAATAATCATATAGTCACTTAATGAGCAATCATACTCAAATCAAATCAAAGAATCAACAATAAGATAAAACAGAAACGTAAATGCAATGCTTTGCCCATCCCCATCCTACTGTGCACTAGTGTGTCAAATTTTTAAGTTGATTAGCCATTAGCAAATTTTAATTAATCTAGTCACCACGGACCTACAACCTGGCTCTGATACCAACTGTAACACCCCAGCTCCACATGAGCCTAGAATATTACAAGAATTAAACCAACCATAACATTCTATAAATTTTTCGACAGAACTTCCTTTGTATGAACAACAAAATCGAGGTATTAACAGATGACCATGGCATTTATTATTATTTCTATAATCCAAATCTTTCAAGCATAAGAAATAATCTAACAATTGTAAACAATTAACATCATTCTCATGACTATGAATAATCCAACAACCAACATCATAAAACATCCATAGATAGTCTCCACACAGTTATTTATTCCGAGGTGAAACTAAATAGCAATTGCATAAATGTGGTGAGGTAGTGCGTGCTTTCCAATGCCTACTCCCTCCCATGCATGACGTTCTTGCCAGAAGTACCTATAACAAAACAAAGCAAGGGTGAGTCATACGACTCAGCAAGTATCAACAAGGTTGCAACATTCACATAGTCATAACATCTAAAAACAACTTTATTCAACACCGTTAAGACATTTCAAATATTTACATGATGATAATGCTATGCACACTTTGATCTTTATCTCACTTCGCATTTTACCGGTAATGCGGGGTATTCATCCGTCAATGATTACCCATGCCTGTGCCCTCTGGCACAGGGACCAAGAGCCTATACATCACATGTATAGGACCTTTGCCCGCCATCACAATGACGGGACCTCAGATCCATTGCCCACATTCCATGAATGCGGGATTCTCAAGCCTGTCATTACAATGACAGGACCTCAACAAAAACTCTTGGTCACCACGTGACCAAGCCTCAGTATGCTCCAACATGCATAAATACTACAACATCATATTTTCAATATCATAACTCAACATGTAGTGAGGGTATGTAAACAATAGCATCATGAAGGAACCTTAAACATAACTCGCAAGCATCAACACAACTAGAATCATCTCCACAACACATTCACATGGCATTGATGAACAATACACCAACCAATCATGACATGCAACCAATTCTACACATAGACCCGAATACTTGCCTCAACCGCGAGAACGCGACGCGAAGTGGGTGCTGCCCTTGGGATCTCGCTGCCACCTGACAAGAAGATAACCCCAAACTAAGAATAGCATACTGGACCAAAATCATACATCACATTACAATCGAAATCGCTAATCTTCTTATCACGCCTAGCTTTTCTAATTTCTACCGAACGGTCACTGCGGACAGCAGACTTCAAAAATCCATAACTTTCTGCTCAGGAGTCCAAATAGGATGATCTCTGACAATCTGAAAAGGTAATTGAAATGTCTAAATAAACTTAGTTGGGGAGACCCTTTGATTCGGCCATCTATCAGACCTACCAATCTAATTAATCAGAGCAAACATTTCACGTCGGGTTTCTGGACAGCGACAAAGAAACTATCATAACTTTCTCTACGTTCGTCCGAATTCAGTGATCTTTAGCTTCCCTGAAAGCTAAGAGGATTAGCCTAATTTTTCGTTATGGTGAGACCCTCTGGAAACCCCTCTAAATAAGCACTTAAATCAGGTTAACTAACACTAGCAAATCTGCTTCTCTCCAAAAACACAGAAGTACTAATAAATTCATAACTTTGGCTACCGAAGTCCGAATGACTTGATTCTTGTCGGAAATGAAAGGTAACTACGATAGCTACAACTTTCTAGGAGACACCCAGACCCAAATCTGCCTCTAACCTAATCAAAACCGACAAACTTCACTGCTGCAGAATACCGACGAACTGACACCCGAAAATTAGACAACTAGAAAATGACCTAAAGCAAAGAACCACGGGTTACCCTTGCCGAAACGAAGAGAGCACGCAGCGGGATGAAGACCACCACGCCCACTACGGATCCCTTCTTCTCCTCTTCTTCTCTTCTCTTCTTCTCCTTCTTTCTCTTCTTTTCTCCTTCTTTCTCTTCTTTTCTCCTTCTTCTTCCTCCTGGCCGGCTGCAAGGAGCTCCTTCTCCTCCTTGGACAGCAGCAATGGAGGCGTGGGGAGATGGAGAGGGGCAAGGGAGGGTGGAAGGAGGTGGAGAGGTGGAGAGGGGAGAGGGGAGGGGCGCCGGTTGGGAGTGGGAGGAGGAAAGGGGAGGGGAGGAGTAGGCTAGGGTTTGGGGAGGGAGCCCCTGGCCGGCCACCCAGATGGGCCATGGCCCAGCCCAAGTTGCCGCCAAATTGCTCTTTCCCCTCAAAACTGCAGCACCGACAACAATCCAATTAGTCCTCCCGACGCTCGCTTGATCCTTCCCCGAATAATCGACCTCTCCCGAAATAAAAATTAATCTCTCACGACTAATCGCTTAACACACTTTCGGGGTATTACATTCATCAAGGGCACATTATCATCCAATATTTTCACAATCATGTGGGCATAAGCCACCTATTATATCATATCAATTCAACTTTTAGCGATGCTCAACATCAAACTTCAACACACAACAGTTATACTACAACCATTGTTGTTATCAACTGGCTTCATTATGAAATCTAATTGCTACCTACTTTCCTTCCCAAATCACATGGATATTAACAAACACATATTCAACTGTTCCTCCTCATATTTGAATTTGGCAAAAATACACTAAAACTTCACAAATTGAAATCTTCTATTGATCAAAAGTCTCAACAACACTATAACCCAATTCATCGTGTCATCCTATATAGAAGAACTACATAGAACTCCTCCCATAAATTCTAGATCCACCGATATTCAATCCATTCAACCGGTTGTACACAATTCCAATAACTAATCATACTAGTGAATATGTAAATCTAGCATTTCTCTAGTTTCCCTTTCCACACATTTAACTTAATCCATGGGACACAAAGAACCCAACAAGTTTAGCAACCTAAACGATTTTAATGGCCGGACTAATTCATCAATGTTCTATACTTCTTAATATGTCTTTTGACTCCACATAGGTGTGGACATACTCTGAGTCACTACTCATATATAGTTCATCAAGAACTGGTAGAGGACAACATCAACTTAATCAATTTCACTTCCCAAGACACTAGTTAAGGCTAATCATGCACCTTGCCACTAATCCAACTTGACATCACAACCGCTATCAATTATCTCGCATACTTACAAATTCTCACTTAACACAACAAATCATTGCAAAAGAGAGTTGACACTCTCTTTCTCTATGAAGAGGGTCTAAATTTCAACACTCCATCTACTCCAAAAGAAATAAGTAGAATCAAAACTTTATTCAATGAACTTTGTGAAAGATAATTCCCATATCCAAAATACCAAATGTATAACCTGTCACCTTCATCAACAGAAAGGTAAGATTCTCAAGAAAAGAACGCTCGCAAGTCACAAAGATAGCTCACACTGCAAGTCAACAATTGTTTTGTAAAACAAAGATGGACCAATTGCAACCACAACACTAACAATTTGTTTTATTACAATCTACGACTTAACCAAGACACGACATAGCCAAAAGAACTTTGATGCTTCCTCTCATAAAAGAGAAGTATCAACTTCGAACTCAAATCCCGAAAAGAGTGCATGGGGGCCAAAGCTTTCTCACATTGTAAGGACAAATAAAATAAAGCTTCCATTGACCAAAGTTCCAAGTAAAAGAT
The DNA here is from genome assembly GCA_036346255.1 of Ampelocalamus luodianensis. NCBI lineage: Eukaryota > Viridiplantae > Streptophyta > Magnoliopsida > Poales > Poaceae > Ampelocalamus > Ampelocalamus luodianensis. Next base: position 68,128,877 of record CM070621.1, on the reverse strand, counting down.
CAATCTTATAGACCATCTATGTTTAAAAACAGCAAAACAACTCATCATTCGGGAGAACAAATGTTTGCTTTAAGGAGCCAATAACAACCGATGAACACTCATCAATCAAGTAACCATCGACCCAAGAGAATTCATTCACCAGTCGCACCAAGAATAACCATTCCAACTCAAGGAAGACAATAGCCTTCCCAAAGAAACCCAGATGGTGGTGCAATCCTGGCAGCCCAAGGCTAAAACCACAAGCTAACCCTCTCATCATCTACTATCATCAAATATAACAATCTTAAAGGCAACCCATAAGTATTCATACCCATTTCACATCAGAAATGATCAAAGCAATACAACGGAAACGTAAATGCAATGCTTGACCCATCCCCAACTTATCAGTACAAGGTGTGTCAATTTAACAATTTATTTACCACGGACTCATCGCTCGCTCGATACCAACTGAATAACCCCAACTCTCAAAGAGCCCGAATGCTACCGAATTAAACTATTCTAGCACAAATACAAATTTTCGGCAAAGTCACCTTTGTTTAATCACTAAACCGAGAGTTCAATACGATCACATGGCATAAACAAAATTTTCATAATCAAATTATCCCAAACATGCATGATTATCAAATGAACCAACCAAGGCTAGCAACCTCATTATTACAACTAAATAGCTTAATTCAACCACACCATCCATGGGTGTTAATCAATAGTTTATTTAATTCTAAATTGGGACTAAGCAAAGAAACGCCTTAAGAGTGTGATATAGTGAGTGCATCCAACATCTACTCCCTCCAATGCATGTCGTTCCGCCTCGTACCTAAAACACATTAAAGCAAGGGTGAGCCTAAAGACTCAAAGAAGCATCAACAAGGCCATAAACAAGAACAATAACACAAAGATCGATGATCCTCAATTAACATCACACTAAACATAGCCACTTAACTCATGATATGCAACCAATGCAATGCTCCTTTGAACTTTATCTCTTTTCGCATTGCTCATTGTATTACCATGATCTTTTGTCACCCTAGCTTAGATAGTTACTATTTAGTATAATCATAGCACCAACGTGGTTGGTTAGACACGAATAGTCCGCTTAGCCATATAATGGGTTGTTGATATCATTTTGAGTTTCAAATCTAAACTTGACTAAGTGATTATGGAATAACTTTTGGAAAGACTGTGTTGTATGTTGTCACTGTTGATGGCATGTGTTACACATAACCAAATGTGGTGGGAAAAGATTTAGACCGAGGCAAGTGGATGGAATTGTGATATGGTGGAGCTATGGGCTTTGGAAAAATATGAATATGGTAGTTAGTAGTAGTTTGGCAGTCTTGCCTTGGTAAATTAAGGACTTAGCTTTGTGCACCATTGAACAGAGCCATAATTGTGCGACACATGCTTGGTATGGGATTGTCCTAACTTACTAAGTTACAGAATCTTGACATTGATTACTAAGGCATGTAGGTTAGACTGCATGCTAGGGTGGAGGTGTGATTCTGTCTGTCTAGTGAGTCACATTTATGAGCAGTTTGCCATGTCCATCTCCAACAATGTGCGATGCGCCAACAACATGTGTGGTGGTTTGGTGCAAACAGTATGCACAACGGGTGGGTCAATTGTTGAGATGAAATTTCGAAAAGATTTTGTTATGATTGGTCCTAGTTACACTGGTTATATCTTGTGGGTAAAGTGTACAACCTCTGAAAAGTGTTAACAATCTATTCGAATAGCCGAGTCCGTGGTCATGGACATGCTCGAGGATTTCACATGAGAAGTAGATTTTCATAAAAACAAGTGGGAAAGGGGGTAGTTGTGTGGTTTAACTCGTGTGGCTATGTGAAAAAAATTGTTTAAGCTTTGTGGTCTTTGTGAAAATACTGGTTAAACTATTATTGTTTATTTGTTTTAAATTACACTTCCAACATATTATTTGTATTCAAATGCAAATGTTGTTTTTTACAAAATAACCATAGAAGTCATTTCCTTGAAATAAGCCATCATCTATAATTACATTATGTGATACAACTTCCTGAGTACTCGGAGTACTCATTCTTGCTAGAATCATTTAGCTAAAGTGGAGGAGTCTTCGCTTGCTTTTGAGGTGGAGTTTAATGAGGAGGTTGATCGCTAGGTCCTGATCTATAATACCCCGAATATCAATTAGAGAGTACATTATTCGGGAGAGGGAAATTTGTTTAAATTTCAGTTTTTCGGGGCATTTTTTATCTTGGGCCTCCGACCCATGTTTGTGCAGCCTTGAGGGTCAGCTTTAAGTGGGCCAAGAGGGGGGAGGCACCCCCAAAAGCCCAAGCCGCCCCTCCCCTCCTAAACCCTAGGCCGAACTCCCCTCCCTCCCCCCTTTTCCACCCTTGGCCACCACCCTCTCCTCATCTCCCTTCCTGCGCCTCCACCTCCACCCCTTCCCATGGCAGCCACCTCCATTCCTCCCCTTGGCAACCATCTCCTCTCCGTTGGTGCTGCCGGCCGAAGCAAAGAAGAAAGGGGGAAGTGGGGGAGAGGAGATCATCGTGAGGGTTTCAACGATTCACACATGTCTTCGAGGGTATTCATCAACTTCCCCGCTGTTGGTTCAATTTGTTCTTGTTAGAAATCGTTTGTTTAGTGGTAGACGTGATTCGGATCGTTTTTGATTAGATCGACTTGCTGCGAGTATAAAGTTAAATCTGTCCAGTATGTTGCGAGGTCTGTTTCGTGGTTTTAGAGGCCGAATTAGAGATGTTCATCTCCTGGAGTATTGTAGGTCTTGTTCTTAGCTTTCGGTGGCCGCCAAGAACACTAAAATCCGACGAACGAGTCAAAAGTTATGATAGATTTATTATCTGCTGTCCAGAATCCTGACGAGAATTAGCAGTCTCTGTATAAGTTGACATATGGCCTAGTTAGAGGGTGATTCAAAGGTCTTGCCCATAACAAATTTTGAAGGTGATATCACTAGCTTTCAGGATTGATAAAGAACACCTCATTTGGATTTATAGATCAAAAGTTATGCACTTTTCATTGTGACTGTCCAGATTGTAGGTCAGTCTGTCCAGATTGTATGTCAGTTTCTATCTTTAGTTTTGACCCGTGTGCCACTTTTTGTTAAAGGCAAAATATGAATGTTGTGCCAACTAGGTTATTGTAGATAATTTCATAACCTTTTCATATTGTTAAAGAACACTCAATTCGGAGTTGTAGTTTAAAAGTTATGGACGTTTTAGCTCTGCTGTTCTATTTGCTCAGTCAGATTCTGTTCTGCTGTTTCGTTTGACAGTTAGCAATTTAGTTTGGCCGAATTGGGTTATCTCACAACTACAAAGTTGTAGATATATTTGTTAAGCTCGTGTAGGATCTGGGCTCATCTCTTTGGAGTCCCAGATCATTAGTTTTGGTCTTTACTGTGCTGCTGTCCTGATGGGATTCCATGTTGCTGCTGGAATTTCAGGTTTGGGTTATGACTATGTTTTGGGTGTGCAAGAGGGTATTGTAGAATATTAATTCATGTTGGGCTCTATGTTGTTCTTATTTCGGTTACTTAATTGTTTAGGCCGCGAGGCTACGGGTTTGGGAGCGCCATCGCTGTTGCTCGCTAACGCAGTCGTAACGCGGAAGGCAAGTACTTTGTTGATTTTAAGTCTTTGTGATTGTGAATGTTTACATGAATATAATGTGACATATTGTGTTACCCGAGATGCTGAACTGGTTATGTTCTTTCACTATGTGGAGTATATACTGAGAGATGGTATTATCCCTGTTCATGTTCATATCATGCATCCTTTTATTCATGTTATGTCCACGGGAGTGGATTGTAAGTCCCACCATTCTAATGTGGGCAGATTTGGACATTTTCATGTCCCGTCCACGGGAGTGGATTGAAAGACCCATAAATTCCAGTATGGGCACGTAAGACCCATCAATTCCAGGATGGGCAGCTTTGGACACCTATATGAAACATTCTTCATATAGGATTTGGATCCCCGCACTTTTGTTAAGGTGCGGGCTTAAGTGAACACTGACGAGTGTGTCACTCGCTATACCGGTATAAGCATGTGTGCAGTCCATCCTTGAATATATTCATTCATGCCATGCATTCCTAAGTTTTCATTCGATGTATGTTCATATTCTTTTATGATGTTGACTTGTTCATATGTATGTTATGTCCCTTTTGCTGTACTTGCTGAGTCGTGGACTCACTCTTGCGTTGTTTGTTTGTTTTAGGTAACCCCTGATGTTGGCTCACATGGGAGGGAGTAGACACGCACTACTTGTTCACATCATCATATTCATGTTCAAGAATAAATTTTAGATCTATCATTCATTCGTTAATGATGAACTGTAATAATTAAATTATAATTGGTGAAGGAAGGATACCTTCTCCACATTGATGTTGATGTTCGTGATAAATAACTTAGAAGGCGAAGGAAGGATACCTTCACCATGTCCTGCTTATTTTGTGCCGCCATTAGTTGATTTACTTATTTCACATTCTTCCGCATTGTGTAGATTGTTAGAGTATTTAGGTGGCATCTTGGCTTCAACAGCCGTGGTGTTACATTGGTATCGAGCGGCTTTAGGTCCGTGGTAATTAAGTTATTAAATTGACACACCGTGTACAGAGGTGGGGTTGAAAATTACATTGCTTCCGCAATATCTCGTTATTATGTTTCATTTTGTTGAGCAATTGTTGAGTTGCTTCTGTACTATCATCCTTGTTGGTAATATATGATCTGCTATGATATTCAATATCTATAAACTAATACTATGATTGTCATGAGATGATCCTATATATTCATAGTGGAGTATTTTGGTGAAGCGTGTTGTTAACGGATGATAAGAAGTGGAGGTCGTGGTTGTTACTCCGATTCACTGTGTTACACCACTGCTCGCAAAGACGTGGTTAGAGGAGTAGTTACCCAGTATCATCGTTTCGTGCTAAGTGTGAGTTGCTTTAGAAAGTTGTTCTCTTCCTTCATTTTGAATTTGGCAATTCTTGTCCGTGGTGGTTGATGAATTTCTCCGGGTTTGTGGTTCATGATAGTTTATGGTTTTCAATAGATCCTCTTGGTTCTCTCAAACAATTATTGCTTTTCGATCGATGAGTTGCTTTTACCACTTGTGGTCGTTGTCAATTGGCAAAATTGATGTTTTCATGGTTGCTCCTTCTTTCTCATTGAAAAAAAATGACTCATTTACTCGTTTGATAGCTTGGTTAGTGAGAGTTTTCCGCTGTAAGTTCATTTGCATGGGAAAGCTTTGGTTTTATGTGTTTCTTTTGGATAACTTCGAGCGTTGAGGTTTGAAGTCTCTCTTTGCTCAAGTAAGGCGTTAGAATCCTTTTGTGTTGACTTGCCATGCTTAAAATGAGAAGATATATCTAAACGAATAAATTGTTACGATCTGAGTTACCAAGTTGGGTTATTAGCATGGTGCAAATCAATTATTTTTAATTACCATCCATGAAAGTGAAATTGATTAATTTGAAATGTCCTTATATTTGATACTTGGTGTATGTTAAATAAAGACTGCCCATATCCGCTCGTAACCTATAGATCTTACTTAAGAGCTAGATTTATCTATTTCCGTATGCTAAAATTGTTGAAACTTGTACAAAGTACCGATGGGTGCCGTGTATCGACTCATGAAACCTTGTTTATAGGAAATTATGTTAGTGAATCTTTAATCATGTTTTGAAATGATTTCTGAACAAAGGTGAAATGTGAATCTATGTTTATATATGGTTATGTGATTGCAAATGGAATTAGTACCGTATGTATACGCGTGGTTAGTACAATCATCAATTGGTAATGAGCGCTGAAGAAGGTGTTGAGCAACACCAACAGTTGAGTAGACGAATTTCGTAAGTAGTCTTTGATATCGTGCCTCATGATATTGTTATTGCTTAGCATAATCTTGTTATAATAAATTTGTTTCAATCTTGTGGTTTGTGTTTCCTTTGGGAAGTTTTAGGATGGAGTAATAAAGTTTGATGATTCTTGGTACCAGAGTATGTTGTCGATGTTTTTAAATCGTCAAAATGTGAGAATGAGGTTAATTCTCGTAGTAATTCGATCACCCATGGTAATATTTCTTAAATGATCAAATTTCAAGTTTTGTGTTCATGATCTTTTGAGGTTCAGTTTTATGTGGTAAATGAAGTTTATCGAGTAGCGTTATGTTGCAAAGTTATAATGGTTCTTCAGTGATGCAAGTGCTTCGATCTTGAATACTTATTTGTTCTTATCTGTTAAGATTCGATATTCTCTTCTTGTGAGGCTTATGCTTTCAACCGTGGACTTCACTTATGTTCTTTGAGTTCATTGCTTAATTGGTTTCTTCTTTGGTCCCGTGTTCAGTGCGAGTGGTAGATGAGTTTTCTAGTTGGTGAAAGTCGTTTCCATTTGTCTCTTCTTTTGAGAAAGATTCAACCCATTCTTTTCACGTGGGTCTTTCGAAGTGTTTTCTAATTGTTGTTGTGAATTTGATGTTAATACCCATAGTAATTTGATCGCCTTTGGTGATATCGTTCAGATGAGAATATTTCAAGTTTAGCTTTCGTGATATTTTCTTTGAGCTATTGAATCATCTGGTAGTTGAAATTATTTTAAATAAATTGAGGTATTGAATTGTCTTGTTGCTTCTTAAGAGATTCATGTGATTGAACTTTAACGGATTTCTGGTTTGAGTTGGCAACGTGAAGTCGCAATTAAAGAAAATTATGTTGGTTCCTAAGAGGAGATTAATCTGCTTGCTTTTCATGAAATCCCGTAATTGGAAAAGTTTCGAGTTTGGTGATTGAGATTATTTGGATCTCATGTTTCTTGTGTAGTTGAACGGTTCTGAACAAATATGACGTATTGAAGAATTTCATTGGTTCTTAATTAGTCCTTGTGGTTTGGACTAAAGATCTTATCTTGTACGCTGCGCAAAGCGATGTTAGTCAAAGAATTAATTTCTGTTAAAGGAAAGAGTGCAGAGGAATATTTGAGAATTTGAGTCAAGTTTTGTAACTTGTAGTTATTCGAATTGTTCATAAACTTTTTGCTCTTTTCACTCAAGAGTTGTCGAGTTTCAATCGCAATGCTATTTCTCTTAATGGTGGTTATTTGCTATTCCCTTTTCGAGGGATGCGTGCCCTCCGCTGTGAACTCAACCTTCGTTTTTCCAGATTTTCATTACCAGATTATTTCTTTTGGTTTCGTGCTCACTGTGAGCAGCAGCTTTTTCCTGTGCGGTGAAACTTGTCCTTGTTCGCCTTTTTCTTTTGAGAAAGGATCAATAGTTTTGTGTTGTAAATCTTTACAAAGCGTAGTTTTGGCTACTGTGTGGTGGTGGTTAAGTAATTGTAGTGGTGAGATTTTGCTACCAAGCTATTGGAGGAGTAATAGAAGATGAGTTGGTTTTGACCTGAACCTCTTGGAGGGAAGTTGATTCAGATGGAATGTATGGTTTCGAAGTAAAATTTGTATATTGTTCGACTAAGTAGGACCTATGGTATAATGTAGTTCCAGAACCTTGGTTCATGTTGAAATGTTGGGGATTATCAAATGTATGGAAACCGTAATCAATTTTATAGAGTAACACTATTGAAAGTATCGCGATGTTGTATGAGTGATTCCTGATGATGTCAATGAGTGAGTATGTCGGAATTGTGGGGATCTTAGAGATTTAATCCGATGATTTCATTATTTGTTATAAGAGGAATTCGTTGTAGAGGTCTCAGAGGTTAAATTTGGGGCTTCCTTTTTCATGCTAAACTTTTGGTCGCCCAAAGATTTGTGTGTAGAGGAGATAGAAAACTGGAGTATTCTGAGTAGTGGAATGATTGTCGATAGAACCCTTCTGATGTAGTTCATGAGCGGGTGTACTGAGGATTCTGACGTGTTATTCTTGAAAGTTGGAGGTGATGATGTATTTCGGTGTAAGCCTAACTTGAGGATGTTAAATGAAGATGGTTGAGACCGTGTGGTATGCGATGAATTCGAATTCCAAGGTTGGAGAGTTAGTTTATTCCAAAAAAATGAAACTAAGGAAAAGATGTCTTCTTGATTAGTGAAGCGTTTTCTTTATTCTCGCATGAGCTTTGTGCTGTTGACCAATGTCTTTTGTAAGTTGAGTTTGACTCGATTTTGGTATGTGTGGTTCTTATCGGTTCAGGAAGAATAAAGGAAGTTTTGATTTGGGCATTTAAAATGATTCCTTCTTTGGTTTTCGTGATGTTTATTCGCAATTTGCCACTTGGAAAGTGGAAAGGTTTTCTTGATGAAATTCTGATTTCTGGATTTTACTCTTCAGTACTCAGTTGGTAACGTATAGTTGTGATGTGAATCTTTCTTATTCAGATGTGTTTTGCCGGTAAAAGAGTTTGCTTAAAAAGAATTCGATTGTATGTTTCCGGTTAAAGGAGGTGATCCTTGTTTTCAGTGAAGAGTTTAATTGAGAGGTGGAACAAGAGTTCCGTGTTCTAATGTGCATGTTGTGTGGTTCGGCATCAATGGGAAGGTTAACCCCAGGTTCTTTGGGTTGTTTTCGATAGCTGTCGTTTCGCTAAGACCGTCTCGAGTTCCTACGCGTTGTACTCACTTTTGGTTTCTTTTGGTGTGGAGTGAGTACCTGAGAGATCCGGAGTTTGTTATTCGTTAACAACGTGGACCATCGAGTAAGATCTTACCTTCGAGTCTTGTTCGATGAGTGTACCTCAAGATGTAGGGTTGAGTGTTAGGACTTTCATCTTTTCGCGTCCTTGTGTTGTGGTCTCATTCAGTTCGAGAGAGAGGCCACTTGGAAGATGGAGTTTCGTGTGCGCGAACGATATCCGGATTCGTTCGAAACGGGTGCTTGTTTGTCTTTGTTTCATTCCAGTCACAGATTTCTTTCGTGTCGATTCGGTGTTTAGATTCGGGGCCGAATCCTGTTAAGGGGGGTAGAATGTAATACCCCGAATATCAATTAGAGAGTACATTATTCGGGAGAGGGAAATTTGTTTAAATTTCAGTTTTTGGGGGCACTTTTGATCTTGGGCCTCCGACCCATGTTTGTGCAGCCTTGAGGGTAAGCTTTAAGTGGGCCAAGAGGGGAGGCACCCCAAAAGCCCAAGCCGCCTCCTCCTAAACCCTAGGCCGAACTCCTCCTCCCCTTTTCCACCCTTGGCCGCCACCCTCCTCATCTCCCTTCCTGCGCTCCACCTCCACCCTTCCCATGGCAGCCACCTCCATTCCTCCCTTGGCAACCATCTCTCTCCGTTGGTGCTGCCGGCGCAAAGAAGAAAGGGGGAAGTGGGGGAGAGGAGATCATCGTGAGGGTTTCAACAATTCACACATGTCTTCGAGGGTATTCATCAACTTCCCCGCTGTTGGTTCAATTCGTTCTTGTTAGAAATCGTTTGTTTAGTGGTAGACGTGATTCGGATCGTTTTTTATTAGATCGACTTGCTGCGAGTATAAAGTTAAATCTGTCCAGTATGTTGCGAGGTCTGTTTCGTGGTTTTAGAGGCCGAATTAGAGATGTTCATCTCCTGGAGTATTGTAGGTCTTGTTCTTAGCTTTCGGTGGCCGCCAAGAACACTAAAATCCGACGAACGAGTCAAAAGTTATGATAGATTTATTATCTGCTGTCCAGAATCCTGACGAGAATTAGCAGTCTCTGTATAAATTGATATATGGCCTAGTTAGAGGGTGATTCAGAGGTCTTGCCCATAACAAATTTTGAAGGTGATATCACTAGCTTTCAGGATTGATAAAGAACACCTCATTTGGATTTATAGATCAAAAGTTATGCACTTTTCATTGTGACTGTCCAGATTGTAGGTCAGTCTGTCCAGATTGTATGTCAGCTTTCTATCTTTAGTTTTGACCTGTGCCACTTTTTGTTAAAGGCAAAATATGAATGTAGTGCCAACTAGGTTATTGTAGATAATTTCATAACCTTTTCATATTGTTAAAGAACACTCAATTCGGAGTTGTAGTTTAAAAGTTATGGACGTTTTAGCTCTGCTGTTCTATTTGCTCAGTCAGATTCTGTTCTGCTGTTTCGTTTGACAGTTAGCAATTTAGTTTGGCCGAATTGGGTTATCTCGTCAACTACAAAGTTGTAGATATATTTGTTAAGCTCGTGTAGGATCTGGGCTCATCTCTTTTGGAGTCCCAAATCATTAGTTTTGGTCTTTACCGTGCTGCTGTCCTGATGGGATTCCATGTTGCTGCTGGAATTTCAGGTTTGGGTTATGACTATGTTTTGGGTGTGCAAGAGGGTATTGTAGAATATTAATTCATGTTGGGCTCTATGTTGTTCTTATTTCGTTACTTAATTGTTTAGGCCGCGAGGCTACGGGTTTGGGAGCGCCATCGTTGTTCGCTAACGCCGTAACGCGGAAGGCAAGTACTTTGTTGATTTTAAGTCTGTGATTGTGAATGTTTACATGAATATAATGTGACATATTGTGTTACCCGAGATGCCGAATCGTTATGTTCTTTCACTATGTGGAGTATATATTGAGAGATGGTATTATCCCTGCTCATGTTCATATCATGCATCCTTTTATTTATGTTATGTCCACGGAGTGGATTGTAAGTCCCACCATTCCAATGTGGGCGATTTGGACATTGTCATGTCCCGCCCACGGAGTGGATTGAAAGACCCATAAATTCCAAAGATGGGCACGTAATACCCATCAATTCCAGGATGGGCAGCTTTGGACACCTATATAAAACATTCTTCATATAGGACTTGGATCCCCGCACTTTTGTTAAGGTGCGGGCTTAAGTGAACACCGACGGGTGTGTCACTCGCTATACCGGTATAAGCATGTGTGCAGTCCATCCTTGAATATATTCATTCATGCCATGTATTCCTAAGTTTTCATTCGATGTATGTTCATATTCTTTTATGATGTTGACTTGTTCATATGTGTGTTATGTCCCTTTTGTGTGCATTTCTGCTTTAGTCGTGGACTCACTCTTGCGTTGTTTGTTTGTTTTAGGTAACCCCTGATGTTGGCTCACATGGGAGGGAGTAGACACGCACTACTTGTTCACATCATCATATTCATGTTCAACAATAAATTTTAGATCTATCATTCATTCGTTAATGATGAACTGTAATAATTAAATTATAATTGGTGAAGGAAGGATACCTTCTCCACATTGATGTTGATGTTCAGTATTAAATAACTTAGAAGGCGAAGGAAGGATACCTTCACCATGTCTTGTTTATTTTTGTGCTGCCATTAGTTGATTTACTTATTTCACATTCTTCCGCATTGTGTAGATTGTTAGAGTATTTAGGTGGCATCTTGGCTTCTGAATAGATAGTTACTATTTAGTATAATCATAGCACCAACGTGGGTTGGTTAGACACGAATAGTCTGCTTAGCCATATAATGGGTTGTTGATATCATTTTGAGTTTCAAATCTAAACTTGACTAAGTGATTATGGAATAACTTTTTGGAAAGACTGTGTGTTGTATGTTGTCACTCATTGATGGCATGTGTTACACATAACCAACAGGGTGGGAAAAGATTTAGACTGAGGCAAGTGGATGGAATTGTGATATGGTGGAGCTATGGGCTTTGGAAAATATGAATATGGTAGTTAGTAGTAGTTTGCGCCTTGCCTTGGTAAATTAAGGACTTAGCTTTGTGCACCATTGAACAGAGCCATAATTGTGCGACACATGCTTGGTATGGGATTGGCCTAACTTACTAAGTTACGTAATCTTGACATTGATTACTAAGGCATGTAGGTTAGACTGCATGCTAGGTGGAGGTGTGATTCTGTCTGCCTAGTGAGTCACATTTATGAGCAGTTTGCCATGTCCATCTCCAACAATGTGCGATGCGCCAACAACCTGTGTGGTGGTTTGGTGCAAACAGTATGCACAACGGGTGGGTCAATTGTTGAGATGAAGTTTCGAAAAGATTTTGTTATGATTGGTGCTAGTTACACTGGTTATATCTTGTGGGTAAAGTGTACAACCTCTGAAAAGTGTTAACAATCTATTCGAATAGCCGAGTCCGTGGTCATAGACATGCTCGAGGATTTCACATGAGAAGTAGATTTTCATAAAAACAAGTGGGAAAGGGGATAGTTGTGTGGTTTAACTCGTGTGGCTATGTGAAAAAAATTGTTTAAGCTTTGTGGTCTTTGTGAAAATACTGGTTAAACTATTATTGTTTATTTGTTTTAAATTACACTTCTAATATATTATTTGTATTCAAATGCAAATGTTGTTTTTTACAAAATAACCATAGAAGTCATTTCCTTGAAATAAGCCATCATCTATAATTACATTATGTGATACAACTTCCGAGTACTGAGTACTTAGAGGACCCTGTTTATTCTGGCTTGTACTGCTTAACCATCCACTTGGTCCTAATAAAGACAAATCAAATAAACCAAGCCTCGAGATATGTATACTTCCTAAATGCAGATACACACCCGCTACAAAATCATGCATCAATTCCATTCATACACATAGAGCCAAGCAAAAGCAACAACTGCAAGACATAGATAATATAAAGAGAGTTATTACAAAGAGAGGCCGACCGCCAAAACTCATAAAGATAAGTAAATACACAATGGAAGCAAATGGCCATAAGATGGCGATAAACAAAAGCCAATCGGTGTGCCTTTACCCACAAGGCAACCAACCGGACCGCCAAGCTAATCGTCCCAAACAACACAAGAACACACTCACAAAAGTGAGGCCCTTGGGGCTCACCTTCTTCCTCTGCAACAATTAATATTAAGAAAGCGGATGAGTACAAAACTTGTTTTTGTACTGCAAGACCGACGTGTAAGATAACAGAACTATAATTAACTACATGCAAGCTTTATTTAAGTGGATGAGGCTCCTGACTTATTTTCAGATAAAGCAAGTTTTCATTTACAATAAGGTAATAGATTCAAAGCAAGTTTGCAATTAACTTTTATCGCTCAAATAAAAGAGAGACAATAATAACATAGATAGAGAACAACACCAACCTAGAAGTGACTAACCCATAGTCACCACAACCATAGCATGAAGTACCCTTCATACCACCCATGTCAAGTTTAAATTTTTAAAAGGTTGTAGTCTAGTTCTTGCACGACCTTACCAAGCATGTCCATAACCTAGGACGAGGCTATTCGAATAGTTTTAACTCGCAGGGTGTACCAATGTACCCACACGATAGACCGCCTTTCCACCACCACTGTTAGCACACTTCCTTTGGTATGCAGTGCATGGCTAAGTCTAACAAGACGCTTTCCAATGGACGATGCTAATTAAGAGCCGAACTCCACGGAGAAGGACACATTAGACACCTAACCGGTCCGCTAATGCTCCTCCAAACACCACACTCAAGAACACACCCACCAACCAGCTCATAATTAACACCTCCCAAAGTACTTAGTCAAGAGAGGTCCCATATCCCCTCGTGGTTAGCACGCAATAAGCGCTGGCTTAGTGACACAAGTAACTCGGTCCTGGGGACTTAGGCACCATTCCACACACCCAACAGATCACATCAACATACCATTGTGCCCAAGTCAAGATATAGTTTTGTTTTCGGTTTTGATTTGTAAATCAATAAAACACAAGGGTTGGACATAATGGAGTAGTATAAGTAGTTGTGTGATCAAGATCACCGACTAAGTCGATGATCGCCAATACGACCGATAACTAGGCATGGCTAAGCAATATTCATTCGTAGTCTACTAAGTGATAAGAGTTCATCCATCGAACTCTAACCACAAAGAAATAACCTAGGCTCGGTAGTAGAGGATAACTATTTACCTACAGATTATGCAACTAGAGGTCTAACTAATCAATTTAACAACAAAGTAGCAATGCATACATAGAAGTTAAACAAAATATTAGACTTTTAAAAGTAATGGGATCAATGGGAAATGATCAAACTGCTTGTTCGCTTGTCGTTGCTCAATTTGTTGCGGAGGGTCGTTCTCTGGATTACCGCAAATATCGAATCCTAAGCGAAAGAGCGAAAACAACCAATAAGACGAGCAACACTTAAACAAAAGAGCAAGCAAAATTATCCAAATGTGACGAAATTTATACACAAGGTAAAATACGAACATACCTAGACATAGAAACTGGAAAACTTAATTTGGATTTGTGGTGCAAAAGATATTCTCTAAAAACCTAATTTCTACCATAATTAGCACTGTAGCAAAACATTTTCTAGAAAGATTTGAAGCTGAAATTTTTATGGTAGCTACCAACTGGTATAGTGGTAACCCATATAAAATTTCAGGTCATTTGGAGTTATATTGAAGAGTTATGATTTTTCTAAGTTTTAAATCTAAGACACGATTAATTTTAGTATTAAAGACTCATCAGAAAACCTATACTAAGCTAAAGTACTTTAACAGATGCATTTATAGAACTTTAGTTTGTTAAATTTGGAGCTACAGAGAAAAGATATGAAATTTTGAAGTTTAAACCAATTAATATGTGCAATTAAAAGCTCTCGACTAAATCGAAAACCAACAAAATCGGGAGGTCGTGGGCCGTTGATCAAAGATCGCACGGCTCACGAGCTCGATGCTAAAACCCGCGACGAGCACCGGGCGCAAAGACCTCATCGCGCCAAGGGAGGTCTTAGCCGTTAGATCTAGACTTGATGGTCCAATCTAACGAGGAGGTCCTAGACGGCAAGATCTAGCGAGGAGGTCAAGCCGTTAGATCTAAATCTAACGGTCCGTAGTCGGCAGGAGGTCCTAGACGGTCACGATCTCCGGTGGGAGGTCCCGAACGGCTAAGATTTCACCGAGGAGGTCATGGATGGCCATGATCTTCGCGGAGGTCCTACGCGACAGTGTTCAACAGAGAGAGGTCCGACGGCCCGATCTCCGTGGGAGGTCATGAACGGTCCGGATCTGAGCGAGGAGGTCCTACGACTTCTTCACAAAGGGCCGAGGTGGTCTTTTGGAAAGAGGACCCTAAACGTAGTTTTGAAGGTTCTCTTTACAAATGACCAGGTGGTCTTTTGCACACGAGGACCTTGGTGGGGTGGCTCAGGTGGTTTTTCAAAACGACTAAGGAAGGACTTTTGCAAAGAGGACCCCAAGGAGGTCCGAGAGGGCGGTTTTGACAAAACGACGGGTGACCTTTTCGCACAGAGGACCTCAAGGAGGTCTTTTGCAAAAAGGACCCCAAGGAGGAGGGTGATCCTAGCGGCCGGGATTTAACCTACTGAGGTCTTAACGCCAGATTTCTACGGAGGTCCCGGAGTGGTTTTAATGGCGCAGACCTCCTGACAACGACAAAAGGCGCGTTAAGACAAATTAAATGCTCCAGATGATTGACAATAAATGAAACTAAAAGGGACACTTAATGATTTCCAAACTTTAATTCTAAACCCATGGCCCACACGCCGCTGACTCCACGGCACAAATTAGGACACAATTAATGCACCAATGATGAGCAATGATTTGAGCATTAATGTGGTCCAAGAACATGACAAAAACGGATTTGCGAATCGGCAAAACCCGAGCGAAGTTCATGCTTGCCGCGCGATGTGGACCTCGTCGGCGGGAACCAAGAACACTGATGAGTCCCAAATAGGGAGGAGGACCTAAAGATGCCAAAAGCTACCCCTAGAATAGCTCCCACCGGCGGCTAGCCGAGATAACCGCTGAGACACGCGCCAACACGAACACCTAAAGAGGTCTAAAAGAATAGGGATTTCGACATCGAGGTACTTACCAGTGGAACGAAGGAGGCTCGAGAATGGTCGCAGGAGCTCCGGTGACGGTGGAGGTCGCCGAGGTGAAAAGACGAAGCTCCTGCCACGAAAACAAGCTCCCAAGCCGTCTACCTCGTGATGGTTAAACAAATCAAGTTAGGGAGGCTTGAGGTGATCAAGAGAACAAAAGAACAGCCGCTATTGCAATATTGAACCACCGGCTCTGGAGGTCGCGGAGATCTTCAAGGTCGAGCAATGGTGGCGAGGCTTTCGGTGACTTGAGCTCAAGAGCAGAGAAAGAAAATAGGGGTGCAAGAATGGATCCAAAGAAGCTTAAGGGAGAAGCCCGGATCCATATATAGCCAGCGCCAAAATGAACCAGGCCAAGCTTATGGGTGCACTGAGCTATAGTACACATGAGGTGATGGGAGTAGGTTGTCGTGGTGACTTTTGAGCAAAGGTGCCGCCAGACATTTAATGTTGGCAAGACATAGCCTTTGTCACCCTAGAGTTGACAAGGCACCGCCCCCACTCACATGCACAAAATTGATAATGCCTGTGCCCACCCGACAGCTGAGAGGACCAGGTCAAAAGAGCTCAACGGCTAAAATCAGCACAGAGCTCCCACTAGGGAGGTCGTGAGTCGTTGGATTGAAATCCAAGGGCTCGATTTAGAATTATGTGTTAGAGGTCCTAACACTTAGGGAGGTCCGAGCCACGATCTCAAGATGGACGGCTCAAGATCACCCAAGCGCTAGGGGTGGTCGTGGAGGGTCGAGGAGGTCGCCTGTGTGGTCTTTGCAAAGGTGCAAAGGAGGTCCCGGGAGGCCTCGAGGGTTGTCTTTGTAAAAGAATCGAGGAGGTCTTTGAGGTTAGATTGAGATCCAAGGGCGGGGGTCTGGCGAGGTTGCACGGGCTCGGGCCGGTGCCATTAGTTGGTTTGACTGAGCCGGCTGGCACGAGCCGCACTCTGGCGGACCCGAGGAACAGAATCCAAACTTGACTTTGAAATTAAAAGTCGAGACTTGGGGATTTATTTGAGGTAGCAATCTAACTCCAAATTTGATGAAATTTTGACAGAGCTTGCTAACCTTGAGTCGGACATGGTGTAAAATTTCTAGAGGTTTTTGTGCTGAGCATTTTTCTCCGTAAATTATACAATGTTTTGAGCTAGGATTTGACTATGAGTCAAGCAAGTTTGACTGACCCATAAAACTATCCAATCAATTTCTCAAAATTGTGAAATTTTTCAGAGGGGTCACATATCAACCCAAGAACTTAGGAAAAGATTTCCAGAGATGATCAATGATTTGTGACTTTGTATTTCCATACTCTTGTACAATAATTGTTTAGTGCACACAGAAATACATGATGTAAGAAAAGTTTTAATTTCTACTCATTTTCTTACATTTGAAACACAAGTACAGAATTTGGGATGTTACAAACCTCCTCTTACAAAAATCTCGTCCCGAGATTTGTCTTACTCGGAAAAGAAAGAGGGTAGTCAGACGAGACGATCTTCTCGCTCCTGTAGCTTCATCCTCTGAATGGTTTGACCACCGAACCTTAAGGAACTTGATGGTCTTATTCCTCGCTCTTCGCTCAGCTTCCTCGAGTATGCGAACAGACGCCGCGTAGGTCAAATCTTCCCGACATCAAGAGTTTCCAACGGAGCTTCCTCTGTTGGAACACTGAGGCACTTCTTTAGCTGGGACACATGGAACACATCATGTACTCCCGCAAGTGCAGCAGTCAACTCCAACTTGTAGGCAACAGCTCCCTTCTTCTCGATAATACGGTAGGGGCCGACATATCGAGGAGCTAACTTGCCCTTGACACCAAAACGCTGGTGACCCTTCAGAGGAGAAACCTTGAGATAAACGAAATCATTGGGCTCAAAGCTCAACTCACGACGACGCGCGATCCGCATAGCTCTTTTGCTCGGATTGAGCTATGCGTAGCGATCACGAATGAGCCGGACGTGACCCTCGCCTCATTAATCGAGTCCGCCAAAGAAAGGTCTCTCACCGGCCTCGCACCAGCTCAACGGGTTCTACACTTTCTCCCATATAAGGCCTCAAATGGTGCCATGCCGAGACCGGCCTCGAAACCGTTGTTGTAAGAAAACTCGCGAATGGCAAGCACTTCTCCCAATGCTTCCCATAGGAAAGAACACACGCCGCAAAGATGTCCTCCAAAACTTGGTTGACCCTCTCGGTCCGACCATCTGCTTGGGGGTGAAAAGCCGAGCCAAAGAAAGGCGAGTTCCCATAGCCTCTGCAGCTATGCCAAAACCGAGACGTGAACAATGAACCACGATCCGACACAATCGCCTTTGGCACACCATGCAAACTCACGATGCGGGCTATGTAGAGCTCACAGGAGACCCACTCGGGTCGGGCCTGACAGAAGGAAATGAGCCACCTTAGTCAATCGATCGATGACGACCCGGATGGCATCATTCTTCTTCTGAGACCGGTAGACCGTTGATAAAGTCCATCCCGACCGAATCCCACTTCCACTCCGAATTGGTAAGGTCAAGCAGCCTGCCGACGCCGATGCTCGCCTTGACACGACGACACACGCCGCACTCTAAGAACGAACCTTGCGATCTCCTCTTCATTCGGGTCCACCGTATCTCGCCGAGATCATGATACATCTTCGTGGCCCCGGATGAATGGATAACGGGAATCGTGGCTTCATGGAGGATCAAC
This sequence comes from Ampelocalamus luodianensis, assembly GCA_036346255.1. Taxonomy (NCBI): domain Eukaryota; kingdom Viridiplantae; phylum Streptophyta; class Magnoliopsida; order Poales; family Poaceae; genus Ampelocalamus; species Ampelocalamus luodianensis. The sequence continues at coordinate 68,110,477 of CM070621.1, read as the reverse complement.
TCCCGCAACTCCATGTCCTTTGGAACTACAAGGCGTTGTTCAACCTCACGACACCAAGCTCATCTTTAGAGAAGCACTTGGTCGTTCCATTCTTGACATTTTCCTTGATGCGTTCACCCAACGCCCGATCGTTGAGCGGACTTGATCCGATCCACCAAGGTTGGTCAGTACAACTAAGGCAAAAGGAACCGTGCTCAACCAAACCCGTGTTGAGACGCTGAAACTCCTCTAGAAGAGGGGGCTGATGCTCTGAAGCAACAATGCATTGCAATGCGCTTATGACTAAGCGCATCCGCAACGACATTAGCCTTGCCCGGATGGTAGTGAATACCCATGTCATAGTCCTGATCAACTCCAACCATCTCCTTTGCCCGAGGTTCAGATCTGTTGGGTGAACAAATACTTTAAGCTTTTGTGATCCGAATACACTTCACAACGACACCGATTAGGTAATGTCGCCAAATCTTAAGTGCATGGATCACGCCGCCAACTCAAGTCATGGGTAGGATAGTTGAGTTCATGAGGTCTCAATTGCCTTGATGCATAGGCCACTACCTTGCCTTCTTGCATAAGGACACAACCGAGGCCTCACGAGAAGCGCCACAAAAGATATCAAGCTTCGACGACATCGGGAGAACAAGAACGGAGCGGTGGTCAATCGCTTCTTAAGCGCTGGAAACTTTCTCGCAATCAGCGACCACGAGAACTTCTTGTCCTTCTTGAGCAACTCCGTCATCGGCCGCTATCTTGGAGAAGTTCTCGATAAAGCGACGATAATATCCCGCTAAACCAAGAAAACTTCGAACTCGGTGACCGGCGGGTCGACTCCGAGAAAGCACATCGCTGATCTTGCTAGGATCCACACCACGCCTCCCGCCGAAAGAATATGGCCTAAGAAGGCTACTTCCTTCAACCGTAACGCACACTTGCCGAACTTCGCATACGCTTGGTGCTCACGGCTTGCCCAACACAAGCCTCAAATGCTCTGGTGTGTTCTTCATCGCTCTTGGAGTAGATAAGGATATCATCGATGAAGACCACAACGAACCTATCCAAATACTCCATGAACACCGAATTCATGAGGTTCATGAACAAGGCCGAGCATTGGTTGCCGAATGACATGACGGTATACTCGCATGCCATAACGAGTAGAAAGCCGTCTTCGAATATCCTCGTGTCGAATCCAACTCGATGATATCCCACTCGCATCAATCTTGGAGAAAACGCGAGCTCCGCTTAATTGATCGAAGAGGTCATCGATACGGGCAAAGGGTACTTGTTCTTACCGCTACTTCATTAAGTGGACGGTAATCAACGCACATGCGCAGCGCCTTGTCCTTTTCGACAAAGATTGCCGAGCATCCCCAAGGAGATGAGCTAGGCGGATGAAACCCTTCTCTTGAAGCTCACCCACCGCTTCTTCAACTCCACCAACTCAATTGGGTCCATCCAGTAAGGCCTCTTTGAAATCGGGCGGTACGGAACCAACTCAATGACAAACTCGAGGTCTCGAATCGTGGCATCCTCGGAAGGTCGCTGGGAAGACATCAACAAAGTCACATACCACCGACTTCACTAATATCTAGAGTGGCTTCGCCGAGCGCGAAGAGATGCGGATCCCGCACTTCTCGCAAAGCTTAACTCGCCGCTGTAAGGATCGTGAGGTAGATGAGCCTCCTAGCGCAATCAATTTGTCCCATGTGCCGAGACAACCAATCCATGCCTAGGATTACATCTAAGCTCGCCGATCGAAGGAGGATAAGGTTTGCCAAGAATCCTACCCTTCTATCTCAACAGGACATCCTTACACTCGATTCAGCTCTCAACTCCAACCGAGAGCGAATGAGCAGCGGACCAACAATGGAGTAAAAGAAGACCCCACAGCAAAGAAAAGACTCGTAAACAAAAGAATGAGATGCGCTCAATCAAACAAAATCAGAAGGGAAAGAGTTAACCGAAAGGGTACCCAACACGACGCCGGGTGCCTCTCTGTGCCTCCTCCGCGGAGATGAGGTTGACGCGCCACTACCCACGCCTTGGGTAGCGGGGACAACCTTCTGATCCTGAGAAGAACCACCTCCCTGCCCGCGTCCTCCATTAGGACGAGGGGCCGCTCCATTCCTGTTAGGGCAACTATTGGCATAATGCCCTTCGGTTGCATGAAAAGCAGTGACCCGGCACCGGATTGCGGGGGCCACCCTGCTGGTTCGCAGGCGCACGTGACTGGGGCACGGCCTGCGGAGGGCGAGGAGCTGGTGCCGGCGGCCTCGGTGGTAGTGAAGCCACTGAACGGGCCCCTGGGGAAGGCCCAACACGAGGACGAGAGGCCGGCTGCGCGGCACGCCGGGCCTCCCACTTGCGCTATGGATTCGCCAGCCGCCGCCTTGTGCTCAGCAACAATGGCCTTGTCCACCAAGGCCCGAAGTCAACAAAGTCCACAATGGAGAGCTTGTCTTGCAGCTCCTCGCATGCACCCTCCATGAACTTCTCCTCGCTTGGACTCATCAAGGCCACCTCGATGGAGCATAACGAGCCAAGTGGTTGAACTCGTGCAGTACTCCATCACCGACTTACGCCTTGCTTGAGCGCGAAACTCCTTCTTCTTCAGCTTCATCAAGCCGGCAGGGATGTGAGCTCGACGGAACGCCGTCCGGAACTCATCCCATGAGACAGTGTGGCCGGCGGGATGCATGGCCAAGAAGTTCTCCCACCAGGAGAGTGCTGCCCTCTGAAGCTGATGGGAGGCAAAGAGTGCCCTGTCCCGGTCCAGCATCGAGCAACGCCGAGCTTACGCCAACTCGACGCAGCCACCATTCTGCGTCCAATGGGTCCTCAGACCTGGAGAACGTGGGGGGCTGAGTGCGAAGAAACTCAGCAAGGCCCCCACGGGACTGATGTCCACCCCCCTGCCCGGATCCTGAGGCACCGGAAAGGGCGGAGGTGTTGCGCGCACAACATCCAGCAGACCCTCCCCGCCCTCCGAACGGTTGCGCTCGATCCGGAGAAGGACCTCACCATGGTCTGAGGAGGCGAAGCTCCTCATCCAAACCAGTCGCCGACCACGGCCGCTACGAGTACCTCCACCATCCTCGCTTTAAGAAACTTAGGTTAGAAACCAAAGCACTAACAATAGAAGTTGATGAAAGCGAAAGCTAACGATTAGGGAATGAGATACCACCCTAACCGAAGCCAAAACAGCAAGCAACAACTTTAAATGTTTCCAAAGAAACTCCAACACAAAGAAGGAAACTCCAAACCAAGCTCAACTTCTCAATGCCATTAACCCGTATTGAATGAACGAGTAATAGTGTGAGAAGATAAAAATTTCAGCATACTACAACCAGCCTAACACTACTCAAGAACAAGGTTAAGGCGATAAAATAACGTTAGATACTTAGCTAACTAGTATCACATCTTACCCTTTTATTCCCACAAGTTTTACTTGGTTAATTTCTTATTTCCTACCCCGTTTAGAACCTTTGAGCTCGCTGTCCGGAAATTGAATGATCGCTGTCCGATTTCGCATCCAAGCCTCCTAATTGAAATCTTCAACTTCGAAGCTTCAAAACCTTGTAGAGGGCGGCTAACATTTCAATTTGCCAAGCTCATTGGTCCCAAAACCCAATTAATCGATAATGACTATCTTTTGAGAGAAGGAAAGGGAAAACACTTTTAAAACTCAAATTAGATCAAGATGAGATAGAAAACTAAGATAGGTAAGGAGTAAAACCCGAACTTACTTAAGCTTTCATAAATCATTTGATACTTTGAAAATAAAGTTTTCAAACTATCCTAGGGAGGATCAAGCTTGTTACACGGTCGGAATGGCTCGATACCAACTTTGTGAGGACCCTGTTTATTCGGCTTGTACTGCTTAACCATCCACTTGGTCCTAACAAGACAAATCAAATAAACCAAGCCTCGAGATATGTATACTTCCTAAATGCAGATACACACCCGCTACAAAATCATGCATCAATTCCATTCATACACATAGAGTCAAGCAAAAGCAACAACCGCAAGACATAGATAATATAAAGAGAGTTATTACAAAAGAGAGGCCGACTGCCAAAACTCATAAAGATAAGTAAATACACAATGAAGCAAAATGGCCATAAGATGGCGATAAACAAAAGCCAATCGGTGTGCCTTTACCCACAAGGCAACCAACCGGACCGCCAAGCTAATCGTCCCAAACAAACAAGACACACTCACAAAAGTGAGGCCCTTGGGGCTCACCTTCTTCCTCTGCAACAATTAATATTAAGAAGCGATGAGTACAAAACTTGTTTTTGTACTGCAAGACTGACGTGTAAGATAACAGTAACTATAATTAACTACATGCAAGCTTTATTTAAGTGGATGAGGCTCCTGACTTATTTTCAGATAAAGCAAGTTTTCATTTACAATAAGGTAATAGATTCAAAGCAAGTTTGCAATTAACTTTTATCGTTCAAATAAAAGAGAGACAATAATAACATAGATAGAGAACAACACCAACCTAGAAGTGACTAACCCATAGTCACCACAACCATAGCATGAAGTACCCTTCATACCACCCATGTCAAGTTTAAATTTTTAAAAGGTTGTAGTCTAGTTCTTGCACGACCTTACCAAGCATGTCCATAACCTAGGACGAGGCTATTCGAATAGTTTTAACCTCGCAGGTGTACCAATGTACCCACACGATAGACCGCCTTTCCACCACCACGGTTAGCACACTTCCTTTGGTATGCGTGCATGGCTAAGTCTAACAAGACGCTTTCCAATGGACGATGCTAATTAAGAGCCGCAACCCACGGAGAAGGACACATTAGATGACCCTAACCGGCCTGCTAATGCTCCCTCCAAACACCACACTCAAGAACACACCCACCAACCAGCTCATAATTAACACCTCCCAAAGTACTTAGTCAAGAGAGGTCCCATATCCCCTCGTGTGGTTAGCACGCACAAGCGCTGGCTTAGTGACACAAGTAACTCTGGTCCTTGGGGACTTAGGCACCATTCCACACACCCAACAGATCACATCAACATACCATTGTGCCCAAGTCAAGATATAGTTTTGTTTTCGGTTTTTGATTTGTAAATCAATAAAACACAAGGGTTGGACATAATGGAGTAGTATAAGTAGTTGTGTGATCAAGATCACCGACTAAGTCGATGATCGCCCAATACGACCGATAACTAGGCATGGCTAAGCAATATTCATTCGTAGTCTACTAAGTGATAAGAGTTCATCCATCGAACTCTAACCACAGCAAATAACCTAGGCTCAGGTAGTAGAGGATAACTATTTACCTACAGATTATGCAACTAGAGGTCTAACTAATCAATTTAACAACAAAGTAGCAATACATACATAGAAGTTAAACAAAATATTAGACTTTTAAAAGTAATGGGATCAATGGGAAATGATCAAACTGCTTGCCTGCTTGCTGTTGCTCAATTTGTTGCGGAGGGTCGTTCTCGGGATTACCGCAAATATCGAATCCTAAGCGAAAGAGCGAAAACAACCAATAAGACGAGCAACACTTAAACAAAAGAGCAAGCAAAAATTATCCAAATGTGACGAAATTTATACACAAGGTAAAATACGAACATACCTAGACATAGAAACTGGAAAAACTTAATTTGGATTTGTGGTGCAAAAGATATTCTCTAAAAACCTAATTTCGCCATAATTAGCAATCAGAGCAAAAACATTTTCTAGAAAGATTTTGAAGCTGAAATTTTTATGGTAGCTACCAACTGGTATAGTGGTAACCCATATAAAATTTCAGGTCATTTGGAGTTATATTGGAAGAGTTATGATTTTTCTAAGTTTTAAATCTAAGACACGATTAATTTTAGTATTAAAGACTCATCGCAAAACCTATACTAAGCTAAAGTACTTTAACAGATGCATTTATAGAACTTTAGTTTGTTAAATTTGGAGCTACAGAGAAAAGATATGAAATTTTGAAGTTTAAACCAATTAATATGTGCAATTAAAAGCTCTGACTAAACTGAAAACCAACAAAATCGGGAGGTCGTGGGCCGTTGATCAAAGATCGCACGGCTCACGAGCTCTGATGCTAAAACCCGCACGAGCACCTGGGCGCAAAGACCTCATCGCGCCAAGGGGAGGTCTTAGCCGTTAGATCTAGACTTGATGGTCTGAATCTAACGAGGAGGTCCTAGACGGCAAGATCTAGCGAGGAGGTCTAAGCCGTTAGATCTAAATCTAACGGTCCAGAGCTGGCAGGGAGGTCCTAGACGGTCACGATCTCCAGTGGGAGGTCCTGAACGGCTAAGATTTCACCGAGGAGGTCATGGATGGCCATGATCTTCGCGGGGAGGTCCTACGCGACAGGTGTTCAACAGAGAGAGGTCTGGACGGTTCAGATCTCCGTGGGGAGGTCATGAACGGTCCGGATCTGAGCGGAGGGAGGTCCTACGACTTCTTCACAAAGGGCCAGAGGTGGTCTTTTTGGAAAGAGGACCCTAAACGTAGTTTTGAAGGTTCTCTTTACAAATGACCAGGTGGTCTTTGCACACGAGGACCTTGGTGGGGTGGCTCGGGGTGGTTTTTCAAAACGACTAAGGAAGGACTTTTGCAAAGAGGACCCCAAGGAGGTCCGAGAGGGCGGTTTGACAAAACGACCGGGGTGACCTTTTCGCACAGAGGACCTCAAGGAGGTCTTTTGCAAAAAGGACCCCAAGGAGGAGGGTGATCCTAGCGGCTGGGATTTAACCTACGGAGGTCTTAACGCCGTGATTTCGCGGGAGGTCCTGGAGTGGTTTTAATGGCGCAGACCTCCTGACAACGACAAAAGGCGCGTTAAGACAAATTAAATGCTCCGGATGATTGACAATAAATGAAACTAAAAGGGACACTTAATGATTTCCAAACTTTAATTCTAAACCCATGGCCCACACGCGGTGACTCCACGGACAAATTAGGACACAATTAATGCACCAATGATGAGCAATGATTTGAGCATTAATGTGGTCCAAGAACATGACAAAAACGGGATTTGCGAATCGGCAAAACCCGAGCGAAGTTCAGCTTGCCGCGGCGATGTGGACCTCGTCGGCGGGAACCAAGAACACGGATGAGTCCCAAATAGGAGGAGGACCTAAAGATGCCAAAAGCTACCCCTAGAACAGCTCCTACCGCGGCTAGCCGAGATAACCACTGGAGACAGAATCGCGCCAACACGAACACCTAAAGAGGTCTAAAAGAATAGGGATTTCGACATCGAGGTACTTACCGTGGAACGAAGGAGGCTCGAGAATGGTCGCAGGAGCTCCGGTGACGGTGGAGGTCGCGAGAGGTGAAAAGACGAAGCTCCCGCCACGAAAACAAGCTCCCAAGCTGTCTACCTCGTGATGGTTAAACAAACAAGTTAGGGAGGCTTGAGGTGATCAAGAGAACAAAAGAACAGCCGCTATTGCAATATTGAACCACCAAGCTCTGAGGTCACGGAGATCTTCAAGGTCGAGCAATGGTGGCGAGGCTTTCGGTGACTTGAGCTCAAGAGCAGAGAAGAAAATAGGGGTGCAAGAATGGATCCAAAGAAGCTTAAGGGAGAAGCCCGGATCCATATATAGCCAAGCGCCAAAATGAACCAGGCCAAGCTTATGGGTGCACTGAGCTATAGTACACATGAGGTGATGGGAGTAGGTTGTCGTGGTGACTTTTGAGCAAAAGGTGCTGCTGACATTTAATGTTGGCAGCACATAGCCTTTGTCACCCTAGAGTTGACAAGGCACCGCCCTCACTGTCATGCACAAAATTGATAATGCCCAGGCCCACCCGACAGTGAGAGGACCAGGTCAAAAGAGCTCAACGGCTAAAATCAGCACAGAGCTCCCACTAGGGAGGTCGTGAGCTGTTGGATTGAAATCCAAGGGCTCGGATTTAGAATTATGTGTTAGAGGTCCTAACACTTAGGGAGGTCCGAGCCACGATCTCAAGATGGACGGCTCAAGATCACCCAAGCGCTAGGGGTGGTCGTGGAGGGCTGAGGAGGTCGCCAAGGGTGGTCTTTGCAAAAGGTGCAAAGGAGGTCCTGGGGGAGGCCCTCGAGGGTTGTCTTTGTAAAAGAATCTGAGGAGGTCTTTGAGGTTAGATTGAGATCCAAGGGCGGCGGGGCTGGCGAGGTTGCACGGGCTCGGGCTGGTGCTGTTAGTTGGTTTGACCGAGCCAGTTGGCACGAGCTGCACTGGCGCGACCGAGGAACAGGAATCCAAACTTGACTTTGAAATTAAAAGCTGAGACTTGGGATTTATTTGAGGTAGCAATCTAACTCAAATTTGATGAAATTTTGACAAGAGCTTGCTAACCTTGAGTCGACATGGTGTAAAATTTCTAGAGGTTTTGTGCTGAGCATTTTCTCCGAAATTATACAATGTTTTGAGCTAGATTTGACTATGAGTCAAGCAAGTTTGATCGACCCATAAAACTATCCAATCAATTTCTCAAAATTGTGAAATTTTTCAGAGGGGTCACATATCAACCCAAGAACTTAGGAAAAGATTTCCAGAGATGATCAACAGACTTGTGACTTTGTATTTCCATACTCTTGTACAATAATTGTTTAGTGCACACAGAAATACATGATGTAAGAAAAAGTTTTAATTTCTACTCATTTTCTTACATTTGAAACACAAGTACAGAATTTGGGATGTTACAGTACTCATTCTTGCTAGAATCATTTAGCTAAAGTGGAGGAGTCTTCGCTTGCTTTTGAGGTGGAGTTTAATGAGGAGGTTGATCGCTAGGTCCTGATCCTAGTCGGTTGCCTGTGGCAAGTCGATGGGTTCCCATTGGAGTTGTTTCAGTTCCGCTGTCGTCTCTTTACTTAGTGCTCAGCCCTGCATGACCTAATAAGTGTAAACTCTACCATAAGGTCACAATCGTTATTTATTAATCAAATTATTTGTTTATTCTTATATTCGCCTTATGTGGAATGATATTCATCTATGTTGACATTTTGTATGCTAGCATGATCTTGAACTAGTGCATTATATACAGAGAATCCAGATTTGCATATTTGGGTCCCATCATAAAGCTAACCCCCCTTAAAGGGAATCTCGACCATGAGATTTGGACTGGCTAGAGAATAGGTGCGTAAACTCAGCCTTCAAATCCTTCTCACATTCCCAAGTGGCTTCCTCTTCGGTGTGATTATTCCACTAGACTTTGTAAAAATGGATGATCTTGCTCCTTGTCACACGATCTGCTACTTCCAAGATCTAACAACAAGTTGCTCCTTGTAGGTGAGATCCTCCTTCAGATCAATTGCTTCCAATGGCATATGCTCCGCTAGCACTCACAAACACTTCTTTAATTATGACTTGTGGAATATGCCATGCACATCTGACAGCTAAGATGAAAGCTTCCATTTGTAGGCAACATCTCCTCTTTTGACTAGAGCTGGAAAGGGTCCCATGTATGTTGGTGCAAGTTTTCTGCTCACTCTGAAACGACGCATTCCCTAGAGAGGTGAAACTTTCAGGTACACGTGATCTCCAGGTGCGAAAGATAAATCTCTATGATGGTTATCAGCACAACTTTTCTGCCAGGTCGGTGTTGTTTTCAACTTTTCCCGAATCAACCGAACTTGCTCTTCAGCCTCCTTCAAGACATCTGCCCCAAATTCTTGTCTTTCTCCTGTTTCGTTCCAGTACAAGGGTGTTCTGCATTTTCTTCCACAAAGAGCTTCAAACGTAGACATTTGTAATCTTGAATCATAATTGTTATTGTATGAAAACATTGCATTAGGGTAAACTTTAATCCCAACAGGTCTTGTTTGCTAGAGTGCAAGCTCTCAACATATCCTTTAGGATTTGATTTACTCTTTCTTTTTGTCCATCTGTCTACGGATGGTAAGCTGTGCTAAAATTCATATTAGTGCCTAGGATATTATGCAATTTTTGCCAAAATCTTGAGGTGAATTGGGATCCTCGATCTGACATGACTTCTTTGGTGCTCCATGCAGACATACTATTTTTTACATATACAACTCTGCGAGTCTATCTCCTAAATAGGTAGTCTTGATTATGATGAAGTGTGCAACTTTTGTTAGATGCTCTACAACAACAAAGATGGAATTAGATCCGGATTTTGTTATTGGAAAACCATTGATAAAGTCCATTCTAATTTCTCCAATTTCCATTCAGTACCTTCAAAGATTGCAATAACCCATCAGGTCTTTGATTTTTAGCTTTAACTCATTGGCATACATCAAAAAATGCTGTGTATTCAGCAATCTCACGCTTCAGGCTAGGACAACATATATCTCTGTAAGATCTTGATACATCTTAGTACTTCCAAGGTGAATGGGGTATAAGGTCTCGTTTGATTCTTTGAGCAACAATCTGCTTAAGCTCTTTCCGATCGTGTACACAAATACGTTTCTCGAACCATACGCCTTCCTTGCTCATCTTCTCAAAATCCTATGGATTTACCCTTCTTCATGTTGCTCTTGATCTCCCGATATCCGCATCTTCAACCTGAGTTTTCCTGATCTAATTTGTAGTGTGAGTTGTACTTCCAAAGTGGCTAAATATCCTTCCTCAACCAATTCCAACTTGAGCCTTTGGAACACTTCATGCAGTGTTGGCTGACTCTCCTTGATCATCAGAGTATTGTAGTAGCTCTTTTTACTCAAAGTGTCAGCTACTACATTAGCTTTTCATGGATGCTAGTGTATTCCAACATCCTAATCTTTGATCAGCTCCAACCATCTTCTCTGCCTCATATTAACATCAGCTTTAGTGAAATCTACTTCACGCTCTTATGGTTGGTGTAAATCTCACACTGATTACCAATGACATAATGGTGCTATATCTTCAGAGCATGCACTACGACTGCCATCTCTAAGTCATGTGTGGGGTACTTCTCTTCACAAAGCCACAACTATTGCGAAGCATATGTTAATACCTTTATTTATTTCATCAGAACGCATCCAAGTCCTAGCCGTGAGGCATCATAGAAAATTTCAAAGTCCTTCAGAATGTCTCGCAAAAATCAGCATTAGGGTTGTGGTCAAATGTTTATTCAATAATTGAAAACTCTACTCACATTCTAGCGTCCAAGCAAATTTCTTCTCCTTCTTCAATAGCTGAGTGAGGGGCCTTGCATTTTGGACAATCCTTCTATGAACCAGCGATAATATCCTGCCATTCCAAGGAAACTTCTGATCTGAGGTACTATCTTGGACAAATCCCAGTTGAGCACTTCATTGACATTGCTAGGGCTGACAGCCACTCCTTCTACAGACATAACGTGTCCCAAGAAGACAACTTCCTTAATTCAAAACTCACACTTGTTAAACTTGGCATAGAGTTAATTCTCTCTAAGCCTCTCTAGGACCAGCCGTAGATGTTCCTCGTGATACTCTTGGAATACACAATAATATCGTCAATAAAAACAATGAAAAATTTATCCAAATATTTCATGAATACCTTATTCATCAAATTCATGAAGTAGACATGAGCATTGATCAATCGAAAACACATGACCGTGTACTCATATAGTTTGTACTGGGTTGAGAAAGTTGTCTTAGGAATATCCTTTTAATGAATTTTCAGCTAGTGAAAACCTGATCTCAAGTCAATTTTTTAGAACACTTCAGCTTCCTTCAACTGGTCAAACAAATCATCAATCCCGAGAAGAGGGTACTTGTTCTTGATGGTGACTTTATTGAGTGAGCGATAATCTATACACATTCACTGGGTACCATCCTTCTTTTCAACAAAGAGCACTAGGGCTCCCCATGGTGAAGAACTCACACCAAAGCCTTTATCCTCGTAGCTCCTTGATCCGCTTCTTTATCTCAGCTAGCTCATCGGTAGGCATTCAATAGGGTCTCTCGGAGATGGGTGGAGTTCCTGGAACTAAGTTGATGATGAACTCTATGTCCCTGTCTGGTGGCATCCCGAGTAAATCATCCAGAAAGACATCTGAAAATTCTCTGGCCACTTGCACATCCCCAAAGCTACAGTCTTGACACTGCAAACTAGTGCTCCATCTAGCTTTTTTCGTAGAGACTTCAAATTTTACTTTGGTTCCAATCGGACTGACCAAAGTGATGCTTCTACCACCACAATCTAAAATTTCTTGGTGTCTAGCAAGCTAATCCATTCCCAAAATCACATCTAAGGACTTAGTGTCTATGACTATGACGTTGGCTAGAAATTATACCCCTCCTATAAGCACTTAAACCTTTGGGCATCCTTGGTTCGTACTCAATTCTGAACTAGGGGATTGAACCACTAAAGCAGTTTTAAGGGTCATAGCCTTTAGTTGTTGTTTTGCAACAAAACTCCGACAAACAAAGAAATGTGAAGCTCTAGAATCAAACAAAATAGTAGCAAGTGCTAAATTAACCAGGAACTTATCCCGTACGCTGTTTGGGCGTGATTGTGCTTCCTCTACTGTGACATGGTTCATGCTACCACTCCGAAAAGGCGGTGGAGTCCTGGTGGCTGCGTTTGGGGTTTGGGACACTCCACATCCTACTCCTAGCATCGGGCTCCTGGTCAGAGTAGCTCCCAAATTGAAACAAACTGGCATTGGAGCTTGCTTCTGCGGGCAATTGTTGGCGTAGTGACTCTTGTAGATGGATTGTTACTTCTTAGAGGTTGGTTGTTGGTGAAGTTGCGGAATCCTGGAGTAGTTGGGCGAGGTTCCGACGTAGGGGTCCTAAATGGAGCAGGTGGGGGTGAAGCGGACAGGATTCTGCACATCCATTCTGGCTCTCTGCAGATGATTCTGATGAGCACCATGTTGCACCATCTTCCTCTTACGGGATTCCTCAAGATCATGATGAGACTCCTCTATGAGCATGACCTTGTCAACCAAATGCTAAAAATCTGCATAGTCATTGCCAATGACTTGCACTTTCAAGTTGGGGTTGAGTCCATGCTTGAAACGTTTCAGGCATGCATCATCCATGGCAATGTCCTCCTGAGCATAGCAGGAGAGTTAAGTGAACTTATTCAGGTATTCAGTCACTGACATGTTTCCCTGTTGTAGCTCACGGAATTCATTCTTCTTCATCTTCACCTTACCATTTGGGATATGACAGTGGTGGAAAGCTGCTAAAAACTCAGCCTAAAAATAGCGTGCTGATTTTCATGGGCTGCACAATAGTTCTCCCACCATTCAGTGGTGGTGCCTTTAAGCTGATGTGCGGTCTATAGAACCTTCTCACTGAGAAATGGCTGGCTTCTTCTCTATGGAGTGCAGCCAATCATCGGCATCCAAAGGCTGAGAAGAGTTGGAGAAGGTAGCTGGCCGCAGCCTCATGAACTATGCTAGCTTAGATTGCAGATGAGATGGTTGTGGTGTGGTGGTGCGGTTGCTGCTTGATTGTTGTAGTTGAACAAGTTGACCAAGGCAGCGGCGGTTTGGTTCTGTTGATTCATCATCTGGTTCATGTTCTGCGTCATAGTATTCATAAGCTGGGTCTGAGCTATCAAAAATTGTCCCAAGTTCTTATCTGCTACTTGGATGGTGGAGGTGGTGTATTGGGATTAGTACTGGCATTGGGATCTACTGATCCGCTGTGGCTTCCTGAGTTGTAGGTTTGAACCATCTGTAGAGCGGATTGACGGTTAAAAGTTAAGACGGAAAAGCAAAAGATGAGTGGTAAAATCTTCTAGGGGAGTAGGCTATCCGGAGATAGAAAGCAAAAGAGGGCAAAGCCGAAAAGGCTACAAAAGAAATATGCAATAAACACAAGCAACAAAAAAAATCCTAAATCATGCAAACAAAACGATGCTAACTAGTCTAACTTATATGGATGATTAACTAGACAAAACTGGTAGATCTCTTGAAGATTCTAGGCCATCCATCGCTTTGATAATGAAAAACTCGAGTCAGCTATAGAGATTCCTAAGGTGAGAAAATCAATTTAAATTTGAAAACAAAGTTCCAAAAAATCAAGAGATAAGAACCTAGAATGATATGAACAAACACTAGAATAGGATGAGAAAATAATAGAATGAGACGAGAAAAGAATAACTATTCATGCCAATTGGTTAGTTTGATTTAGAAAATAAGATTTGAAATTTTATACTAAGATGACAATGCTAACTAAGACTGCATCCTACAGTCGATATGTCTCTGATACCATCTCTGTCAGGACCTGAATATGCAAATTCGTACCATTTGTGTATTCTGCACTAGTCCAGGATCATGCTAGTGCACACAGTGGCAACATAAATAAAATATCAACCATTTCAATGAAATAACTAAGAAAGTAACAACTTATTATTAAATAGTAGTTGTGGACCTTATGGTCAAGGTTTACATAATTAGCCATGCAGAACTTAAGAGACAAATAAAACTCTTGCAGCAGAATTAAAATAACTCGTGGTAGCTATTCGACGTGCCCACATGCAACCGAGTGGGGAGCGCATCCTAGTTAGCATAGTCTTCAAAGTACTCCTCGCAGAACTCTGAGTTTTCAGGTTCTTCCTCAGCAACAAATCAACAATGTTTATAGCCGTGTGTACATAAAGTATTCCGTAAGTCATAGGAAATAGTATGCAATTAATATTAATGCAAGGCTTGAATAAAGGAAAAGTTGTACAGTTATTTTGCGAAAAGCAATATTTACAGTAAATATAGTAAATAAATTGTAAAGTGTAATTTGACAGACATAATAAGTAAAGTAAACAATTAATTTGAAACAACCAGTGAACTACCCATTCACTTCCCAACCATCCAAATATTTTATGAATTATGTATACCTCGTGTAAACTTTCCAGACATTGTCCATAACCGAGGACACAGCTATTCAAGTAGTTTTCACACCCTACAGAGGTTGTACAACATTACCCACAAGAGATAATCAATTTAATATGTCAGCCAAGGCACGTTTCCAGAGGCATGCAACTAAGTGATTATCACAAAGCCTTTACAAATCTCTGTCTCAACCCAGTTCTACCCGTTAAGGTTTCACTATCGAATCAGGACCCCCTCTTGCGCAATGTGAATCAACCCGTCTATCTGGGAACCCACACCACACATGGTAGAACCAAAGTCAAGACATTGCTATTAAATTAGTCAGGTCCATCCCATACTGAACAAGTGGTTGTATGATATGGCCCAGTTTAATGGCGCACAAAATTAAGTCCTTAGTGTTCATCCAAGCGAGACAACCTCATTCCAAATGTGCTACCCGCACCACCTTTACTACACGATCATTCACCTGAGTATGAAATTATTTTGTTCAACCAAAACCAATGGCATCCCTTGCCATGAACCATAATTCCATATCTCATTAAGTCAAATTATCATAATTGATATTGTGAATATGAGCCCATTGTACAACTAAGCATGGATAACCATATATACATCAACCCATGTTGGTATTACAATTATATCCAACTAATAACAATCCAACTTATGGTGACAATGGTTAAATGGCATTTACAATAATTAAAGTGGCATAATATCAAATTGTAATTAGCTACTCCCAAAAATTGTTGACATAAAAGTAGCATGCATGTTGATATAAAACAATATACTTTTGCAAACATGGGTACAACATGATCAAAGGACTACAACTTGCCTTCGTCAAAGATTGGAGTCACTCCTGTGACTGGTCCATGCTCGGTTCAACAATGTCAAACTCTATAGCGCAAAACGAAAAAATAACAATAAATCCAAATAAATTCCATAAAATATAAAATAGGTACCGATAGAAATATTAAGAATTTACATGAATTTAGGAAGAAGTATCAACTGAATCGGAGTTCGTATGGAAGAGAACGAGCATCCAGAAGTTTGTCCAAAAGGAAAATTTTCTAAAAAAAGAGGAGGAGGGGAATATTCTTTTTGGGTTAAATGAATAAAACACACCAGAGACCAACAGATGGGCCCGCTATCAGTGGGGGAGAGAGAGAAATAGAAGAGAATAGAGGAAGGAAACAAGGGAGGTGCCCGACGGCTCGGGATGGTGATGGCGGCAGTGAATAGTGGCACGTGCAACCTGACGGATGGGCAAAATAGGTCACTAGGGTCTCGGGGTGTAGGGCGATAGGAGGCAGAGACACAGGCGCAGCGGCATGGTGGTGGTGACGATAGTGGTGGCACACGACTACACGATGACATGGGCTACTCAAAGAACAGTAAGCATGAGCTTGGCGTCACCGGGAGCAAAGATGGCCAATCGAGTTGGGGAAACAGTGGTGGACACTTCGGAACATGAGATGATGCGATCCAATTAGTGAGAAGCTCACCGGATTGGGGGCGGTGTGGCCAAACATGGGGAAGAAGGTGGCGTCGTCGAGTGTTTCGGCCGAACAACGACGAGTTAGTGGCTTTGGTTTGTGGGAAAAAGAAGAGGGGGCAAGGAGGACCTTGTTGTCGGGACCCAAAAATGCAATTCTAGATCTTGTGTGTATTCTTCACTAGTCCAGGATCAAGCTAGCGCACACAGTATCAACATAGATGAATATCAATCCATACAAGTCGAATAATAATATAAATGATTAATTTGAATAGCAAACAATGGTTTTGACCTTATGGTCGAGTTTACATTTATTAATCCTCGCAGGACTGGCAATAATTAAATAAGTAGCAGTGGAACAAATAAACTTCAGTGGGAACCCATCGATTCACCACAAGCAACCGACTCGGATCAAGACCTAATGATTAGCACTGTCATAGAACTCTTTCTCGAAAGCAGGCTTTGTGTACTTCTGTTGAATGATTTTAGCAAGTATGAGTACACAACCGTACTCGCAAGTTATAACATAGAATGCAATTTATAGATGATGGCTTTTTTCAAAGGAAGTGGCTTCTGTTGTTCTTTTGCATAAAAGCAACATTTGTAATTGAATACAAATAATAGATTAAAAACATAATTCAAAACAAACAAACAATAATAATTTAACATTTGTTTTCACAAAGGACACAAAGCCTAATCAATTTATTTCACATAGCCATACGACTTATATCACACAAATTGTCCCTTTCCAAATGTTTTATGAAAACTACCTCGTGTGAAATCCCCAAGCATGTCCATGACCGCATAACACGACTATTCAAATAGATTGTTTAACACTCTGCAGAGGTTGTACACTTTACCCACATGATATAATAGTGTAGCCAGCACTAATCATAACAAAACTTTTCTAAAACTTCATCTCAAACATTGACACTCCTGATGTGTTTTACTGACGATACTAACGTCTACACATGAAATTAGTCCGCTGCACACCGTTGGACCTGAAGACGGCTAGCCGCTCAAAGATGTGAGTTGCCACGAAGACAGAAACACACCTCCACCCTGGCATAGAACTTAACCTACTACCTGAGTAGATATGCCAAAATTCCATAACTTACTAAGTTAGGCCGGTCCCATACCAGGCATGTGGTCGTATAGTAATGGCTCACACTACTACAGAAAACCTCATCACGCATAGTCAGAACCGCCATCACGCACGGTTTTGAATCGTCTCGAATTTGTATGTCTGTGATAAAAGGCGGTTATCATAGATGGTTTTGAGCCGCTCGTGATAAGGCACAACACGCATAGTTTTGGTTGAAACTGTCGTGAAGGACACTATCATAGACGGTTTCCACCAAAACTGTCGTGATACATATGATATCGCAGATGGTTCTAGTTAATAACCGTCGTGATATGTATCAAATCACAAACAGCTAGTAAATAGAACCGCTTTTGATATCATATGTATCACAGATGGTTTTTGTAGAAATTGATCGCAATAGTATCCCTTCACGCACGATTTCAATCAAAAAAATCTATGATAGTTCCATATTCCTAACTAAATTTTTTCTAATTATCGACTACCCTTATGAATTACTAGCCATGCCCTCTCAAAACAAGCAAGCGTAAAATTGGTAGCTCATAGATGAATCAATTATTGACAACTCAAAGTGATCATTTACAACTCAAAATCAATTACAAAAGAATATGTTCAAGTATTGTTGCTAGAGTTACAATTGAATTACAACTACTCAAAGTGAATTACAATTGAATCCGTAATACTCTAAATTTAATTAAATGAGAAGAAATAGATTAGAGGGAAGGACCAATTAGCAAAGTGATTTAATAGAGGATTAGAGGGTGATTACTGTAAAAGGTAGACAACCTGGGCCGGGGCTTTTGGCCCACTTGATTTTGGCCCAAAGGTGGGAGAGGGGGCAACCAGCGACAAACCAAAGGAGGATGGGGAAACCTTAGCTTTGCTACAGTACCACCGCCGTTACTGCAGCACACCCTCCCCCCTGCTGCCGCCCCCTCCATGTTGCCCTTCCCTAGCCAAGCTCCTTCCCCGTTGCTGCCAAGGGATCAAGAAGAAGGAAGAAAGAAGAGGACGAAGGAAGGGGGAGAAGAGAGAAGGGAGGGGAAGAGGGATTGCGTGGTGTTCATCATGTCCTTCAGCGATTCTACAAGGGTAAAGCCCGTTCCCCTTTTGATTAGTTCTTTAATTGAGTAATTAGGCAACGTTGGTAATAGATCTGTTTAGGATAGTTTGTAAATATCTACGTTTTTGAGAAAGTTAAACACGGAATTTGTCCTGGATGCCTCCTAGAGAGTTGTAGGTGACGTCGATACCTTTCTGTAGAGTACAAGATCGCGTCATTTGGATGAGCAGTTCAAAAGTTATGAATTTCATAGCGCTGTTGTTTCAGAATCTGCTACAATTCGACAGATTTTAGTAATCAGACTTAAGCGGATAGTTAAAGGAATTTCTGGGAAGTCTCACTATAACGAAAGATGTAGATAATTGTCTTAGCTTTCAGGTAAGATAAAGAACACGAAATTTGGATCATTATTTTGAAAGTTATTATGGTTTTAATGTCGCTGTCCAGAGAACCTGATATGAATTCGATGTTTTGTTAATTAGCTTGGTAGGGGTAGTGGATGGCCGATTCAGGATGGCTCACCAACTAGACTTAGATGGATAATTTGTTAAGCTTTCCAGGAAGTCCAAAAACACCTCATTTGGACTCGTTTACAAAAAGATATGGATTTTAGAATATGGCTGTCCACAGAAGGAACAGATCGATCTTTAGGAGTTGGAATTGGGAATGCGCTTGAGAGTATAGCAACTGCGAGTGCGGTTGTGCTATTGTTTATGCTTTTGGTCTAGTATGATTGTCTTAGCGTGCTTTATAATTATATTCAGGTGGGGGATTGGTCCCGGGGGCAGCGCCTTCTTCGCGTCCTCCGTTCCCACACGGTTGAGGAAAGTATTCTGGTTGTTGATATAATTATGAATGTTTGACAGTGAGTGCTTGTGTTTTATACATACTAGCTATGTAGGAATGATAGTGCGATATGTATGAATAAGATTGGCGAATGCTTGAGTTATGGCTAAAGGTTGTTCATGTATGTTGATGATGCAATACATGTTATTTAAAGTTGAAGATTTTGGTATATAATTGTTGATTCACATGTTATTGAAAGATAGAGTACTAGTACATGAGCATGTTGAGAACATACCTGAGACTTGGTCACGTGGTGACCAAGTATGTATATTTGAGTTCCCCGTCATGTAGATGATGGGCTTGTGGTCCCCACATTCGTGGAATATGGGCATTGAGTAGAGGTCCCCATCATAAAGATAATGGGTTGTGGTCCCTATACTTGTGGAGTATAGGCTCTTGGTCCCTGTGCTAGAGGGCACAGGCAAGAATATACATTGACGGTTGTATACTCCGCATTACTTGTAAAATGTGAAAAGAGTAAAAGAGAAAAAGATGCATTGCTCATTTGCATTAAACAAGCATGTGAGTCGTTTTAGTGTAATGTTTTCTTATAGGATGTTGTTACTATAACTGTGAGTTAATGTTTATTTATTAGTATTTGCTGAGTCTTTGGACTCACTCTTGCTTTTGTTGTGTTTTTAGGTACCACTTGAAAAAACGGCATGCATGGGAGGGAGTAGGCTTGTATTGGATGCACTCACTACCACACAACCCTAAAAGTTGAATAACATTTAGATCGCGCTATAATATTAAGCAAACTGCTTAAGGACTTAGTTATGACTATGCTTGAATGCATTGGATTATTTATAATAATAAGAGTAGCATATTTTGATTATGCTTGTTTATGCTTTAGCTGAATAGATTATTTTTGAATGCTTTGATGAAATTTGGATGTTAGAGTATTGATTATGATTTATGCAATTGTTGGAACCTCCGGTATACATAGCTATACAAAGGAGGTTTCACCGAAATTTAGAATTGTGTCTTACTTTTTAATTAGTTATCATGTTTATTTAGTAGCATTCCAGGCCTTTGTTTGGCTGGGGTGTTACAGAATCAATTGTTTGAAGGTGGTTCAGTGGTGTTGACGGAGTGAAACTCTTTACTAGCGTTAACGATCTCCATCTTAATGAAGCTGCAGAGTTATCCTCGAACATCCGAGATCTCAGTCATAACGAGTGCATCTAAATCTATGTCAAGCCCTGTCGCTAGCAGGAGTAAAGTAGTAAGTATATATATTTAAATTTATAATTATGAAATAATTATTGTGAGATTGACAATCATCGGGATCCTTCATCTTAGCACTCATGATTTGCTGCATATGATGGCAAACGTAGAATTCACATAGATGATCTTGTTTTTGCTAGTGGCACTGCAAAAATAGAATTACATATATAGGTATAGTTAGTTCAAGACGCATTATTACGAAGTGTGATATAGGATTATTGTAACACCCCAGCCCAACAAGAGCCTGGAATGCTACTAAAATAACTAAGTAACAATTAAAACTAAAACATCTTACTAAATTTTGGCAGAACCTCCTTTGTATACTTAACCATACCGGAGGTTCGCAGCATCTCCTTTATTTAGCTAACAATTCTAGGAGTAGAATAAACAATAGGCAGCACAATCACACTTAACCAAAAGAATATGCTACTCATCATTATTACAAACAATCCAACATGTAAACATAGCCATAATCAATCCCTTAAACAGTTTGCTCATTTAATCAACTATCAAAGTTTCATGGCAGTGTGCGTGCGAATATAAAGCTACTCCCTCCCATGCATGTCATTCTTGGATTGGGTACCTAAAACAACAACAACAAGGGTGTGTAACACCCAAGGCCGACATGAGCCTGGAATGCTACTAAACAAAACCCTAATAATTCTAATCAAGACAACTTTAGTAATTTTGTGGAACCTCCTCAGAAATTAATTACACTGAGGTTCCAACATACGATAATTCATAAATTAACTAAACTATCATCCGACACATCAAAAGATAATCAAAGACATGCTAAGTATCTAGCAATCCAATGAAGTATAAAGTTCCACTACTCATCATTATTATACTTAAACCCCGCAAGAGACAAGACATAATGAACCTTTGAGTATCTTGCCCAATTACTAAAAACAATTACGATCCAAGATCATTCAACTTTATTTAGTTCATGTGGCATGTGTGTGACTAGCGATCTATTTCCCCATGCATGTCGTTCTTGGCTCAAGTACCTAAAACAACAATAAAGCAAGAGTGAGTCCACGGACTCAGCAAGTACATAAAAACTATAACATCAACATACATGTAAAGGATATCAACAATAGAACATCTCATATGCAAATGCAATGCTCAAGGAACCTTTATCTTTAACTTTCTGTGCATTACACGTAATGCAGTATGCAACCGTCGCCGATACCCATGCTCAGCGCGCGCACGCACAGGACCAATTGCCCGTTACTCCGCAAGTAACGGGACCTCAAGCCCACGCTCCACGAGTGAGGATCTCGGCCCGTCACATTCATGACGGGATCTCAAGGAAACATGCTTGGTCACCGCGTGACCAAGCCTCAATATGCTCTCAATATGCAAATGCTCATCTCTCATTCATCATCAATCTTACCAAAAGACAACAACATTGAACCACAGAGAGCATAAGCATAATTTGAGCCATCACCATACTTAAACATTCATCAAGTAAGCCATCTTGCTATGCAACCATATATCAAATAGCACACAAACATAGCCAATCAATCACACCCATTTAACAACAATGCATTTGCCTCAACCGTGCGAACGAGGAGGTTGGGGATACGGTGCTGCTCCCGGAATCAAACCCACACCTGGATAACATATGAGACACGCTAAGGCTACCATATAGATTCAAAAGCAAAACTATAGATACAACTGAGCATAACAGCCACTAAAACGCGGTCCCCAATTCTATTACCATCTACCAGTCTGTCCTACCAAAGGACAGTTACCTTCAAAAACATAACTAATTGTACAGAAATCCAAATAAAGAGATCTTGGACATTCTGAAAAGGTTATTGAATTCCCCTTCTAAACCTAGTTGGTGAGGTTCTCTGATTCGTCCCTTTACTAGCCCTACCAAGCCATACAACAGAGTATCAATTCTCGCGTCGGGTCTCTGGACAGCAACAAAGAAACTATCATAACTTTCTCTACGTTCGTCCGAATTTCATGATCTTTAGTTTTCCTGAAAGCTGGAAGGATTATCTACATTTTTAGTTATGGTGAGCCCCTCTGATTTTTCCTCTAAGTATACGCTTAAGTCGAAACACTAAAACCTGTCAGACCAGCCATCATTCCACAGCACAGACTCCCTAAGAAAAATCATAACTTTTGCTACAGAGGTCAATGTAATATCCCGAACAATGAGTTAAGATTTGAATCGAGGAAGAATAATTTTTATTTCGGGAGAGATCGATTATTCAGGGAAGAATCAAACGGAACAAATGGAGGGACTTATTGGTTTGTTGTCGCTCTGCAGTTTTAGAGGGGGAAAGAGCATTTTGGCGGCAACTTGGGCCTGGGCCAAGGCCCATCTAGGTGGCCGGCCAAGGGGGCTCTCCCCAAAACCCTAGCCCCTTCCCCTCCTCCCCTTTCCCCTCCCACTCCCAACCGGCCGCCCTCTCCCCATCTCCCCACCTCCCCACCTCTCCACCTCCCTTCCACCCTCCCTTGCGCTCTCCATCTCCCCATCACCTCCATTGCTGCTGTCCAAGGTGGATAGGAGCTCCTTGCAGCCGGCCAAGGAGGAAGAAGGAGGAGAAAAGAAGAGAAAGAAGGGGAAGAAGAGAAGGGAAGAAGAGGGAGAAGAAGGGATCCGCAGCGGAATTCGTGGTGGTCTTCATCCCCGCTGTGTGCTCTCTTCGTTTCGCAAGGGTAACCCGTGGTTCTTTGTTTTAGGTCGTTTTCTAGTTGTCTAATTTTCGGATGCCAGTTCGTCGCTATTCTGCAGCAGGGAAGTTTGTCGGTTTTGATTAAGTTAGAGGCAGATTTGGGTCTGGGTGTCTCCTAGGAAGTTGTATCTATCGTAGTTACCTTTCATTGCCGACAAGAATCAAGTCATTTGGACTTCGGTAGCCAAAGTTATGAATTTTTTAGTACTTCTGTGTTTCTGGAGAGAAGCAGATTTGCTAGTGTTAGTTAACCTGATAGAAGCGCGTATTTAGAGGGGTTTCCAGAGGGTCTCACCATAACGAAAAATGAGGCTAATCCTCTTAGCTTTCAGGAAAACTAAAGATCACTGAATTTGGACGAACGTAGAGGAAGTTATGATAGTTTCTTTGTCGCTGTCCAGAAACCCGACGTGAAATGTTTGCTCTGATTAAATAGATTGGTAGGTCTGGTAGATGGCCGAATCAGAGGGTCTCCCAACTAAGTTTATTTAGACATTTCAATTACCTTTTCAGATTGTCCAAGATCATCCTATTTGGACTCATGAGCAGAAAGTTATGAAGTTTTGAAGTCTGCTGTCCGCAGTAACCGATCGGTAGAAATTAGAAAAGCTAGAAGTGATAAGAAGATTAGCGATTTCGATTGTAATGTGATGTATGACTTTGGTCCAGTATGTTATTCTTAGTTTGGGGTTATCTTCTTGTCCAGTGGCAGCGAGATCCCAAGGGCAGCACCCACTTCGCGGCCCGCCGCTCGCGCGCGGTTGAGGCAAGTATTCGGGGTTATGTGTAGTATTGGTTGCATGTCATGTTTGAGTGGTGTTTTGTTCATCATTGTCATGTGAATGTGTTGTGAGATGATTCTAGTTGTGATGATGTTTGCGAGGTTATGTTTAAAGTTCCTTCATGATGCTATTGTTTATACCCTGACTACATATTGAGTATGATATTGGAAATATGATGTTGTAGTTCTTTGCATGTTGGAGCATTTTGAGACTTGGTCACGTGGTGACCAAGAGTACAATGTTGAGGTCCCCGTCATATGTAGTGACAGCTTGAGGTCCCCGTGATTCATGGAATGTGGGCAATATATACTGAGGTCCCCGTCGTGATGACGGCAAAGGTCCCTATACATGTGATGTATAGGCTTTGGTCCCTGTGCCAAAGGGCACAGGGCAAGGGTACTCATCGACGGATGAATACCCCGCATTACCGGTAAAATGCGTAAAGAGATAAAGAACAAAGAGTGCATAGCATAATCATTAAATTTCTAGTATTCGAAATGCCATGAATGAAGTTGATTAAAGTTGTTTATGCTGTAATGTCTTTATGATTATGTAACCTTGATGATACTTGCTGAGTCCTATGACTCACCCTTGCTTTGTTTTGTTTTAGGTACTTCGTAAAGACGCCATGCATGGGCGGAGTAGATGATTGAAAGCACGCACCACTTCACAAAATTAATGCAATTGTTATTTTAGCATCACATATGAATAAATAGATCACGAGAAATTCCCATGGTTATTTTTATGATTATGATTGATGAAATAATTTATGGATGTGAGAATGGGGTTATTTGATTACATTCATATGATTATCCCTTATGCATGAGTGAATTGGTTAATGAAATTACTGTTAATTATTATGTTTACTCGTTAGGAATTTGTTTTTCATTGATTATACAAGGGAGACTCTGTCGAAAATTTGTAAATTCGCTCTAGTTGTATTTAGTTTTGGTAGCATTCCAGGATCGTTCTGAGTTGGGGTGTTACAGTCCAAATGACGTGATTCTTGTCGGCAATGAAAGATAACGAGATAAACTACAACTCTCTAGGTGATGGAGACCTCCAATTCGCCTCTAACAGCTTCTTAATTATTAATCAAAATGATCGCAGATTCTCGCCGATTTTGGGACAGCAGCAATTAAATCAACGTAACTTCTAAACCGTAAATCGGAATTGGGTGTTCTTGGCGGACAATTAAAGCTAAGAACAAAACCCAACTATCTCTAGGAGACAAGATTCCGAGATTCCGCTTCTAAGGATGCCAAAACTTCCACGCACTAATCTGGACAGAACGCGATCTAGCAGCAAAAGTAATCGATCTACTAAACGAAACCGTAAACGCATAATATACTAATCAAACAGCGAAGAACACTCGTCGTTACCCTTGAAGAATCGCAGGAAGATGATGAACCACCCCTATGAAGAAGATCCTCTCCCTCTTTCCCTTCCTTCCTCTCAAAAGGATGCAGTCCTACGGTCCTTTCTTCGCTTGGTTGGCAGCAGGGAACACCGGTAGCAAGGAGGGGAGGTGTAACATCCCAATCTTGGGCTTGTGTTTCAAATGTAAGAAAATCAGTAGTAATTAAAACTTTTTCTTACATCATGTATTTCCTTTTGTGCCAATCAATTCTTGTACAAGGAATTATGGAAATACATTGTCACAAGTCTAGTTGATCCAAATCTTGGCATTCCAAAAACAATCTTGTCAAATCTTATGATCATCCTCTGAAAATATTTTTCCTTAGTCTCTGTGATGGTATGTGACCCTCTGAAAAATTTCACAATTTTTAGAAATTGTTTGAATATTTTTAGAGGTAATAAACCTGTTTGACTCTCACCAAACATTAAAACAGAGCCTTGCAGAATTTTTGGAGATTTATTCGCAGCATAAAACCTCCGAAAATTTTACATTGGGTTAATATCTGAGTTAGCAAGCTCCTGTAAAAATTTCATAATTTTTGGAGCTATTTTGCTACCTCAAATAAATCATTCAAAGTCTCTGTTCTAATTTCAAAGTCAAACCTGGTTTTATCGTGCGTGGTTCGAGTCGACTCGGCTCGAGCCAATTGATTCGGTCCACCAACTAGCCGCACCGAGCCACCCTTGAAAACGCGCGTGGATCTCCACCGTTGATCTAAATCGCACGGTCCGCGCGTGTAACCCTTCTCGACCTTCCGCTGCAAGTTTGAATGTCAACCGTTAGATCTCCATCCAACCGCCGAGATGCGCCGAAACCTTCTGACCCTCCGGCTTGTATTCTTAAATCTGAGCCGCTGATTAAGATCCAACGCCGCGTGTTCCTTCGTTGTAAAATGAGTTTGCGACGTGGAGCAATCGAGGCCGCTCATTTCTAATCCTAAGGCTCGCAATCTCCCGCTGTGTTTTGAACTCGAGGCGTGGCGCCAGAGTCGTCCGATTTAGATCGAGGCTCAAAATCGCCCGAGCATCTTTCCCCGGTCTTCTTCAACCTTGAGCCGCGCGAGCACGAGGGGTTATGGCGTTGTCATCTCATGCTTCCTACACGCCCTAGTCAACAAGTGAGGGTCGTGGGAGACACTTTCGCCATGCCATGCCCTAGTGCACCAGCTTTTATCTTTCCTTGCTCTGGCGCGCATTGTGTTCTGTGGTTTTGCCGCCCGAAGAGGAGTGGTGCAAACCCTAATGCTTTCATGGCTTTTTAAACCCTCTCAATACCTCCCGGTGTTTCTTTAGACCACCATCAAGCTTCATTCTCAATATTGAGCTTAACACCTCAAAATGGCAAATCGCCATTGTTGACCCGTGAGCTCCATTGGTGTTCTTGGTGTTCCAGTGGTCCTCCTTCATGTTTCTTTGCCCTAACCTTATCTATTTACTTCCTTGAACATTTCCCTCACTTAATTTTGGATTTGATTCTCGTGAATTGTCCAATTTGGGGTTTGTTCAAATTCGCCGATTTGGTCATCTTCTTCCTCACCAGTGAGTGCTCTATTTTCTAATTACTTGCTCATGTAGCTTCAGTGGACCTTAATGAAGCTATTTTGATGCTTTGGAATCACTCGCTTGGCTCAGTGGTATCTATCTCGGTTTTCTTCTCCAAGTCCATGAGCTCCTCTCGTGATCTAGCAACTCCGCCATCTTCAAGCTCCTCTCCTTTAAGGTAGCTTCTTATTAGTCCTTAGAAGCTTTGGCACCGCATTCTAGGCTTGCAGTGGAGCTCATCGCGATTTTCGTGTTTAGCAATAAGCTCCCATTTTCGCTTTTCCGCCAGCTTGCGTTTAGTCCTCACCACGGCGAGAATGCTACCATTAGATTCATGCAGCTATTGCGAATCCATTTTGGCTCTTGTTCGGCGCCGCGCGCAGTTGTCGCCGCGATTAGCCGTAAGTCACTCGGTTTTGCCGCACAGAGCTCCTGCTTCATTACTTGATTAGGACATTAATTGCCAATCATTAGTTAATTAATTGTGTCTTAATCATTATTGTTGAGCCACCACCAAAGGCCCAATATCCTTAAATCACTCGTTCAATCTCGCACCGTTCGGACATCATTAATGTTAATCATTGCTTAATTAGTGTGTCGCCTTTAATCCTCGTCGAAATCTCCTCCGGTCGACTTGTGGGCCCGAGGAGTTAAAATCAAATTTCGTGTCATTAGTGTTTATTTAATGATAATCATTAGAATCTTTAATCTCGCCTTAACCGCCTCTCGGGCCGACAAGTGGGCCCAGCACTGCGCACGTGGGTTAAACCAACGCGTGGTGACTAAGTCACCGACATGCGTCCCACGTGTCAAGATCTCCCTTGAATCGCGATCAATATCTACCGCTCATTTTAGATCCGCGCCCGATCTTTGTGTGCGTCGACTCTCCGATGCCTTGATCGTTTCGCCGCCGATCTTTCGATCAACGGCCGAGATCGTATGCAACCGCACCGTCCGAATGCATACACTGTGTGCGCCGTTGATCTTGATCCAACGGCGGCTCTGCTTCGATCGGGCGCGCGCTGCTTTGCTGCGTGAGCCGTGAGGATTTTAGATCAAGGGTTGGGAGTTGTCCACGCCGCTTTTAATTGGGTTGTTCAGATTTCGTAAGTATTTGTTTAACAACCGAAATGATATAAAAACTTTAGAAACTCATAACTAATTCATTTTAATCGCTTTAGATAATTCCAACGGTAATAAATTATGTTGCCACTTTAGTTTATTATAAAAATGGATTTAAGCATGTTGTAGTAGCGTAAAATTGTGTAACTAGGAATAACTCGATTTCATCATTTTGAATATTGCGTATAGTTTTAATCTTGAAAATGCATATCTTTTCTCAGATAAATCCAATTTGTGCAAAATCAATTTTGTTAAATTCTTCGTTAGTATACTTTTGTATAAAATAAAATTTGAGCATGTTCATAATTCTGAAATGATTTGTATTAGATTTACAACTTAGAAAATCATAAGTAAATGTGTATAACTTCAAATTTAGTAAATCCAACTTTGTGTTATTAGGATGTCATAATCTACTGCTATAAAAATTTCAGACCTTAGATCACTCTAGAAAATTTCACATGAATAAAGTTAATTATTAATTAGATTGTTATAAGGTCGAGAAAGAGCATTTTGTTCATATCTTTTGCATGCTTAGTTCAAATTGCATGATTCTTGTTCCTATCATTGTCTTAGACCATTCCCTAGTCAGTAGTGTGAATTTTATTAGTTTTGGTTGTGTTTTGTCGTTGGAGTTTCATTTGGTGTTCTTCGCTCTTATTTGCTTATCGCCTTTTCGCGTTAGGTTCCGAAGATACTATTATTAATCTTGATATTGAGCCACAACAGCCATCAGACTCTGCACTTCACCAGTGCAAGCAGATGTAGCATTCATTTGATCATATTGTTCCTACTATTTTCAAAGTCTAATATATTGTTTGCAAATTCTATGTATGCATTGCTATGTTGTTTTAAACTATTGTCAGAGTTGGCCTACTAGATGCATTATCGTGAGGAAATGTTCATTCCTCTACCACCAAGCCTAGGTTACTTGTCGTGATTTTGGTTCGCTGGATGGACCCTTGTCACTTAGTAGTTTACGTGTCATTATGCTTAGCCATGCTTAGCTATCGGTAGAAATGGGCGCTTATCGACTTGTCGATGACCTTGATCACACAAATTGTTATAATCAGATATTTCGCCTTGTGCTATGTCTAAATTGCAAAACTAAAACTGAAAATGAAAACAATTTAGACTTGGGCACAATGGTAAGATGGTGTGATCTTTTGGGTGTGATTGAATGGTGCCCGGTCAATTAAGGACCGAACTACTTGTGAGTATCTCATATCCGAGCATTCTCGTGCGTACAACCACACTAGAGGGATATGGGACCTCTCTTAGCTGAGTACTTTGGGTTGTGTTAATTAATGAGTCGCGTGGTGGGTTGCATATTTGATTATATGCAACATGGACACGCTTGTAGGAGGAGAACACCCGCCGAGGCGGTGTATCTTGCTCCACGATGGGTCCTTGTGATCCATATTTTGTCTGGCAGATCACTACGGATTAACCCCATATGTGCCTCTTGATTAGCATATTCCATTGGAAAGGGTTCAGAGGACTTAGCCGCGTAGCATACCAAAGGAAGTGTGCTTAATAGCTTGGCGAAAAGGCGGTCTCAAGTGTGGGTACATTGGTACACCCCGCAGGATTAAAACTATTCGAATAGCCTCGCCCTAGGTTATGGACACGCTTGGATAAGCTTTTCAAGAGTTAGACTACAACCATTTTTTAAAATTAAAACTTGATGGGTGGTATGAATCGTGATTCATGCTATGATGTGGTGGCTTTGGGGAAAGTCACTTCTAGGTGGATACTTGTTACTTATGCTTACTCGTTATTTAAATGCTTAAAAACAGATTTTACAAACTGCTTGCTCAACTTATTACAATATTGCAAATGAAACTTGCTTTATGCGCCCAAAGAACCATATAACCACATTCCTTTGAATACACTTTCATGTAGCTATGTATAGGCTTGCTACTGTAAGTCTTGTAGTACATTTTTGTACTCACCGCATTGCTTGTGTTGTGCAGAGGATGATAGTGAGTCCGATGGACCTCACTTTTGTGAGTTGTGTCAGGGCAGCTTAGAGATTCTGCTTTATTTGGTTTGTAATGCTTAACCAACCACCGGTCCTAGCATCACAAATCAAATAAATCGATCTCTAGATATGTATACTTCCTAAAGCAAGATACACACCCCTGCACAAAATTAGACATCAACTCCATTCCACACATAGAGTCCAAACACCACACTTCCAAACGGAAGATAAACAAAAAGCAAAGATATTATGCATAATGGCCGATCGCCACAAGATACACAAATAACAACAAAAGACAATGAAGCAAAAGTGCCATAAATGGCTATAAACAAAGCCAATCGCAGTGCCTTCAACCCACAAGGCATCCGACCGACCGCCAAGACTAGTCGCCCAAGAAGCGGCAACACACTCACGTAAGTGAGGACCCCGAGGCTCACCTTCTTCCTCTCGCAACAAAAACATCAAGCAAAGCACTGAGTACAAAGATTGTCTTTGTACCCGCAAGACCGACGTGTGAACTAGCGCACTGCTAATATGCTACATGCAGCTTGTTTAGTGGGGCCATATGTTTCATTTGCATAAAGCCAATTTTCATTTGCAATAATGTAGTACACTTTAAAGGCAAGTTTGCAATTCATTTTAATGTTGAAATACAAGAAAGGATAATAATAGCAAAAGAGTAAAGATAAAACAACCTAGAAGTGACTATCCCAATAGTCACCATTAACAATAGCACGAATCCCGCATTCGCACTCACCCAAAGAAGTTTTAATTTAAATGTTGTAGTCTAACTCTGGAAGACCTTGCCAAGCGTGTCCATAACCTAGGACGAGGCTATTCGAATAGTTTTAACCCCGCAGGTGTACCAATGTACCCACACTTCGCATACCTTTAAGCCAAGCACACTTCCAAGGTATGCTCGCACACCTAAGTCCTACGAGACTTTTTCCAATATTGTGTATTAACTACGAGCCGCTCGTATGGATAGAAATCCATACGCTTACATGGTAAAGCCAAAAGACAACTACCCACTCGTGATAAAGCTGACAACTACCATGCTCCCACCTCCATCCCTCCCGCGACCTCCCGCGACCCGAGCCAATACACGCCAAAGTACTAGGTCAAGAGAGGTCCCATATACTCTAGTGTGGTTAGCACGCAAAATGCTTGGTCTGTAACAAGATGTTCGGTCCTTATTGACTCTGCACCATTCCACCACACCCAATGATCACACCAATCATACCACAGCCTAAGTCTAAATCATTTTTGTTTTCAGTTTTAGTTTTACAATTAAACTTAGCAACAATGCTGAAACATAAAGTTATAGTAGATTTTGTGTGATCAAGGTTACCGACTAAAGTCGATAACCGCCCGCTTCTACCGATAGCTAAGCATGTCTAAGCAAGTTGACCCGATCTACTAAGTGACAAGAGATCATCCAATAATTCTCTAATCACAAAGAAATAACCTAGGCTCAGTAGTAGAGATCAATATTTTGTCTACAGGATATGTAACTACGGATTTAACTAATCAATTTAACACAAATTAAGCAATGCATACATACAAATAAACAAAATATTAGACTTTAAAATACCGGGATTATCATGATCAAATCGCTTGTTCGTTGTCGTTGCTCGATATGGTGCGAGGATCGCCCTCGTGGTTGCCGCAAATATCGCTTCAACGATCGAACAAAACAAATAATAAGAACGAATAACACCGCAAAACTCAAACATCAAATACAAACACCAATATATACACCAAGGCTAGACTATCAAAAGAATGACAAATAATTGCTACAGAGACCCATCCACTCATTTGCTAGGTTAACCACAAAATCAAACTTCTAACATGCTTTAAACTTTGGACAAAGCTTTGATGGTGATTGTGTGCACATCTATTATTTAATCATCAAGTTAACACATCAAAATCAGCTAGCTATACTAAAACCACTATTGACAGTGAGAGCACAAAATCTACAAGAAGCTATTGAAAGCATAACTAGCCAAGTATCCAACTAAGAAATGCTAAACAAAAATCTTCTACCTAAGATAGATGCTAAGGATGCTCACTATTCATACCCCTAAGCATCACACCTAGATTTTGCAAGGCTAACAAGTTTCAACATTTGGCCACTACCCAAATCTTATAACACCGACAACTCAAAAGTACAGAGGCAAATAAAATGAGCAAACTAACTATCCCTATGATCAAGCATGGCAATGGCTTAGAAACTTAAAGATACCAACTAAATGATTTCATGCTAACCACCACAACAAAAAGGAGGCATCAAGTCTAACAAAACCTAATAGCAAGCATGATACAAATTTTCAGACATCGACAATGATAAAAATGACAACAGAGAAAAGCTACAAGGAAACTTGCACTAATATACTTTCAAACCTCAATTACAAACTTTGATCATGCATGAGAGTGAACTAAAGAACAATCATAAGCATGATTAGCAACTAACTAATTGGTTTTGAAGGAGGGCCCCACCGTCGCATGCATGCAGAGGAGCACAATCGAAAAGAACAGAGGATCTCGGCGCTCGACTGGATTCGCCGCCGCGGAGGAGCGCGCAGGTGGAAACCAAGGCCAAAATGGGTCGCGAGGATCATCAAACGGTAGGTGGTCTCGAGGCACCGGAGATGCATCGCGTGGCGCGCGACGAGCTTGGCGGCGGGCAGTGGGGTGACAAGGTGCGATCGCACTAGAGAGGAAGACAATGAAATTTAGCGCATGGGCATCGTGAGTTACTGTGAACTCACCGTGTGCTTGGCGACGAGAGAGGCACCGAGTGACCCGCGACGAGAGCTCACGGCCGCAAGGCGATTAACGGCGACAGAGCTCCGGGTGAACGAGAGGACACGAGAGTGAGTGGAGAAGAAAGGTGGAGTCTGTGGTGCTCACCGAGCGAAGAATTGAGCCGAGCTCACCGAGAAGATGCGCGGTGGAAAAGGCGTTTCGGCCGACCGAGAAGAAAGTCCACGCGCAGCCCACGCACGATGAATCCGAAATTCCTTGAGGGGTTTACTTCACGGATGCTAGGCACACCGTGACGCTTATCGGCGATGACCGAGCTTACCGGAGTGGCTGAAATGCTCGGCGCGCACGCGGCGCCACGGCCCCGGAGCTCGTGGAGAAGAAAGGCAATGGAGACGAAACGAGGTAGGAAAACCTCGATGGCTTTTGTAGGAGCAAAGTGAGGCGCGAGGTGAGGCGGTGGCGGTGAAAAGACCGTGAAGCTAGGTGGCGCAGCGGCATGCATGCGGCGGCGGGCGAGCGCCGCGGCGAGCGGTGCGCTGAGTCGGGCGAGGCGACGTGGCGGGATGACCGCAGGTGGGTCCGCCTTGTCACGACAAGAAGCAAACGGGCGCGAGCCCGAGTTAGACTCGATCACATCGCTACCGACCGCTGGATCTAAAACGACGGCCGAGATTAGTGTATGCATTCGACAGTCGGCTGCATGCGCAAGACGCGGATCGCTCGATCTTCATCTGACGGTTACGATCGATTGGACTCGCGCGCTGTGCAGCTAGTTGACGCGACCAACCAAGTGTGTAGCCGGACTCGAGCCCGAAAGGTTCGCCCGAGGAAATGATTTTTAGAATTTGATTTAAAAGACAGAGAAGGTTTTGGGAATTTTTAGAGGTAGCTCTGAGCTCCAAAAATTTCTGAAATTTTTATGGTAGCTACTAGGACAGAGGACAACCTTGTATAATTTTTCCAGAACTTTTATGCACTGCATTGTTCTAGAGAAAATTCACAAGCTGTTGTACAGGGTGTTTGACCAGATTTCAAACAGAGTTGACTTGGCCATTTGAAATAGCAAACAAAATCTAAAAATTGTGAAATAATTCAAAGAGGTAGCTAGGATGATCAAGATGTTAGGAAAATGTTTGCAGAGGATGATCACAAGTTTGAAGGCTAATAATTTGATGACAACAATTTCCAATCACAAGAATTAACTTCTAGAAAATTGGAAATTGCTAGGGAAAATTTGGAACACTTCCAAATGATTTGAAGAGACAACAAAAGTTTTTATTTCTCCTCAAAATTTTACATTTGAATTACAAACCCTAAGTTAGGGTCACACAAATCTCCCCTTACAGAATCTCGCCCAGATTCGATCACCGAGAAGAAGGATGGGTAACTGCCGAGACGATCCTCCCGCTCCCAAGTGGCTTCATCCTCTGAGTGGTTCGACCACTCAACCTTAAGGAACTTAATCACACGGTTCCTTGTTCTCGCTCACTTCTTCGAGGATACGAACGGACGCCACGATAAGACGATCTTCCCGCACATCGATATTTTCCAATGGTGTTTCTCAACCTAACACGAGGCACTTCTTCAATTGTGACACATGGAAAACATCGCACCCTTCAAGTGTAGCCGTAACTCCAATCGTATGCAACGGCTCCCATTTTCTTGATGACGCGATAAGGCCCGACATACCGAGGAGCCGCTTGCCCTTGACACCAAACGACGGTGTCCTTCAAAGGTGAAACTTTGAGATACACAAAGTCATTGGGCCGAAACTCACCACGACGACGCCGACCGCATAGCTCTTCGCTTTGATCGAAGCTACGCAAGTGCTCACGAATCAATCGCACTTGACTTTCACCATTAATGGAATTGGGCCAAAGAACCGCTTTTCACCGCTTTCCACTTTAGAGGCGTCAGACGCTTCCCATACAAAGCCTCAAATGGTGCCATACTGAGACTAGCCTGGAAGCTGTTGTTATAAGAGAACTCTGCAAGTGGTAGGCACTTCTCCCAATTCTTCCCATAGGAAAGAACACAAGCACGGAGCATATCTTCAAGCACCTGATTGACGCGCTCCGTCTGACCATCGGTCTGAGGATGATAGGCCGTGCTGAAAGTAAGATGAGTTCCCATGGCCTCCTGCAGACTATGCCAAAACCGAGAGGTAAACAATACCTACTGGCCGACACAATCGCCTTGGGCACACCATGCAAGCTCACAATCTTGATACATAGAGCTCGGCAGAGGTTCCACACTGAGTCGACTTTGACCGAAGGAAATGCGCTACTTGTTAGCTGTCAATGACAACCCAAATGGCGCCATTTCCTTAGATGAGCGGGCAGCCCAGTTGATGAAATCCATGCCTGCTGTAATCCCACTTCCACTCGTATGGGCAAGGGTCAAGAAGACTCATTGACGTTGATGCTCACCTTGACACGACAAAGATACGCCGATCCGCAACGAACCCGCAATCTCGCGCTTCATGCGAGTCCACCGTAATCTCTCGACGCAGATCTTGGTACATTTTAGTGGCCCCGGATGGATGGACAAAGGCGAATCATGGGCCTCTCAAGAATCAAATCCCGCAACTCGAACCTTTGGGACCACAAGACGCGCCCAAACCATACAACACCGCGCTCATCTTCCGTGAAACACTTGGCTGATCCATCCTTGATATTCTCGCTTGATTTTACCCACACCATCATCCGATTGCCGTGTCGCTTTGATTTGATCCACCAAGGTTGGTTGCACAACCAAGGCAGAAGGGAACCATGCTCAACCAAACCCAAGTTGAGACGCGAAACTCGCAAGAAGTGCCGTTGTCGCTCTGGATCATCGAGTATTGCAATACACCTTTCGGCTAAGTGCATCGGCAACCACGCTGGCCTTGCCAGATGGTACCAATACCCATGTCATAATCTTTGATCAATTCTAGCCATCTCCTCTCGCTCGAGGTTCAGATCTCGCCGAGTGAACAAGTATTTCAAGCTCTTGTGATCGGAATACACCTCACAATGTTACCGATCGATAATGCCGCCAAATCTTGAGTGCATGAACCACAGCAGAAGCTCTAGATCATGAGTGGGATAGTTGAGCTCATGAGGTCTCAATCGCTCGATGCATAGGCAACCGCCTTGCCTTCCCGCATAAGAACACATCCAAGTCCTCGACGAGAGGCATCGCAATAAATATCGAAGCTCTTGTGGATATCGAAGAGTAAGGATGGGTGAAGTCAATCGCTGCTTGAGCTCCCGAAAGCTCTCATCGCAAGCGAGGACCACACAAACTTCTTATCCTTCTTGAGCAATTCACCATTGGCTTTGCGATCTTGGAGAAGTTCTCGATAAAGCGCGTAGTAGCCCGCTAAACCCGTAAAACTCCGCACATCGCTGATCGACTTGGCCGACCCCAAGATAGAACATCGACCTTGCCGATCCACAACTATGCCTCCAAATGAAAGAACATGGCCCAAGAATGCCACTTCCTTCAACCGTAACTCACATTTGTCGAACTTTGCATACACCGATGCTCCCGAACTTGCCCAAAACAATCTTCGATGCTCAAGATGCTCGCTTCATCTTGGAATAAATAAGAATATCATCAATGAAGACCACTCACAAATTTGTCCAAAACTCCATGAATACCGAATTCATCAAGTTCATGAACAAAGCCGAGCATTGGTTAAGCCAAAGGACATGACGGTGTACTCGCATGCACTATAACGAGTAGTGAAGGCCGCCTTCGAATATCCTCGATCCGATCCCGACTGATGATACCCCATTCTCAAATCAATCTTTGAGAACACCTGGCTCCAACACCGATCAAACAGATCATCAATGCGGGCAGAGGATATTTGTTCTTCACCGCCACCTCATTGAGAGGACGGTAATCAACACACATGCGCAAAGTCTTGTCCTTCTTCTTCACAAAGATCACCTGACAACCCCAAGGAGATGAACTGGACGGATGAAACCTTTGCTTGGAGCTCACCAAGCTGCTTCTTCAATTCTTCTAGCTCATTGGGAGGCATCCGATACGCGCTTCAAATCGGGCGACGGGCAGCAACTCAATGACAAACTCAAGGTCTCGAACCGAGGCATCCCGGCAAGTCTTCGAAAGACATCCCCAAAGTCGATACTATGGGAACATCCCGACCGCAAGGTTGGCTTCGCTTCAATACACATAGATGTGTCCCCAAAGCCGCGTAAAATCCAACCCGCCATCAAGGGTCGTGAGATAGACAATCTTCCGCACAATCGACGGCCCCAAGTGTTGGGACAACCAATCCATGCCAAGAATCACATCCAGCTCGCTCGAACCGAGCGTAATAAGATTTGCCAAAAATCCCACTCTTTGACTATGATAGGAACATCCCGACATCAGAATCACTCTCATTTCCGACCGAGAGCGGATGAGCAAAGGAACTCCCAAAGGAACACAAATAAGACCACTAACAGCAGCAAATGATCTTGAAATAAAGGATGCGATGCTCCGTAATCAAATAATACCGCAGCAGGACGGAATTAACAAGAAGTGTACCAATCACGACATCCGGCGCCCCGAGCCTCCTCACCGAAGGTGGTTCACCCGACACCGCCGCACTCGGTCTTTTGAATAATCTTTGGTCGCGGTGATCGCCGCCCGCGCCCTCCATTAGGACGAGGGACCGCTGAACACTCGAGGGCGTGCATTCGCATAATGGCCCTTGTTGTGGCAAATAAAAACAAGTCACCTCGCCGGGATTGCGGAGGCCGCTGTTACTGATCGCAGCGCACGTGGTTGAAACACGCCCGGTGGGCGAGGAGCTGGTGCGATGGTCTCGCGCCGGTGGAGCAAAAGAACGGCCATCGTGCCGCCCACCGAGGACGATCGAGGCCGGTGTGAGTAGACTGATGCGCTCCCATTTGCGCTATGGACTCGCCAAACGCTTTGCCTTATGCTCAAAGAACAATGGCCTTATCTACCAAGGCCCGAAAGTCCGAGAAGTTCACAATGGATAGCTTGTCCTCGCAGCCTCTGACAAGCCATCCATAAATTTCTCCCGCTAGCCTCATCTCGAGGCCACCTCCCGAGCATAACGAGCCGATGATTGAACTCGCATGCACTCATCACGCATTTGCGCCTTGCTTGAGCGCGAGGAATTCTTTCTTTTCAGCTTCATCAGCCATCCGGGATGGGCCCGACGAAAAGCTGATCTCAACTCCTCCCACGCGACCACATGGCCCGCGGGCCGCATGGCGAGATAGTTCTCCCACCATGAGAGTGCCGCGCCGAGCCGGTGGGACGCGAAGAGCGCCTTGTCTCCGCGCTCGCATCGAGCTATGTTGAGCTTTCGCCAACCATGCGCAGCCAATCGTCCGCATCAAGAGGGTCCTCGAGCGGAGAAAGTCGGCGGTCAGGTACGGAGGAACTCGCAAGTCCTCGCGAGTCCGTGTCCGCCACCACGGCAGGAGTGGAGGTATTCTAGCAATAACCTCCAAGATGCGCTGTCGTCCATGCGGTTTCGCCGATCCGAAGCGAGAACCTCACCATGGTCTGAGGAGGGGAAGCTCTCATCATGACCACCTCGGCTGATCGCTAAGCGCTCTTCCGCCATCCTGTTTACTAAGACAAGTTAACAATAGCCTGAAACAAAAGTCGATGACCCACCGCAAATAACTTACTAACAAAGACAAAACAAACACAAGACTTTTAAGTTACAAAACCAATTGACAAAAATTAGACACTTAGCAACTCATACATATCTTACCCTTATGCTCCACAAATTTTAATTAGACTAATTCTCTATGGTTCTCCCAAAGACCGATTCTACCAGTAGCAACTATCTTTTGAAAGGAAAGAGGAAAACCAAGTTTTAAACTCAAATTAGAGTAAGATAAGAGTAGAAGGCTAAGATAGGTAAGGAGTAAAATCTGAGAATCGCCTAGGTTTTCATAAACCTTTTATGATTTGAAAATAAGACTTTCAAAATATCCTAAGGACGACTATGCTTGTTATTACTGTCGAATGGCTCGATACCAACTTTAGGACTCCCGCTTATTTGGTTTGTAATGCTTAACCAACCACCGGTCCTAGCATCACAAATCAAATAATCGATCTCTAGATATGTATACTTCCTGTAGCAAGATACACACCCTGTACAAAATTAGACATCAACTCCATTCCACACATAGAGTCCAAACACCACACTTCCAAACGGAAGATAAACAAAAAGCAAAGATATTACGCATAATGGCCGATCGCCACAAGATACACAAATAACAACAAAAAGACAATGAAGCAAAGTGCCATAAAATGGCTATAAACAAAGCCAATCGCAGTGCCTTCAACCCACAAGGCATCCGACCGACCGCCAAGACTAGTCGCCCAAGAAGCGCAACATACCGTGAGAAGTGAGGACCCCGAGGCTCACCTTCTTCCTCTCGCAACAAAACATCAAGCAAAGCACCCGAGTACAAAGATTGTCTTTGTACCCGCAAGACCGACGTGAACTAGCGCACTGCTAATATGCTACATGCAGCTTGTTTAGTGGGGCCATATGTTTCATTTGCATAAAGCCAATTTTCATTTGCAATAATGTAGTACAGCTTTAAAGGCAAGTTTGCAATTCATTTTTAATGTTGAAATACAAGAAAGGATAATAATAGCAAAAGAGTAAAGATAAAACAACCTAGAAGTGACTATCCCAATAGTCACTATTAACAATAGCACGAATCCCGCATTCGCACTCACCCAAAGAAGTTTTAATTTAAATGTTGTAGTCTAACTCTTGGAAGACCTTGCCAAGCGTGTCCATAACCTAGACGAGGCTATTCGAATAGTTTTAACTCGCAGGTGTACCAATGTACCCACACTTCAGATCGCCTTTAAGCCAAGCACACTTCCAAGGTATGCCGCACACCTAAGTCCTACGAGACTTTTTCCAATATTGTGTATTAACTACGAGCCGCTCGTATGGATAGAAATCCATACGCTACATGGTAAAGCCGAAAAGACAACTACCCACTCGTGATAAAGCTTTTCGACAACTACCATGCTCCCACCTCCATCCCTCCCGCGACCTCCCGCGACCCTGAGCCAATACACGCCAAAGTACTAGGTCAAGAGAGGTCCCATATACTCTAGTGTGGTTAGCACGCAAAATGCTTGGTTCTGGTAACAAGATGTTCGGTCCTTATTGACTGGCACCATTCCAAATACACCCAACAGATCACACCAATCATACCACAGCCTAAGTCTAAATCATTTTTGTTTTCAGTTTTAGTTTTGCAATTAAACTTAGCAACAATGTGAAACATAAAGTTATAGTAGATTTTGTGTGATCAAGGTTACCGACTAAAGTCGATAACCGCCAGCTTCTACCGATAGCTAAGCATGTCTAAGCAAGTTGACCGGATCTACTAAGTGACAAGAGATCATCCAAACACTCTAATCACAAAGAAATAACCTAGGCTCGTAGTAGAGATCAATATTTTGTCTACGTGGATATGTAACTACGGATTTAACTAATCAATTTAACACAAATTAAGCAATGCATACATACAAATTAAACAAAATATTAGACTTTAAAATACCGATTATCATGATCAAACCGCTTGCCTCGGTTGTCGTTGTTCGATATGGTGCGAGGATCGCCCTCGTGGTTGCCGCAAATATCGGCTTCCAACGATCGAACAAAACAAATAATAAGAACGAATAACACCGCAAAACTCAAACATCAAATACAAACACCAATATATACACCAAGGCTAGACTATCAAAAAGAATGACAAATAATTGCTACAGAGACCCATCCACTCATTTGCTAGGTTAACCACAAAATCAAACTTCTAACATGCTTTAAACTTTGACAGGCTTTGATGGTGATTGTGTGCACATCTATTATTTAATCATCAAGTTAACACATCAAAATCAGCTAGCTATACTAAAACCACTATTGACAGGTGAGAGCACAAAATCTACAAGAAGCTATTGAAAGCATAACTAGCCAAGTATCCAACTAAGAAATGCTAAACAAAAATCTTCTACCTAAGATAGGATGCTAAGGATGCTCACTATTCATACCCCTAGCATCACACCTAGATTTTGCAAGGCTAATAAGTTTCAACATTTGGCCACTACCCAAATCTTATAACACTGACAACTCAAAAGTACAGAGGCAAATAAAATGAGCAGCTAACTATCCCTATGATCAAGCATGGCAACAGAAGCTTAGAAACTTAAAGATACCAACTAAATGATTTCATGCTAACCACCACAACAAAAAGGAGGCATCAAGTCTAACAAAACCTAATAGCAAGCATGATACAAATTTTCAGACATCGACAATGTATAAAAATGACAACAGAGAAAAGCTACAAGGAAACTTGCACTAATATACTTTCAAACCTCAATTACAAACTTTGATCATGCATGAGAGTGAACTAAAGAACAATCATAAGCATGATTAGCAACTAACTAATTGGTTTTGAAGGAGTGGGCCCCACCGCCGCATGCATGCAGAGGAGCACAATCGAAAAGAACAGAGGATCTCGGCGGCTCGACTGGATTCGCCGCCGGCGGTGGAGGCGCGCGCGAGGTGGAAACCAAGGCCAAAATGGGTCGCGGAGGATCACCAAACGAGGTGGTCTCGAGGCACCGAGATGCATCGCGTGGCGCGCGACGAGCTTGGCGGCCGGCAGTTGGGTGACAAGGTGCATCGCACTAGAGAGGAAGACAATGAAATTTAGCGCGCGATGGGCATCGCTGAGTTACCAGAACTCACCGTGTGCTTGGCGACGACAGAGAGGCACCGAGTGACCCGCGACGAGCCTACTGCGTCGCAAGGCGATTAACGGCGACAGGAGCCTGGGTGAACGAGAGGACACGAGAGTGAGTGGAGAAGAAAGGTGGAGTCCTGTGGTGCTCACCGAGCTAAGAATTGAGCCGAGCTCACCGAGAAGATGCGCGGTGGAAAAGGCGTTTCGGCCGACTGGAGAAGAAAGTCCACGCGCAGCCCACGCACGATGAATCCCGAAATTCTTGAGGGGTTTACTTCACGGATGCTAGGCACACCGTGACGCTATCGGGCGATGACCGAGCTACCGGAGGGTGAAATGCTCGGAAGCGCGCGCGGCGCCACGGCCCCGGAGCTCGCGGAGAAGAAAGGCAATGGAGACGAAACGAGGTAGGGAAACCTCGATGGATTTTGTAGGAGCAAAGCGAGGCAATGAGGTGAGGCGGTGGCGGTGAAAAGACCGTGAAGCTAGGTGGCGCGTGGCATGCAGCCGCGGCGGCGCGAGAGCGCGCGGCGAAGCGTGCGCCGAGCCATGGCGAGGCGACGGGCGGGATGACTCGCAGTGGGTCCGCCTTGTCGCCGACAAAGAAGAAACGGGCGCGAGCCCAGTTAGACTCGACATCGCGCCACCGCTGGATCTAAAACGGACGGCCGAGATTAGTGTATGCATTCGACAGTCGGCTGCATGCGCGCAAGACGTGATCGCTCGATCTTCATCGGACGGTTACGATCGATTGACTCGCGCAGCAGCTAGTTGACGCGACCAACCAAGTGTGTAGTCGACTCGAGCCGAAAGGTTCGGCCCGAGGAACAGATTTTTAGAATTTGATTTAAAAGACAGAGAAGGTTTTGGGAATTTTTAGAGGTAGCTCCTGAGCTCCAAAAATTTCTGAAATTTTTATGGTAGCTACTATGACAGAGGACAACCTTGTATAATTTTTCCAGAACTTTTTATGCACTGCATTGTTCTAGAGAAAATTCACAAGCTGTTGTACAGGGTGTTTGACCAGATTTCAAACAGAGTTGACTTGGCCATTTGAAATAGCAAACAAAATCTAAAAATTGTGAAATAATTCAAAGAGGTAGCTAGGATGATCAAGATGTTAGGAAAAATGTTTGCAGAGGATGATCACAAGTTTGAAGGCTAATAATTTGATGACAACAATTTCCAATCACAAGAATTAACTTCTAGAAAATTGGAAATTGCTAGGGAAAATTTGGAACACTTCCAAATGATTTGAAGAGACAACAAAAGTTTTTTTATTTCTCCTCAAAATTTTACATTTGAATTACAAACCCTAAGTTAGGGTTGTTACATGCAGCTATGGGCGATTAGCTTATGTCTCTACGGTTGCCCTGTGGTGTTATGTGGCTAACCGGTCGTCTTTTGGTTTAAGCCATCTTATGGCAACTTTTGCTTCACTGTTACTTATTTGATACTTATGTCATTTGGCCGGTTGGTGTGTTGTAATAACTTATATTATGTATGTCTTTGGTAGACTTGTTATAATCTGTTGTATGGAATTGATGCATGCTTGGATATGATGTATGTGTGCGCTTGTTCGGGAGGCACATATTCATCGAGACGCGGATTATTCTATTTGTGATACTAGAACCAGAGGAAGGTTAAGTATTACAAGTTTAATAAACCGGGTCTCACAGAGGCACCAATGGAAGATGGGGCACTTGGAGAGGGGGGAAGGGGTGGAGGCAGCCATGAGGAGGCGCAAGGGGAGTGGGGTGGCGCCATAGGGGAGGAGAGGGGCGGCCTAGGTTTGGCCCCTTTAAAGCCTGACTCTCCTCCACCTATGGGCCGAAAGCTCATGGGCCTCGAGGCCTCACCACGCGCCCAAAACTGCTGCTAACCCCTTTTTAACCGACTAATTAACTATTTTCTATTAGATCCTTCTTCCGATCAATTTCTAATTAACCTTTTTCCTTTGAATAACTGGTTTTCCCGCTTTCCACTCGAGTATTACATTCTACCCTCTTAGACCGAATTCACCCCGAATTCAACACGCTAAAGCCAAAGAATAATCACGCTTAAGGATTACTAACATTGCCACGCTCTTGCTATGAATAACTCCGACAAAGCTCGCATATGCGAGACTCCCATTCCCAAGTTTTTTCCTCTCGGAATTATGGGACCACCATACCTCGACATAATTGAAATGTTACGCCTTACTTCACGCCCCAACCTTTCACGAGTTACTCAACGGTCACGCCTCGCTGACATGGTCTTACTCAGGCCATCGCCCTAACGAGCTTCACGCTCTAGGCACGCTAGGACTCGAGACGGTCCTAGTAATGCGCTATCTCCGAATCTTCGCCTATTTCGAAACACCAAAGTACCAAAGGTCAACATTTTCTTTAGTACCAAATCACACAACCTGCACATAGCACATAAACTCGTGTTCCTTGTATCATTCGATCTTTTCAATTTTACAAAGGGCACCTTCTTTAATCAGGACGCACCACGTAACTCATTTTAAACAAGCTCTAACAAAACAAAACCCAACCGAGAATAAAGAATTCTCAACGCTAACACGCATCACCAACTCCCACCAAAAGAGTTAAATTCAAAACCAAAAGATTCATCATGAAACTCTTCCACTTTCGA
Source organism: Ampelocalamus luodianensis (assembly GCA_036346255.1). Lineage (NCBI taxonomy): Eukaryota > Viridiplantae > Streptophyta > Magnoliopsida > Poales > Poaceae > Ampelocalamus > Ampelocalamus luodianensis. Next base: position 68,066,294 of record CM070621.1, on the reverse strand, counting down.
ATTAGACAGCTACCAATGAACACCACATAAGCCAAAGGTAAAATCACTCAATGCTCAAAACAACCTTTTCCTTTATTTGTCTTAATCAAAGAAACTCGCATACCGAGAAGAACCAACTTAATAAATGTTTGGCATCCGTCCCAAGACAAATCTCAAATAAAAGCCAAGAGAACATTTCATTATCCAAGAATACAACCTTTTCCTCAAACTTTCTTGTAGGGTTTTCATCTTTATCTTAAACCTTGAGATTCCCAATCATCGATAACACTCTAATTTATTCATTTTTTATTTGGCAATAACAAAGCTATGCTCAAACCGAACACAAAATCCACACCTATGAAGAGAGACTCTTCCAATCCACAATAGCATACTCGATCAACTTCTACCAAAAGAATTATCTTGACAAATAGTTCCCAACACTCCTCAATATAAATTTCATCCACAATCACATCACCTCAATCTTTTATAGATAATCAACTTGATATTCACCACATTCCCACTCATTTACTTTACCCAAAGAATTCTATCAACGGTCAACACACTATTTAAAATTCAGTTATGTTCTTCCACCTCTGCACATATTCGGGTCTTTCGTGTCCTAGCATAACATACAGTGGCCCCAAATTTAACCTTCAAGTCTCCTATCGTGAATTTCTGGTTTAGTTGATAGGAAATCATCACATTCGCTTACTAAAATTTCACACAATGACAATAATCTTAGTCATTAATATCAATATTCCTAACTAATCGATAACCGCCCAAGGTACTTTATTTCACCAACCTTAGACCTTCTCTAATCCACACCAATCCAATCCAACTACACAACCGTAATATACCTCTTCGCAATACCCTAACCGATTGACCAAGATTCAAACATACTCAATCATTTAATGTCAAAAGATAAATATATTCTTGACCAAGTCATCCATCGAGATAATCTAACTCCTATGGGGTTACTCATCAAGCCGAGTCATACTTGACAATAACTCAATTATTCCTACTATCCCGTTAATTAACGCAACGATTAATTTTCCACACTATTACCGCCATGAAACTTCACCATCATGCTTCTTCTACACAATCTTATCGAGTACCCAAATGCGATACTCTAAAATTCGATCAAGATTCCGATACTTGCTACTTCTAATGTTCACCAAAATAAACACGAAATCTTGGACCACATCTCGCTATAGGTCCTACTAGTTGCGACTACGAAATCATCAACTCCAAAGACTAATATTCTTTTAACTCAAATCCTTTTCAAGGATTATTCTAATAAATTGATTAATTATTCGATGCCTCTCCCAAAGGTTTACAAATCATCCACTAGACCACCCCTATCTCGCCAATTCACATCCAAGAGACTTTGTAATATAGTTCTGTTAACCCTTTCTTAGAAGAAGAGGCAAATAGAAATAAATTTCAGCGCAAGGAAAATGTTACCACTTACAGAGTTCAAAATCACGAAACAATCGATAATGATGTTCTTGGAAAATAAAAGATAGGATCAAAGGTGAGGGCACACGTCCTCAAACGGAAATAAAACATTACCTTTGGAATTCAAAACTCGATGGGCAAAACAAAGTTTAAGCAAAATTGAAATCAGAAGTTACCAAACTTGACTTCACCTCAAATACTTCTACTTCACTCTTACCTTTAACAAAGAAAAGACTTTCGTTGGTTACAAAGATCACTTTGCAACTCCAACAATAAGAGATTCATAAACCTCAATACAAAAGTCACTAAGAAGCTAATAAAACCTCTCAACACGCCATTAAGCGCAAAAACAAATTCAGCTACCACATCGACAAGAGGTATGAAAGTTCACAGACGCAAAGCTAGAAATATTTTCACTTAATCCATATCGTGCAAGCGATCCAATCCCTTTATACCATACATTCCATATTGTCATCATAATCCTCACTAGCAATCTTACTAACACTAAAATAATATACTCCTAGCGAGAATCCTCGTCGCCTCTCATCCCATCCTAAATCTCTCCAAAAGAAACACCACTCACAAGGTTGAAACAAACCTCTTTTAACAAAATCATACTTATCAAATAACAACTTCGCCAAGCACGCTTTGGATACCACTTATTCATTCATCCACACCACCATCGGTGTTACTCACACCCACTCCAAATATCAAAAGGGCTCTACTTCTACTTGTAGTCACATATCCATCTATAAACGAGTCAACACTCTATTTTAAGCTCTTAGTTTAGGGCAATTTATATCTAGAGATTTAATATCAACATCCCTTGTAAAACAGGTGTCACAAGGTACTACTCTACATCCATCTAGTCCGATATACATGTTTTCGATCTAGCAATTATGTATGACCATCAAGTAGCCGCTTATGAAAATTAATGGATTAATATCCTCTAGGTCATCGCTCAATCATATCCTTAACATATTCATCACTAATGGGTAGACAAATCCATTGAGATACTTTGCACCGATTTATCCAATAAATCATTAATTTCCATCATCTTAATGATCAAAACAAGTCATCAATATCTCACACTTCTTAATAAATCTCGTTCACTAGTAAGTATAAACATACCCTTACTCATAGTTTTCATCAGAACTACTAGAAGACAACCTCGACTTAATCAACGTTAATTCCAAGGAACCGGTTAAAACAATTTATGTTCCACACTACATATCCAACTTGATAACTCAAACCATACTAGTTAATTGCTTTGGTTATAACCTCTCACTTATCCATAACAAAACATAGCTAAAGGGTTGAACATCTTGTTTCATAGAATGGAACCATTAAACTTCAACACTCATCATACCCAAAAGAAATACATAAAGTCAAATCCTCCACGTACTAAAGGTATTTCAATAGGAAACGTTCATGACCCAAATTATCAAGCGAATAAATGGGTCAAAATTTCCATCAAGAAAGTAGAACCTCCATAACAAGGAACAATACTATCAAAGACGACGATCACAAGTAGCAAGAATAGCTCAAGAGTCAGAAAAGATAACATTTGCTCTATAAAACAAATACAAACCAATTGAAACCCATCAACTGCATTGTAACCACTAACCAAAGAAGGTTCATCAACCGCGGGCGGCTCAACAGTTGGAAAAACAATATTTTCTTTAAAGGATCAAATTAAATCAATGGAAACACCTCAACTGGAAGAAACTTCAAATCTAAGAGCAATACATCAAGCACACCTTAACTCGAGTAGACCAAATCAATTATTTTTTTTTTTAGGGAAGAGAACAATACCAACTGTAACACCCCAGCCCGACATGAGCCTGGAATGCTACTAAACAAAACCCTAATAATTCTAATCAAGGCAACTTTAGTAATTTCTAGTAACCTCCTCAGAAAATTAATTACACGAGGTTCCAACATACGATAATTCATAAATTAACTAAACAATCATCCGGACACATCAAAAGATAATCAAAGACATGCTAAGTATCTAGCAATCCAATGAAGTATAAAGTTCCACTACTCGTCATTATTATACTTAAACCCCTGCAAGAGACAAGACATAATGAACCTTTGAGTATCTTGCCCAATTACTAAAAACAATTACGATCCAAGATCATTCAACTTTATTTAGTTCATGTGGCATGTGTGTGACTAGCGCATCACTTCCCCATGCATGTCGTTCTTGGATCAGTACCTAAAACAACAATAAAAGCAAGAGTGAGTCCACAGACTCAACAAGTACATAAAAGAACTATAACATCAACATACATGTAAAGGAGATCAACAATAGAACATCTCATATGCAAATGCAATGCTCAAGGAACCTTTATCTTTAACTTCTCTGTGTGCATTACACCGTAATGCGTAGTATGCAATCGCCGCCGCATACCCATGCTCATGCGCGCACGCACAGGGACCACCACCCGTTACTCCGCAAGTAACGGGACTCAAGCCCACACTCCACGAGTGAGGATCTCGGCCCGTCACATTTATGACGGGATCTCAAGGAAACATGCTTGGTCACCGCGTGACCAAGCCTCAATATGCTCTCAATATGCAAATGCTCATCTCTCATTCATCATCAATCTTACCAAAAGACAACAACATTGAACCACAGTAGAGCATAAGCATAATTTGAGCCATCACCATACTTAAACATTCATCAAGTAAGCCATCTTGCTATGCAACCATATATCAAATAGCACACAAACATAGCCAATCAATCACACCCATTTAACAACAATGCACTTGCCTCAACCGTGCGAACGAGGAGGTTGGGGATACGATGCTGCCCCGGAATCAAACCCACACCTGATAACATATGAGACACGCTAAGGCTACCATATAGATTCAAAAGCAAAACTATAGATACAACTGAGCATAACGCCACTAAAACGCGGTCCCCAATTCTATTACCATCTACCAGTCTGTCCTACCAAAGGACAGTCACCTTCAAAAACATAACTAATTGTACAGAAATCCAAATAAAGAGATCTTGGACATTCTGAAAAGGTTATTGAATTCCCTTCTAAACCTAGTTGGTGAGGTTCTCTGATTCGTCCCTTTACTAGCCCTACCAAGCCATACAACAGAGTATCAATTCTCGTCGGGTCTCTGGACAGCAACAAAGAAACTATCATAACTTTCTACGTTCGTCCGAATTTCATGATCTTTAGTTTTCCTGAAAGATGGAAGGATTATCTACATTTTTAGTTATGGTGAGCCCCTCTGATTTTTCCTCTAAGTATACGCTTAAGTCGAAACACTAAAACCTGTCAGACCAGCCATCATTCCACAGCACAGACTCCCTAAGAAAAATCATAACTTTTGCTACAGAGGTCCAAATGACGTGATTCTTGTCGGCAATGAAAGATAACGAGATAAAATACAACTCTCTAGGTGATGGAGACCTCCAATTCGGCCTCTAACAGCTTCTTAATTATTAATCAAAACGACTGCAGATTCTCGTCAGGATTTTGGGACAGCAGCAATTAAATATACGTAACTTCTAAACCGTAAATCGGAATTGGGTGTTCTTGGCGGACAATTAAAGCTAAGAACAAAACCCAACTATCTCTAGGAGACAAGATTCCCAGATTCCGCATCTAAGGATGCCAAAACTTCCACGCACTAATCTGGACAGAACGCGATCTAGCAGCAAAAGTAATCGATCTACTAAACGAAACCGTAAACGCATAATATACTAATCAAACAGCGAAGAACACTCGTCGTTACCCTTGAAGAATCGCAGGAAGATGATGAACCACCCTATGAAGAAGATCCACTCCTCTTTCACTTCCTTCCTCTCAAAGGATGCAGTCCTACGGTCCTTTCTTCGCTTGGTTGGCAGCAGGAACACCGTAGCAAGGAGGAGGCACCAATGGAAGATGGGGTAGCTTGGAGAGGGAGGGAAGGGGTGGAGGCAGCCATGAGGGAGGCGCAAGGGGAGTGGGGTGGCGGCCATAGGGGAGGAGAGGGGCGCCTAGGTTTGGCCCCTTTAAAGCCGGACTCTCCTCCACCTATGGGCCGAAGCTCATGGGCCTCGAGGCCTCACCCACGCTGCCCAAAAACTGCTGCTAACCCTTTTTAACCGACTAATTAACTATTTTCTATTAGATCCTTCTTCTGGATCAATTTCTAATTAACCCTTTTTCCTTTGAATAACTGGTTTTCTCCCGTTTTCCACTCTGGAGTATTACAGGGTGAGTCCACAGATTCAGCAAGTACAATAAATGGCAACAATAGCATAAACAACTGTAATCATCAACATCCATCCACAAATCTTTATTACAAACACGTCATATGCTCATGCTATGCAAGATGCTTAAATGCACTTTCTCTTTCTATTTATCTCTTTTTGCATTTTACCAGTAATGCAAGGTATGCAACTGTCGCTACATACCCATGCCTGTGCTCGCAAGCGCAGGGACCAAGAGCCCAATACTCTGCAAGTAAAGGGGACCTCAAGCCCACACTCCACAAGTGTGGGGACCATAAGCCTGTCATATTCATGACGGGGACCTCAACAAATGCTTGGTCACCACGTGACCAAGTCCTCCATACATCAGCATGATGCATATGAACAAATCTTAAATCATCATAATCATGCATTCTTAGCAACATCACTTATGAATAAACTTACTCATTCTTCTATCATTCAAGTTCATCGACATTCATAACATTCAAGCATCCATGAATAACACTTATTTTCACAACACTAATAATCATGATCTTTGACAACCATAACACTCTAGCATCCATAAATATCGAATATACTCACAATACTAGCAAACAAGATCATTCACTCATAATAAATCTATCAAACAAGTACTTGCCTCAACCGTGCGAGAACGGAGGACATGAACATGGCGCTGCCTCCGGGACCAATACCCCACCTGAATTTAATTAAAGCACGCTAAGACAAAAATATTGGATAAGACAAAACTAGAAGCAATTACGAAAAACGCTATGTTCAATAGCGCAAACCCAACTCCCAAAATCTTAAACACTATTTGTCCCCTTAGCAGACAGTCACACTATAAAATCCATAACATTTTGATCCAAGATCCAAATGATGCGTTCTTAGACTTTTGGAAAAGCTTATCAAATTCCCCACCAAAACCTATTTGGTGAGCTTTCCTGATTCGGCCATCTAATACTCCTACCAAACAGATTAACAGAGCAACTATTTCACGTCAGGGTTCCGGACAGCGACATTAAAACCATCTTAAATTTTAGAATAATGATCCAAATTTCGTGTTCTTTAGCTTCCCTGAAAACTAAGACAATTATATACATATTGAGTTATGGTGAGACCTCCCAGAAACTCCTTTATTTATCAGTTTAAGCATGATTATCGAAAATTGTCGTAAACGAGCGTGATTTATGGAATAGTGGCACTACGAAATTCATAACTTTTGAACCGCTCTTCCAAACAACGTGATCTTGTACTATATAGAAAGGTATCGACGTCGCCTACAATTCTATAGGAGGTGTCCTTGTAATACTCCGGAAGTGTGAGAAGTCAAGAATCGGGTTAATTAAATTTAATCGGTAGAGAATTATTTAATCGGGGAAGAGTTTAATTTCAGAATTCAGCAAAGACAAGAAAAGAGAGGGGTTTTTCTGTGTTTTTCACCTACTTGGGCCTGGGCCTTGGCCCATCTGGCCTGTAGTGGCCGGCCAAAGGGGAGGAGCCACCTCCCAAACCCTAGCCGCCTCTCCTTTCTCTCCTCCCACTTGCAGCCGCCCCTTCTCCTCACCCTTGGTCAATCCTCCCTCTCCTTGCGCCTCCCCCTGCCCTGGTGCTGCTCCTCACGATTCCCTTCGTCTAGGCTGCTGCCCCTTTGCGCAAGAAGGAGAAAGAGAGGAAGAGAAGAAGGAGAAGAAGGAGAAGAAGGAGAAGAAGGAGAAGAAGTCTCGTGTGGGGATTGGTTCAGCGAGTTCTAGAGGTTCTACAAGGGTAACGAGATGCCTTCCCCGCTGTTTGATCCTTAGTAGATGCGAAACCGATTAGAATTGTTGGTTAATTGTTGGGCTGCAGAAGATTCAATTCTGTCCAGAACCTTGCGTGGGTTTTTTCGTGTATTTAGAGGCTGAATTTTAAGATTCCATCTCCTAGAGATATGTGGGTTATGTCGTTAGCTTTCAGTAGCCGCGAAGATCACTCGATTCCGAGGTCTGAGTCAAAAGTTATGGTCGATTTAGTATCTGCTGCCAGAAATCTGACGAGAATAAACTGTCTGGATATTTCCTAAAATATGATAGGGAAATTGGAAGAATCTGAAAGTTCACCCAACTAGGTTATTGTAGGTAATTCGATAACCTTTTCAGATTGATAAAGAACGATCAATTCGGAGTTACCTATTAAACGTTATGGTCATTTTAGTTTTGCTGTTCGATTGTGTAGGCAGTTTCTGTACTGAAAGTTCAGACAATGGTTAGCCTAATATTTTGGCCGAATTGGTTTATCGTGTCAACTAGAGTATTGTAGATTATTCAGTTAAGAATCTACAGAAATTGGGTTTACCTCTTTTGACTTCCAGTTCATGAGTTATGTCATTTACCGTGCTGCTGTCCAGAATCAGTATATGGCAGGAAACGTTGTTTTTCAGTTTCAGCTTTGTAAACTCGTTTTGAGTCGTCAAGTAAGCGATGTAGAATGCCGATTAGTAGCGCTGAGTATATTATGTCTTAATTGAAATTATTTTACCTGTTTAGGAGGTGAAGCCTCAGGTTTAGGAGTATCATCTTTGCCGGCTAACGCGTCGCATCGTGGAAGACAAGTAAATGTAGCGGTTGTGCTACGGTTTAACCCGTTTTTCTTACTACTTGCACTATGCATGATTGACGTAGTGTTAAACAATATGCCATGGTTACATATTTTCTAAGTAAGAATGTGGTAGCAAGATATTAATCAATTGCTATGTTTGGATGAGTTTGGGTAGTATTGTGGTAATTCGCGTAATGAGCCAAATGCGGAATATGAGAATAAACTCAAGGTGGACTTGTTGATAATTCATTGTGGTTATTTTCATGATGATCATGTGGTGGTCTATGTGATAGAGTTTCATCTAGATCGATTGATTTTGATCTTGGTGAATCGGGTGTGGGTTATGTGGTAATGGTCTTATGACACGTTGGTATTGTGCTTAATGAGACACATGTGGATTATGAGAAAATATTCATGATGAGTACGTTGTTGATCTCCGTGGTTAAATTCTTGTGGTTTATGATTATCATATCATATCATTCATGACATATCATGATATTTGCATTGTGGATGTCGCCGCTTATAGCGCGATCATCCGTACAACATCGTGCATTGCCGTAAAGACGATGCATACCTTTACCTTGTTGGGTAAAGGTGCAGTGGAGCATAGCATACATATGCATTACATTGTGGAAAGATCATTTGCATTCTTATGCAAGATATTGAGGTGAATTTATTTTGCAATCAAACGCAACTTTATAGTTGCAATGTGGAAATTGACTCATGAGAGTCTCTTGTGGAATGAGTAATGTGGTTGTGGTTGTGGAATGGGGTTTATCCCTTGTGGTATGGTAGAGGTTGTGATTGTGGCATGAGATTCTTCTCTCTTGTGGTAATCGTTGATAGCAGTTGTGGATGTGAGAAATAGTAAAGTTATGAGGTAAAACATGTTAATACTCTATTGTCATTGGTAGTGGTAGTGGTGAATAATATGAAGCAGTTGATCAAGATTTTGTTGTTATTATTTTACTATCTTTGGTAGTAAATATGGTTGAGGCTATAATTGTGTTCATTATGAGAATTGGATATTGATGCTTAATATCTTTGTAGTTTAATTAGCTTGTAAATGAATGTGGATTCACATTATGGATGTGGACATATAGATACTTTAATGATGTTGTATATTGATTTGTAGTCCGATTAGCTCATTAAACAGCTTTGCTTCTTGTGAGATTTTTATCTCACCCTTGTTTCTCCCCTACAGGTGATTGTTGAGCATTCATGGATGGGTAGAGCGGCACCACAATAATGCACTTGGTTCATCAACTCATGTTGTAATAAAGACGATGAAATTCTAGCCAAATGCTTAACTATTTGTGGATGATTATGTTGTTAAATAAGGATGGACTTGTGAACCATTCTTTGTTTAATCTGCTAGAGGTTGTTTAATTATTGAACTTGTTACCGTCATCTTTATTCCCTTAGTTGTTTATGCTTCCGCTTAGTGCTTCTTGTCTAGAGTTGCTGCCGATTTAATTTTGTCTTGAAATTATTGGCTAGCTGTAGAGTGGTTAAGTAGCATTCCAGGGTAATGTGGATCCTGGGGTGTTACAGTCCTGGTCAGATTCTGTCGTTAAACATCTCAAAAATGTCGTCCAACCCTATCTACCCTAAACAGACCTAAAGATCGATATTGCTAAAGATCAATTAACCCACCAATTGAAAGGGTATCGGGTCTTACCCTTGAAGAACCGCCTCCGAACGCGATAAACACCATGTGATCCCTCTTCCTCTCCCTCCTCTCTTCTTCTTCTTCTTCCTTCTTCTTGGCTGGCCACGAAGGGGAGGGGGGAGGTGGAGGCGCAAGGGGAGGGTAAAGGAGGTGGAGGCGCAATGGGGAGGGGAGGGGCTGCTGTAGTGGTGATGCTACAGTATGTGCTACAGTAACATGGCTGCCCCCCTCTACTTGGATGGTTGCCCTAATGGGCCAAGGTGTTGTGGGCTTTCAGCCCACAGCCCAAGTTTTCCGAATTACGCAAAAATCCCCTGAGTTTCTGTTAAAACCACTCCCACTATTCAATTCTCCTCCCTACAATCTTTCTTCTCACTTAAATAAATATTTGGGGTATTACACATGCCGTTCTCGTAAGGGTACCTAAAAAACAACCAACAGCAAGAGTGAGTCCAATACTCATCAAAGTACAAATTAGTGAGACAAAAACATACACAGCTATGTCATCCTCATCCAACCACTACTCTCCATACTCAACCAATTCACATGCGCATGCAATGCAAATGCTCAAATGCAACTTTTCTTTTCTCTTTGCATATACCAGTAATGCGGAGTATGTATCCGTCGATGCATACCCATGCATGTGCCTTCTAGCACAGGGACCATAAGCCCACACTCCACAAGTGTGGCGACCACAAGCCCGTCCAATACATGACGGGGATTTCAAAATCAATGCTTGGTCACCACGTGACCAAGCCTCAAAGATGATAACATGATGCATATGAATCAATTCTTTTATCCAACATAAACGTGTATTAACCAGCAACAACATACATGAATAAAGAGCATACTCATTCTTCTAGCAGTCATGAATAGTGACATATACATCATTCTAGCATCCATGAGTAGACAATACACACATATTACTAACAAACATGAACAATCACTCTTAATTATTCTACCACTATTTGTACTTGCCTCAACCGTGCGAAGCTTGATGATGCAAAGAGGGCGCTACCCCCGAAATCAAACCACCTGAATAAATATAACAATCACACTAAGAGGACATTTATGGACAAGACATTGCTAGAATTAAGTACACGACGAACTACGCTCCCTAGTGCAACCCAAAACACCCCACTTTTATAGACGTCGATCTGTCCAAAAATGTAGCAGTCTTCTTCTCAAATTCATAACTTTTCGTATATTTATCCAAATCTAGTGTTCTTTGATTATCCTGAAAGCTTATTAAATTATCCACATAAAACTAGTTGGTGAGATTCCCAGATTATGTCATCTTCTATCCCTACCAAACAGATTACTAAAACTGCTAAATCCCATCAAAGGTTCTGGACTGCGAGACTAAAACTAACGTATCTTTTAGTACACTTATCAAAAATTATGATCTTTAGCTCTCTAAAAACTCTACAAACATACCTACAACTCTCGTTTTGGTGAGATCTTCTAAATAATTTGTTAACTATTTTCTAATGACCGATTAACTTTGACTGTCAGAATTATGATAGAACCACAGAACAGCGGTGCTACGAAAATCATATCTCTTGATCCAAGACTCTATTGAAAGCTAAAGACGTGACCTACAAATATCAAGGAGATAGTCATATCAAATTTCGCAGTAAACATCCCCAAAACAGTCGAGCAATACAGACTGCCAAAAATCGATCTAATATCGACATTGCCAAATCGCGAAACTACACGACTAATTGAACGGGATCGTGGGTTGCCCTTGAAGAATCCACTGAAAAATGCAAGAACCACCACGTGATCCCTCTCCCTTCTCTTCTCCTTCTTCTCCCTCTTCCTTCTTCTTGGCCGGCGGGACCCGAAGGGTTCTTCTCCCTCCCTCCTCCTTCTTGGACAACACCAAGGGAATGGATGATTACTGTCGTGGCAGCGTGGTACTGTAGCAGCACGTGCTACAGTGCCACGCTAAGGTTTCCCCTCCCCCTCCTTCTTATGTTGGTGGCCAGCCCACCTCCTGGGTATGGGCCAAAGGCCTATAACTATTTTCCTCCTAAATTTAGGTTATTAATCATTTTCTAATTCATTAAATACTTATTTAATGAAATGGGATATTACAATTATTGTGTTGTAGCGCGTACCGAAAATCGCATCCTCTATTGCAGTGTGGCACTCGATCCCTTGTATGGCCCTCTCTTGGCAACGTAGGTGATGAACGACATACATGATTCTAAAAAGTTATCCTCAACTATTTTAAATGAAGGAAGACTACAACAGAGTTATGTATAGAGAAAATGAGCATACTTGTCGAGTATTCCTTCCACAAGGGTGAAGTCATGGGTTTTGTTGAGTAGAGAATCAAGGTATATTACCTTGATCCTCTTTGGTATAATGACTAAAAGGATCCAGTGGTACCTACTCATGTATGTTGCTATAGTCATTAAACCTAAGTTCATGTTGTGTATAAAGTACAAATAAAATTTGTATAACAAGTAGTGAAGCACTTACTTCTGGTTGTAGGGCATCAGTATGTAGTCCTTGTTGTCCTGAGCAAGGAATCCCGTCGTTATGTATTTCACGACGTAGGATGCGTCTTGGTTGATGCTTTGCTCAGAGACCACGTGTGGGTCGAGGAAACCCACTGGTTCTCATGATCCCTAGGCTTTTTTTTCATCATGTATCTATACATAAGCAATGAGTTGTGATATTTATCGGTATTACGTGAATGTAGAACTTGATTGTACACACTTACAGTGTCCAGCATCGTAGAAGTGGGGTGTCAAGGGAAGTTAGGTTGAATAAGTCGAATAAGTTGTCGAAGTCCACGACGAAGTGGCCTGACTCATGGAGGAAATGCTCCTTCATGTATCTGACGATGATTCCAGAATCGCACATTTTCTCTATGGTCTTCCGCATGTACCAGAGATGCAAAGACTGGCAACCAATTCCAGCGCGGGCTAATACTATGTCGGGGGCCAACAGACTTCCGAGGGAGTATTCCTTGGGCTCCGGAGATGCCTTAATGTTCTTCGATTTTAATTTGGCCTTAATGACTCGCCTGCCACACATCTTCCTGTGAGACGACTCGGTAACCGATACGACGATAGGCTTTTCTTGTTCCTACGGCATCTTCTCCACGGGAACCGATGAGGCGGCCTTCTAAAGTGAAGGTTGAGGTAGAGTCATAAAGGATTTCTTCGTTCGGGCAAATCTCTAGCGGACAGCCATGAAATTATCATATACCATGTCCACCTGGACCCTGGCGTAACCCTACGCCACCTAGGCGCTGTGCTACACTGTCCCTTCCTGGCATGGATATGCCATCCCTGCAGGGCGTTGGCTCCTACAAAACGATACGCAATTAGCTAAGGTGTCCTATAGGTCTATCTTTGAAGCATTCCAGATATGTACATTACCTTGATGCCATTGATAGATAATTTGACGTCATGTTAGAATTTTGTGTGAACGCGACGCTACTCCAATGTTGAGGAGGACTGGCTTCCAAAATAATGGGGGCGCCTTGCGACTGGTTGAGGAGTACTTGATTCAATTGATCCAGCAATCTTGTTATATGTCCTTGAAATTTTGCAGTAAGCACCTGTTCCAGCCGATCGTCATACTTGGCCTTGGATCTCTTCCTACTCCTATACGTGCAGTAGTCATCTGTGAATGCATGCCTCCAAGTTACGTAAACCCTAATGCCTCGCGTGCGACCCAGGTGCTCCTTCTTTCCCAGGGCCGTAGATAGTATATCCTTCTCATTGTCTGCTTTGAAGGAGCCTTCGGAAGATGCGGAAGTCAATGCGTGCCGCAAGAGGTCATCATGTTATTATAGACAGTAAGAAGTTATGGACTTATTAACAACTAGATAGTTCGACATATTTACCAGACATTGGGACACTTCCTCATCTGCCAGGTTTGTGAAAGAGATGTCATCCGAAGACGTGGCTGATAACCTCGCTCTTAACCAGGTTCAAGCGTGATCGTTTGTGATCTCACCAAATGGTCCTATTGCGTTCTCGTCCTCTTTTGTCCATTGCGTGGTTTTACCCATATACCCAGCGGTGCCGAGTTTGTGGGGGTGAGTGTTTTGTGCCTGGAGAGCCTTGTGTGTCGCACTTTGCTCTTGAAATTCGGTCGTTGTCTTCATCCGTACAAAGGCGTCCCATATATCCCGCGACAAGAATTTATACATCGTGAAGGGCGTCCGCCCATGTTCACGTACTTCGTGACAAGCATGTTCTTGAAGGTCCTCCACGCGTGTCCCATCGCAAGTAATGCCTGCTGATCCACGCGTGCCTGGTCTGCTTCTGGTATAGTGAACGAGCATGAAATTTCTGTCCACAGCTTACCTCTCTGTTCCTTCGTCAGGGACTTCCAACTTGGTGTGTTGATGGGGACCCGTTCCCTTCCAAGTATCCCGTAGATGGTATGGAATCGCACCGCTGCTTTCTTGGGACTCAGAGGGACCCCAACGTCACTGACCTCCGTGATGGTCAGTCGGCCTGTAGGCATTTTCGATATTCCTCTACCATCTCGCTGACGTACCACTTTCCTCTGAGATCCAGATGCAATTGGTGACATCGATGACGGCGGCGAAGACAGCGCGGACGCCATCTCGCTTACTTGCTATCTATATAAGTTATGTACGCAATGAACTAATATTTCAGAATTCAAAACGCTGAGAGTTTAAATAAAATGGAATGCAATTTGATATCCACTAGGTATTTTTGAAGATAATTTCCCTTGGAAATATATTTTATACAGAAAAATAGAAGTTACCCAACCAATGAACTAAAATTGCCTTGTAAACATATTAATTATAAAAACAAATAGAAGTTACCCATTGAACTTAAATATAGAATACGTAGTAAAGAAATTTGAGTGAATTTAAAGTTGCTCTCAGAAGTAGAGTTGGAAAAGTATTTAAACTCTGCCTTCTCAAAACTATAGACTATACTCTTCACTAAAAGTATTTGACAATATCAATTTAAGCCATGAGCTCTAAAATAATTTTACTAATCAGTCAAGAGGATTCCAGTAGTTTTAGCAAATACTCAAAAAGAGTTCCAATAGGATCATATGACAATAAAGCCTTAATCCACCAGCATATAAATGACCAAACCAACATATGCAAATGTAAATCCTCAATGGCATTTAAGCTGAATGAAAAGCTAAACATATACCACATGTATATGTAAGATACCAGCATAAAGCTCAGATATTGGATGAAATTGAGTGCTCTTAGGAAGCTAGTTGCAAAAGAATTAACCTTTGCAATCTCAGCACATCAGTCAAAAAACTCTTCACCAGTCAAGTATGATAACTATAAAACAGATCTTGAGCTCAAACTAAATCTTTACTAATATATCAGTTTTATCTCAAAACAACATATTAATCTTTCCATAACAGAGTATCATTTGACCATCAGAGACTATGAAATCACAAAGCAGTACACTGACTGATATGAAATCAAAACAACAAATCAGATGCTCACAAGATAACTCACAATAATTTTAGCTTTAATCCTATCAGACAAACTGAATTTAACAGTGCTAACAAAACACAGAGGATCAATAAGTCCATAGATCATAAATGATCAGCCTTGTTTCAGCCGAAACTTAGCAACAAAGAGAGATTAACAACTATTTAACAAAACTAACAGAAGAAAGCAAAATAACTGTAATACCCTAAAATTTATTCGAAAGGAATTAGTCAGGAGAGATTAAATAAATCGGGAGGGAATAATTAAATCGGGAGAATGTTTTTTTAGCAAAGCGATTGAACAGAAGAAAGAGGGGGTTTTCTGTGTTTTACCTGGCAACTTGGGCCTGGGCCTTGGCCCATTAGGTGGCCGGCCAAGGGGGCTCTAACCCTAGCACCCCCACTTCCCCCACACCTCCCACCTCCTCCCCCTTTGTGGCCGCCCCTTCCTCTCCCCTTTCCCCCCTCCAACTTGCGCCCCCTCCAGCAGGGAACCACCCCTCCTTTTCCCCCTTTGGTGCTGCGCCTCCATCATCCGGGAGCTTCCCCTTGGTGCTCTCCGCTACCGGCCTTTGGTGCTCCCCGCTGCCGGCCAAACGAGGAAGGAGAGAGGCGAGGGGAGGAGCTCATCTTCGCAGGGCTAGTTCTTCGTCTTGCTGCGATTCTACAAGGGTAACATCGCGTGTTCTTCACTAGTTGAGGTGTTTTAGCCGCAATCGATTTTGTTTGGTAGATTGATTTTCGTCAAGCGTTAGATTGCGTTCTGTCCAGATTCTTGCGCGGTCAGTTTCGTGTGTTTAAAGGCCGAATTAGGAGTTTTGATCTCCTAGAGTTATGTAGGTCTTGTTCTTAGCTTTCAATGGCCGCCAAGAACGCCCAAATCCGATTAACGGTTAGAAAGTTATGAATTGTTTAGTGCCGCTGTTTGGTTAATCTGTCAACATCCTGACAGTCTGTAGAAAACTGAGTTAATCTATTATTTAAATACGAAATCAGAGGATCTCAGTATAACGAAAAATGTAGGTAATTTCCATACCTATTCATAGAGGTAAAGAACGCAAGATTTGGACATTCGTAGCAAAAGTTATGGTGGTATTAGTGTGCTGTCCAGAGAACCCGACGTGAGTCTTAATGATCTCTTATTTGGCTTGATAGGGGTACTAGATGGCCGAATCAGGAGGACTCACCAACTAGGTTTAGTTGGGTAATTTGATAACCTTTCAATAAAGTCCAAGAATACTTCATTTGGACTCCTTAGAAGAAAGTTATGTATTTTACAAGTTGACTGTCTGCAGTGAACACCAAATCGATCGCTAGAAATTGGAAGATTGGAAACGCTTGGGAGTTTAGCGAGTTCAATTGTGTTGTTATTTATGTTTTTGGTCCAGTATGTTGGTCTTATATTGGGGTTATCTTTATGTTCAGGTGGGAGCGTGATTCCAGGGGCAGCACCCTCTTCGCGTCCACCGTTCTCGCACGGTTGAGGCAAGTATTCGGGTTATCGTATAATTATGCTTGTATGCTGTGACTGTTTGTGTTTGGCTCACAATAGCCATGCATGGATGTTAGTGTGATGAGTTCCAACTTATCTTCGTGAATGCAAGTACTCTGATTGAGTGAATAATTATGAATGTTTGATAGTGGGTGCTAGTACTTTGATGCGTAATAACCATGCATGGTTGATAGTGTGATATGTGTGAGTAAGGATGGTGAATACTTGAGATATGATTAATTGTTATTCATGAGGGAATGTTCATGTTTGCTAGTATTATGATTATATATGCTAATCATGGATGCTAGAATGGTATGAATATCAATGATGAGGAATGCAAGAAGTATGAATAAGTTTATTCATGTATGACGTAGTTGTGATTACATATGTATGATGGTTAAAGTTTTGTTCATGTGCATCGTGCTATCATATTGGAGGCTTGGTCACGTGGTGACTATGCTTATTTGAGGTCCCCGTCATGTAGATGATGGGCTTGAGGTCCTCACATTCGTGGAATGTGGGCAATGAGTAAAGAGGTCCCCATCATTAAGATGATGGGCAAATGTCCCTATACATGTGGTGTATAGGCTCTTGGTCCCTGTGCCAGAGGGCACAGGCAAGGGTACACATCGACGGATATATACCCCGCATTACCGGTAAAATGCGAAAAGAGATAAAGTTGAAAAGGTGCATCGCATTGGTCGCATTACATAAGCATGAAGGCTATGTTTAGTGTATTGTTTATTGTGGTATATTGATGATATGACTGTGAGTTTAGCTTTAGCCTTGTTGATTCTTGCTGAGTCTTTGGGCTCACTCTTGCTTTGATGTGTTTTTAGGTACAACAGACAAGAACGACATGCATGGGTGGGAGTAGAAGTTGGATGCACTCACTACCTCACGACCTTAAGGCGTTTGCCATTTAGTTTTATTTCAGGAATAAGTAAACTTCTTGAGAATCACTCGTAGATGGTTTTGAGTATTATGTTAATTGTGATAATGAGAATAGCAAGTATTGATTATGTTTATTCGATCATCTTGCATGCTTGTGTGAACTTGATTATGAAGAAATTGATAAATGCCATGATTAATTGTTGGAACCTCGGTATAGTTGACTATACAAAGGAGGTTTTACCGAAAATTTGTAATTGGTCTTAGTTTAGATTAGTTTAATTTAATTTTAGTAGCATTCCAGACTCAATGCTGAGCTGGGGTGTTACAGTTGGTATCAGAGCGGGCTTTAGGTCCGTGGTGAATAAGTTAGCAACTTAGTTAGCTGAACATGCTAAAAAAAATTGTTAATGGTTGATTAACCTAAAACTTGACACACTGGTGCACAGTAGGATGGGATGGTTCAAGCATTTCGTTTCCGTTTCCGTTATGTTGCCTTGTTACTCTATGATATTCTATATTCATAATTGATTATTGGCTATGGGTGACGTTGAGAGGTTGAGGTCGTGGTGGTGGCCCTGGGTTTTGTCAGGTTACACTACTGTTCGTGGTAAAAGAATAGAGTAGTATTTACCCCGAATACCATAGTTGAGTGTTGAGGGTGAGTTTCTTTAGAAAATATTATTCTCTTCCTTGATCCTGAATGTGGCCAGTTCTGGTAATAGTTGCAGTTGATGAAGTTTTCTTGAGTTAGTGTTTTATATTTCTTCTGATGAGTTTTCATTGGACTTTCTTGGTTCCATAAATCGACTACTTGTTCCCCGGACTGTTGGTCTAATGTTGCTTCTTGGGAACTTTGGTTATTGGCAAAAGTTATCTTTTCTTGGGATTTTTGCCCTTCTTATTAGAAAATGTGATTCATTTATTCGCTTGGTATTCTGGATACTGAAAGTTATATGTTGCAAGTTCTTTAACATGTGAAAGCTTTGGCTTTATATATATTTTTTGGATTATTTCGAGTGTTGAAGTTTAATACCTCCTTTTCTGAAAGAATGTGTTAAAATTCTTAAGTGATGTCTTGTCATGCTTAAGTAAGAGGTGTTAATTAAATGAATTAATCGTTATGGTATGAGATATCAGATTTGGTTATTAGCTTTGTGCAAGCAGTTTATTGTTAATTGGTATCCATGGAAGTGAATTGATTAATTTGAAATGTCCTTGTATTTAATACATGATGAATGTTTAAATAAGGGTCTATCTGTATCTGTTCGAGTAATCTGCTAAATTTGTTAGCTGAATTGGAGTTTTGGTCATTTTTCGGTTATTCTAACCGCTATTGATGGATAAGTTAAGGATGCGTTCGAATGTTGCCTTGGTAAATATTAATCTTAACATGTCTTCTATTTGTATACTTGATGAACTTATTCAAATGCTTGATTCACCTGATTTTACCATGCTAAACTGATGTTATATGTATTAAGAAATGAATGAAGGAAGATGTATCGACTTGTGAGACCTTGTCTTATGTATCCTATATTATTGAAGATTAAAGGATTTCGTTTTATTTCTGGAATTAAGGTAGGATAGTGAGTTTATACTCATAACTTTTTTGTGATTGCAAAGCAGAGCTAAGACCATGAATGCTTCCATGATTAAAATAATCATCAATTATTTACTATAATAGCTAGAGTACAATTAGTGTGTGCTAAATTGATGTTGAGAGTCGAAGAGAGTTAAATGAGCGAAATTTAATAAGTGATTTATATTGGTGTCTTTGTTGTGAGATTGTCATGCTCTAGTATGATCTTGTTAAAACAGTTTTGTTTCAACATTGTGGCTTGAGCACTAGGTTTGTTTTACTAGAGCAAGTGGTTATTGTAATCCTATTGTGATGATGGAATTATTATATCACGGTTGTTGTGTTTCTTTTGAAAAATTTATTGATGGGATAATAAGGAATGTAGAATTTTGCCAAGAATGTAGAAATTTTGATGTTAATAAAATGGTCATAAATGTGAGGGTGATATTGAACCTTTTATAGAGAAAGAAATGTGATCACCTTTCGTTGTGTCTCTTAAATGAAGATAATTCAAATTTTGAATTCGTAATCTTTTGGAGTTCAAGAGTTTTGTGGTAGTTGAAATTTGTTGAGTAAAGCGATGTATTGTAGAGTTCTATTGGTTCTTAATTTATTCAAGTGATTTGATCTTAAAGACTCGTTTGTTTGAGTTGGCAAGTAAGGTTGTATTCAAAGAAAGTTGTTTTTTTCCTAAATGAAAGAGTGTAGTAGAAGTATTTGAGGGTAGAATCAAATTTTGTAACTCGTAGTTTATTTGATGTGTGCTTAACCTTGTTGTTTGGCCGCATAAGAGTTATTCCAGTTTCAGAAAGCAATAGTCTATTCTTATTGGTTGAGGTTTGAAATTCTCTTCTTGTGGGACTTATGCTCTTAACTGCTGACTTTCCCTTATGTTTTTCGAGTTCTTTGCCTAAGTGACCATTTCCCTTGGTCCTGTGTTTACTTGAGTGGTAAATGTTTTCTAGGTGGTAAAAATCGTTTTCATTTGCCTTTTCTTTTGAGGAATGATCCACCGATTCGTTTTGCAGAGGTCTTCCAAAAAAAAGTTTATTAATTGTTGTTGTGAGATCTTGGATTGCAAGTTATTTGAAGAGCATTGGAGGATGAATTAATTTTGTGATATAATTCTTGGAGAGAATTTTATCTCATTAGAATGTTGTCTTTGGAGGCTAAACCGATTGCATTGTTGCAACTGGTAGAATCTATAGCGAGACGTGGTGCAAGTTCTTTTGTTCATTTCAATGGAACATAGAATTATCAAAAGTATGGAGATCTTGATCAATGTATTTGTGTATCGCGATTGGGTACCTTGTAAGGTTGTGTATGAGAATTAAGATGGTGTAGTTTAATGAGAGTAGATTTGCGAAGAAATCTAATCGTTATAGCCATTGTTGGAATAGTAGCGAATGTTGAGTTATTGTCAGGAATGACTGGGACTTAGTGAGTATCTCTCTAAGAGTTAGAATTGTTCTAAAGACAGTTTGGTCGAGAAAATATTCCATGTTGATGTTAATAAGTGAGTATGTATGGATTTGTGGGAATTTTTAGTGATTTAATATGAGGTTTTCCCTATCTTCTAGATAAGAAGATCGTTGTAGGGGTCTTGGAGGTTAAAATTGGACTTTGCATTTTTTTTTATGCTAGAACTTTGGTCGCTCAATGATTTTATGTAGAGGAAGTAGAATAAGGGTGGATTCCGAATAATGGGATGATCAGTGATAGAACCCTTTGATGAAGTATATGAATGTGTGTGCTCAGGATTCCGAGTTGTTTATTCTTAAAAAGATTAAGGTGATGTGATTGCGTGTGAGATCTATTTTGAGATACATTGGGAGTCATCTGTCAAATTAATGCATCGGTAGAGGTTGTCGAGAGAATGTTTAGGGAGTTGTTAGAGCCTCTATACAGAGGTGTGGATGATGTATTTCGGCTTGAGCATAGTGTTGATAATGACAAGTTAAGAGAGATGAGTTAGTGTGGTATGCGATGAATTGGAATTCCAAAGTTTGAGACAAATTCTATTCCTAAAAGAGAAACTGCGAAATTGATGCTTCCTCAAGAAGTGAATCGTTTTCCTGATTCTCGTTTGAGTTCTGTGCTTTTGACCATTGTCTTTCGTAAGTTGAGCTCGGTATTTACGTTGGCGTGTGTGATTCTTTCCAGTTTAGATGGAATAAAAGAAATATTTGATTTGGGCATTGAGTGATTTCTCATTTGGTTTTCGTGGCGTTTATTCGCAATCGCCACTTGGAAAATGGAAATGGTTTTCGTGATGAATTCCTATTTACGATTTGACTCTTGATGCAGAAATGGTAGCGCATAGTTGTGGTGTGAGTCCTTCATTTTGGATGGATTTTGTCGGTAAAGAATGTGTTTAAAGTGAGTTACGTGGTGTGTCCTCGTTAAGGGAAGTGATCTTTGTTTGGGTAAAAACAAAGTTCGATTGAGAGGTGGAACAAGAGTTCGATGTTCTATTAAACATTGCGTGGTTGGTACCAGGGTGGGGTTGCCCAAGGTACATTGGGTTGTTTTTGCTAGTTGGTGTACCGCCAGGACTGTCTCGAGTCCGTGTGCGGAGTACATAAAGTCTTGTATGTTCTGGTGTTGAGTGAGTACAGGAGATCCGAGTTTGAGGTTTAGTTAACGCCAGTCGACCACCGAGCAAGATCTCACCTTCGAGTCTCATCCGATACTTGTACTGGAGAGGTCAGAGAGAGTGTTGAGGTTTAGACATGGGTATACGTTATAGTGATATGTTCACGTCGGTCTGAGCGAGAAGAGACTTGGGAAGTAGTCACGCATGATCGAGCTTTAACCAAAGTTGTTCACGTCGGGTACATCTTGTTGGTTATTGGTTTTCAGTTGTGGTTGTTGTTGTTTTGCAAGTAGATGACAGGTAGAATTCGGGATCGAATTCATTTAAAGGGGTAGAATGTAATACCTAAAATTTATTGAAAGGAATTAGTCGGAGAGATTAAATAAATCGGGAGGAATAATTAAATCGGAGAATGTTTTTTTAGCAAGCGGTTGAACAGAAGAAAGAGGGGTTTTCTGTGTTTTACACGCAACTTGGGCACAGGCCTTGGCCCATTAGGTGGCCGGCCAAGGGGGCTCTAAACCTAGCACCCCCACTTCCCCCACCTCCCACCTCCTCCCCATTTGTGGCGGCCCCTTCCTCTCCCCTTTCCCCCTCCAACTTGCGCCCCCTCCAGCAGGGAACCACCCCTCCTTTTCTCCCCTTTGGTGCTGCTCCTCCATCATCCGGGAGCTTCCCCTTGGTGCTCTCCGCTACCGGCCTTTGGTGCTCCCCGCTGCCGGCCAAACGAGGAAGGAGAGAGGCGAGGGGAGGAGCTCATCTTCGCAGGGCTAGTTCTTCGTCTTGCTGCGATTCTACAAGGGTAACATCGCGTGTTCTTCACTAGTTGAGGTGTTTTAGCCGCAATCGATTTTGTTTGGTAGATTGATTTTCATCAAGCGTTAGATTGCGTTCTGTCTAGATTCTTGCGCGGTCAGTTTCGTGTGTTTAAAGGCCGAATTAGGAGTTTTGATCTCCTAGAGTTATGTAGGTCTTGTTCTTAGCTTTCCATGGCCGCCAAGAACGCCCAAATCCGATTAACGGTTAGAAAGTTATGAATTGTTTAGTGCCGCTGTCTGGTTAATCTGTCAACATCCTGACAGTCTGTAGAAAACTGAGTTAATCTATTATTTAAATACGAAATCAGAGGATCTCAGTATAACAAAAAATGTAGGTAATTTCCATACCTTTTCATAGAGATAAATAACGCAAGATTTGGACATTCGTAGCAAAAGTTATGGTGGTATTAGTGTGCTGTCCAGAGAACCCGACGTGAGTCTTAATGATCTGTTATTTGGCTTGATAGGGGTACTAGATGGCCGAATCAGGAGGACTCACCAACTAGGTTTAGTTGGCTAATTTGATAACCTTTCAATAAAGTCCAAGAACACTTCATTTGAACTCCTGATAAGAAAGTTATGTATTTTACAAGTTGACTGTCTGCAGTGAACACCAAATCAATCGCTAGAATTTGGAAGATTGGAAACGCTTGGGAGTTTAGCGAGTTCAATTGTGTTGTTATTTATGTTTTTGGTCCAGTATGTTGGTCTTAGATTGGGGTTATCTTTATGTTCAGGTGGGAGAGTGATTCCAGGGGCAGCACCCTCTTCGCGTCCACCGTTCTAGCACGGTTGAGGCAAGTATTCGGGTTATCGTATAATTATGCTTGTATGCTGTGACTGTTTGTGTTTGGCTCACAATAGCCACACATGGATGTTAGTGTGATGAGTTCCAACTTATCTTGGTGAATGCAAGTACTCTGATTGAGTGAATAATTATGAATATTTGATAGTGGGTGCTAGTACTTTGATGCGTAATAACCATGCGTGGTTGATAGTGTGATATGTGTGAGTAAGGATGGTGAATACTTGAGATATGATTAATTGTTATTCATGAGGGAATGTTCATATTTGCTAGTATTACGATTATATATGCTAATCATGGATGCTAGAATGGTATGAATATCAATGATGAGGAATGCAAAAAGTATGAATAAGTTTATTCATGTATGATGTAGTTGTGATTACATATGTATGATGGTTAAAGTTTTGTTCATGTGCATCGTGCTATCATATTGGAGGCTTGGTCACGTGGTGACTATGCTTATTTGAGGTCCCGTCATGTAGATGATGGGCTTGAGGTCCCCACATTCGTGGAATGTGGGCAATGAGTAAAGAGGTCCCCATCATTAAGATGATGGGCAAATGTCCCTATACATGTGGTGTATAGGCTCTTGGTCCCTGTGCGGAGGGCACGAGCAAGGGTACACATCGACGGATGTATACCCGCGTTACGGTAAAATGCGAAAGAGATAAAGTTAAAAGGTGCATCGCATTGGTCGCATTACATAAGCATGAAGGCTATGTTTAGTGTATTGTTTATTGTGGTATATTGATGATATGACTGTGAGTTTAGCTTTAGCCTTGTTGATTCTTGCTGAGTCTTTGGGCTCACTCTTGCTTTGATGTGTTTTTAGGTACAACAGGTAAGAACGACATGCATGGGAGGGAGTAGAAGTTGGATGCACTCACTACCTCACGACCTTAAGGTGTTTGCCATTTAGTTTCATTTCAGGAATAGCTAAACTGCTTGATAATCACTCGTAGATGGTTTTGAGTATTATGTTAATTGTGATAATGAGAATAGCAAGTCTTGATTATGTTTATTCGATCATCTTGCATACTTGTGTGAACTTGATTATGAAGAAATTGATAAATGCCATGATTAATTGTTGGAACCTCGGTATAGTTGACTATACAAAGGAGGTTTTACCGAAAATTTGTAATTGGTCTTAGTTTAGATTAGTTTAATTTAATTTTAGTAGCATTCCGTGCTCAATCTTTGGTGGGGTGTTTCAATAACTTGGCTCAGTGCATTTCTGATTATCTATTCAACTTGATTTGGATAATCATCACAGAGCAGAATTAAACCCACACAAATCACTTTGCTATAACTCACAGAGTGATGGTGAAGCCAAGAAGAAGAACTGGCATGCAGGAAGAGGCCGAGCAGCGTCACGGAGGAGGCCGAGCGGCGTCGGGGAGGAGGAGGCGGCGTTGGGGAGGAGGCCGAGCGGCATCGGGAGGAGGAGGTCAAGTGAGCAAGGGCTAAGGGCGTTGGGGAGGTGAGCGAGCGAGAGCAAGGGCGAGTGACAATAAGGGTGCAAACCCTAGCGGTTCGCCTTTTTATAAAGGGATATCACAGACGGATCTATTATGGAATTTTCTGTGATAAGTAATCATAGATGGTTCCATAATAGAACCGTCTATGATATGCCACTATATGATAGTTCATTCAGAGATATGTGCAGCAAGTATTAGGCATACAAGAGCAGGGAAACATTAAGTCATACAAGAGCACATTCAAAGAAATGCATAATTTGGCATAGTAGGACAAGTCTATATATAACACATTAATACATGACAATTCCACATTGACATGTCTCATGTTATGGAATAAATTACAATAGAATATGTAATACCCCAAAAGCATTCGAAAGAATATTCGGGAGAGAATAATTAAATTAGGAGAAGGACTAAATAAAAAAAAGTTATTTAAACAGTTAAAGAGGGGGTATTACAGTTGGTATCAGAGCGGGCTGTAGGTCCGTGGTGACTAGATTAATTAAAATTTACGAATGGCTAATCAACTCAAAATTTGACACACTGGTGCACAGTAGGATGGGAATGGGCATAGCATTGCTTTTTCGTTTCCGTTATATCGTATTGATGATTGCTGATATGAATTGAGTATGATTGCTCATTAATTGATTATATAATTATTATGAGTGATGGTAACGTAGGTTGAGATGTTGAGGTCGTGGTTGTGGCCCTGGGCTTTACCAGGTCACCCCATCTTTCGTGGTATGAGAATAGAGAAGTGGTTACCTCGGATGTCCTAGTACAGGCGTCGATAGTGAATATCTTTTTTTTAAAAAAGTTGTTCTCTTCCTTGAGTTTGAATTTGGTCACCTCTTATCCAGTAGTGGTTGATGAATTTCTTTTGGGCCAGTAGTTCATTAAAATTGATGGGTTTCCTTGAGAAGGGTGATGTGTTTTTATTGGCTTAATTTGTCCCCTAAAGCAATTATTGTTTTCCCAACTGTTGAGTTATTCTTGAGGCTGGTGGACTTGTTTAGTTGTCAAGATTGACCTTTGTATTGGAGTTTTGTCTTTATCGTCGGGAAACATGACCCATTTGTGCACTTGATGTTGTTGGATAATGAAAGTTTTTTTGCAAGTCCTTTAGCAGTGGAAGTTTGGACTCAATGTAACACTTTTGGGTATTTTGAGTGCTGAAGTTGAAAGGTTCTTTTATGAAAGAAAGCGCTAAACCCTTTAGCGATATCTTCTCGTGGTTAAGTGAAAGGTTATAATCAAAAAAAATTTAGTGGATATGATATGGGTTATCAAGATGGGTCTGTAGTGTGGTGTATAATCGATCTTAACTAAGATCCCTGTAAGGAAAGTTGATTAGTTTGATGGTCCCATGTAGTTCTTGATGAACTGTGGTTAAGGGTATGGCTATACCTAATTGGAATCAATAGAGTTATTAAGAAATATGGAATGTTGGTGAAAAAGTTTATCATTAGAATTGTTTAGTTTGCTAAACTTGTTAGATTATTTGGATCTCAATGGATTAATCTAACTGTGTGGAAGAGAAGTATAATGATGTGTTCGACTGTTGTCTCAATAGATGATAATATGGAATATTTCTTTAATTGGCTATTTGATGATCTTATTTATGCTTGTGGGAATACAAATAGAGAATGGACCATCAATTCGTCCATGATTGAATAATCATCAATGGTTTATGATAACTTCTAAAATGGAATTAGTGTGTCCTAAATTAGTGTGAGCATTCCGAATATGTGAAGGGTTGGAAATTTGGAAGTGATTTAGTCACGTGTGTTTTATGAGGGTGTATTGTGGCTGCAAGCCCTTGTTAAAGAGGTTGCTCCGATAGCGTGGTTGGTGTATTAGATATACTCCAGAATAGGTTGGTTGCTGCAATCTTATTGAGATAACAAAAATATTATGAAATAATATACCGTATTTCTTTTGGAAAGGTTTATGATGTGATTTAATAGGTGACCTGTGTTTGCTTGATGATGAATTGTCGGATAATGGTATGTCTTTAATAAAAGTGCTTTGGTGTAACCTTTTAAATTGTGTAGTAGGTTCCCTCTAGCATAGAGTGGTTGTTGTAGTGAAGATGTAAGAATTTGGTATACACTCAATCGAGGATGAGATGATAAAAGGATATGTAACGTTTTGGTAAGCCTTTGGGGACTATAAAGGTAGAGTTGACGTTAAGGAACATTGTTAAGTGTGAATTATTCTTGATGTTAGCAATATGGTCTACAAGAGATTGTGACGCATTGGAGTGGTGATGATTCTTCTAGAGAGAAAGTAAGTTGATTGCTTTTCATAATACCGGATAAATGAAATGTTTGGAGTTTTTCATTCGTGATCCTTTGGCAGTTCATGATTTATGTAGTAGATGATATTAGTGAGCAATGTGACGTATTGGAAGGTTCTACTTGGTTCCTATGTGATTAATGTGATTCAGTTTTAAAGGTACTTCCTGTTTGGGTTGACGAGTAATGATGTGATCAAAGAAAATTACTTTAATTGTTAACGGAAAATGAGTACTATAAGTATTTGAGGTTGGAGTTGAGAATTATAATCTGCAACCTTTCTGTCGTTGTAGCTTAAGAGTGATGAGTCACGGTGTCCCGATCTTCCGATAGGTTCGATTGGTTTCGTCGTGAGGACGTTGACGCTTTGAGGCTTTCGACCAGCAGATCGTCACCTCGCAATTCGCTACACCCACACGACTGTCGTTATCAACCACGCTCGCACGCGATCGACCTTACCACGAGGGTTATTGTTCCTGCAAGCAATCGAAGCAACTCACAAGAACAAGAAAAATGCAATCTGAATTGTATTGTGAATATGAATGAAGTTCACAATGTGGGGTTCCTCAAACCGATAAACGGTGAAACTGCAAAGTGGCAGAATAATCTAAGAAAAACCCAACCCTAAAGCGTGGCGGTGCTTGTATATATAGGGGTAACGTGAGGGGTTGACATAGGGTTGTGCGACCATGGGGAGAGGCGTACACAACCTAGGCATTGACCCGACACGCTTACAAGGCCTATTAGGCCCAAAGCGGTGACGACACCTAATGGTGGTCGTAGGCGTGAGACCTAGTCGTAGCGCCGATGATCCAGTCGTAGTCTTTGCGAACCTTGTCGAGGAGCTTGAGATGTGGTCGTGCGCGCTGGTGAGTGCAGTCGTGTGTTGGCGAACCTAGTCGAGGATCTTGAGACTTGGTCGTAGCGCTGGCAGGACTTGTCGTAGGGCTTGTAGACCTGGTCGTAGACCTTGGGGATCCATTATTCCTAAGTAACAACAGATCACAATTATTAGGTAGTATACCATTCTGCATAGATAAATTATTAGCACCTAGAAACGAGCTCACCTCATAATTTAAGTGATGTGCACGAGCTCTTGTCATAGGACCTTGTAGTTTCGCAACTGGATCCGTAGGATTTTGTGTAGTGTGTGTATCTGAAGGAGTGATGTCCTCATCATCCTCCCCCTCTTGAATTAGAGTCGTCCTCGACTCAGACTCATCTGCTTCTCCCACGTATGGCTTCAAATCTGAAATGTTAAATGTGGGGCTAACCCCAAAATCTGCAGGTAGCTCCAATTGATAGGCATTGTCATTTATCTTCTTAATTATCTTAAATGGTCCATCACTCTAGGCATCAATTTTGATTTTCTTAACTTTGGAAACTGTCTTTCACAAATGCACCCAAACTAAATCACCTGTGCAAATTTTATTTCTTTCCTACCTTTACTTCCAACAACCCTATACTTTTCAAATCATACGCTCTATATTTTCTTTAGTTGTTTCATGCAACTTAAGAACAAATTCAACACGCTTCTTAGCATCTAAATTAATGTGTTGAGAGGTAGGCAAGGTAGTAAATCAATAGAGCACGGGGTTAAAACCATACACTACAAAACGGACTTACCTTGGTGGTGGAGTTTACCGACCTATTGTAAGCAAACTCAATATGCGGTAAACACTCTTCCCACATCTTCAAATTCTTCTTTAAAACAGCCCGCAACATGGTGGATAACGTGCGGTTGACAACCTCTGTTTGTCCATCGGTTTGGGGATGGCACGTAGTAGAAAACAACGACTTTGTCCCCAATTTGTTCCAAAGTGATCTCCAAAAGTGGCTCAAAAATTTTGTGTCGCGATCCGAGACAATAGTATTGGGCACTCCATGTGCGAACGATTTCTCGAAAAAATAAATCAGCTATGTTTGTAGCATCATCGCTCTTGTGACAAGGTATAAAATGTGTCATTTTAGAAAATCGATCCACTACTACAAATATACTGTCTCTCCCCCTCTTTGTCCTTGGCAATCCTAAAACAAAATCTATAGAAATATCCTCCCAAGGGGCGCTAGGAATAGGGAGAGGCATATAAAGTCCATGTGGATTGAGACGGGACTTAGCTTTGTTGCATGTAGTGCAGCGAGCCACGCAGTGCTCAACATCGCGTCTCATCTTTGGCCAAAAGAAGTGGGCGGCCAGCATATCTTCTGTCTTCTTTGCTCCAAAATGCGCCATCAAACCTCCTCCATGCGCCTCCTGCAACAACAAAAGACGAACGGAGCTAGCTGGAATGCATAGCTTGTTAGCACGATAGACCAAATCATCAATTATCACATATTTATTCCATGTTCTCCCTCCTTTACAAAGCTCAAGCACTTCTTTAAAGTCCAAATCAGTAGCATATAACTCCTTAATGGCCTCTAAACCAAAAATCTTATGGTCAAGTTGAGATAACATGGTATAACGTCTAGAAAGCGCATCAGCAATCACATTGTCCTTACCTTTCTTATGCTTTATGACATATGGAAACGACTCAATAAATTCTACCCATTTAGCATGTCGTTTATTTAGGTTAGCTTGGCTTCTAATATGTTTTAGCGATTCATGATCTGAATGTATAACAAATTCTTTGGGCCATAGATAATGTTGCCAAGTTTGAAGCACACGAACTAAAGCATACAGTTCTTTGTCATAGGTAGAATAATTCAGACTAGGCCCATTTAGTTTCTCATTGAAATATGCAACTGGTTTACCTTCTTGAATCAATACACCACCTATCCCAATCCCGCTAGCATCACATTCAATCTCAAAAGTCTTACCAAAATCAGGGAGTTGGAGTAGGGGTGCTTGGGTGAGCTTCTCTTTCAATAAGTGGAATGCCTTCTCTTGCGCAGGTCCCCATTGGAATGGCACTCCTTTCTTTGTCAATTCATTCAATGGTGCGGCAATGGTGCTGAAATCCCGCACAAAACGTCGATAGAATCCAGCAAGTCCATGGAAGCTCCGCTTTGTGACACGATGGTGGCGTCGGCCACTTTGGATGGCTGCGATCTTTGCCCCATCCACCTCAATTCCTGTGGTGTCACAACATAACCAAGAAACGCAACTCGATCGGTGCAAAAGGTGCACTTCTCAAGGTTACCAAACAAGCGTGCATATCTCAAGGCATTAAAACAGCACGTATATGATTCAAGTGTAGCTCATGTGATTTGCTATAAATCAAGATATCATCAAAATAAACCACCACAAATTTCCCAATGAAAAGACGTAAAACCTCGTTCATTAATCGCATGAAGGTACTAGGTGCATTAGTTAGACCAAAAGGCATCACTAACCATTCATATAGTCCGAACTTAGTTTTAAAAGCAGTTTTCCATTCATCTCCCAGTTTCATTCTAATCTGGTGGTAGCCACTTCGTAAGTCAATCTTTGTGAAAATAATAGCGCCACTCAACTCATCAAGCATGTCATCTAGCCTAGGAATAGGATGACGATACCTTATGGTAATATTATTAATGGCTCTACAATCAACACACATACGCCAAGTTCCATCTTTCTTAGGAACCAAAAGAACAGGAACAGTACAAGGACTAAGGCTTTCTCTTACGTACCCACGGTCCAAAAGATCTTGGACTTGTCGCTGAATTTTCTTAGTCTCCTCTGGATTGGTCCTATATGCAGCACGGTTTGGCAAAGTCGCTCCCGGAATCAAATCAATTTGATGCTCTATCCCTCGAATAGGGGGCAACCCCGGGGGTATATCAGCTGGAAATACATCCACATACTCATGCAAAAGATTAGCAACAGCAGGGGGCAAAGAGCTAGATATATCTTCAAGTGAAAATAAAGCATCTTTGCATATCAAAGCATAGCATAGCAGCTCATTATCACAAATTTCAGCAAGCTCAGTTTAGTGGCAAGCATGACACACCCTTTCAATTTAATTCCCTCGGCCTTGGAACTAGGCGCCACTTTCTCCTTTTTAGGTGGGTAAACATGTTTTGTTGCTTGCTGATTTTCAGAATTATGTTCATTGGTGTTTCTTTCATTGCTAGCACGCTCTACTTCATCTTTCACAATTTCAAGAAAGTCAAAGGCAACAACTTAATCTTCTTACCCCTATGTGAGAATGAGTAGGTATTAGCTCTACTATGGTGCAAAACATCATTATCATATATCCAAGGCCTACCGAGCAACAAAGAGCATGCTTGCATAGGCACTACATCAAAGTCGGTACTATCTTTGTAATTACCAGCTGAAAATTGTACTCTCACAACTTTGTTTACCTTTAACTTACCACACGAATTGAACCATTGGATGTAGTAGGGACGTGGGTGTGGTTGTGTGGTCAAACCAAGCTTCTCGACCATCTCGGAGCTTGCAAGGTTGTTGCAACTCCCTCCATCAATGATGACTCTGCAGGCTCTCTCCTTCACGAAAAATCTGGATTGGAACAAGTTGTGCCGCTGATTTTGCTCCGCTCTCTCCAGTTGTGCGCTCAGCACTCGCTGCGCAACAAGGCTCACATGAGTCCCTGTGTCAACAGTAGCTACTTATTCTTCCACATCATCAGCATCACCATGCATCTCATCTCCTCCACCGCAATGTTAGCTGCAAGCACATACTCATCCTCAATATCACTAGCACTTACATAACCTCCGTCTTCGATGGCAAGGTAGGCTCGCTGACTTGGGCAGTCCCTCATGACATGGCCCATTCCCTTGCAACGATGGCAAATAAGCCCAGTCGTACGACCTGTGGAAGCAACCGAAGAAGAACTCTTGGCTGGAGCCTGCACACTAGTAGATTTGTTTACCTCGGGTGCATGTGTTGGTGTCGGAGGTGCTGCTGAACGCGCCCTACTCGAGGAGGGGGCAGCAGACCGCGTAGCTGAAGGTTGGACTGTTTTAACGTGCCCTGATGTTGATCGTGGTGTAGACGTGCTTCCAAAATGGTTCCTTGGCCTCTGCTGTCGACCCTGCAATTCTTTTTCTGCCAAACAAGCAAGGTGGAACAATCTAGGAACACTATCATATTCTTTGTAGTCAACTATGTCCTGAATTTCACGTATTAGTCCTCCATAAAAACGTGCCATAGCAGCCTCTTCATCCTCAATAATATCACAACGCAACATACTAATTTGTAGCTCCTGATAATATTCTTCTACAGATCTATTGCCTTGGTTTAAGCGCTGCAATTTCTTACGCAAGTCCCTTTTAAAAGAGGGTGGAATAAATCTGTTACGCATAGCAACCTTTAAAGCATCCTGTAGTAGGCGCTAATCCATCATTGCATACTCTACTCCACCAAATGATGGCAAAATTTTAAATTCACTTGTCGCTTGTCTAACTCTATGCACTTCGGGAACTAAGTGAGCATTAAATTTCTGTTCTACCGTCATCTCCCAATCTAAATATACTTGACATCATAAGCACCCGCAAAAGATGATATAGTGAACTTGACTTTAGCATATGGATCATCATTATCACGTGCATTATGTTGCGGAAAGTTATTACCTCTCATACCTTGACGGTTGAAGTTCAATCGGTTCCGTTGTCGTGCATCAAGGGCATCGCGGTTGCGCATCTCATTATCGTTGTCGATCTCATGGTCGTGGACTGCACCTTGAGGATCCACACGACCATTGTTCGGCGGTTGATTGGCCATACCATCAATACGTGCATTGAGTGTTGCAATGCTAGCATTGAGCTGTTGTAGTGTAGCATTTGTCTCTGCAAACTTCCTTTCGATGTCGTCATTAATAGCATGACGGTGCTCATCCAACACCCTTGTAAGCTCTTCCCTCACAACACAATCTTGCGCATTCAATTCCTCACCTGCCATTGTTAGTAGGAGACAAAAGACAACACAAATGTATTATCCCTACCAACTACTAGGTGGTGGAAGGTGGAATCACACACTCTCAAGCGTCTTACCAAGCTCTTATGAATTTCTTACCAAATTGCAGCAGGTGGTCTGATCGGAGAGGGTGGGATGTATGGATCACAAGTGAGGCGAATGCGAGGATCCAAATCGATGGCCAAAAGTGCGTGGAGCTCGGACAGGCAATGTTTAGTAGCAAGGAGCAGCAATAATGAAATCAGATTAGCAATGTTAAATCAAAGTCCACGATGCTCGTCACGATTCTTTGGTCCAAACGCGCTCCTAGCACTAGTTCAAGCAAGCCGAAAGATAGGGTAGATACAAGCTCAAAAGAACAAAGTTGCAAAGCAACCGTTATCTCTGTGGGTGGTCGTGGAGCTCTGGTGGGTTGTCGTAGACCAACTGAGGGTGGTCGTGAGCCAACTGAGGTGGTCTCTTTTTCTTTAAATTTCTCTTTCTCTTTCTCTTTTTTTTTTGATTCTTTCTTCTTCTTCTTTTTTTTTGACCAACTGAGGATTCCTCTTTTTTTTTTTTTTTTTTTTACGCAAGTGACCTTGACTCACAACTCTTCAAAACCCTTTTTCAGGCCTAAGGATAGATATAGGTCACAAACTTTTTCCGGAGAGCAAGGGTAATAAGGTAATAAAAAGATACTCTCTCTCTCTCTCTGAACTTTGGCTATCTCTGTTTCGGCTATGGGATTTCTTCTCGGTCCTTGTTGGGTCGGACACGATATGATGAGCGTGTAGGTGTCCGAGAGCAACCAGAAACAGATAGACTTGTCGGGGCGAATACTCGAGCAGGTGGTCGAACCTGAGAAGGTGGTCAAACTCGAGTAGGTGGTCGAATCCGACGAGGTGGTCGAACTCGATGTAGGTGGTCGAATCCGACTGGGTGGTCGAATCCGAGTAGGTGGTCGGATGGGAATGTTGGCTCGAGTAAGTGGTTGGATGGGGTGGTGTCACGAGTAAGTGGTCGGATGGGGTGACTCAATTCTGGCTATAGCGAGACAAACCCTAATTGCAGCGGATGCAACAAACGACAAGCCGAGATACACGATGACCAAAACAGCAAAGACTCGATGCTAGAAACTAGATCACGACGACTAGACCAGCAACAAAGACACCGACGATGGACTCGAACTCAACAACGCGAATACTGAAAACAAAATTGCGAAAGGCACAACGTGGTTTGGACAGCGGAAAGACTAAGATCTAAAACTTTTTGTAGGGCAATTTTCTGGACTATAGGTGATGGAAAACAACTAACAAAAGGGGATAAACGAGATTACCTAACGGGCAACCTTCGCTCTGATACCAAATGATGAGTCACGGTGTCCCGATCTTCCGATAGGTTCGATTGGTTTCGTCGTGAGGACGTTGACGCTTTGAGGCTTTCGACCAGCAGATCGTCACCTCGCAATTCGCTACACCCGCACGACTGTCGTTATCAACCACGCTCGCACGCGATCGACCTTACCACGAGGGTTATTGTTCCTGCAAGCAATCGAAGCAACTCACAAGAACAAGAAAAATGCAATCTGAATTGTATTGCGAATATGAATGAAGTTCACAATGTGGGGTTCCTCAAACCGATAAACGGTGAAACTACAAAGTGACAGGATAATCTAAGAAAAACCCAACCCTAAAGCGTGGCGGCTCTGTATATATATAGGGGTAACGTGAGGGTTGACCTAGGGTTGTGCGACCATGGGAGAGGCGTACACAACCTAGGCATTGACTCGACACGCTTACAAGGCCCTATTAGGCCCAAAGCGGTGACGCAAAGACCTAATGACCGGTCGTAGGCGTGAGACCTAGTCGTGTGCGCCGATCGTCAGTCGTAGTCTTTGGCGAACCTTGTCGAGGAGCTTGAGATGTGGTCGTGTGCGCCGGTTGGTGCAGTCGTAGCACCGCGAACCTAGTCGAGGATCTTGAGACTTGGTCGTAGGCCGCGGATCGGTCGTAGGGCTTGTAGACTGGTCGTGACCTTGGGGATCCATTATTCCTAAGTAACAACAGATCACAATTATTAGGTAGTATACCATTCTGCATAGATAAATTATTAGCACCTAGAAACGAGCTCACCTCATAATTTAAGTGACGTGCACGAGCTCTTGTCATAGGGCCTTGTAGTTTCGCAACTGGATCCGTAGGATTTTGTGTAGTGTGTGTATCCGAAGGAGTGATGTCCTCATCAAAGAGTTTCTTGGGTTTCTTTAGCAATGTTTATTATGATTTATGGAGGTTTGAAAATTCCTTCTTGTGGGACATGTGGACTTGTATTTTGTTTTCCGAGATCATTACTATTTGACTGTTTCTCTTGGTCTCGTGCTCACTCCGACGAGCAAAGATTTCTTGTGTGTTGAACCTTGTATTTGTTTGTTTCTTTCCTTTTGAGAAAGGATTTAACCTACTTGTGTTGCCAAGTCTAATAGAGAGTATTATGGTGACTGGTTGAAGGTAGACAAGTATTTGGTAGTGTTGAGATTTTTGGTAACCAATCTATTTAAAGAGTAGTAGAAAGTGAATTGGTTTCGACTTATAACACTTAGAAAGAATTCTATTTAAATGAAAAGTTTGTCGATGAGATAAATTTGATTAGCGTTACAACTAGTGGAACCTATGTTGGGATGTTGGGATTATCAAAACTATGGACTCTTGATAAACTTATTAGAGTATCACACTTGGATAATTAGTAAGATTGTGCAGAAGAGTTATGATGGTGTAACACCCTGGCTATTCGGAAGCCAAGATGTCACCTAAAACATCTAACATACATCCATAATGCAGAAGAATTTGAACTAAGTATTTCAACTAAAGACAGCATTAAATTAAACAGGACATGGTGAAGGTATCATTCCTTCACCTTCTAAGTTATTTAATCACGATCATCAATAAAGAAGGTTTACACGCAGATAATAAATCAACATCCATGTGGAGAAGGTATCCTTCCTTCACCAATTATAATTTAATTATTACAGTTCATCATTAACGAATGTAAGATAGAACTAAATTTAATCTTGAACATGAATAGGATGATGTGAGCGAGTAGTGCGTGTCTACTCCTCCCAAGTGAGCCAACATCGGGGTTACGAAATAAACAAACAACGCAAGAGTGAGTCCATGACTCAACAAGTACAATGAAAGAAAAAGAACACATATACAAACAGGACATCACCATTTAAGAATGCGAACCTTGCATCAGAGTGAACACTTATGAAAACATGAAATGAATGAATGTAATCAAGGATGGACTGCACACATGCATATCTGGGTATAGTGAGTGACACACCCGTCGGTGTTCATAAGCCCGCACCTTAACAAAAGTGCGGGATCCAAGTCCTATATGAAGAACGTTTCATATAGGTGTCCAAAGCTGCCCATCTTGGAATTGATGGGTCTTACGTGCCCATCTTTGGAATTGATGGGTCTTTCAATCCACTCCGTGGGCGGACATGACAATGTCCAAATTTGCCCACATTGGAATGGTGGGACTTACAATCCACTCCCGTGGACATAACATGAATAAAAGGATGCATGATATGAACATGAACAGTGATAATACCATCTCTCAAGATATACTCCACATAATGAAAGAACATAACCAATTCCGCATCTCGGGTAACACAATATGTCACACTATATTCATGAAAACATTCACAATCACAGACTCAAAAGCAACAAAGTACTTGCCTTCGCGTTGCGGCGCGTTAGCGAACAACGATGGCGCTCCCAAACCCGTAGCCTCGTGGCCTAAACAATTAAATAACCGAAATAAGAACAACATAGAATCCAACCCGAATTAATAGTCTACAATACCCCCTTGAACTCCCAAGGAATCGCCATAAAACCTAATCGAAAAACAGGCTGCAACCCAAAAGCGTGTCGGGACAGCAGCACGAAAATGACAGTAGTTAATGACGTGGGACTCGAAATGAGATGAGTCCAGATCCTACCTCATCTTAACGAACATATCTATAACATTCAAGTTGATGAGATTTCCCAATTCGGCCAATAAACTTCTCTAATAAAGAAAACAAAACAGCAGCACAGCTTCTGTCTGAACAAACAGGACAGCAATACTAAAACAACCATAACTTTTAATCTACAACTCCGAATTGAGCGTTCTTTAACAATCTGAAAAGGTTATGAAATTACCTACAATAAACTAGTTGGCACGACATTCAAATTTTTCCTTTAACAAAAAGTGACACACGGGTCAAAACTAAAGATAGAAACTGACATACAATCTGGACAGACTGATCTACAATCTGGACAGTCACAAAGAAAAGTGCATAACTTTTGATCTATAAATCCAAATGAGGTGTTCTTTATCAATCCTGAAAGCTAGTGATATCACCTTCAAAATTTGTTATGGGCAAGACCTCTGAATCACCCTCTAACTAGGCCATATATCAACCTAAACAGAGACTGCTAATTCTCGTCAGGATTCTGGACAGCAGATATTAAATCTATCATAACTTTTGACTCGAAAGTCGGAATTAGGTGATCTTGGCGGCCACCGAAAGCTAAGAACAAGACCTACATATCTCTAGGAGATGGGAAACTCAGATTCGGCCTCTAACATCACGAAAAAGTCCACGCAACAATCTGGACAGAATCGAATTTCTACCCGCAGCAAATCGATATAATCAAAATTGAACCAAAACACATCTACCACTAATCAAACGATGAGGATCGGCACTCGTTACCCTTGTAGCAACCAGGACGTAGGTGGGAGAACCTTGGAGAAGATGATCTTCCTCCTCCTTTCTCCTTCTCCCTTCTTCTCCTTCCACCATGGCCGGCGGCACCTCGGAGCTTCTTCCTCATCTTGGTAGAGCAGCACGGAGGGGGGGCTGCTACAGTACCGCGTGCTACAGTGCGGCGTGGTACTGTAGCAGAGGGTAGGGTTTTGGGGAAGGAGACCCCCCCTTCTTGACTCCACTACAAGGCCGGCCCACTTGGCTAGGACACCTTGGGCTAAAAGCCGAAGGTCCAATCCTCTCTCAAATCCTGAATTTTCTTTCAATTTTCCTCTAAACTTTAATGCATTCAAATTTGAATAAATTTCTCTTCCGAATAATATGTTCTCTCTATTTGATATTCGAGGTATTACATTCTACCCTCTTAATGAATTCGACCTCAATTCTAACCGTCGAAATAAACGAAAGAATAATTGCCACGAAAAGAAACATCTATTAACATATGCCCGAGCAAACATGCGGATAAAACTCGCGCATGCGAGACTCAGTCCCAAATGACCTATCTCTCGGTGACAAGACCACAAGACATTGACGTAAACTACATCGACCTAACACTCAATCCGACATTGCCAAGTACACTCATCGAAGAGATTCAAAGGTAAGATCCTACTCGATGGTCAATGGCGTTAACGAATATTCAAACTCTAGTTCTCACGGTACTCACTCGGCACCAAACATGCTAAATGTAGTACACCACATATGGACCGAGACGGTCCTTGCGATACACCAACTTCCAATTCCGTAGCTAACGAAAACAACCCAAAGTACCTTGGCTAACCTTCCAATTGATCTTGAACCACACAACATGCACATAGAACACGAACTCTTGTTCCACCTCTCAATTGAACTCTTCACTAAAATAAGGATCACCTCCTTTAACGAAACACACAACAGAGCTCTCTTTAAGCAAACTCTTTACCGACAAAACCCATCTGAAAAGAAAGATTCACATCGCATCTATGCGTTACATTCGATACTAAAGAGTCAAACACGAATCGAATTTCATCACGAAAAACCTTTCCACGTTCCAAGTGGCAGTTTGCGAATAAACGTCACGAAATCCAAAGGAGAAATCACTTGAATGCCCAAAAAATCATTTATTCCGTCTGAACTGGAAAGAATCACACATATCAACATAAATGTCGAGCTCAACTTGCGAAAGACATCTGTCAAAACACATAGCTCAAACAAGAATCAAGAAAACGTGTCTCTACTTTAGGAAGCATCAATTTCTCAGTTTCTCTTTCAGGAATAAAACTTCTCTCAAACTTTGGAATTCCAATTCATCGCATAACACCCTAACTCATCTCTCTTAACTTGGCATTCTCAACGCTATGCTCAAGTCGAAATACATCATCCACACCTCGGTATAGAGGCTCTATCGACTACACTGAAACTTTCTCTCAACAACTCCTCTACCGACAGAATTAATTTGACAGATGACTTCCAATGCATCTCAAAATAGATATCACATGCAATCACATCACCTCAATGTTTTAAGAATAAACAACTCAAATTCCCAAAGACACACATTCATATACTTCCTCAAAAGGGTTCTATCAATGACCATCCCATTGTTGAATCCACCCTTATTCTACTTTCTCTACACATAATCATTGGGAGACTCAAGGTCCTAGCAAAAGAATGTGAAGCCCAAAATTAAACTCCAAGACTCCTACCATGAACTTCTCATATAGAAGATAGGGAAGCCTCAAATTAAATCCCTAAAATTCTCACAATCCAAACATACTCGCATTGACATCAACACAAAACATTTCTTCGATCCAATTATCTTTATCAAGATTCTAATTCTTAGAGAGTTACTTACTACGTCCAAGTCATTCATGGCAATAATCCAACAATCTCGGCTATCTCTTTAATCTCTTTAACGATCGATCACTTTGCTAATATTACTCCCATTACAACACCATCATATTTCATCTACACAACCACGCAAGGTACTCAACCGCGACACTCTAATACATTGATCAAGATTTTCATACTTTGGATAATTCTATGTTCCATTGAAATGAACAAAAGAACTTGGACTACGTCTCGCTATAGATTCTACTAGTTGTAACCATACAATCGTTTAACCTCCAAAGGCAACCTTCTAATGAGATAAACTCCTCTTAAATAACTATATTACTGAAATTATTTCATCCTCCAATGCTCATCGAATAATTTCCAACCCAAAGTTTCACAACTACAATCATTAAACACCTCAAAAGACTCCTGAAACGAATAGATTGATTCTTTCTCAAAAGGAAGAGCGAATGAAATCAATTTTCTTCAACTAGGAAAACATGTGCCACCCATGATGAACAAAGGATCAAGAAAAAATAGTCACTTAGGCAAAGTACTCGGAAAACATAAGGGAAAATCAATAGTCGAGGCTCAAGCCCTATTGAAAGCAAATACCAAACCACAAATGAGAAGAAGGTAATGCCTTTGAAAATTTGATAAACTCTTATGGAACAAATGCATAAGGTTTAAGCACACCCAAATAAACTGCAAGTGGCGAAACACGACTTAAATCTCAAATACTTTTACTTCACTCCTTCCTTTAACCGGAAAGTTATTT
Source organism: Ampelocalamus luodianensis (assembly GCA_036346255.1). Classification (NCBI taxonomy): domain Eukaryota; kingdom Viridiplantae; phylum Streptophyta; class Magnoliopsida; order Poales; family Poaceae; genus Ampelocalamus; species Ampelocalamus luodianensis. Next base: position 68,025,731 of record CM070621.1, on the reverse strand, counting down.
TCGTGATTACTACATCACTTTGCCAATTTAAACAAGATAAGCTCTTAAGACCAAATCATAAGAACCACTTAAGAACCAATAAAATCTTTCAACCCGTCTCTTTGCTCAAATGACAAAGTTACCACATAACTCATGAGGTCCAAAGATAACAAACGCAAAACTCAAACACTTTCACTAAAACAAAGATCATGCAAATGATTTTTTCGTTGAACATTATCATCACAACCACGATCGACAATCACACTAATCAACGAAATAATATGCTATTGGCGAGAATCATCAAATCTCTTAACACTCCATGAACTTTTGAAAAGAATCACAATGAACTACTTCATCATGTCTCTAAAATCTAAATAAGGTTACATATACTTGATCTAGGAAAACCTAGTGCAAAAACCTTATAATTGAAACAAACTCTTTCAACAAGATGATAATAGAACATGACAATCTCACCAATGTACACCAACGAAATCTACGATTAGCTTTCATCCATTTAACTCTTAGTGACACTCGATGCCAAGATAGTACACACTAAATGCTCTCTAGCCACACATGGCACAAACATGATCCTACCTCTGCTTGCAACCTCAACAACATTAAGAGGATATAATCGACATTCTAACTTATGATCGACAATTAGAATAAAATGTCCTTAACTTCAATAATATAGGACACATAAGTCAAGGTTTCACAAGGCGATACATCATCGTTCATCTAGTCATTTAAACATGTTTCAATAATTTTTAGCATGGCAAGAATCAAGTAAAGCTATCATTTAAATAAGATCATCAAGATCCAAATAGAAGACAAATTCAAGATTAATATTTATCAAGACAACATTCGAACACATCCTTAACTTAACCATCACTAGCGGTTAGAATAACTGAAAGAGGACCTAGATTTCAACTTATCTAACAAATTTATCGATTATCCGATCGTAAAGATCAACCCGATACATCCACATTTTTTCCACAATTCTTAACAACAATAGCTTCTTGAACAAATATGAACAACCTCTTATCTAAAACTCATCCTGCACCAAATACAACGACATTTCACTTTAAGCAATTCACTTCCACGGATACTAGTTAAGAATAGACTGTTTGCACAAAGCTAATAACCCAAATCGATAACTCATACCATAATAATTAATTCATTTAATTAACACCTCGTACTTAAGCATGTCAAGACATCACTTAAAGATTTTAACCTAATCTTTCAGGAAAAAAGAGGCATTACATTCCAACACTGGAACTAATCCAAAAGAAATACATAAAGTCAAAGCTTTCACATGTTAAAGAATTTGCAAAAACTTTCATTACCAGAATACTCAATGAATAAATGATTCACATTCTCCAATAAGAAGGGCGAACTCCCAAGAAAAGATAAGTTTTTTTTGCCGATATCCAACGATCCCAAGAACAACTTTAGACCAGCAATCGGAGAACAAGTAGTCGACTTATGGAACCAAGAAAGTCCAATGAGAACTCATCGGAAGAAATGTAAAACACTAACTCAAGAAAACTTCATCAAACGCAACTATTACCGAATCGGCCACATACGTAACCAAGGAAGAGAATAATATTTTCTAAAGAATCTCACCTCAACACTCCACTATGGTATTCGGGTAGATACTACTCTATTCTGCTACCACAAATCTGGTGCAATCGACAAAGTCGGGGCCACAACCACGGCCTCCACTTCTTAACCTCCATCATCGACACGTTTAAACAATATAATCAATTATGATTATACATGATCATATCATGACAATCATAGAATAGATTCATAGATATGAAATATCATAACATATCATAGATTAACAACAAGAAAGATAATACAAAAGCAATTCAACAATTGCTCAACGAATGAAACATAACAATAGAAATACGGAAACAATGGATTTCCCAACCCCACCCATCGTGTACGGTGTGTCAATTTAATATTCAATTACCACGGACCTAAAGCCGCTCGATACCAAGCGTAACACCTGGCTATTCGGAAGCCAAGATGTCACCTAAAACATCTAACATACATCCATAATGCAGAAGAATTTGAACTAAGTATTTCAACTAAAGACAACATTAAATTAAACAGGACATGGTGAAGGTATCATTCCTTCACCTTCTAAGTTATTTAATACTGATCATCAATAAAGAAGGTTCACATGCAGTAATAAATCAACATCCATGTGGAGAAGGTATCCTTCCTTCACCAATTATAATTTAATTATTACAGTTCATCATTAACGAATGTAAGATAGAACTAAATTTAATCTTGAACATGAATAGGATGATGTGAACGAGTAGTGCGTGTCTACTCCCTCCCAAGTGAGCCAACATCAGGGGTTACCTAAAATAAACAAACAACGCAAGAGTGAGTCCATGACTCAGCAAGTACAGTGAAAGAAAAAGAACACATATACAAACAGGACATCACCATTTAAGAATGCGAACCTTGCATCGAGTGAACACTTATGAAAACATGAAATGAATGAATGTAATCAAGGATGGACTGCACACATGCATATACCGGTATAGTGAGCGACACACCGTCGGTGTTCATTAAGCCCGCACCTTAACAAAAGTGCGGGATCCAAGTCCTATATGAAGAACGTTTCATATAGGTGTCCAAAGCTGCCCATACTGGAATTGATGGGTCTTACGTGCCCATACTGGAATTGATGGGTCTTTCAATCCACTCCCGTGGACGGGACATGACAATGTCCAAATTTGCCCACATTGGAATGGTGGGACTTACAATCCACTCCCGTGGACATAACATGAATAAAAGGATGCATGATATGAACATGAACAGTGATAATACCATCTCTCAGTATATACTCCACATAATGAAAGAACATAATCAATTCCACATCTCGGGTAACACAATATGTCACACTATATTCATGAAAACATTCACAATCACAGCACTCAAAAGCAACAAAGTACTTGCCTTCGGCGTTGCGGCAAGTTAGCGAGCAACGATGGCGCTCCCAAACCGTAGCCTCGTGGCCTAAACAATTAAATAACCAAATAAGAACAACATAGAATCCAACCCGAATTAATAGTCTACAATACCCCTTGAACTCCCAAGGAATCGCCATAAAACCTAATCTGAAAAACAGGTGCAACCTAAACGTGTCGGGACAGCAGCACGAAAATGACAGTAGTTAATGACGTGGACTCGAAATGAGATGAGTCCAGATCCTACCTCATCTTAACGAACATATCTATAACATTCAAGTTGATGAGATTTCCAATTCGCCAATAAACTTCTCTAATAAAGAAAACAAAACAGCAGCACAGCTTCTGTCTGAACAAACAGGACAGCAATACTAAAACAACCATAACTTTTAATCTACAACTCCGAATTGAGCGTTCTTTAACAATATGAAAAGGTTATGAAATTACCTACAATAAACTAGTTGGCACGACATTCAAATTTTGCCTTTAACAAAAAGTGGCACACGGGTCAAAACTAAAGATAGAAACTGACATACAATCTGGACAGACTGATCTACAATCTGGACAGTCACAAAGAAAAGTGCATAACTTTTGATCTATAAATCCAAATGAGGTGTTCTTTATCAATACTGAAAGCTAGTGATATCACCTTCAAAATTTGTTATGGGCAAAGACCTCTGAATCACCCTCTAACTAGGCCATATATCAACCTAAACAGAGACTGCTAATTCTCGTCAGGATTCTGGACAGCAGATATTAAATCTATCATAACTTTTGACTCGAAAGTCGGAATTAGGTGATCTTGGCGGCCACCGAAAGCTAAGAACAAGACCTACATATCTCTAGGAGATGGGAAACTCAGATTCGGCCTCTAACATCACGAAAAAGTCCACGCAACAATCTGGACAGAATCGAATTTCTACCCACAGCAAATCGATATAATCAAAATTGAACCAAAACACATCTACCACTAATCAAACGATGAGGATCGGCACTCGTTACCCTTGTAGCAACCAGGACGTAGGTGGGAGAACCTTGGAGAAGATGATCTTCCTCCTCCTTTCTCCTTCTCCCTTCTTCTCCTTCCACCATGGCCGGCGGCACCTCGGAGCTTCTTCCTCATCTTGGTAGAGCAGCACGGAGGGGGGGCTGCTACAGTACCGCGTGCTACAGTGCGGCGTGGTACTGTAGCAGAGGGTAGGGTTTTGGGGAAGGAGACCCCCCCTTCTTGACTCCACTACAAGGCCGGCCCACTTGGCTAGGACACCTTGGGCTAAAAGCCGAAGGTCCAATCCTCTCTCAAATCCTGAATTTTCTTTCAATTTTCCTCTAAACTTTAATGCATTCAAATTTGAATAAATTTCTCTTCCGAATAATATGTTCTCTCTATTTGATATTCGAGGTATTACAGATGGTGAAGTTTAATGAGGGTAGCGGTGTGGAGAAACCTAAGCGTTGTGCTAATTAATGGGATAGCAGAAATTATTGAGTTATTGTCAGGTATGATTCGGCCTCAGTGAGTGACCCTATGGGAGTTAGATTATCTGTAAGTAGTCAAGAATTTATTTATTTATTGACGTTGGTGATTGAGTATGTTTGAATCTTGGTCAATCAGTTAGAGTCTTGCGAATGGGTATGTTGTGGTTGTGCAACTGAATTGGATTGGTGTGGATTAGAGGAGGTCTAAGATTGGTGAAATAAATCGCCTTGGGGCGGTTACCCGATTAGTGAGGAATGTTGATAATAATAATAACTGAGGTTATTGTTGAGTTGTGTGAAAATTTAGTAAACAAATTTGAGGATTTCCTATCAATTATACCAGAAACTCATAGTAGGGGACTTGGAGGTTGAATTTGGGCTTTGCATGTTTATGATAGGACCTTGGAGACCCAATAGTATGTGCAGAGGTAGATGAACAAAAGCGAATTTTGAATAGTGTGTTGATCTTTGATAGAATACTTTGGGTAAAGTAAATGAGTATATGTGCTGAGAACTTGAAGTTGATTATCCTGAACAGAATGAGGTGATGTGGTTCTGGGTGAACAATCTTTATTGAGGTGTTGGAAACCATTTGTCAAAATAATCCCTTTGGTATAGGAGTGGACTAGAGAATCTTTTTGTGGATTAGCAGAGTCCCTCTATTTAAGAATGGTTGTTCTTTCGGTTTGAGGATCATTTTGGGATTATCGGCTAAGAGAAAAGAGTTATTGTGATAATTCTGCGTACCCATGGAAAAGGAAAGGGATTATTTCTTAAAAGAACATCTGAGAAAAGAATAATCTCTCGAGTAGAGAAGTGCTCTATTGATTCTTGCTTGAATTGGATTTTTTTATGATAGAGATCATGTACAATTTGAGTTGAGTTATGTTGATAAGGTGGTTCTGTCCGGTTCGGGAAAATAAATGAAGTAATTGATTTCGGCATTCGAGCGTATTCTCTTTTGACTTATGTGGTGTTTAGTTGCAAATTATCGAGTTGAAAGGATGGAGTGGTTCTGGTTAGGTCGATACGAGTGATGACACGAAAGACATCAGTTGCATCAAGGTGCGGTGGTCCCATAAGTCCGAGCGGAAAAAAACAACTTCAAAGTTGGAGTCTGGCATGCGCGAGCTTTATCCGGAATTGTTCACAGCAGGTGTGTGGTATTGTGGAAAAATTGTAGCCGTGATTGTTCCTTGACGATAAGCGTGGTTAGAATTCGGGGCCGAATTCTGTCTAAGGGGGGTAGAATGTAATACCCCAAAAGCATTCGAAAGAATATTCGGGAGAGAATAATTAAATTAGGAGAAGGACTAAATAAAAAAAAAGTTATTTAAGCAGTTAAAGAGGGGGTGTTACAGAATAAATTCTTATTTAAAATATAGCCCTTCATGATGATCGGCGCTCATATAGCTAACTTCCTCACTATGTTCTTCCTCGAGCCTAATGTCATCTCTGAAAGGAGGCAATTCATCAAATTGATTGTACTCTTCCTCATCCAAGACATTCTAAACTCCGACAATCCTTCTTTTCCATGAAGAACTACGTTGTGGTTCTTATAAAAAAACTTGAACAACTTGCTTAGCAAGTATGAATGGTTTATCCTTGTATCCGACACGTTTGAGGTCCATAGTAGTGACGCCATACTTGTCGACCTTCACACCCTGCGAAAGTTTAACCCAATAGCATCGAAACAGGGGGATCTTGAAAAGTACATAGTCGAGGTCTCAAATCTCCTCTATGAACCCATAGTAGGAGTTCAACCCACGTGGCCCGACGGTATTGAACTGCTCATGAAATACATCTTTGTAGACACCGATGTTCTGGACTGTGCTCTTCCTATCCTGAGCTGTAGTATAAAATGTGTACTCATTTATGTCGTATCCTTGCCATGTCACAATTGTAACTTTGTCCTTATGTTCATATCAACCAATTTACACCGTGTGTTAAAGCCATCCTTTGTTTTGCCACTAATGTTCAGTAAGAGACCAATCAAGCTATCACATACATTCTTCTCTATGTGGATGACATCGATGCAATGGAGAGCTTCTAAGTGCTCCCAATAAAGCAAGTCCCAAAAAATTGACCGCTTCTTCCAGATGTTCTTCTATGGGTCCTTAATTTACGTCACTTCCCAAGCACAACATCGATATCTTTAACCATATCATAGACCTCTTTCTCTCTAAAAGCCCTTGAAGCTGAACTGTCCTCCTTATTTTCGTTGAATTGTTTCTTTAACTTGCGGTATGGGTGAATCCTGGGAAGGAACCTACGGTGATGCATATACATAGTTTTGCACGGGTTGTTCAGCCATACACTCTCCGTACCATCTAAGCAGTGCGGACAGACATGGCTACCCTTTTAGCTCAAGAACAACAATAACAGCAGTACAGAATCAAATCAATAGTAGATCAACATAATGAAACATACTATCAGAAACGCAGATGCAAAGGATTACCCAAATCCCACCTACTGTGCACAGTGTGTCAATTTAATATTTAATTACCACGGACCTAAAACCCGCTCTGATAACAACTGTAACACCCCAGCCCAACATAGACCCTAGTATACTACCAACTACTCTATTGACTCAACTAATTTCAACATCTTAATAAACATTCAACCAAACATTCATTCATGAAGGACATAAAACTGGTAATCGACATTATCACAGTCTATAACTACTCAACAAGAGCGTAACATCTATCAATTGAAATAGCTATCTCTAAAACATCATTGACCAACCAAACAATAACGATGACAGAATAATCTAATCAAATCTTCTAATCCATCAAATGAAATTAAATGAACTTGAATGACGAAGAATTAAGAACATAAATGGATCATCCATGATCACAGTCAAAATCATCCACCACGAAGGATGGTCACAAAATTTAATATAAAGAAATCATCAAGACCATGAATTGTAGATAATTGAACTAGTTTAATCGTTGTGGTTTGTGTATATCTTAAGTGCACCATGTCTACCCCTCCCCATGCATGTCGCTGCATCTAGAGGTACCTAGAAAGCACAACACAACAAGAGTGAGCTCATGACTCAGCAAAGTGCAATAGTAATAAATATCATAACATCATAAGAAGCAAATGGGGATAATCTATCCCATCACGAGCAACAACAATATATATCACAAATCTATCTTTTATGCAGAAATGCAATGAGCATGTCATGGATGCTCTTTCCTCATCTTCTTTGTAATTTTCGGTAATGCCAAGTAGTGTATCCGTCGATACATACTCAAAGCATGTGCCCTCTAGTCACAGGGATCCAATGCCCATACTCCACGGGTGTGGGGACCCAAGCCCATCCAATGCATGACGGGGATCTATGCCCGTCCAATGCACGACAGGGACCTCAAAGGAACGATCCATGGCTACCATGTAGACCAATATACAGAAATGTATGTCATGATGCAAAATTGAAATCACAATATCAACTCATCATGAATAGGTAATGTTCATCAACATTATCAAACATAAAGCTTCACCACTAAACCATGGCATTCATCAATTATGAAATAAAGCAACTCATTAGTATTATCTGCACTTGCCTTAACCATGAGACAGAAGACAAAAGGCGGAACGCTCTAACACCGGGGGTTCACCACTACCTGTAAACCAAGAATGATACTAGGCATCAAACAAACATGATTAACAAGATATTACTCGCAGCGCTCTACATCGTCTTCCCATAACCCAAGATTAAACACTTTATCTACTCAAGCTAGTCAACATGCTAACAGAAATCTATTCTGGACAGCAGTACGAAAAACATCATATCTTTTGCTCCAAAAATCGAAACGACGTGATCGCAGATCCTATGGAAAGGTAACGAAAACCTCCACAATAGTCTTGTTGGCTGAATCCTCCAATTCAGCCAAAAACTTAGGCTAACATTCTGATGAAAATCTAACATATAAACTATCTAGCAGAACTAAACAACAGTAAAGAAATAATCATAACTTTTGGTTGGATCAACCAAAATCCAAGATTTTTATCATTGTGGAAAGCTAAGATCATAACCTTCAAAAGTCTAGTTGGCATGAAACTCAGATTTTTCCTTTAACAAAAAGTAGCACACATATCAAAACTACTATTGAAACCCGACTTACAATCTGGACAGTCAAATTGAAACATACATAACGTTTGTTCTACAAATCCAAAAAGGGTGTTCTTTATCAATCCTGAAAGATAATGAAATTACCTACAACAATCGTTTAGGGTGACACCCCTGATTCTCGTTAGGATTTCTGGACAGCAGAAAAGAATTCATCATAAAGTTTAAACCGTAACTCGGAATTGAGTGATCTTTGCACCTATTGAAAGCTGAGAACGAACCCCACAAATCTCTAGGAGACGAAATCCTCCAATTCAGAATCTATCTACATGAAAACAAACGAGCAAGAAGATACAGAATACTGATTCTAATCACTGCAGTTCAATAATTATCTAATTGAGGGCAAATACGAATCTAACTTGACTGAAAACAGTGGGGAGACGAATCGTTACCCTTGAATACCATAATGAAACTCGCTGGAGATCTCTCATGAAGACTCCTTCCACTTCCCCTTCCTTTCTTCTTCTTCTTGCTTCCTCTCCTTCCTTTCTCCTCTCCTCCTCTTTTCAAAGCAGTAGGGAATGATGAATGCTACAGTACATAGACATGCTACCATAGCTGGCGGCGCTACAGTAGTCGTGCTATAGTACAAGGGTGCTAGGGTTTAAGGGGTGGGGCGCCCCCTCCTCTTGGGCCTCTTAAGGCCGGCCCACAAGGAAGACAAAGCCTTGGGCCAGAAGCCCCAAGGTCGAAATCCCTCTCAAATTCTGAATTTTTAACTTAATTCCCTCTCTAAACTTTATTGCAATCGATATTGAATAATCAGGATATTACATTCTACCCTCCTTAAACAAGATTCGACCCCGAATCTACTCACCAATCTACCCGATAGAACTGCGACTGCAATGTAACAACAGTAAACACGTACTCGTTGCGAACAAATCCAGATAACGCTCACGCATGCGAAACTCCAATTCCCAAGTTGCTTTCCTCTCAGACATATGGAACCACATCACAAATGATGGATACGAACGGCTTACACCTCAACACTCGTCTCGACTTTTACAGGTTCTCTCAACATAAAGGACTCAAAGATAAGGTCCTACTGGATGGCCAACGGCTTTAATGAAATCCCAAGCTTCGGACTGTTTAGGTACTCACTCAGCACCAGAACATACCAGACATTGCGTACCTCGCATATGTACCCGAGACGGTCATAGCGATACTTCCACTTCCTAATCCCCGCAACTGTCGAAAACAAATCAATGTACCTTGAGCCAACTTCCCCTTTGGTACTAAAGCACAAACATGCACAACCCACATGGAACTCCTATCACACTTCTCAATCGGTTTCTTCATCTACCAAGGAGCACCTCTTTTAACTAGGAACACATAGCAGAATTCGCTTTAAACAACTCTTTTACAAAGAGAACCCAATCACAATAAAGAGTTCTTATCGCAACCATGTAGTGCCAACTCTCCACCAAAAGGATCAAATCCGAATTGACAATTCATCACAAAACCATTCCATTTTCTAATTGGGAAACTTGCGAATGAACACCTCGAAAGCCAAATGAGAAATCACTCGAATGCCCAAATCAGATACTTCTTTTATTTTTGTCTGAATTGGAAAGAATCATACATGTCACCAACACAACTCAAATTGCCAAAGACATCAGTCATAAACACATAGCTCAAACAAGAATCAAAGAAGCATTTCATTACCTGAGGGAACACTCTTTTAGAAAAAAAAATCTCTCAAATTATGGAATCTCATTTCATCCATATCACACTAACTTATTTCTCTTAATTTGGAAACCTCAATGCCATGCTCAAACTGAATACATCATCTACAAGTTTGTAGAGAGGCTCTATTGACTCCGCAACATACTCTAGCCAACGCCTGCACCGACAGAATTATTTTGACAGATGACTCCCAATACATCTCAAAATCGATCTCACATGCAATCACATCCTCAATCCTTTAAGAACAACAACTCGGAAATCACAACACACACTCTCATGTACTACTTCAGAAGGGTGCTATCAATGATCATCTCACTATTCGGAATCCACCCTTATTCTACTTCCTCTACACATAATCATTGGGCGACCAAAGTCCTAGCATAAATATGTGAAGCCCAATTTTAACCTCCAAAACTCCTACAATGAACGTCTGATGAAAATGATAGGGAAATCATCAGATTCGATGACTAAAATCCCCACATTATAACCATACTCAATCATTACCGTCAAAAGAAAGATATTTTATTGACCAAATTATCCTTTGAAAGATTCTAACTCCAAGAGAGTTACTCGTTGAAACTAAGTCATACCTGACATTGACTCAACATTTCCTACCATCTCCATAGTTATCATCACGATTAGATTCCTCACAATTATATCATCATTAAACTACACCATTACAATTCTTCCACACAACCGTGTAAGGTACCCAATCATGGTTCTCAAAAAAACTGACCAAGATTTCCCATACTTTAAACAATTCTAATGTTCCACTTAACATGAACAAAAGATCTTGAACCATAAACCACTATAGGTTCTTTTAATTGCAATAATGTCATTAGTTTGGCCCTAAGAAAAACTTTCTATTTAAGTCAAACCCTCGCCAAGGGTTACTCCAATAAATCAACTTATTACTCAATGCGTCTCAAACAACTTGACTTCCAAAGTCTCTCAGTTGGTCACTACCAACCAGTAGCCACTAAACACTCTACAAGGTTTTGTAGAACAAATCCATAATTCATCTCTCAAAAGAAAAGACAATTGAAAATGATTCCCAGCATAAAGAAAATATTTGCCACTCGTATTAAGCATAAGACCAAGGGAAAATAGTCAATTAAGCAATGAACTCGAAAATCACAAGGGAAGTCCACAGTTGAGGGCACAAGTCCTGCCCAAAGAGATTATCAAACCTCACATGAGAAGAAAGTGTTGCATTTGAAAATCGGGAAACTCTTATGGGCAAAAGCAGAAAGTTTAGGCACACTTCAAATAGACCGCAAGTTATAAAACTTGACTTAAATCTCAAATACTCCTACTACACTCTTCCCTTTAACAAAAGAAATAAATTTTTTTCTTTGATTGGAACATCACTTTGCCAACCCAAGCTAAGGAGCCTTAAAGCTCAAATCACAAGAATCACTTAAGAACCGATAGAACAATCAAATATATTATTTTGTTTAAACTAATTTTAGTTACTGCAAAAATCATGAATTCCAAAAGACCACGAAAGAAAAACTTGAAATATTCTCAATTAAGCGATATCACCATCGGCGATCAAATTACTTTATCTCTAAAAGAATTAACATCAATCTCATACATTAGAACCTAGAATCATCAAACCTTACTATCTCATCTTAAAGTTTTCCAAAAGAAACACAATATGCCACTTCATTTTACTTTCCTATTATCTCCATAAACATCATCAACTACCTAACCTATAAAAAACCTATTACACAAGCCACCAGGTTGAAACGAATTTTCTTTAACAAGATCATATTGTGCAATGGCAAATTCGTAAGGCATGTTATCAAAGACCACTTATGAAATTCATCCACTCAGCTGTTGGTGTTACTCATCACTACCTTCAGCTCTCATTATCAATCGACGATTGTATTAATTATGTAAGTAAATATGATGCTACTTCTATTTACAATCACAAAACCATTTATAATACAGATTCAACATTTCACCTTATGTTTAGAAATTAGAACAAAATATAATATAATATACACTAACATAGTTTCTATGAACAAGGTTTCACGAATCGATACTCCAACACTCATCTAGTCCTTTATGCAGGGTTCAACAATTTTAGCATGTTAGAAATTAGATAAATCTAACATTTATGTAAGACCATCAAGTAAACCTTTACAGGATAGTTCATATCAATATCCACTCTTCTTAGTAATGTTGTTGTTTTCACTTAGGAATAGTTATATTCTAAATCACAAATCATCATGCAATCATTGCAAGACAACAATAAATTACCCTATTACGCTACGAGGGACATCAGTTAAGTTTAATTGCACAACACACCACTGACCCAACTTGGCATCCCATATATAATCAATCATCTTGTATTCATGCAACTTCTCACTTAACACCACAAAACATTACAAAAGAGATTTAACCCATTCTTTCACAAATAAAAGGTTCTAAACTTCAGCACTCCAACTATTCCAAAAGAAATAAGTAGAGTAAAACTTTCTTCATTGAACTTTGTAAAAGATAATTCCCATTATCCAATATACCAAACAGATAGCCAGGTCACATTTATCAACAACAAAGATATGACTCTCATGAAAGAGGACAATCTTGTCAATAACAACATTTATAAGTAGCAATGAGAGCTCAACAGTCAGAAAGACAATAATTGTTCTGAAAAATCCATACCAATCATTTTATTTGAATGCAATCTCTGACTTAACCACAACAACCCATTTAGCTCAAGAACAACAATAACAACAGTACAAAATCGAATCAATAGTAGATCAACATAATGAAACATACTATCAGAAACGCAGATGCAAAGGATTACCCAAATCCCACCTCATCGCATAGTGTGTTAATTTAATATTTAATTACCACGGACCTAAAACCCGCTCGATAACAATCAGAACACCCACCCAACATGGAGCTAGGATACTACCAACTACTCGTTGAATCACTAATTTCAACATCTTAATAAACATTCAACCAAACATTCATTCATGAAGGACATAAAACTGATAATCAACATTATCACAGTCTATAACTATTCAACAAGAGCGTAACATCTATCAATTGAAATAGCTATCTCTAAAGCATCATTGACCAACCAAACAATAACGATTACAGAATAATCCAATCAAACCTTCTAATCCATCAAATGAAATTAAATGAACTTGAATGACGAAGAATTAAGAACATAAATGGATCATCCATGATCATAGTCAAAATATTTCACCACGAAGGATGGTCACAAAATTGAATCTAAAGAAATCATCAAGACTATGAATTGTAGATAATTGAACTAGTTTAATCATTGTGGTTTGTGTATATATGAAGTGCACCATGCATGCCGCTGCCTCGAGAGGTACCTAGAAAGCATAACACAATAAGAGTGAGTCCATTACTCAGAAAAGTGCAATAGTAATAAATATCATAACATCATAAGCAGCCAATGGGATAATCTATCCTATCATGAACAACAACAATATATATCACAAATCCATTTTTTCTGTAGAAATGCAATGAGCATGTCATGGAAGCTCTTTCTTCATCTTCTTTCTAATTACCGGTAATGCCGAATAGTGTATCTGTCGATACATACTCAAAGCCTGTGCCCTCTAGGCATAGGGATCCAATGCCCACATTCCACGAGTGTGGAGACCCAAGCCTGTCCAATGCATGATGGGGATCTATGCCCGTCCAATGCATAACAGGGACCTCAAAGGAACAATCCTTGGCTATCATGTAGATCAAGATACAGAAATGTATGTCATGATGCAAAATTAAAATCACAATATCAACTCGTCATTAACAGGTAATGTTCATCAATATTATCAAACATAAAGCTTCATCGTTAAATCATAGCATTCATCGATTATGAAATAAAGCAACTCATTAGTACTATCTGCACTTGCCTCAACCGTGAAGCAGATGACAAAAGGTGGAACGTTCTAGCACCGGGGTTCACCACCACCTGGTAACCAAGAATGATACTAGGCATCAAACAAACATGCTTAACAAGATATTACTCATGAGACTCCACATCATCTTCCCATAACCCAAGATTAAACACTTTATCTATTCAAGCTAGTCAACATGCTAATGTAAATCTATTCTGGACAATAGTACGAAATACATTATATCTTTTGCTCTAAAACTCGAAATGACATGATCTCAGATTCTATGGAAAGGTAACGAAAACCTCCACAATAGTCTAGTTTGCTGAATCCTCCAATTCGACCAAAACCTTAGGCTAACATTCATATGAAAGTCTAACATATAAACTGTCTAGCAGAACTAAATAGCAGTACAGAAATAATCATAACTTTTGATTGGATTAACCAAAATCCAAGATTTTTATCATTCTGGAAAGCTAAGATCATAACCTTCAAAAGTCTAGTTGGCATGAAACTCAGATTTTTCTTTAACGAAAAGTAGCACACAGATCAAAACTACTGTCGAAACCCAACTTACAATCTGGACAGTCAAATTGAAATGTATATAAATTTGTTCTTCAAATCCAAAAAAGGGTGTTCTTTATAAATACTGAAAGCTAATGAAATTACCTACAACAATTGTTTTGGGTGATACCCCTGAATCGGTTTTTTACAAAGACTTAATTAATAAACAAGATGACTGCAGATTCTCATCAGCATTTCTGGACAGCAGAAAAGAATTCATCATAACTTTTAAACCGTAACTCAGAATTGAGTGATCTTTGAACCTACTGAAAGCTGAGAACGAACCCCACAAATCTGAAAGCCGATCAAGAAGAAGAAGAAGAAGAAGAGGAAGAGGAAGGGGAAGGGGAAGCGGGAGAGGATCTTCTTCATAGGGGGTGGTTCGTCGTCTCTCTGCGATTCTTCAAGGGTAACCTCAACCCCCCTTTGATCCGATGCGTTTTTGGATAGTTAATCAAGATCGGTAAATATGGTCTACTCAGGATAGATTTCGTTAGACAATCGTTTTGATGTAGTTAAGTATGGATTCAGTCTGAGAATCTCTTAGAGTATTGTAGAGGACGTCAATAGCTTTCTATGAAGTGCTAGATCGCGTTAGTTGGACCTCTGTAGCAGAAGTTATGATTTGTTTAGTGCGACTGTTCTGCAAGTCTGTCGGTATTCTGACAGATTTTAGTAATCTGACTTGAGAGTTTAGTTAAACGGAAAATTAGAGGATCTCAGAATAACCAAAGTTGTAGATAATTGTCGTAGCTTTCAGGGAAGTTCAAGAACACGAAATTTAGACAAACGAGCTGAAAGTTATGATAGTTTTAGTGTACTATTCAGAGAACCTGACGTGAAATCGATGTTCTGTTAATTAGTATGATAGGGGTATTAGATGGCCGAATCAGGAAGGCCCATCAACTAGGTTTACTTGGGGAAATTGATAAACTTTCAATGAAGTCCAAGAATACCTCATTTGGACTCCTGTACAAGAAGATATGAATTTTAGATTATGGCTGTCCACAGAGGGGACAAATCAAACTTTAGGAGTTGGAATTGGGAATGCGCTTGAGAGTGTAGCGAGTGTGGTTGTGCTTTTGGCTAAGTTTTGGTTCAGTATGGTTGTCTTAGCATGCTTTATATTTATATTCATGTGAGGGATTGGTTCCAAGGGCAGCGCCCTCTTCGCATCTTTCGCCCCCGCACGGTTAAGGCAAGTACTATGTTTGATAGAGTAATTATGAATTGTTTGATAGTGAGTGCTATGTTTTGACACATATTAGCTATGCTTAGTTGATAGTGTGATATGTTGATTAAAGATGGTAAATTCTTATGATATGAATGATAGATGTATGAATGAGTTAAATTCATAAGTGATATTGCCAAGGAAGTATGATTATGATGATTCATGATTTGTGCATATGCATCATGTTGACAAAATAAAGACTTGGTCACGTGGTGACCAAGCATTTGTTGAGATCCCTGTCATGTATATGATGGGCTTGAGGTCCCCACACTTGTGGAGTGTGGGCTTGAGGTCCCCTTTACTTGCGGAGTATTGGGCAATTGGTCCCTATGCTTGCGAGCATAGGCATGGTATGCGGCGACGGTCGCATATCTCGTATTACCGGTGAAATGCGAAAAAGAGTGGAAGAGAAAAGATGCATTGCATATTTGCATTCATACATCATGAGCTATGTTTTCGAGTAAAGCTTTGGATTTGAATATTGTTGCTGTAGTTGTGAGGTTAAAGATTCTTTTTTTGTATTTGTTGAGTTTTTGAGCCCACTCTTGCTTTTGTTGTGTTTTTAGGTACCTGTTGCGAGATCGACATGCATGGAAGGGAGTAGACTTGAGTTGGATTCACACACTGCCACGCACCCTTAAAACTTGATTAAATTTTGGAATATCTTTTAATAAATAAGCAAATAGCTTAAGTATTGATTATGATTATGCCTCATGCAATGGATTAAGTGTAATAATGATGAGTAGTGTATTTCAGATCCCTTTGGATATGCTAGTTGTTTAGTATGTATTGAATGCCTATTAATGATTCGGGATGTTGGATTATTTATTTATGATTTATCTAAATGTTGGAACCTCCGTGTAGTTAACTTTACAAGGGAGGTTCTGCCGAAATTTGGTGGTTTGCCTTGGTTTAGAATTATTTAATGTCTTCTTGAGTAGCATTCTAGGCTCATGTCGGGTCAGGTGTTACTGATTGGTATCGAGAGTCGGTTGTAGGTCCGTTGTGATTGGATTTACAACTTAGGCAACTTAATTTGCTAAAATTTTGTAATAGTTAATGAACTTAAAAACCTGACACACTAGTGCACAGTAGGATGGGATGGGTCAAGCATTGCATTTATACTTCTGTTATATTGTATTGATGATTCCTGTTATGGGATGACCTTATATATCTGTAATATGATTCTATGATTAGTATGAGTGATGGTAGCACATGTTGAGAGGTTGAGGTCGTGGTTGTGGTCCTGGGCTTTACCAGGTCACACCATCTTTCGTGGTATGAGAATAGGGAAGCGGTTACCTCAGATCTCTTAGTACATGCGTCGATAGTGAGTATCTTTAGAAAGTTGTTCTCTTCCTTAAATTCGAATTTGGTCAACTCTTGTCCAGTAGTGGTTAATGAATTTCTTTTGGGTCAATAGTTCATTGCAGTTGGTGGGTTTTTTTTAGAAGGGTTGATGTGTTTTCATTGGTTTAATTTGTCTGTTAAAGCAATTACTGTTTTCCCAACTGTTGAGTTATTCTTGCGGTTGGTGGACTTGGTTAGTTGTTAATATTGACCTTTATATTGGAGTTTTGTCTTTCTCGTCGGGAAACATGACCCATTTATTCACTTGATGTTCTTGGTTAATGAAAGTTTCCTCTTGCAGGTCTTTTAGTGTGTGGAAGCTTTGACTCAATAAAACTTATTTGGGTATTTTGAATGTAGAAGTTGAATGTTTCTCTTTTATGAAAGAAAATATTAAACCCTTTAGCGAAGTCTTCTCGTGGTTAAGGCAGAGATTATAATCAAAGAAATTGATGGATATGATATGAGTTATCAAGGTGGGTCTGTAGCGTAGTGCATAATAAATCCTAACGAGTGTCCCTGGGAGTGAAATCGATCAAATTGACGTTGTCCTCTAGTAGTCCTTTATGAACTGTGATCAGGAGTATGATCACACTTAATTGGAATCAATAGAGTTATTAAGAAGTGTGGAACATTGGTGAAAATGTTGATCATTAGAATTTTTTAGTTTGCTAAACTTGTTAGATTATTTGGGTCTCAATGGATTAATCTAACTGTGTAGGAAGAGAAATATAATGATGTGTTCGACCGTTGTCTCAATAGATAATAATATGGAATTTTCTTTAATTGGCTATTTGACGATCTTATTTATGCTCGTGGGGATACAAATAGAGAAAGGATACAAATAGAGAATGATCATCAATGGTTTATGATAGCCTCTAGATTGGAATTAGTGCGTACTAAAGTAGTGTGAGCATTCTAAATAGGAGAAGGGTTGAAATTTGAAAGTGATTCTTTTTACGTGTGTTCCATGAGGATGTATTGTGGCTGCATGCCCTTGTTAAAAGAGGTTTGTTTCGACAGTGTGGTTGGTGTATTAGATACACTCTAGAACAGGTTGACTACTGCAATCTTATTGAGACAACAAAATATTAGGAAGTAATCTACTGTGTTCCTTTTAGAAAGGTTTATGATGGGATTAAATAGGTGACCTGCGTTTGCATGTTGGTGAAATTGTCGGATAATAGCATGTCGTTGATGAAGGGGTTTTTGTGTAACCTTTTAGAATGTGTAGTAGGTTCCCTCTAAAATAGAGTGGTTGTTGTAGTGAGAGTGTAAGAATTTAGAATACACTCGATTGAGGATGAGATGATAAAGGGATATGTAACATTTTGGTAAGCCTTTGGGGACTTTATAAGGGAAGAGTTGACGTTAACGAACATTGTTAAGAATGAATTATTCTTGATGTTAGTAACATGGTCTACAAGAGATTGTAACGCGTTGGAGTAGTGATGATTTTTCTAGAGAGAAAGTAAGTTGATTGCTTTTCGTAATATCGGATAAATGAAATGTTTAGAGTTTTGCATTCGTGATCCTTTGGGAGTTCATGATTTATGTAGTAGATGAAATTAGTTTGAGCAATGTGACATTTTAGAAGGTTCTGACTGGTTCCTAATTGATTAATGTGATTTAGTTTTAAAGACATTTCATGTTTGGGTTGACAAGTAATGATGTAATCAAAGAGAATTGCTTTATTTGTTGACATAAAATGAGTACCATAAGTATTTGAGGTTGAGTTAAGAATTATAATCTGTAACCTTTTGTCATTCTGACTTAAGAGTTTCTTGGTTTCCATAGCAATGTTTTATTATGATTTATGGAGGATTAAAAATTCTTTCTTGAGGACATGTGCCTGATTGTGGACTCGTATTTTGTTTCCGAGATCATTACTATTTGACTATTTCTCTTGGTCTCGTGCCCTCCGACGAGCGAAGTTTTCTTGTGTGTTGAAACTTGTATTTGTTTGATTCTTCCTTTTGAGAAAGAATTTAACCATCTTGTGTTGTCTAGTCTCATAGAGTGTAATATGGCCATTGGTTGGTAGTGGACAAGTATATGGTAGTGGTGAGATTTTGGGAACCAGTCTATGTGAAGAACAGTAGAAGGTGAATTGGTTTCGACTTATAACTTCTTTGTGAGAATTCTATAGAAGTTTTGTCATTGGAATACAATTGATTATTGCTATAAGTAGGGGAACCTATGGCAAGTTATAATATAAGAACTTTTGTCCATGTTGGAATGATGGGATTATTGAAAGTATGGAATCCTGATAAATTTATTAGAGTATCGTGATTTGATAATTAACTTTGCGAGGTTGTGTAGCTGATTTATGATGATGTGGTTTAATGAGAGGAAATCAGGAAAGTAATCTAATTATTACGGCAATTAAAGAGACAACAAGGGTTGTGGAGTTGTTGTCAAGTATGACCCTATGAGAGTTAAATTATTTCCAAGGATATCTTGGTCAAAGAATATATTTATTTATTGACGTTAGTGATTGAGTATGTTTGAACCTTAGTCAATCAGTTAGGGTTTTGCGAACGGGTATATTGTGGTTGTGTAACTGAATTGGATTGGTGTGGATTAGAGAAAGTCTAAGATTAGTGAAATAAATTAACTTGGGGTAGTTACTTGATTAGTGAGGAATATTGATATTAATAACTGAGGTTATAGTTGAGCTGTGTGAAATTTTAGTAAATGAATTTGAGGATTTCCTATCAATTATACTAGAAATTCACGGTAGGAGACTTGGAGATTGATTCTGGGCTTTGCATTTTATGCTAGGACCTTGGAGACCCAATATTATGTGTAGAGGTAGATGGATAGAAGCGGATTTTGAATAGTATGTTGATCTTTGATATAATACTTTGGGTAAAGTAAAGGAGTATGTCTGCTGAGAATTTGAAGTCGATTATCTTTAACAGACTGAGATAATGGGGTTGAGGGTGAAAAATCTTTATTGAGGTATTGGAAACCTTTTGTCAAGATAATTCCCTAGTATAGGAGTGGACTAGAGAATCATTTTGTGGATTAGTAGAGTCCCTCTAAATAAGTATGGTTGTCCTTTTCGGTTTGAGGATCATTTTGGGATTGTCGGTTAAGAGGAAAGAGTTAGTGTGATAGTTCTGGACACCCATGATTTGGAAAAGGGTTTATTTCTTAAAAGAACATCTGAGAAAAGAATGTTCTCTCGAGTAGAGAAGTGCTCTAGTGGTTCTAGGTTGAGTTGGGTTTTATGACGGAGAACATGTACAATTTGAGTTGCCTCTTTGTTGGCAAGGTGGTTCTTTCCGGTTCAGAAAAAAAATGAAGTGTTTGATTTGGGCATTCGAGCGAATTCTCTTTTGGCTTATGTTGTGCTCAGTTGCAAACTACCGAGTTGGAAGGAAGGAAGCTTTCGTGAAGAATCTTTGATTTTGGATTTGAGTGTTTTGGAGGAAAGTTGGAATTACATTATGAAACCTATGTTTTCAGTTGAATCTAATTATTAAAGTTTGACTAAAATAAGTTGTGTTGCATGTCCCTACTTAATGGAGGATCTCCTTATTATGATGAAGAGGTCGACTGAGCGATGGAACAAGAGTTCCATATGTTTACGTGCAATTTTTGTGGTTTGGACCCGAAGAGATATATAGCCTAAAGTATATTTGGTTGTTCTGGAAGATATGGGGATCTTGGAAGATGGAAAATTGCTAGAACTATCTCGAGTCGTGGAGTAGGGAATATAACGTTTTGTATGACCTGGTGTTGAGGGGAGGCTTGAGGTATTTAGAGTGTGAGGTTTCATAAGATCTGTTAACCAGCGAGTAATATCGCATCTTCAAGTCCTATCCGTTAAGTGATTCTGGTCAGGTCGGTATGTGTGATGAGGCGTAATACATCAGTTGCATCAAGGCGCGGTGGTTCCATATGTCCGAGAGGAAAATGACTTGGAAGCTAGAGGTCTCGCATGCGCAAGCCTTATGTAGAGTCGTTCACGCCGTGTATGTGTTAACGCTTGTTAAGTTTAGTTTCGGTGCTCGTTCAAGTGGATCAGTGAGAAGAATTCGGGGTCGAATTCTGTTTAAGGGGGGAAGAATGTAATACCCCAAGTCTATTTTAGTGAAAAGAAAGAATTAGAGAGAAGGACCAACTAGAAAAAAATAGAATTAACAGAGAATTAGAGGGGGTTTCTGCAATTCTTTGGCAACCTGGGCCTCAGGCTTTGGCCTAGGAGGCACAGGAGAGGACGGCCACCAATAAAAGGAGGGGGAAACCCTTTGGGTGGTACTGTAGCACGGTGTGCTACAGAGCCGCCATCCTTGCTCAAGCATCGCCCCATGAACAGAGGCGCCCCGCCTCCTTGCGCCGTCTCCTTCGGGTGCTGCCGATCAAGAAGAAGAAGAAGAAGAGGAAGAGGAAGAGGAAGAGGAAGGGGAAGTGGGAGAGGATCTTCTTCGTAGGGGTGGTTCATCGTCTCCCTGCGATTCTTCAAGGGTAACCTCAATTCCCCTTTGATCCGATGCGTTTTTGGATAGTTAATCAAGATCGGTAAATATGGTTTGCTCAGGATAGATTTCGTTAGACAGTCGTTTTGATGTAGTTAAGTGTGGATTCAATCTGGGAATCTCCTAGAGTATTGTAGAGGACGTCAATAGCTTTCGATGAAGTGCTAGATCGCGTTATTTGGACCTCTGTGGCGAAGTTATGATTTTTAGTGCATTGTTCGCAAGTCCGCTTCAGATTCGATAGGTTTTAGTAATCTGACTTGAGTGTTTAGTTAAACGGAAAGGTAGAGGATCTCAGCATAACAAAAGTTGTAGATAATTGTTGTAGCTTTCAGGGAAGCTCAAGAACACGAAATTTGGACAAACGAGCTGAAAGTTATGACAGTTTTAGTGTACTGTCCAGAGAACCTGACGTGAAATCGATGTTCTGTTAATTAGTATGATAGGGGTATTAGATGGCCGAATCAGGAAGGCCCATCAACTAGGTTTACTTGGGGAAATTGATAAACTTTCAATGAAGTCCAAGAATACCTCATTTGGACTCCTGTACAAGAAGATATGAATTTTAGATTATGGCTGTCCACAGAGGGGACAAATCAAACTTTAGGAGTTCGAATTGGGAATGCGCTTGAGAGTGTAGCGAGTGCGGTTGTGCTTTTGGCTAAGTTTTGGTTCAGTATGGTTGTCTTAGCATGCTTTATATTTATATTCAGGTGAGGGATTGGTTCCAAGGGCAGCGCCCTCTTCGCATCTTTCGTCCCCGCACGGTTAAAGCAAGTACTTTGTTTGATAGAGTAATTATGAATTGTTTGACAGTGAGTGCTACGTTTTGACACATATTAGTTATGCTTGGTTGATAGTGTGATATGTTGATTAAAGATGGTAAATGCTTATGATATGAATAATAGAAGTATGAATGAGTTAAATTCATAAGTGATTTTGCTGAGGAAGTATGATTATGATGATTCATGATTTGTGCATATGCATCATGTTGACAAAATGAAGACTTGGTCACGTGGTGACCAAGCATTTGTTGAGATCCCGTCATGTATATGACGGGCTTGAGGTCCCCACACTTGTGGAGTGTGGGCTTGAGGTCCCCTTTACTTGCGGAGTATTGGGCAATTGGTCCCTATGCTTGCGAGCACAGGCATAGTATGCGGCGACGGTCGCATATCTCAGACACGGTGAAATGCGAAAAAGAGTGGAAGAGAAAAGATGCATTGCATATTTGCATTCATACATCATGAGCTATGTTTTCGAGTAAAGCTTTGGATTTGAATGTTGTTGCTGTAGTTGTGAGGTTAATGATTCTTTTTTTGTACTTGTTGAGTCTTTGGACCCACTCTTGCTTTTGTTGTGTTTATAGGTACCTGTTGCGAGATCGACATGCATGAAAGGGAGTAGACTTGAGTTGGATTCACACACTGTCACGCACCCTGAAAATATGATTAAATTTTGGAATATCTTTTAATAAATAAGCATACAACTTAAGTATTGATTATTATTATGCCTTATGCAATGGATTAAGTGTAATAATGATGAGTAGTGTATTTCGGATCCCTTTGGATATGCTAGTTGTTTAGTATGTATTGAATGCCTATTGATGATTCGGGATGTTGGATTATTTATTTATGATTTATCTAAATGTTGGAACCTCCGTGTAGTTAACTTTACAAGGGAGGTTCTGCCGAAATTTGGTGGTTTGCCTTGGTTTAGAATTATTTAATGTCTTCTTCAGTAGCATTCTAGGCTCATGTCGGGCTAGGGTGTTACAATTTTATTTGGGTTCTATGTGCTCAGATATATTTCTAGATTTTTCTAGAATTTTTCTGAGTTCATTTGCTATTTTCTATTGCTTATTTGAATTTCTGGTATTTTATAAAATAGAAAAACTAATTAAAATCTCAGAAAAGCTCTTGGGCCGAAACCCAGCCCAAATCCTCCTCTGCCCACTGTTCACCCACACATGCGAGCCCGCCTCTCACTGACAAGTGGTCCCCGCGTGTCAGCCTCCCTTCCTCTCTCCTCGCGCGAGCGCGTTAAACCCCAACCGTCCGATTCTCTTTGAACGGTCTGATGGCGTTGTGCCCTTCGGGCGGCCTGAATGTCACATTGATTGTGAGCCGTTCGATCAAGGTTGAACGGTCAGATGCGGCGTGATCGTTCGGGGACCTGAAGTCTCCTTGATTGTGAGCCGCTCGAAAGATCGGATGGTTAACTCTCTTGGTCCCATCGCACGCGTGCGTGGGCTTTCGCTGACGTGTGGGCCGCACGCGTTAGGTCGCCGCCTCCGAAGTCGGCCGTCCCGCGACGCGCCCGCCTCCGTCCGCCATTGTCGCCTTCTAGAAGCCCGTCCGACAACGGACTCTCCCAACTAAAACCTTCCGATTTCTTCACCAAACTCTATCTCCTTCCTTCTCGCACGTGTATCTACCCTCAATCGGGATCAAAACCAACTCTATCTCCGTTTTCGTTTGAAACCGAGAAATCCCAAATTGGGGATTCCTTATCCCATGCCGCCCCGGCCCTATAAATAGGCCCCCGAGGTTCGCATTGGCGTCCACACCCCAAACCCTCAAGCCACAGCACCCCGAGAGCCCTAGCGCCGCCGCAATTGACCTTTTAGGGTTTTTCACCGCCGGTCATTTTCTTCGAATTACGCCACCGTCGATGTCGCCCGGCCCTCGTGGTCTCACCGCCGGGTTCGTCGTCACATCATCTACCTCCGTGAGCCTTCGCGTCGCCTAGATCTCATCGAGGCCCCGTCCGACAACAACCGAGGCTCTCCGCGCTCCAAACCTCACCACGGCTGCCACCGACGTCACCGACACTCCGCAAGTACACCCCTAGGTTCGCAATAGTGCCAGGTACCCAGTGGTACCACTCACCGCTGGTGGATCGCCGCTGTTCGCCATTGCCGTTGGTTCCTGAGCCCGTCCCCGTCGAGCTGACGTGGACATTGTGAGGACCCCAGTTTATTCGACTTGTAATGCTTAGCCTTCCATTGACCCTAGCATCACAATTCAAATAAACCAAGCATCAGGATATGTATACTTCCTGTAAATGCAGATACACACCTGTTACAAAATCATGTATCAATTCCATACAACAAGAGGTTACAATATCAACTTCATAATATACAATAGATTGAAATTACAAGATAAAATAACAAACTACACAGTGGAAGCAAAAGCCATAAGATGGCGATAAATAAAAGAGTCAATTAGTGTGCCTTTACCCACAAGGCAACCAACCGCCAAGCTAGTCGTCAAACCCGGCGCATCTCACAAAGGGAAGCCCTAGGGGCTCACCTTCTTTCTCTCGCAACAAAACATTAAGCAAAGCATCCGAGTACAAAAATTATTTTTGTACTTGCAAGACCGACGTGTAAGGGTAATGAACTATAATTTAACTACATGCAAGCTTTATTTAAGTGGAGAGGGCTCGACTTATTTTTAGCATAAAGCCGCTTTTCTTTTGCAATAATGTAATGGTTTGAAGGCGTTTTAACAATTCAAATTTTATTTACGAAATAACAACGTACAATGAAGTAGTAACAAAAAGACATCCGGAGATGACCAACCCAATGGCTATCACAACAATAGTATGAACACCGCTCATACCAACCCCTCAAGTTTTAATTAAATGTTGTAGTCTAACTCTTGAAAAGCTTACCCAAGCGTGTCCATAACCTAGGACGAGGCTATTCGAATAGTTTTAACCTCGCAGGGTGTACCATGCATTCCACACTTGCACCGCCTTTAAGCCAAAGCACACTTCCAAG
The DNA here is from genome assembly GCA_036346255.1 of Ampelocalamus luodianensis. Taxonomy (NCBI): domain Eukaryota; kingdom Viridiplantae; phylum Streptophyta; class Magnoliopsida; order Poales; family Poaceae; genus Ampelocalamus; species Ampelocalamus luodianensis. The sequence goes on along the minus strand of CM070621.1, from coordinate 68,000,159 downwards.
GTATGTCGGCACGCTAAGTCCTACGAGACAATTTCCAATATTGTGTATTAACTACGAGCCGCTCGTATGGATAGAAATCCATACGCTTACATGGTAAAGCCGAAAGACAACTACCCACTTAGAATAAAGCTTTGGACAACTACCATGCTCCCAACACCATCCCTCCTGCGACCTCCTGCGACCCCTGAGCCAATACACGCCAAAGTACTAAGTCAAGAGAGGTCCCATATACTCTAGTGTGGTTAGCACGCAAAAATGCTGGATAATGTGTACTCACAAGATGTTCGGTCCTTAATTGACTCGGCACCATTCCAGCCACACCCAAAAGCACACCAACTTACCATTGTGCCCAAGTCGAAATCATTTTGTTTTTAGTTTTTAGTTTTCACAAGTAACGTAGCAAAAATGCTGAAACATAATGTTATAATAATTTTGTGTGATCAAAGTTATCGACTATGTCGATAACCTCCCGCTTCTACCAGGTATCTAAGCATGGCTAAGCATCATATCGCAAAGACAAATAAAAGGCCCTAACTCATTCACCGGGCTCTAATTCACCATGAGAATAATATTCCTAAGGTAGTGGCAGGTGAACAATTTGGCAACAATGCAATGGGATTAACTACCTCTAATCGACAAAATTAATCATTGACACAAAAGCATGCATACGCATTTAGTAAAACAAAGTATTAGATTTTAAAAGTAATAGGATTGAGTGGATATGATCAAACTGCTTGCCTTTGCCTTGTTTGAGATATTCGACTTGTTGCGAGGATCACTCTCGATATCAACGTCATCTAACGATAAAAACTGCCAAAAGCGAAAAACAGTGAATAAACACGAGAATGCCAAAAAGTCTTCAACAGTTAAGAAATTAATACAAAAGAAAGATAATGATTTCAGGTTAACTTGGAGACATATACTAATGGATTTGGAGTTTGCAGGAGAAGGTTATGCCCTAACCAACTTAACTAAACCACTGCTTGGATTGACTCAGTTATCCTACTAATCATCCGATAAAGTGGAACACCAAGCTAGCATACATTACAGTAAAGGTACTTACTAACTACTTAATTTAGCTACCTGCCTTCCTTTACTAATTATACGATTCACAAGGTACTACTGTCTTCTTTTTGGTTCTACCGAGCTCACTACCAAGGACAAAAACTTGATGATTATTACTTAAACTAATCACAAAAGGTTGAGGTCTAATGCCAAAGACAACCGATGACACTTAGCAATCTTTATTAGTCACAAGGAACTAAATACTGATAATATACTGCAATTGACATAGTTGGTTAACAATCACCCTACCAATTAGTGTCTTTAGCTAACCCACTAACTGACTACACTTCTAAGCATACAAATACAGAAAGCTGATTAACCTCTTGTAAATCCTTATGCTGTTAAAACCTTATGTAAAGTCATACAACTATGAGTCCTCCAAGAACTTATCCCAGCCACCAACTAGCTAATAAGTGAAAGCTCCCTAAAACTCAGCAGACAGTTACCTTAATGCCTTACTCCTATGAAAAAGTGAAATCTGCCACCAGCTAAACTGACTAATCTTTAGTTTCCTGCAAAAAGGATGTTATTCCCATTGATCATTCTACTAATCCTGCAATTGCTTATAAAACCCACAGTTCATCCTAAACAAAAGTACATACAAACTCATCTCTAGTACTAAGCATATCACTGCATGTTAACTATCTCAGTGAAACAATCATCTATCCTCCTAACTGAACAATACAAACACTGTCATGCACATACAGAAAAGAATAGCCTGAGAGAGCGCAAGGGGGAAGCAATGGGGAGCCAGGGGTGGCTCGGACAATCCTTGCGCCAGCGAGGGGAGGCATCAGCGTCGGTTGAGCACAGATGACATGGATGGGGTGGCGGCGAGCTCCACTGTGAGAGACACAAAGACACGCATTGAGGTATTTACACAAACACGTGAGGGCAACAAGAAGAAACCGAAGGTGACTCGGCATTGGCTTATCGCCGGCGGTCAGAAGGTCGGCGGCGGTCATGCTGGGGTTGTGGTGAGCTCCTAGGCTGCGGAGGCTTACCCAGGGCGGTCGGTGGAGGCGGTGTCGACGCAGTCGGGGCTGGGGAGGACGTGCAGGTGATGAAGGCGCGGCACTCGGGCACGCTGGCTCAGCCGAGCGCAGGCTTGGGCCGATGGAGGCAAGGACGGCGCAACAGGGGCGGCCGAAAGGTGGCGACGGTGGAGCAGCCGGGCAGGGCTTGGGCGAAGGAAGGAGCCGGAGCAGCTGGTGGCGCCAGAGGACGGCGGCGTGGCACAGACCCGGCGACGGTGGAGGCGGTCGGCGCTGAGGGGCGGCAGAGCGACCGGGCCGGGTCGGCGGAGGGAGGAGCCGGGGTGGATCCGGGACGGAGCAACCATGCCGGGGCAGATCCGGGAGGCGACGGCGCTCGGGATGTCGGGGTGTGGCGGCGCGGCAGGGAGGTGCGCGAGCGGCGGCGCAGCGGAGGTGGGCGGCGAGTTGCCGAGGCCGCGATGGAGGAGGAGCCGGGGTGCTCGGGGCGCGGCGGCGCGGAAGAGGAGCGCATGGAGGGGGGCGGTGCTGGGAGACGGCCGGACCTGGGGGAGAAGGAGATGCGGCCGCGGGGTTGGGAGATGGCGGCGGCAAGTGGAGGAGGAGGGGAGCTCGGTGGGGGAGGAAATGAGTGGCTTTGGGTTGAAAATAGAAGATGGCAGGGAAAAAGGAAAATGGCAGGGCAGAGGAACTGAGTTCGGCTGGGAAAAATGGCTGAGTGAGTTGGAAAGAGGATGGCAGTGAGAAAAATTAGCAGTGGAATAAATAGCAGTGTTTTTCTCCCACATTTTTCCAACTTGCTCAAATGACCTTGCATGCGAGGTACGATCGCAGAAACGGAATGCCCTTGAGACGGTGATCGCAACGGTATAACATGCGTTGCATGATTTTTGGTTTTGATTGTGATTGCGAGGAGAAGTTGGGAAAGAATGAACACGCAGTGTTTTATCTGCGACTTATCCTCTCCTCTTGCGAAATCGCTCAAACCGCCATGCATGCAAAACGGGTTGCAGAATGGGTTGGTCGTGCGATGACGATCGCGGCGATACGACATGCATGACTTGGTTTTGAGTTTTAGTTGAGATTTGAAGGAGAGAAGCGAAGGGAGTTAGCAGAACGGAGAGAAGGGACACGCAGCGCTTCACCTCTGATCGGTCGAATCGAAAAGAAGGATGATGATAATAACACATACATAATGACATGATTTTTGTGATGCATGTGAAAACATAAAATCAAAATAATTAAATTTTTAATTGCAATTTTTCTAGCAATTTGATTTAATATTGATTATTATTACTTGATGTGAGAAAATTGCAAAACGTGCTTTAATTAATTCCTCCATTTATATTTAGAATAATTATACTGAGTTTAGATTTTAAATTATCACTTTCATTTCCATTTGTTTTATTTATCTATTAGGTTGGTGTTTTAAATTCAAACTCAAAGTTGAACATGCAAATTAAGCGAGGAACCAATTAAGCTCCAAAATTCCAAAATCCAACAAGCATGACAGAATATAGAACCCAACTAAAATATTCCCACACTTGAAACCTATTTGCTTCAACAAAAGTTTTTAACAAGTCCAAAATTTCACAAATGCACAATAGATGCCTAACTAATCCAACTTAGGGATTTTGGGCTGTTACAAATCTACCCCTCTTAAACAGAATCTCGTCCCGAGATTCCGGTAGTTCGGAAGTCGGAACGAAAGGCTGTGGCAACCTAGGTGGGTTTGGTCACGGGGTCACTTTTCGGATTTCGACGCGGGCCGAACTCAAATCCGAAACCAGAGGGGTTCTTCAGAAGTTTTAGGTTCTAAAGTGGGAAGCTTTGTTGAAGGATTTCTAATGTCCTTCAGATAAGTGTTTTCTAAGTGGTTCTTTTTCGACTCTAAACGAAATGCACCATCTGTTGTCTTGATTTCCTTCAGAGATAGTGCTGAAAGATCATGACATAGTATCCTCACGTTGCTGACACATTTTCCTTTCCATTGCTTTGTTTAACCTTTCCTTTCTTGATTCGAAGATAATTTGACATCACGCTTCGCGTCATCTTCTGGTAGTACGAAAGACTCGGCTTCACTCGGTCGACCGAAAAGGGGCATCGATCGATAGAACGGAAAAACTGGTTAGATGGTAATCTAGTATCAACACCAGGATTCAGTGCAGAAAAGAGAAGTCAAGCAAGGTTTAAGGTGGTCTCGCTTAACCTCACTTCTCTAGTTCTAATTGCTTGGCTGAGAAAGGAAATGCACAGGATGAATGCACGAGGGGATGCATGTGTGCAAATTAGTCCTAAGGCAAATTTTAAATTTTGGTTAATGAGAGTGCAAATGCTTACATGCATGCTTACATGCTTCTTGTTTTATGCAACTTGGGTAACGTGACATTCTTTAAGTTAATTTAGAAACTATATGCATGATCAAAGTATAGGAATCAAGATGCCTAACAAGTATTTTGAGGTATCTTCTACCCCCCTTAAATATTTTGGTACATAAAAGATAAGTTGAGGAAAGAATGGGCATAAGGTGAGGGAATGACAATGAGTATGCAATTTAATTCTAGCATGCACTAATCATTCCAAAATCACCATAATGAGATCAATTGAACCACCGATAATTTTTCGACATAATTGCGATGCATGCCGCCGGTAGGCGATGCGCAACTATTTGGAACAAAGAGAGAAAGTGATTACAAAATCTAGCGTCTATAATCTAAGTAATATCATTAGGGTGTATATATTCTAAGAATAAACCCTAATTTAACCCTAATATCGCAATAAGACATCGTCTAGGGGAAGTAAACATTACCCTAACCCGGTTGCAAACACATAACAAGCAAGAAATGAACTCCAAATGAAAGCATAAGACCAGCGCAAAACCACAAAGCAAAAGATTTGCTTCCCAGTACGACTAACTCGTATTGAATGAACGAGCAATCGTTTAGGATGATAACATTTTAGAACACAACTCAAGTTCTAACGCATCTAAAAGGCATGGCAAAAACCATATGAGGGTGCATTAGGCACTAGCCATCTAATATCACATCTTACCCTTTTAATCCCATGAGTTTTAGTTGATTTATCATCTCATTTTCAACCCTAACGACGAACTAAGTGCTCGCAGTCCAAAACTTGTGCTTTGCTGTTCAGATCTTGTATCCGAGCTCCGAGATGAGTGCTTCAACTCCGAATGCTTCAAATCTTCACTAAATAACAACTAACACTTCATATTTTTAACTCTCATTATTTCCCAAACCGAATTTAACCGATAACCAACTAACTTTGAAAGGAGAAGAGAGGGGAACAACTTTTTTGAAAACTCAACAAGAATATGGCAAGATGAGCAAACTAAGATAGGTAAGGAGTAAAATCTGAGAACTTACTTAAGTTTTCATAAACCATTTGACATTTTGAAAATAAGTTTTTCAAAATATCCTAATGACGACCAAGCTAGGGGTTTCTATGGTCAGCACAGCTCTGATACCAACTTTGTGAGGACCCCAGTTTATTCGACTTGTAATGCTTAGCCTTCCATTGACCCTAGCATCACAATTCAAATAAACCAAGCCTCAGGATATGTATACTTCCCAGAAATACAGTATACACACCCCGTTACAAAATCATGTATCAATTCCATACAACAAGAGGTTACAATATCAACTTCATAACATACAACAGATTGAAATTACAAGATAAAATAACAAACTACACAGCGGAAGCAAAAGCCATAAGATGGCGATAAATAAAAGAGCCAATTAGTGTGCCTTTACCCACAAGGCAACCAACCGGGCCGCCAAGCTAGTCGTCAAACCCAAAGCGCATCTCACAAAAGGGAAGCCCTAGGGGCTCACCTTCTTTCTCTGCAACAAAAACATTAAGCAAAGCATCTGAGTACAAAAATTGTTTTTGTACTCGCAAGACTGACGTGTAAGGGTAACAGAACTATAATTTAACTACATGCAAGCTTTATTTAAGTGGAGGGCTCGGACTTATTTTTAGCATAAAGCCGCTTTTCTTTTGCAATAATGTAATGGTTTGAAGGCGTTTTAACAATTCAAATTTTATTTACGAAATAACAAATGTACTGATAAAGTAGTAACAAAATACATCCTGGAGATGACCAACCCAATGGCCATCACAACAATAGTATGAACACCCGTTCATACCAACCCCTCAAGTTTTAATTAAATGTTGTAGTCTAACTCTTGAAAAGCTTACCCAAGCGTATCCATAACCCGGGACGAGGCTATTCAATAGTTTTAACTCGCGGGCGTACCATCGCACCCACACTTGCATCGCCTTTAAGCCAAAGCACACTTCCGAAGGTATGCTGGCACGGCTAAGTCCTACGAGACACTTTCCAATATTGTGTATTAACTACGAGCCGCTCGTATGGATAGAAATCCATACGCTTACATGGTAAAGCCGAAAAGACAACTACCCACTCAGGATAAAGCTTTTCGGACAACTACCATGCTCCCAACACCATCCCTCCTGCGACCTCCTGCGACCCGGAGCCAATACACGCCAAAGTATTAAGTCAAGAGAGGTCCCATATACTCTAGTGTGGTTAGCACGCAAAAATGCCTGGATAACAGGTACTCCCAAGATGTTCGGTCCTTAATTGACTCGGACACCATTCCAGTCACACCCAAAAGCACACCAACTTACCATTGTGCCCAAGTCGAGATCATTTTGTTTTTAGTTTTTAGTTTTCACAAGTAACGTAGCAAAAATGCTGAAACATAACGTTATAATAATTTTTGTGTGATCAAAGTTATCGACTATGTCGATAACCGCCCAGTTCTACCGGTATCTAAGCATGGCTAAGCATCATATCGCAAAGACAAATAAAAGGCCCTAACTCATTCACCGGGCTCTAATTCACCAGTGAGAATAATATTCCTAAGGTAGTGGCAGGGGTGAACCATTTCAGGGCAACAATGCAATGGGATTAAGTACCTCTAATCGACAAAATTAATCATTGACACAAAAGCATGCATACGTACGAGTAAAACAAAGTATTAGATTTTAAAAGTAATAGGATTGAGTCGATATGATCAAACTGCTTGCCTTTGCCTTGTTTGAGATATTCGACTTGTTGCAGAGGATCACTCTCGATATCAACGTCATCTAACGATAAAAACTGCCAAAAGCGAAAAACAGCGAATAAACACCAGAATGCCAAAAAGTCTTCAACAGTTAAGAAATTAATACAAAAGAAAGATAATGATTTCAGGTTAACTTGGAGACACATACTAATGGATTTGGAGTTTGCAGGAGAAGGTTATGCCCTAACCAACTTAACTAAACCACTGCTTGGATTGACTCAGTTATCCTACTAATCATCCGATAAAGTGGAACACCAAGCTAGCATACATTACAGTAAAGGTACTTACTAACTACTTGATTTAGCTAGCTACCTTCCTTTACTAATTATACGATTCACAAGCTACTATTGTCTTCTTTTTGGTTCTACCGAGCTCACTACCAAGGACAAAAACTTGACAGATTATTACTTAAACTAATCACAAAAAGGTTGAGGTCTAATGCCAAAGACAACTGACTGACACTTAGCAATCTTTATTAGTCACAAGGAACTAAATACTGATAATATACTGCAATTGACATAGTTGGTTAACAATCACCCTACCAATTAGTGTCTTTAGCTAACCCACTAACTGACTACACTTCTAAGCATACAAATACAGAAAGCTGATTAACCTCTTGTAAATCCTTATGCTGTTAAAACCTTATGTAAAGTCATACAACTATGAGTCCTCCAAGAACTTATCCCAGCCACCAACTAGCTAATAAGTGAAAGCTCCCTAAAACTCAGCAGACAGTTACCTCAATGCCTTACTCCTATGAAAAAGTGAAATCTGCCACCAGCGAAACTGACTAATCTTTAGTTGCCTGCAAAAAGGATGCTATTCCCATTGATCATTCTACTAATCCTCCAATTGCTTATAAAACCCACAGTTCATCCTAAACAAAAGTACATACAAACTCATCTCTAGTACTAAGCATATCACTTCATGTTAACTATCTCAGTGAAACAATCATCTATCCTCCTAACTGAACAATACAAACACTGTCATGCACATATAGAAAAGAATAGCCTGAGAGAGCGCAAGGGGGAAGCAATGGGGAGCCAGGGGTGGCTCGGACAGTCCTTGCGCTGGGCGAGGGAGGCATCAGCGTCGGTTGAGCACAGATGACATGGATTGGGGGTGGCCGAGGCGAGCTCCACCTGTAGAGACACAAAGACATGCATTGAGGTATTTACACAAACACGTAGAGGCAACAAGAAGAAACCGAAGGTGACTCGGTATTAGCTTATCGCCGGCGGTCGGAAGGTCGGCGGCGGTCATGTGGGGTTGTGGTGAGCTCTAGGCTGCGGAGGCATGCCTGGCGGTCGGTGGAGGCGGTGTCGACGCACGATGGGCCGGGAGGACGTGCAGTGATGAAGGCGCGGCTTTCGCACGCTGCTCGGCCGAGCGCGGCCGGGCCGATGGAGGCAAGGCGGCGCAAACAGGCGGCGAAAGGTGGCGACAGTGGAAGCGGCAGGGCTTGGGCGAAGAAGGAGTCGGAGCAGTGGTGGCGCCAGAGGACGGGCGGCGTGGCATGCACCCGCGGCGGTGGAGGCGGCGCGCTGAGGCAGAGCGACCGGCTGGGCGGTCGGAGGAGGAGCCGGTGGATCCGGATCGAGCAACAGTGCGGGCGGATCCAGAGGCGACGGCGCTCGGATGCCGTGGTGTGGCGCGCGACAGTGAGGTGCGGCGCGCGCGGCAGCGGAGAGGTGGCGGAGTTGCCGAGGCGATGATGGAGGGAGGAGCCGGTGCTCGGGCGCGCGGCACGGAAGAGGAGCGCATGGAGGCGGTGTTGGGAGGCGGCCGGACACGGGGAGAAGGAGATGCGCCGGGGTTGGGAGATGGCGGCAAGTGGAGGAGGAGGAGCTCTGGTGGGGAGGAAATGAGTGGCTTTGGGTTGAAAATAGAAGATGGTAGGGAAAAGGAAAATGGCGAGGCGGAGGCGGAAGTCTACTGGAAAAAATGGTGAGTGAGTTGGAAAGAGGATGGCGGTGAGAAAAATTAGCAATCGAATAAATAGCGTGTTTTCTCCCACATTTTTCCAACTTGCTCAAATGACCTTGCATGCGAGATACGATCGCAGAACTAACGCCTTTAAGACGGTGATCGCAACGGTATAACATGCGTTGCATGATTTTTGGTTTTTGATTGTGATTGCGAGGAGAGAAGTTGGGGAAAGAATGAACACACAGGTGTTTTATCTGCGACTTATCCTCTCCTCTTGCGAAATCGCTCAAACGCCATGCATGCAAAACGGGTTGCGAAAATGGGTTGGTCGTGCGATGACGGTCGCGGCGATACGACATGCATGACTTGGTTTTGAGTTTTTAGTTGAGATTTGAAGGAGAGAAGCGAAGGGAGTTAGCAGGAACGGAGAGAAGGGACACGCAGGCGTTTCACCTACAGTCGGTCGAATCGAAAAAGAAGGATGATGATAATAACGCATACATAATGACATGATTTTTCTGATGCATGTGAAAACATAAAATCAAAATAATTAAATTTTTAATTGCAATTTTTCTAGCAATTTGATTTAATATTGATTATTATTACTTGATGTGAGAAAATTGCAAAACGTGCTTTAATTAATTCCTCCATTTATATTTAGAATAATTATACTGAGTTTAGATTTTAAATTATCACTTTCATTTCCATTTGTTTTATTTATCTATTAGGTTGGTGTTTTAAATTCAAACTCAAAGTTGAACATGCAAATTAAGCAGGGAACCAATTAAGCTCCAAAAATTCCAGAAAATCCAACAAGCATGACAGAGAATATAGAACCCAACTAAAATATTCCCACACTTGAAACCTATTTGCTTCAACAAAAGTTTTTAACAAGTCCAAAATTTCACAAATGCACAATAGATGCCTAACTAATCCAACTTAGGGATTTTGGGCTGTTACAGACTTCCACGTGGCTCGCCACCTCAGGTCCCGCGCCGACGTGTCGTCTCGTGGCGTCCCCGTCAGCTTGTTCGCGTACGCCCGAGTCAGCATCCCAGTCAGCAGCCGCCGCTGACATGTCAGGTCGGGATTGGTCCAGATCAGATCCACGTGGCAGTCCACGAGTCTCTAGATCCCGAGGCTCGGTAGATTTGGTCTACCATGAGCCATCTCACTGACATATGGGTCCCACATGTCAGTAATTTATTTTTATTTCTTTTATTCCCAAAATCCCTGTGCTGACGTCGTGCTTGCGCAATAATTCGATTTTTCTGTTAAGAAATAATTTGGAAATTCCAGTAAATCCAAAATTAGGGTTTCTTTAGATTTTCAAACTTCCAGAGCCCATAACTTTTGCATCCGAACTCCGATTGAGCTCATTCAAGTTCCAAAATTTATCTAAATTCGAGCTCTATTTATTTGAGATTTTTATTTAATTTTTGGAGTTTATTTTGCCTCTATTATTTATTTGTTTTGTTTATTTGTTTCGTTTGCGAGTAGACGTCGATACATCGGGGAACTTTGGAGAAGAAGGAGCACCTCAAGATCAAGACCAGTACCTAGACCTTTTCCAAGGCAAGTCATACCTTTGATCATCTTGAACCCAGTTTTCAAACTACTTTGTTTCAAAGTATTGCATTCTACTTTAATTATGTATTTAAATGCTTTTGGGCATAGTTATCATCCAATTTGTTATTACCACCTTGGCTTGTATGTCATAATACCTTGTCACCCTAGATTGGTTTATTAGTTGGTAATATTGTAGCACCAACGTGGGTTGGTTAGATGCAAGTACAATTGCTTAGCCATGCTACGAGTCTCGCATCTCATTCGAGTTGCAAATATTAAATCTGACTAAGTGACTATGGAACTTTGTGTAAAACTGTGTGCTATGTGTTATTACTTCGTGATAGCATGTGTTACACTAAAACCAACTGGGTGGTAAAGGATTTAGACTAAGGCAAGTGGTGGATACTGTGTGATATGGTGGAATCTATGTGCATGGGATTGATAATCTTTGTGGCATAATTAGAGAATGAAAGTCTTGCCTTGGTCAATTAAGGACTTAACTTTGTGCGCCATTGAATTGAGCCTTACTGTACGACCACATGCCTGATGGGACGGGCCTAACTTAGTAGGTTATGGATTCTTGGCATTGATTACTCAAGCTGTAGGTTAGGCTATGGGTGGAGGTGTGTACTACAAGGTAGTCGTATCACGGGGCGGTTCGCTGTGTCCCTGTCCAACGATGTGTGTTATGCCAAACCGCTTTGTTTGGGTTGGCACAGCGGTTTGTAAGCACGTCGGGAGTGTCAATGTTAAATGAAGTTTCTGAACCGTTTTGTTATGATTAGTGCTTGCAACACTAGTTGTATTGTGTGGGTAAAGTGTACAACCTCTACAAAGTGTTAAATCAATCTATTCGAATAGCCGCGTCCGCGGTCATGGACATGCTCGGGGATTTCACACGAGGGGTAGTTTTCATAAAATATTTGGGATGGGAGCTATGTGATCTAAGTCATGTGGTTATGTGAAATAATCTGCTTAGCTTTGTGTCTTTGTGAAAATATCTGTTAAATTATTATGGTCTATTTGTTTGAATTACATTTCGATCTATTTATCGTATTCAACTGCAAAAGAACCACAGAAGCCTTTTCTTTTGGAATAAGCCTGCATCTATAAATTATATTCTGTGGTATGATTTGCGAGTACGGTTGTGTACTCACGCTTGTTGTAAAACTTGCGCCCAAACCTACAGAAGAGGAGGAGTCTACGCCGCTTTGAGGAGGAGTTCGCAAAGCTTGTTGATCGTTAAGGTCCGATCCCGATCGGTTGCTGTGGTGAATTGATGGGATCTACACTGAAATTATTTTTGTTCTGCTGCTATTTTATTCCCTATTAGCCCTGCGTAGCTCAATAAGTGTAAACTCGACCATAAGGTCAAAACCCTTATTTGTTATTCAAACTAATCGTTTACTTTATTTACCGCTTGTGTAGACTGATATTCACCTATGTTGACACTGTGTGCACTAGCGTGATCCTAGACTAGTGTATTATACACAGAGGGTTCCAGAATCGTAATTTTGGGTCCCGACAGAGGTGGTATCAGAGCCATACTGACTGTAGGTCTTGACCTTAGTTAGATCGGTCGTCTTTAGAGTGTCCAAATTATTTTCTAAAGGAAAAATTAACTAGCAAGATTAATTAATTGCTTAACTCTTCTCATATCTCTCTCGACTCAACTATTGCTATAATTTTTTCTCTTCTCGCTGTTTTAAGTTGCTCTTACCCTCCCTTCGTCTGTCTTGACAGATGCCTCGTCTCCAGAGCTATGGTGAGCGCACAAGAAGATATGCCGCCGAGCTTTGTGTAATATCCCATTTAGGTGCAGAGAATATAAGGAGATTGAGAGATTCCTTATTTGCCTTGCACAGAAACAAGACAGAATCTGTAATCATCTTGCAACGTAATTTTCGTGACTGGAACGACCTCGAATGGAAAACCTCATAACTATAAAGTTGTAGATCATTTTCCATAGTACAATTTAGAGTCCTCATTTACCTAATTTGGAGTTCTAAGGTTTGAGATATGGGGTCCATAAGGCAGGCCGTCTGAGAGAACCAAGGTCCGCAACTGAGTCAACTTCCAAGGCAAATTTCGTAATGAAGACGACATTTTAAGAAAAATCCACAAATAAAAAGTTGAAGTGCTATGAGTTATCTAAATTTGAAGACAAAAATCACTCCATTTCGAGTTCAGGAGAGAAAGTTACGACCTTTTAAGTGTTCGCTGCACAGAAATAAAGTAGGAGAACTGGGCCTCGGGCCTTTAGCCCAGAGGCCCATGTGGAGGCCGCCAAGTGGGAAAGGGGAGGACGGCTGAAACCCTAGAGCCCTCCCTTGCCCCTCCTTCCCCTAGAGCCGCCACTCTCCCTCTCCATTGACGCTTGGTCCAAAGACCTCCTCCCCTTGCGCTCCATTGCTGTCCTTCCCTTTGTGGTGCTTCCTCCATTGCTACCGCCAAAAGAAGGTGGAGGAGAGGAGATGAAAGGGGAGGAGATCCTGTGGGGTTTTCAGCGAGTTCATTAGTGTCTTCAAGGGTAACGATTCGTCTCTAGCTGTTTTGAATCAAGTTAGATTCGTTATTGCCATCAATTAGATAATCATTGAACTAACTGCGTTTAATTCCAGTGCATCCATTACTTGCGTGTCTATTTTCGTGTAGATAGAGTCCGAATCAAAGGATCCCATCTCCTAGAGATATGTAGGTATTGTTCTTAGCTTTCGGTGGTGTAATACCCCAAATATCAATTGGAGAAAATATTATTCGGGAGAGGGAAAATATTGTTCTTAGAGATGGAATTAAATTCAAAATTCAGAATTTTAGGAGAGGAATGGGCCGCCAACCCATATTTGAGAGGAGAGGAGCCGGCCTTGGGTCACTAAGGCCGGCTCCTCTCCTCTCAAATATGGGATCTTTCTTTATTCCATAAATCGACTACTTGTTCTCCTAACTGCTGGTCTAATATTGTTTCTTGGGAACGTTGGTTATCGGCAAGAGTTATCTTTTCTTGGGAGTTCTACTCTTCTTATTGGAAATGTGATTCAATTATTCGCTTGGTATTGTGGATCTTGAAAGTTTTACTTGCAAGTTCTTTATCATGTGAAAGCTTTGGCTTTATGTATTTCTTTTGGATTATTTCTGTGTTGAAATTTAATACATCTTCTTCAAGGATTGTGTTAAAATCCTAAGCGATGTCTTGTCATGCTTAAGTAAGAGGTGTTAATTAAATGAATTAATCGTCATGGTATGATTTATCATATTTGGGTTATTAGCTTTGTGCAAGCAGTTTATTCTTAACTAGTATCCATGGAGGTGAATTTATTAATGTGAAATGTCATTATATTTGGTACATGATGAATTTTAGATAAGAGTTTGTTCATTCTGTTCAAGTACCTATTGTTATTAAGAAGTGTGGAAATGTTAATGAATCGGTTTGATCCTTACGATCAAGTAACCTGTTAAATTTGTTAGACAGATTGAAATCTAGGCCCTTTTTCGGTTATTCTAACCGTTAGTGATGGTTAAGTTAAGGATATGTTCGAATGTTGCCTTGATAAATATTCATCTTGAATCTGTCTTCTATTTGGGTATTGATGATCTTATTCGAATGATAGTTTTACCTAATTCTTGCCATGGTAAAAATTATTGAAACTTGTTTAAATGTCTAGATGAGCGATGATGTATCGCCTTGTGAAACCTTGTCTTATGCATCCTATAATATTGAAGTTTAAGACATTTCATTCTAATTGCTGAGCATAAGTTAGAACGTTGCTTATATCCTCTTAACTGTTGTTGAGTTTGCAAACAGAGGTAGGATCATGATTGTGTCATGTGTGGTTAGAGAGCATTTAGTGTGTTCTATCTTGGCGTCAATTGTCGAGAAGAGTTAAATGGATGAAAGCTAATAAGAGATTTACATTGGTGTACATTGGTGAGATTGTCAAGTTCTATTATCAACTTGTTGAAAGAACTTGTTTCAATTATGAGGTTTTTGCACTAGGTTTTCCCTAGATCAAGTAGATGCAATCTCATTTAGATAATAGAGACATGATGAAGTAATTTATTGTATCTCTTTTGAAAAGTTTATGCAGTGATAAGAGGTTATGATGATTCTTGCTAAGAGAGTATTATTTCGTTGAAAGTAAAATAATTTGATCACATGCGTGATATTGATTTAATGAAAGTGTTTCAAGTTTTGCGTTTGCAATCATTTGGACCTCATGAGCTATGGGGAAATTGAGTCTGTTTCAAGCAAAGTGACGTGTTCAAAGATTTTATTGGTTCTTAAGTGGTTCTTATGATTTGGTCTTAAGAGCTTATCTTGTTTAAGCTAGCGAAGTGATGCAGTAGTCACAAAAAAATAACTTTCCTGGTTAAAGGAAGGAGTGAAGTAAAAGTAATTGAGATTTAAGTCGCGTTCAAACTTGCGATTATTTCAGTGTGCTTAGACCTTATGCATTTGTTCCATAAGAGTTTACCAATTTTCAAAGGGCAATACTTTCTTCTCATTGGTGGTTTGGTATTCGCTTATAGCAGGACTTGAGCCCTCAGCTGTTGACTTCCTCTATGTTTTTTTTTAGTTCTTTGCCTAAGTGACTTTTTCCCTTGGTCGTATGGTTACTTCGAGCAGTAAATGTCTTCATTTGTTTTTTTTTCTTTTGAGGAAGGATCCACCGATTCGTTTCACGATGGTTTTGAAGTGTTTATTCAATGTGGTTGTGAGACCTTGGATTGAAAGTTAATCGAGGAGCATCGAAGGATGAACTAATGTCGTGTATAATTCTTGGAGAGAATTTTATTTATCTGAATGTTTGCCTTTGAGGCTAAAGCGATTGCATTGTTGCAACCATTAGAACCTAAGGAGATTTGTGATCCAAGATCCTTTGTCCAATTCGGGTGGAACATTAGAATTTTTGAAAGGATGAGAATCTTGATCAACGTATTAGAGTGTCGCGATTGAGTACCTTGCACGGTTGTGCGGATGAAATATGATGGCGTTGTAATGAAAGTAATATTAGCGAAGTAATCTGATCAATAAAGCGATTAATGAGATAACCGAGATTGTTGGATTATTGTCAGAAATGACTTGGACGTAGTAAGTAACTCTCTAAGAGCTTGAATCTTTATAAAGATAATTGGGTCGAGGAAATGTTTTCGTGGTGATGTTAATGCGCGAGTATGTTTGGATTGTGATAATTTTAGGGATTTAAATTGAGGTTTTTCCTATCTTCTATATGAAAAGTTTGTTGTAAGGGTCTTAGAGGTTAAAATTTGGGCTTTGCATCTTTATGCTGGAACTTTGGTCGCCCAATGATTTGTGTATAGAGGAAGTAGAATAAGGGTGGATTCTGAATAGTAGGATGTTCATTGATAGAACCCTTGATGAACTATATGAATATGTGTGCTGAGGATTCTGAGTTGTTTATTAATAAAAGATTGAGGTGATGTGATTGCATGTGAGATCTATTTTGAGATGCATTGGAAGTCATCTGTCAAATTAATTATGTCGGTAGAGGAGTTGTTTAGAGAATATTTACGTGGAGTCGATAGAGCCTCTATCTGAGGTGTGGATGATGTATTCCACTTGAGCATCGTGTTGAGAATGCCAAGTTAAAGAGATGAGTTAGTGTGTTATGCAATGAAATGGAATTCCAAAGTTTGAGAGAAATTTTATTCCTAAAAGAGAAACTGAGAAATTGATGCTTCCTCAAGTAGTGACACGTTTTCTTGATTCTTGTTTGAGCTATGTGCTTATGATTGTGTCTTCCGAAATTGAGTTTTGATTTATGTTGACATGTGTGGTTCTTATCGATTCGAAAGAATAAAAGAAATTTATGGTTTGAGCATTCAAGTGATCTCTCATTTGGCTTTCGTGGCGTTTATTCGCAATTTGCCATTTGGAAAGTGGAAAGGTTTTCGTGATGAATTTTAACTGGATTTGACTCTTTTACTACAGAAATGGTAACGCAGGTTGCGATGTGAATCCTTCATTTTCAGATAGGTTTTGTCGGTAAAGAGTTTGTTTAAAGAGATTTGGTTGTGTGTTCCTAGATAAAGGAGGTGATCCTTGTTACGGTGAAGAGTTCGATTGAGAGGTGGAACAAGAGTTCCGTGTTCTATGTGCATGTTGTGTGGTTCGATCCCAATGGGAAGTTAGCCCATGGTACATTGGGTTGTTTACGGGTTGGCGTGTCGCTAGGACCGTTGGGTCCCTACGATGAAACGCAACTTTTGGTATGTTCTCGGTGCCGAGAGGGCACCCAGGTGATCCGGAGTTTGAATATTCGTTAACGTTGTGGATCATCGAGTAAGATCTTACCTTGAGTCTCTTCCGTAGAGTATACCTAGAAACGTCGAGACTAGTGTTAGGTCGGGCGTCGTTTCGTCTTTGCGTTGTGGTCTCATCGGCTCGAGAGATAGGCCACTTGGTAGTTGGAGTTTCGTATGTGCGAATAATATCCGGATTTGTATGCATAGCAGTGCGTGTTTGTCGATGTTCTTTCGATCGCGATTTTCTTTCAGGAATGTCGGTGAGTAGATTCGGGGGCGAATCTGTTAAGGGTAGAATGTAATACCCCAAATATCAATTGGAGAAAATATTATTCGGAGAGGAAATTTATTCAATATCGATTGTAACAAAGTTTAGAGATGGAATTAAATTCAAAATTCAGAATTTTAGGAGAGGAATGGGCCATAACCCATATTTGAGAGGAGAGGAGCCGACCTTAGTGACCCAAGGCCCATGAGTGGTCCGCAGCCCATTAGAAGGCAAGGGAGGGGAGGGGACCAAACCCTAGCCACCCTTGCTACAGAGACGCCACGCCTTCAGATGGCAGTGCTCTGATGGTGACGCGCTACCATGCTCCGCCTCCTGCTGCTCCTCCTCTCCTTGGCGCCATCCTCCCTACTGCCGGCCATCGGGAAGAAGAGAGGAGAAGGGAAGGGAAGAAGAAGAAAGGTGGGGGTGATCTTCGTGAGGGGTTCCAGCGTCGTTCTTGTGGTCTCCAAGGGTAACGAATGTCGTTTTTATGTTGGGTTAATCGTAGAGGTGAATTTGATTGGGTTTGATCGGATCAAGTTCTGTCTGCTGAAGATTCAGTTCTGTCCAGTGTCTTGCGCGGCCTGTTTCGTGTTCTTAAAGGCAGAATTAGGAAATGTGATCTCCTAGAGTTATTTAGATATTGTTCTTAGCTTTCGGTGGCCGCCAAGAACACCTGATTCCGATGTACGGATCAAAAGTTATGATCGTTTTAGTTTCTGCTGTCCAGAATTCTGACGAGAATTAGCAGTCACTGTAATTGTTAAATTATGACTTAGATAGAAGATGATTTAGAAGTCTTGCCCATAATTACTTTTGTACGTGATCTCATTAGCTTTCAGGATTGATAAAGAACGCCCTATTTGGATTTGTAGAACAAAAGTTATTTATATTTCAATGTGACTGTCCAGATTGTATGTCAGTTTCTATCATTAGTTTTGACCCGTGTGCCACTTTTTGTTAAATGCAAAATATGAATGTCATGCCAACTAGGTTATTTTAGGTAATTTTATAACCTTTCAATATTGTTAAATAACACTCTAATCGGAGTTGTAGAATAAAAGTTATGATCTTTTTTAGTGCTGCTGTCTTTTTCATCTAGGCAGTTTCTGTTCTATAATTTCATCTATCAATTAGCAAATTAAATTGGCCGAATTGGGTTACCTTGTCAACTAGAGTATTGTAGATATGTCAGTTACGAATCCATAGAAACTGGTCTCATCTCATTCCGAGTTCCAGATCAATAGATATGATTTTTACCGTACTGCTGTCCAGTTTCGGTTTGTGCACAGTAGTCAATCTTCAGATTAGAGTTTCTAGTTGAATCTTGAGTCACCGGGAAGCGCTGAGAACGGTGTCGAGAAGTGTCGTGTGCAATGTGTTCTTATTTCAATTACTTAATTATTTAGGCAGCAAGGCTACGGGTTTGGGAGCATCATCGTTGCACTAACGTTCTGTCGCATCGCGGAAAACAAATACTTTGCTAATATTAATGCTAGTGATTGATGAATGCTTAAATGTTCATGTTGTGGTATCTTATGATACATGAGAAGGTGAAAAGTCTATGTTTGTTCATATGTGTTGATTCCATGTTTCGAGATGATGTCTTTCATTGTTCAAATTTCATTCCATGCATCCATAACTCATGTTTCCTCCACGGGAGTGGATTGTAAATCCCACCATTCCAATGTGGGTAGATTTGGACATTTTCATGTCCCGTCCACGGGAGTGGATAGAAAGACCCATCAATTCCAGTATGGGCATGTAAGACCCATCAATTCCGGTATGGGCAGATTTGGACACTGTATGAAACGTTCTTCATACGGGACTTAGATCCGCACTTTTGTTAAGGTGCGGGCTTAAGTGAACACCGACGCAGGTGTGTCACTAGCTATCTACCAGTATAAGCACGTGTGCGATCCTTCCTTTGATTACTTCCATTCATCACATGCATTCATAAATATTCATGCGCTGTATGTTCAGAAACTGTGAAGAGGTGATTTTGTTCATATTGGAGGTCTATTCTTATATTCAATGTACTTGCTGAGTCTTGGACTCACTCTTGTTTTGTTTATTTGTTTTTAGGTGACCGTTGATGAAGTTTCTCTTGGGAGGGAGTAGACACGCACTACTCAAATATATTTCACTCTACACTAGATTCAATAACAGAATTGTTATTGTCTTTCATTCGTTAATTGTTGGATTGTAATAACTAAACTTAGACTTGGATGGTAACTTCCTTTTGAGGAGTTTGTTTAAATAATTGTTTATGTTCATTGATCCTTCGTTGTTCATTGATCATTCGTTGATAGGTTTATCTTAGTGGATCCATTATTACATTCCTGTTATGTTCCAACTGATGTTGATCTGTTTAGCTTAGTTAATGAATTATTGTCGAAGTTATTCCACTGTATGATATTATGTTAGGTCTTTAGGTAGCATTTTGGCTTCCGAATAGTCAGGGTGTTACAGTTGGTATCAGAGCGGGCTTTAGGTCCGTGGTGAATAAGTTAGCAACTTAGGTAGCTGAATTTGTTAAAATTTGTTAATGGTTATTAACCTAAAACTTGACACACCGGTGCCGATAGGATGGGATGGTTCAAGCAATGCGTTTAGTTGCCGTTATGTTGCCTTGTTACTATATGATATGATATGATCTTCTATACCTATGAAATTATTCTGTGATTGTTATGAGATGAGACCAGTTTCTATGGATTCTTAACTGACATATCTACAATACTCTAGTTGACAAGGTAACCCAATTCGGCCAATTTAATCTGCTAATTGATAGATGAAATTATAGAACGAAACGCCTAGGTGAAAAGACAGCAGCACTAAAAAGATCATAACTTTTATTCTACAACTCCGATTAGAGTGTTATTTAACAATATTGAAAGGTTATAAAATTACCTACAATAACCTAGTTGGCATGACATTCATATTTTGCATTTAACAAAAAGTGGCACACGGGTCAAAACTAATGATAGAAACTGACATACAATCTCGACAGTCACATTAAAATATAAATAACTTTTGTTCTACAAATCCAAATAGGGCGTTCTTTATCAATCCTGAAAGCTAATGAGATCACGTACGAATGTCATTATGGGCAAGACTTCTAAATCATCTTCTATCTAAGTCATAATTTAACAATTATAGTGACTGCTAATTCTCGTCAGAATTCTGGACAGCAGAAACTAAAACGATCATAACTTTTGATCCGTACATCGGAATCAGGTGTTCTTGGCGGCCACCGAAAGCTAAGAACAATATCTAAATAACTCTAGGAGATCACATTTCCTAATTCTGCCTTTAAGAACACGAAACAGGCCACGCAAGACACTGGACAGAACTGAATCTTCAGCAGACAGAACTTGATCGATCAAACCCAATCAAATTCACCTCTCGATTAACCCAACAACAAAAGCGACATTCGTTACCCTTGGAGACCACAAGAACGACGCTGGAACCCCTCACGAAGATCACCCCACCTTTCTTCTTCTTCCCTTCCTTCTCTCTCTTCTTCCCGATGGCGGTGTAGGGAGGATGGCGCCAGGAGAGGAGGAGCAGCAGGAGGCGGAGCATGGTAGCGCTGTCGCTCTCGTAGCACGCCTCTTTGTAGCGTGGCGGCTACTGTAGCAAGGGTGGCTAGGGTTTGGTCCCCTCCTCCCTTGCCTTCTAATGGGCTGCGGACCACTCATGGGCCTTGGGTCACTAAGGCGCTCCTCTCCTCTCAAATATGGGTTGGCGCCCATTCCTCTCCTAAAATTCTGAATTTTGAATTTAATTCCATCTCTAAACTTTGTTACAATCGATATTGAATAAATTTCCTCTCCAAATAATATTTTCTCAATTGATATTTGGGGTATTACAGTGGCGCCAAGAACACCGATTAAGCGTGCACGGATCAAAAGTTATGTTAGTTTCCGTCTGCTGTCCGAGTGGCGAGGATGAATGTCAAATTGCCTTTTAGAATATGAGTGTATTAATAGAAAATTCAGGATTTCACCCAACTAGGTTATTGTAGGCCTTGGTCTTAGCTTTTGATATTGATAAAGAACGCTAAGATTGGTTTGTCCAATCGAAGTTATGGCCTTTTAGTCTGCAGCCCGAAGTGTCTTGCAGTTACGACGAGAGGTGTTCATCGGCCTTTTGGGACTTGGTACATTCAGAATTTGGGATTTCCATCAAATGGGTTATTGTAGATAATATTGTTACCTTTCAAACAAGCATGAGTTTACATTTTTACGAATTTCAGAGCAAAAGTTATGTCAATTTTAGTATTGCTACCCGTTATGGTTTTATGATGGAATGTAGTTCAATTGGAGTAAAATTGTGTAGTTAAACATTGGGGTGTTGGGGTATGTGTTGCAAGTAGTGTCTTGACTTCGTGGTTCTTATTGAGTAAACTAATGGTGTAGGAGGTGAGGCTCCAAGATTAGCGGCATCGTCGTTACCTCCTAACGCATCGCAACGCTAAAGGCAAGTACACGACGTTTGTATGAATTGTGTATGTTGGGTGCTTGATGTTCGTATTGTGTTTTCATTTGATACATGAGAAGTTCCGATGATTATGTTCCTTCCGTATGTGAAATTCATATGTTCGGTGATGATTCTAGTCATTGTTCATAAGTACTTTGATAATCTTATCAAATGTGAATTATGAATGCTTGAATGTTTGTGTTGTGATTCCCTATGTTACATGAGAAGGTTCAAAGTTTATATTCTTTCATTTGTGATATTCCATACCTAGAGATGATGATATTCTTTATTCAATAATTCATTTCATGCATCCATGTTCATGTTCCGTCCACGGGAGTGGAGCTCCACGGGAGTGGAGTCTAAAGTCCCATCAATTCCAGTATGGGCAAGTGAAGTCCCACCATTCCAATGTGGGCGTTTTGGACACCGTATGAAACATTCTTCATACGGTATTTTGGATCCGTATTTGATAAATACGGGCTTAAGTGATTACCGACGGTGTGTCACTAGCTATACATTATAAGCACGAGTGCGATCCAACGATTCATGGCATCCATGCATTACAGTTCATTCTTTCAAATATTTCTATTGTGCCATGTTTCTTCATGAAGTATGTTCTTTTATTCGTTGCACTTGCCGAGTCCGGACTCACTCTTGTTTGTTGTTGTGTTTTAGGTGGCCATTGATGATGACTCTATCGGGAGGAATAGACATGCACTAATCACACAACACCATATTCGATTTCAATAATAGAACTTGGTTGAATTCCTTTATTTGTTTAGAGATAAACTGTAATAATTTAGGTGACATGTGGATGACGACTTCCGTTTGGTTATGAATGTTTATTTTCCCACTGTGGTACTCGACTTGCATAGGTTCAGTTTGTATTTGTGCATTTGTTGCCTTTGAGCGGTCCTCTTTCCTTTCGTTAACTTGGATTATTGCTTCAATTCTTATGATTATGGATGTATGTTAGATTCTTTAGGTAACATTTTGGCTTCTGAATTGTAACACCCCAACTCAGCATGAGCCTGGAATGCTACTATCCTAAGCTAAACCACAAAAATTTCGACATAACCTCTTTAGTATCACGACGATACGGAGGTTTCACAACAAATCATAAAAACAATAATAACATCAGTTATAAGACTTAATCATAAATCCTAATTAACCAACTAAGTTAACACCTTGGCTATTCAGAAGTCAAGATGCTAACCACCAATTTAACATAAGCCATACATCTTAAAACTTCTCAATAACATCGATCAATCCTCAAAGATCATACAAGAATGTCATCCACAACTAGATTCATTTATTACAATCTGAAAGTTAACATAATAAAGTCTTTATTCATTCTTGCAACGAACTAAGGTGAAGTGCATTATTCGAGTAGTGCATATCTACTCCTCCCATGATAACCTCATCAGATCACCTAGAAATAGATAAACAAAGCAAGGGTGAGTCCATGACTCAGCAAGTACAATAATTAAAAACACAATTATCAATACGAATAAGACCTACGGCCTCGACATTAATCATAACACAAATGAGTACTTATGATGACATGAAATGAATGCTTAAACATCAAGGGAATGGACTGCACACACACATATACGGGTATAGTCGGTGAGCACCCGTCGGTGTTCACTCAAGCCCGCATCTTAACAAAATGCGGGATCCACTTCCGTATGAAGAACGTTTCATCACGGGTGTCCAACATTGCCCATATTGGAATTAATGGGTCTTACTCAACCATCCCGAATTGATGGTCTCCCTCATCCACTCCGTGGACGGCAAAGATAATGAATGCATGAAGCAACTTAATGAGTATAACATTACCATCATTTCTATTCATGAAACCAACATAGAAACAAAACATGGATATTTCACTTCATACTACACAAGAGTTATCACAGCACGCACATATCAACAACCACAATGCACAAGCGTTTAGATCAACAATGTACTTGCCTTCCGCGTTGAGGCGCGTTAGTCGGAAGCGATGGCGTTCCTAAACTCGAAGCTCCGCGCCTAACCAATGAAATAAAACCAATAAGAACACCAAAATACCCAATTCTACTAATCAACGCTATACACCGCTTCCCCGAAGACTCTAGTCGATAAAACAAAACTTAAACTGAAATCAACAATTTCTGTCATAACTTAATTCTGGACAGCGGCACGGTAATTGACATAAATTAAGATCTGGAAGTCGAAAAGAGGTGAACCCAATTTCTGTAGCTTCTTAACTGACCAATCTACAATACTCTAGTTGACGTGATAAACCAATTTGGCCAATTTAATGGGTTAATAATTGCTTGAACTTTCAGTACAGAAACTGTTTACAGAATGAACAGCAGAAATAAAAAGATCATAACTTTCATTAGGTAACTCCAAATTGAATGTTCTTTACCAATCTGAAAAGGTCATCGAATCTTCTACAATAACCTAGTTGGGTGAACTTTCAGTTTCGACCAATTTCCCTTTCAAAATTTAGGAAATAACCAGACAGTTTATTCTCGTCAGATTTCTGGCAGCAGGTACTAAAACATCCATAACTTTTGACTCGGACCTCGGAATCAAGTGAACTTGGTGGCCAGTGAAACTTAAGAACGAGGCCTAGATATCTCTAGCAGACCAAACCTTCAGATTCTGCCTAAAAACAACCGAAACAATCCCTCCAACATACAGGACAGAATCAGTCTTTACACGCAGCGAGTCTGCCTAGACATATATGAATCCAAATCGCTTCTGCAAAAACAAAACAATGAGACTGCATCGTTACCCTTGCTGCAACCAGGGAGTAGGTAGGCGAATCACGGAGAAGACGATCTCCTCCTTCTCACCTCTTTTGCCCCAAACAAGCTGCTGTCCTCCTCAACTCCTTGCGCAACCGGCAGCGGAGAAGGTCCGAAGGCCGGTTGGGAGGCAAACCAGCAGGGACCAGCACCGGGAGGTTGGGGCGGCTCCTAAGAGGCAGGGGTGTGAGGGGAAGAGAGGAGGAAGGGAGGCGGCGCCAAAGGGAGATGGGGGTTCGGCCAAGGGGAGGAAAAAGGGGGCTGGTTAGGGTTTAGAGGAGGCGCATGGGCCTAGGCCCATGGCCGGCCAAGGGGTTGGAAAGGCTACCCAGAGGCCCACGACCTAAACAACTCCAAACGAGAATTTTAAGCTTTCCGGAGTTCCCGATTAAATTCTTTCTTCCCGACTAAAAACAGGGTATGACATGAATAGCTAGGGTGTTACAGCTGGTATTAGAGCGGGCTTTAGGTCCGTGGTAATTGAATATTAAATTGACACACTTTTACACGATGGGTGGGGTTTGGGAAATCCATTGCATCCGCATTTCTAGTGATGCGTTTCATTATGTTGTACTGTATCGAATTGTTTATGTATTATCTTTCTTGCTATTAATCCATGATATAATGTGATATCCTATATCTATGAATTTATTCTATGATTGCCATGAGATGATCCTAAGTATACATAATTGATTAACGGTCGCGTGCGTGTTGGTAACTGACGTTGAGGAGCTAAAGTCATGGTTGTTGTCACGGGTTTTGCAAAGCTACACCACCGTTAAGTGGTAGGGAATAGAGAAGTACTTACCCCGTTCTATAGTTATGTGTTGAAACCGAGTCCTTTGATAAAGTTGTTGTCTTCCTTGAGCTTGTAATTGGTTTCCTAGTTGTAGTTCCTTGCGATCGATGAACTTTTTTGAATGGTGGTTATAATGAAGTGGGCAAGCTCCATTTGGTCTTTATTTATTCTTTGAAAAAAATTGTTCTTCGACTAGTGTGATATTTCTACTACTTGTGAACGTAGTTTATTTGCAAGATTAATCTTTTCACGGAAGTTCTAATTTATCCTTTGTTGAAATTGTAACTCAATTGTTCGCTTGGAATTTGGGCGAAGATAAGATTTATTTTGCAAGTTCTTTATTAAGTAGGTGCATTGACCTTGCATATTTCATTTCAATTTCGAACAAAGAGAAGTCTATGAATGCTTCCATGATTAGATAATCTTGGTTGTTAGTATTAATGGCTAGAGTGAGTTTGTCAAAAGAAGATTGTTTCACTTGGTGACTTTTGCACTAGGTTTCTTTTCTAGAATAAGTTGTTATTACATCCCATTTGATCTTTGAGATTTCTATGACACGATTTGTCATGTTTCCTTTAGAAGATTTATTGACGTGATAGTGAGGTAAATTGATTGTTACCAGAATGTATGTTATTAATCTTAATAAAACGTTCGATAATGAGAGGGTAATGTTGATTCTCATTATAGAGAAAGAAATTTGATCACCTTTCGTGATATTTGTTGAACGATCAAAATCCAAGTTTCGTGTTCATGATCTTTTGGGGTTCAATCTTTATGTAGTAAACAAAGTTTGTCGAGTAAAGCGATATGTTGCAAAGTTATAATGGTTTTTCAGTGATGCAAGTGCTTTGATCTTGAATGCTTGTTTGTTCTTATCTGTTAAGGTTCGTTATTCTCTTCTTGTGAGATCTATGCTTTCAACTGTGGACTCCCCTTATGTTTTATAAGATCATTGCCTAAAATGATTATTTCCTTGGTCCTGTGTTCACTATGAGTCGTAAATATTTTCTAGCTAGTGAAAATAGTTTTCATTTGCCTCTTCTTTTAAGAAAGAATCAACCCATTCTTTTCGCAGGGGTCTTTCGAAGTGTTTTCTAATTGTTGTTGAGAGATTGATGTTAATACTTGTAGTAAGGTGGTATCGGTCGCCTATGGTGATATCGCTTAAATGAGATTATTTCAAGGTTACCTTTCATGATCTTTTGGAGCTCATAAATTATCTGGTAGCTGAAATGATTTTAAATAAATTGATGTATTGGTTTGTCATGTTGCTTCTTAAGAGATTCGTGTGATTTAATCTTAAAGGCTCTTTGGTCTGAGTTGGCGACGTGAGGTTGCAATCAAAGAAAATTATGTTGGTTCTTTTAAGAGGAGAATAATCTGCTTGCTTTTCGTGAAATTCCGTAAATGAAAATGTTTCGAGTTTGGTGGCTGAGATCATTTGGATCTCATGTTTCTTGTGTAGTTGAACTGTTCCGAGCAAATATGACGTGTTGAAGAATTGTATTTGGTTCTTAATTAGTTCTTGTGGTTTGGACTAAAGACCTTATCTTGATTTGTTGCGGCAAAGTGTTGCTAGTCAAAGGATTGATTTCAGTGTTAAAGGAAAAAAAAGTGTAGTAGGGGTATTTGAGTCAAGTTTTGTAACTTGTGGTTATTTGAATCGTTCCTAAACTTTTCTCTCTTTCCGCTCAAGAGATGTCGAGTTTCAATCGCAATGTCTTTTTCTTATTGACTGTTATTTGCTATTCACTTTTTGAGGGATGTGTACCCTCAACTGCGAACTCAACTTTCATTTTCCAAGATCACCATTCTCAGAGTAATTCTTTTGGTTTTGTACTCATTTGTGAGGCATAGCGTTTTCCTATGTGAGAAAACTTGTCCTTGTTCGCCTCTTTCTTTTTAGAAAGGATCAACAATTTGTATTGCAAAGTTTTTCAAAGCGTAAATTGGCAACTGTTTGGTGGTGGTTAAATTTGTTTTGTAGTGGTGAGTTTTTGTTACCAAGCTATTGGAGGAGTAGTAAGAGATGAATTGGTTTTGACCTGTACCTCTTGGAGGAAATGTGATTCCAATGGAATGTATGGCGTTGAAAAAAAAACTGAATATTGGTACGACTAAGTAGAACCTATGGTATAGTGAAATTCCGGAACTTTAGTTCATGTTAAAATGTTGGAGATTATCGAAGGTATAGAAACCTTGATCAATTTTATAGAGTAATGCAATTAGAAAGTGTTGTGAGATTGTGTGTGTGATTTCTGATGATGTCAATGAGTGACTATGTTAGAATTGTGGGGATGTTAGAGATTTAATCTGATGATTTCTCTATCTCTTATAAGATGAGTTCGTTGTAGAGGTCTTGGAGGTTAAATGTGGGCTTTGCACTTTTTTGCTAGACCTTGGGTCGCCCGATGATTGTGTGGAGAGAAAATAGAATATGACGGTTCTTGATCAGTAGAATGATCGTTGTTAGAACCCTTCATATGTAGTACATGAGCGTGTGTACTGCGGGTTATGAGTTGTTATTCTTTAAGGTTGGAGGTGATGGGATTGCGTGAGCTCTATTTTTGAGGTGCGTTGGGTGCCTTCCGTCAATTAATTTCACCGATGAAGGAGTTGTCTAGATGGTTCTGGAATCAATAGAACTTCTCCACAAAGGTGTGGATGATGTATTTCGGTTGGAGCATAACTTGAGGATGTTAACTTAAGAGGTTTGATCTCGTGAGATATGTGATGAATTCAACTTCCAAGGTTGAGAGAAGTTTTATTTCTAAAGAGAAACCGAGAAAAGGATGTTTCCTCGGGTATCGAGCGTTTTCTTGATTCTCGTTTGAGCTTTGTGTTGTTGGTGATGTCTTCCGCACTTTGAGTTGACGTTGTGTTGACATGTTTGATTCTTTCCAATTCAGACAAACCAAAAGAAGTATTTGGTTTGGGCCTTTGAGCGATTTCTTCTTTGGCTTTCGTGGTGTTCATTCATAAGCTGCTTATTTAGAAAGTGGAATTGTTTTTGTGACGAATTGTCAATCTTGGATTTGACCCTTTTGGTGGAGAGTTGGCATTGCGTGGTTACGATGAGAATCCTTTCCTTTAACTTGACTCTGTTTATAGTAGAGTTTGTTCAAAGCGAGTTCTGTTGTGTGTCCCTCGTTAAAGGAGGTGATCCTTGTTTCGGTGAGGAGTTCGATTGAGAGTTGGAACAAGAGTTTTCGTGTGATGTATGTAGGATGTCTGGTTTAGTACCGAAGGGAAGGTTGGCCCAAGGTACATTGATTTGATTTTAAAGGTTGGCGTATCGTCAGGACTATCTCGAGCCCATGTGTAGAGTACTCAACGTCTTGTAACCAGTCTTGAGTGAGTACCGAGAGGTCCAAAGCTTGAGTTTTCGATAGAGCCGTTGGTCAACAGTAAGACCTTACATTTGTGTCTTGTGTGTCGAGAGAACCTATAAAGGTCAAGACGAGTTTTGAGGTGTAAGACGTTGGCATACGTTATGGTCTGAGTGTGATGAGACTTGGGACTTGGAAACTCGCATGCGCGAGTTTTCATCAGAGTTGTTAACGTTGGTACATGTTATTGATTATTAAGTTCAGTTGGTGATCTTTCAAGTAGAATTCGGGGTCGAATTCTGTTTAAGGGGGTAGAATGTAATATCCCGCTAGGTGCAGAGAGAATATAAGGAGATTGAGAGATTCCTTATTTGCCTTGCACGAAACAAGACAGAATCTGTAATCATCTTGCAACGTAATTTTCGTGGATCGAACGACCTCGAATGGAAAACCTCATAACTATAAAGTTGTAGATCATTTTCCATAGTACAATTTAGAGTCCTCATTTACCTAATTTGGAGTTCTAAGGTTTGAGATATGGGGCCCGCAAGGCAGGCCGTGATGAGAACCAAGGTCCATAATCGAGTCAACTTCCAAGGCAAATTTCGTAATGAAGACGACATTTTAAGAAAAACTCCACAAATAGAAAGTTGAAGTGCTATGAGTTATCTAAATTTGAAGAAAAAAATAACTCCATTCCGAGTTCAGGAGGGAAAGTTACGACCTTTTAAGTGTTCACTGCACAGAAATAAAGTAGGGAGAACCTGGGCCACGGGCCTTTAGCCCAGGAGGCCCATGTGGAGGCCGGCCAAGTGGGAAAGGGGGGAGGATGGCTGAAACCCTAGAGCCCCTCCCCTTGCCCCTCCTTCCCCCCTAGAGCCGCCACTCTCCCTCTCCATTGACGCCTTGGTCCAGCACCTCCTCCCCTTGCGCTCCATTGCTGTCCTCCCCCTTTGTGGTGCTTCCTCCATTGCTACCGGCCAAAAGAAGGTGGAGGATAGGGAGATGAAAGGGGAGAGGAGATCCTTGTGGGGTTTTCAGCGAGTTCATTAGTGTCTTCAAGGGTAACGATTCGTCTCCTAGCTGTTTTGAATCAAGTTAGATTCGTTATTTCCATCAATTAGATAATCATTGAACTGCTGCGTTTAATTCCAGAATTTTGTCCATTACTTGCGTGTCTGTTTTCGTGTAGATAGAGTCCGAATCAGAGGATCCCATCTGCTAGAGATATGTAGGTATTGTTCTTAGCTTTCGGTGGCCACCAAGAACACTGAATTCCGACGTACGGATCAAAAGTTATGTTAGTTTCCGTCTCTGCTGTCCAGAATTCTGACGAGAATGAACTGTCAAATTGCCTTTTAGAATATGAGTGTATTAATGGAAAATTCAGGGCTTTCACCCAACTAGGTTATTGTAGGCCTTGGTCTTAGCTTTTGATATTGATAAAGAACGCTAAGATTGGTTTGTCCAATTAGAAGTTATGGCCTTTTTCGTACTGTTGCCCAGAAGTGTCTTGCAGTTCTGACAGAGGGTGTTCATCGACCTTTTGGGACTTGGTACATTCAGAATTTGGGATTTCCATCAAATGGGTTATTGCAGATAATATTGTTACCTTTCAAACAAGCATGAGTTTACATTTTTACGAATTTCAGAGCAAAAGTTATGTCAATTTTAGTATTGCTACCCGTTATGGTTTTATGATGGAATGTAGTTCAATTGGAGTAAAATTGTGTAGTTAAACGTTGGGGTGTTGGGGTATGTGTTGCAAGTAGTGTCTTGACTTCGTGGTTCTTATTGAGTAAACTAATGGTGTAGGAGGTGAGGCTCCAAGATTAGCGGCATCGTCGTTACCTCCTAACGCATCGCAACGCTAAAGGCAAGTACACCGACGTTTGTATGAATTGTGTATGTTGGGTGCTTGATGTTCGTATTGTGTTTTCATTTGATACATGAGAAGTTCCGATGATTATGTTCCTTCCGTATGTGAAATTCATATGTTCGGTGATGATTCTAGTCATTGTTCATAAGTACTTTGATAATCTTATCAAATGTGAATTATGAATGCTTGAATGTTTGTGTTGTGATTCCCTATGTTACATGAGAAGGTTCAAAGTTTATATTCTTTCATTTGTGATATTCCCATACCTAGAGATGATGATATTCTTTATTCAATAATTCATTTCATGCATCCATGTTCATGTTCCGTCCACAGGAGTGGAGCTCCACGGGAGTGGAGTCTAAAGTCCCATCAATTCCAGTATGGGCAAGTGAAGTCCCACCATTCCAATGTGGGCCGTTTTGGACACCCGTATGAAACGTTCTTCATACGGTATTTTGGATCCCGTATTTGATAAATACGGGCTTAAGTGAACACCGACGGGTGTGTCACTAGCTATACCGGTATAAGCACGAGTGCAGTCCAACCAGTTCATGGCATCCATGCATTACAGTTCATTCTTTCAGATATTTCTATTGTGCCATGTTTCTTCATGAAGTATGTTCTTTTATTCGTTGCACTTGCCGAGTCCCGACTCACTCTTGTTTGTTGTTGTGTTTTAGGTGGCCATTGATGATGACTCTATCGGGAGGAATAGACATGCACTAATCACACAACACCATATTCGATTTCAATAATAGAACTTGGTTGAATTCCTTTATTTGTTTAGAGATAAACGTAATAATTTAGGTGACATGTGGATGGCGACTTCGTTTGGTTATGAATGTTTATTTTCCGCTATGGTTCTTGACTTGCATAGGTTCATTTTGTATTTGTGCATTTGTTGGCTTTGAGCGGTCCTCTTTCCTTTCGTTAACTTGGATTATTGCTTCAATTCTTATGATTACGGATGTATGTTAGATTCTTTAGGTAACATTTTGGCTTCGAATAGCTAGGTGTTACACTTTGGAAGTCATGCAGATCCTGGAGGCTTTGATCGTCCGTGTCGTCAACTACAATCGGATGTGAATAGACAAAACCGTAGGGTGATCTGTCGTCTGACGATCTACGCGAGGAGGAACGACAAGGCAAGCCAACCTTCGCATATCTCCGTGAGGAAGATCACTTGGCTGGAGGGCATCTAGGAGTCGTCACGCTTGGCCATGCCATATTCGCAACATCTACGCACGGAGCTTGAGACACCGTCTTCGGTTACCACTCGAGCTGCAGTCAGATTTGCCGCACGCTACCCGTCTACAGAAGAAGAAAGCAACGCTGCAGTCGTGCACCTTGCCCATTTGGTGGCCGCTCAGGGAGAAGCATTGGAGAGGACTATCACAGAGCTGGATCATGTCTATGAGGCTTTACAGCGAGCTGAAGAAAAGGTCGCTACTCGCAAGAAATTCTATACGACCAGGATGACGAAGAAGAGGAAGATCCCGAGGAGGATCTGAAGAAGATCCAGAGGAAGGCACGTTGAGCCAAAAGAAGCGCAGAGCGGAGGAGCGGTGACCGAGCTGCAGACGGGAACGCTGCTCTGCTACACGATCCCTGGGCATCGGATCAGTTTGCCAAGATACCGGCTCACTTCCAAATCTACAGCCGGCAGGAGCGTCGCCGCGGCTATGGAGGCTTTCTTGAGTAGTTCATTTTAAGCTTCAGTTTTTCAGGCTTAGCCAGTTTTAGTTTAGTAAGTCGCCCTTTAGGCGGTAGTTTTGTGTGCTTAGGTCGTTGTTTCTTTTGTGTGCGAGTATGAGCTGCAAAGGCCCTTAGGTATTTGTTGCAGCCATGCTAAGATCCTAATTAATAAACGTATTTCGTTTGAGTTTCTTGAGCTGTGTTTTGTTGGGTTTAACCTACCCCCTGCTTAGTTCTTAACTCATCTTGTGCTTGCTACCTTATCTAACCCATGGAGCTTCGCTAGATGGTTCAAACTCGTCAAACTGCTGCAAGTGGTTCCAGTACCCCAGCACCGAGAAGCAATGAGCAACCACCAAGGAGCGATTCACACAAACACCCCGATTGACTTGCAAAACTTTGGAGCTTTCTTGGCAGCGCAGACTCAGCTAATGAAAGCCATGATGAATCAGATGCAAGCTATGAGCAACCAGGTCAACAACAACAACAATCAACAGCACGAAGCCCCAGCTACTCAAGGTCACCATGGACCATCTAAACTTGCGGAGTTTATGAGGACCCATCCACCAACATTCTCCGGACACATCTCCCCCGTGGAGGCAGATGATTGGCTTCGGGTTATTGAAAGGAAGCTACTGATCACCTAGTGCAGCGACCGTGAGAAGGTTCTGTACGTCACTCACCAAATGGAGGAGGAGGAGGAGCGCCACGCCGCTGAGGAGGAGTTCGCGAAGGTTGCCGATCGTTAAGATCCAATCCCAATTGGTTGCTGTGGTGAATTGATGGGATCTACGCTGGTTATTTCTGATCCGCTGCTATTTTATTCCCTGTTAGCCCTGCGTGGCTCAATAAGTGTAAACTCGACCATAAGGTCAAAACCCTTATTTGTTATTCAAACTAATCGTCCACTTTATTTACCGCTTGTGTGGATTGATTTTCGCCGATGTTGATACTGTGTGCACTAGCGTGATCCTGGACTAGTGCATTATACACAAAGGGTTCCAGAATCGTAATTTTAGGTCCCGACAGTCCACCATTAAACCCTTGAATTTGCAAAACTCTCTCTCACTATAGTTCCCTTCTACATCGCGTGGTATCTGATCCAAATTGTCATCGTGCGACCTATCCTCATCAAAAGAACAGTCCACATACGGCATATCATTGACTTCCTCGATGATGTCGTCATTATTAATGTAACACCCCAACTCAGCACGAGCCTGGAATGCTACTATCCTAAGCTAAACCACAAAATTTCGACAGAACCTCTTTGGTATACGACGATACCGGAGGTTCTTCACAATAATTCATAAAACAATAATAAAATCAGTTATAAGACTTATTCATAAATCCTAATTAACCAATTAAGGTAACACCTTGGCTATTCAGAAGCCAAGATGCTAACTACCAACTTAACATAAACCATACAGCATAAATTTTCTCAACAACATCAATCAATCCTCAAAGATCATAAAAGAATACCATCCATGACTAGACTTATTTATTACAATCTGAAAGTTAACATAATAGGGTCTTTAATCATTCTTGCAATGGAACTAAGGTGAAGTGCATTATTCGAGTAGTGCATGTCTACTCCCTCCCAAGAGAACCTCATCAACGATCACCTAGAAATAGATAAACAAAGCAAGGGTGAGTCCATGACTCAGCAAGTACAATGATTAATAAAACATTTATCAATATGAATAAGACCTACTCGGCATCAACATTGATCATAACCGAAATGAGTACTTATGAAGACATGAAATGAATGCTTAAAATCAAGGGAATGGACTGCACACACACATATACCGGTATAGTCAGTGAAACACCCGTCGGTGTTCACTCAAGCCCGCATCTTAACAAAAATGCGGGGATCCACTTCCCGTATGAAGAACGTTTCATACGGGTGTCCAACATTGCCCATCTTGGAATTAATGGGTCTTACTCAACCATCCTGGAATTGATGGTCTTCCTCATCCACTCCCGTGGACGGCAAATGATAATGAATGCATGAAACAACTTATTGAATATAACATTATCATCATTTCTATTCATGAATTCAACACAGAGACAAAACATGGATATTTCACTTCATACTACACAAGAGTTATCACAAAGACGCTCATATCAATAACCACAATGCACAAACATTTAGATTAACAAAGTACTTGCCTTCCGCGTTGAGAGCGTTAAGTAATGCGCAGCGATGGCGTTCCTAAACTCGAAGCTCGCCGCCAACCAATGAAATAAATTCAATAAGAACACCAAAAATACCCATTTCTACTAACAGACGTTATACATTGCTTCCGATGACTCTAGTCATTAATACAAAGCTTAAACTAAAATCAATGTTTTCAGCTATAAAACTGTCCCTGGACAGCAACACGACAATTAACGTATCTCAGTGTCGGAAGTCAAAAGTGGTAAACCCAATTTCTGTAGCTTCTTAACTGACTAATCTACAATACTCTAGTTGACGTGATAAACCAATTTGGCCAATTTAATAGGTTAATAATTGTTTGAACTTTCGGTCCAGAATCTGTCCACATAACGAACAACAAAATTAAAAAGATCGTAACTTTTATTAGGTAACTCCAAATTGAACGTTCTTTACCAATCTGAAAATGTCATCGAATCCTCGACAATAACCTAGTTGGGTGAACTTTCAGTTTCAACCAATTTCCCTTTCATAATTTAGGAAATAACCAGACAGTTTATTCTCGTCAGGTTTCTGGCAGCAGGTACTAAAACATCCATAACTTTTGACTCAGACCTCGGAATCAAGTAAACTTGGTGGCCAATGAAACTTAAGAACGAGGCCTAGATATATCTAGGAGACCAAACCTTCAGATTCTGCCTAAAAACAACCGAAACAACCCCTCCAACATACTGGACAGAACTGAACGAAACGCGGACAGACTGGAATTTAACAAAACTACTCGCTCACTTAACGAATGACTTCTAGAAATCCCAAGAACACGTCGTTACCCTTGACGACGTGGGAGATGATGCTGAGCGAGCCTCGAAGAAGAAGTTGGTGGTGATTTCCTCTTCTTGTTCCACAGCCCATGATCGTCGTCCCCGATCCTCGCGAAGACCGGCAATGGAGGGAGACCAACACCGCAGCGGGGAAAACGTCTTGAGGGGCAGCACCACGGAGGAACAACCAGGGAGGGGAGGAGGCAGGGCGCACAGGAGGGGGAGGCCAAAGGGGGCGGCGGCCAAGGGGGTGGGAGAGGCAAAAAGGAGGGAGGGGCTAGGGTTTGCAAGGGGAAAGAAAAGGGGGTGGCGCCCCCCTCCTTGGCCGGCCACAAGGAGGCCTAATGGGCCTCTAGCCCAGGCCCAGGTTGGCCAAAAATAGCGAAAAACCCCTCCGTTCTTTAGACTATTCACTGATTCCATTGATTCCTACGCCGATTAAACAAAAACCTTCTCAAAGATTAATTAGGGGTATTACAGACATTGGCTGTTGTCATATTCAAAGATTCTGCCGAGGTCATAAAGTTTATAGCTATTTCTTCAAGGGGTGATTCTTCTAATGCTTCTACTTGCTCACCGCTGCTTCCAATTGCGGGGCAAGTTTCTTTAGTTTTTCAGCTCCGATGTGTGCGCACACATCCATACTGATGTCTTCCTTCATGGGGATGTTTAATTCTGGTATGCCTTTTCTGAAGGTTCCATACCGATGCGAGGTCTCAACTGGCCCCCCTTCTGGTTTTGGGGAACTTCGGTGATCGGCTGTGTCAAGTCCTTCTTATCCTTTTTCACCAGGCGTCCCCGATTACTTTGGATTCGAGGGACCGGAGTTCTCGTCCTTTTATTCTGAGGCCTCTGGACGGGATTAGGGATACCTTCATTGGTATTTCAACCCTCTCCGGTGCATTGCTTGCAGGCAAATGCTACTTGGTCACGCTCTTCAAATCACTAAAGTGGTCTGACAGTTGGTTCGCTAATATTTGCAAATCAATCATCTTCTGGACTTCAATTGTCTTATAGACTTCTTTATTTGCTTTACTAGTGCGCGGGTCATATGCATAGATTTCAATTATCTTCTGGACTTCAATTGTCTTTGGGACTTCTCTTGTCTTCTAGACTTCAATTGCCTTATGGACTTCTCGTGGCTTACCACGTTATTTCCCGACATTTCCATCAAGGGTTGATTTCCTCCCCCCTAATGACGGGAAACTAATCTCATCTAATATACTATCAGCGAATCAGGCATTATACAAATCTCTAGTCATTGGGTCCAAATACTTGATTATGGATGTTGTCTCATAACCAACGTATATCCCAAACTTTCAGAGAAGGCCCATTGTAGTTCGTTGCGGTAGTGGTATAGGTACATAAACCTTACAACCAAACCTGCGAAGATGAGTAGTTTTTTGTGCTGACCCTTGCGCTAGTTGCTTAGGTGGATGGATGTTATAGGCCGACAGTCTAAAATTGATGAGAGCTGTTGCGAGCAGGACTGTGTGTCCCCAACATGTAGTTGGTAAATTACAATTCTTCAAAGTTCTGCTAGTCCATTCTGGGTGCGGACATGCGGTACAAAATGCTCAACTTTAATTCCCATTTTATGCAATAATCATCAAATGCTTTCGGAGTAAGTTCTCCGGCGTTGTCCATTCAGGTGGACTTCTCATGATGATCAGGGAAAATATTTCTAACTTAATTATTTGCGAGATTTAGCTATGCAAAAGTGTGATTTCTCGTAGACAATAAACATATGTGCGACCATTTCGAGGAAGCATCGCTGAGCACCATAAAATACCTAAAATGATCCTTATATGAGCTATATAGGACCGCAAAAGGTCTCTCTGGATACGGTCTAGGAATGCAGGGACTTCATCCTTCGCTTTCAGAGCAAAAGGTCTAATAATTAATTTCTCAGTGGCACATGCAGGACACACAAAATCTTCCTGATTCGGGAAATTCTTTATATTCATATTATGTCCCTGTGAATTGTTTATTATATCTCTCATTATCCTAAGACCTAGGCGGCATAATCTATCATGCCAAAGATAGGTAAGTTCAGAGCTTCTAAATACGGTTTTCAAGGTAGTATAGGCTGCAGGCACCTTAATATTAGTGTAGTATAGCCCAGTTTCATATGAAGGAAGATATTCTAATGCTATTTTTCACTTTCTTCACGCTTTGTAATGAGCAGTATTCATGCCCATACTCTTCTTGATCTCTACGTGGAAACTGTTAGCGTAAATATCCTTGAGAGTTCTAGTCGATTCTGGGTACAACAAGTCTTCTTCAATGACCAAAGTTGTGCCCATTGGGAGTATAATTATGGCCCTTCCTGAGCCTATTATACAAGTATCACTGCCTGCGATTGTCGTAAGACTACCAGCATTCTTGCTGATTGATTGGAAAATTTCCGTTTCTCTCAGGATGGTATTCGTTGTGACGCTAGATGCTAAGCACATTTCCTCCATAGGGCGCCACACGCGTTCTAATATAATGTACTTTATTAATATGTAGCAGAAAGCAAGCAACACATAAATAAAATACTTCAGATATCAGAACGTAACTTGCTATTATAAATACGGGAAAATAAGTCTTGTAGGACTCATAATAAGAATTTAATACTTTTCTCTCCTAGAGCTTGCAACCATTATTCAATAATTCAAAATTCTGCTTCAATTACAAACTGCAAGTTTTTATAAAAGATCCGAGTGCAATATGTGCACTAGATCGAATAGGGGTTGCTATGGGCTGTCCACATCCATGAGTGCGACTAACGGCTGTGGACCCTCTGTGCCTGCAATGGCGAGGCGTGCCTCATGCTATCATTTGCCCTTCTTCTTAGACTAGAGAGCATCAATAATATGCGACCTGCGATCTTACCCTTCTTTCCACTCTTCTTCATGAGAGGCTTCATCACCTTGTAGCTGACAGCAGTGGCTTCATGGCCAACGTTGCTATCAGGTGGCTGTGAAATGTAGTTCTTTCTTAGAACATCATCTTGAGCTTCCGCAACTGCATGATGTCAATTAATTCGGCATACTTCATGTAGCCATCTTGACGATAGTTGCGTGCGGATTACACCGCGTTCGGGTGAAAG
This sequence comes from Ampelocalamus luodianensis, assembly GCA_036346255.1. NCBI lineage: Eukaryota > Viridiplantae > Streptophyta > Magnoliopsida > Poales > Poaceae > Ampelocalamus > Ampelocalamus luodianensis. The sequence goes on along the minus strand of CM070621.1, from coordinate 67,961,906 downwards.
GTAGAAATTCTTCTGAATCTTGTACTCATCCGTGATTACATTACCACAGAATTGAAGACTGATACAAATTTTATACAAAATCTGGCCATGCTAGGTCATTTCTTCGAATCCCTGATTCGAGATGCTAGTCATCTTCATATTCATGCAAAAATTTATAAGATTACTGCTGGTAATTTGCATAAAATGGTTGCAAAATTCTCATAATGCTCTTCAAACTCCTGGTTCGTGATCCCGTATTTTTCTATGCATTATTCATAATTTACTGCTATTTTCAATGATTAAAAGCAATATAAACAATCACAGATAATCAAAACAGTAAATGTGATACATAAAATGCATAGAAACAACAATAACAAAGTTAAACATGCTTCAAATGCAAAAATCGATTCAAAAAATGAATTCCCGAAGCCCTTTTCTGCTGGAAAGAGTATTTTCAACGAATTCTGCAATTTCCAAGGGTTAAAACACAAAATCTCAGTTCTGAGAGAAAATTTGCGTAATTTTCAAATTTCTGAGGGATTATTCTGCAAGAATATGCATAATCCCGTAAATTTCTCAATTCCATGGGGTTTTTCGTAAAAATTCAGAATTTTCCACCGTGCCCCCTTTTTTTTTCTTTCGCGGCCAGCCCCCCTTTTTTTCTTTTTCTTTCACTCGGCCGGGCCTCTTTCCTTTTGGCTTTGTTATTCAATGGTGGCTGCCCAGACACCATCCCGCCTGCTCCACCTTCTTCAAATCGGGGGCTAGGGTTTCCCTAGCACCTTTGACCGGTGGCGGCGCGTGGACCGGTGGCGGCGGCGCATGGACCGGTGGCGGGTGACTCCTTCGAGGCGGCGGGGGCGTGGTGCGCGGCCGGAGGAGCAGTGTCGTGCGGGGCTTGAGGGGGCGGGCGGCACCTTCGAGGCGGCGACGGGCGGGCGGAAGAAGCCGCATGCGGTCGGCGGTCGGCGAGAGGGTCGAGTGCGGCCGGTGCGGGCGGAGAGGTGCCATGCGGAGGCGTGCGCGGTGGGCAGCTCCGGCGATGCCTATACGGGGTGCGGCGCGGCGCGGGGGGCAGTTGCCACTTCAAGGTGACGGGCACGCCGCTGGAGTAGTCCAGCTCCTCGCCGATCAGACGAGCTACGGACATAGAGATTACCTCACCACCGGCGACGAAGCTTTGTTTGGAACTGCTGGTGAGCGAATCGTCATTAATCTGCTGAGGCTTCGTCAAGCTTGTTGTCGTTGCTAATTGATGCGCCCAAAATGGCACATTATTTTACTATTGTTTATTACTATATTTCACTGATTTCCCCTTTAATTGCTCGGATCATCATTAATTAATTGTCAGATGTACAAGATATGTGTTACTTGTCGTGATCCGTAGGATCCAAAGGAAATCACCACACTTTTAGTGGCTAGAGTAGAAAGAAATCGTCAAGAGGATGAAAATCAGACTTGGATCGCCGCGAATCAACTCTCCGAAAGAGAATACGTGTTGGGGAGTCATACCTGACTGTACCAGGCGCCAACGAATTCACCACATCAACAAGCAGAAGGTTTCTGAAGCAGTCGAGGTGGTATTCGGCCTCCTGGCGACAAAAAAAAAACTTCGTAGTGCTGAAACCCTAGAAGATTGTTATATAAAGGGTTCAGATTGCATGTACAGAGAGGAGAGACGAGAAGAACAAGGGAGAACCACCACATCTATAAGACCATCTCCACCATATTTTGCAGCATTGTTAAACCATTTTCCATCCTCCCTTGTAATCAATTTATCCATCAGTGTACCAGAACATTTGCGACATCTTATTTAATATATCTTTGTTATTTTCATATTGTTGCAATATGTTTTCATCTATTTATCTACTATTCTTGATCACCATGATGATGTGTGAGAAGTTCTCTAAGGGCTAGGGATTGTAGCCATGTAGCGTTAGAGATTATGGGGATGATCTAACATTCACACATGCTTTTGAATTTATCTTCTGTTGGTGATATGCCATAAAAGACAATTATAGAGATGGTTGTATCACGTCTATGTTTATGAATTATAGAATAAATGTTATCATCTTCCTTGGATGAATCATCATTTATAAAGATTAACAAGTACGTGACTTGTTGGTGAAGCTTTTTGATAGTTGTATGATGTCATTCTAAAAGTATCACTGGTCGGAACACTAGTGACTTATCGACCAGCACATCTATTAATTAATTAATTACCATGTTTCACTGCTTATAGATATAGGAATATCGAATCAATAATGTCAGCACATGTTAAAGAACATGGTGTTGGATTGACCCCATCTTAACACACTATTGAGATTGTTATGATTGTATGTGTCATCAGTTGGCCTCAAGCAATGATGATGTATAATCCTTAGACCTGATATCAGCATAGTTTTTTACATATGTAATAGTGCACTTAAGGGTTACCAAACGCTACTCCGTAACTAGGTAGTTATAAAGGTAGCTTTCAGGTATACTGTGAAACATGCGGAGGGATATGACTGGTCAGATATGAGATTTGCCCCTCCTAGTATAATAGGAGAGATATCTCAAGGCCTTTCGATGTGGTTAGATAAAGAAAGTGTATGGCCATGCCACAAGTGATCAAAGAGTCGACCACATGAAGTTATTCATCACAAAATTGAGAAAAAAAATGAACAGTCCATGGATGACATATATCACACCTAGAGTTCAACCAGATATCATGCAGCAAAAGGAAAATATGCAAACAGGTCGTTTAGTACCATATACGAATTGGTCGTATGAAGATACGAACTAGTCTTGAGCTGGCCGTACATGATTACTAACTAGTCAATGAACTAGCCGTAAGGTGTTACGATCTGGTCATGACCATATGTGAACTGGTCGTATGGAGATACGAACTGGTCATGAGTGATAAGGACCTGACCATAGATCATATTGCATAAGGTTCGTCCGATATAATCTTTATGAGTATTCAGGAGTTGCTATGTCCTGCTATGAACCGCTACCGACTTATGATTAGAAAGGAGTTTCTGAGTCACAACGGATTACGTATGAAACTACAGGGTCACACACTTAACGAGTTAGAATAAACTAGTTCGGATAGGATTAGTTATGGCCTCTTTATAATGGGAGGCACGGGGCCTTTTGGACATACGAGTTACACCACCTCCTAAAGGCCTTATCATACACGCTGGTGCTAGCACACCGGCGTACAACGTTCCACCCTTGGATGTATGGATACTGTAGAAGCGTTGTTGCGCTGCAAGGAACACGAGAGGTTTCTAGAGGAGATGATCGGTGTTGACAACATTAGACGATCGACTACAACCACTACATCGACACGCTTGATGTTGGACCAGGGTGCTCCAACTCTTGTTTCGCTATACTATGCATTCAATTGTAACAATCTATGATCTCTTACTCGTATGGCTTCTTGGCTCACATGGTAGAAATTTGAATTATGCACTAGTGTAGTCTACCTGTATCCCTTCAGTGGTATTAGAGCCATCTTGTGTAGTACTGGATCTAGATTGGTCGCATATAATTGATATATGGTAGTAGTAGATTGGATCTATTGCAATTATGATATGTTAACCTAGATCAGTTCATATAGATGGATCGGTTTTTGGCACTGGTTGATGAGATCAATCTGTTCTGGCGATAGTAGATGAGTTCGCGGGAAGTAAGAGCTGATGGCATTAGATGATTAACTACGCTTGTTTCCGGTCGCATCGCCTAATACCCCTACTGGTCGGAATTCGGCCATCGGGGTATACCGCAATTTGTAGCCGTATGGACGTGCTAATTAGATTGGTTCAGAATTAGTTTAATGTGATTAATCCGATATTTTTCAAGCTCGAAAACGTGAATTAGATTCATGTCCCAAAAAATTTACCAAGGGTGTCGCCCCTTCGAAATCCATGCTAGGTAATCGTTGACGTGTTGTATATCATTATGTGTTCATATCGCCCGATAGAATTAGATTCTATGCATAACCTCTTATGTAGGGATTGATGTGAATAGTATGGCTCATTGTGTTTGTGATGCATGTATGGATTTTTCATGGCCTACGAGTCAAGCTGAATTATAGCCATCGAGCTACATACTATTGTATAATGACCTGAATGTCGACATGTGATCCTTGATATTATCATATGTAATTCATTACTAGCTTTTAGAAGTAATAGCTTAGTAGATGAATATGGTGACCTCAAGCATGATGGTTTGGTGGACAGGAAGCGTGATGATGGAGATTACCATGTTAAGGGCCATACTATGTCACAGTTTTATGTGATTATCGGTGAAAGTTTATCCATGTTCCTGTTATGCTATTGTTCATGTTATTTATCATTAGATAGTTTGACATGATAGTATAGTACCCATCAAGAAACATTAAGTAAAATTGATGCCTTTCCAATTGTAGTGTCTATCATGATTTTGATTGTTAATTGGTAGGTCTACCAAAGTAGGGTGCCATTAACGATCTTAATAAGATGGGGTAGGTGTCGGATACTCACATGCGTAGTGTTGGTGTAACACTTCAGACCAACAATGAGCCTGAAATGCCACTAAATACACTAACTATCAACTTTTAACATCATTTTATAATAAATTACCGCAAGCATCTCAATAATAAAACCCATCCACGAGTTACAAGTAAACAAGTATAAAGATATAACAATCATAGATAATTGATTTCTAGGAAGCATAGCAAGATATTAATTCATGAACAACACAAAACCAATCAAATAAAGTCTATTAATTGAATATTCAGCTCCAACCTATCATCTAAGGTTACTCAACACTATCATGTCCTAAATATAATTCATCAGGTTATAATGAAAGTTTTTTTCATGTCCAATGAATCGAATATTTGAGTGTATGTTGTGTTTCCAAGTACGCTAGCCCTTCCCCAGTGAAACGTCATCAACGATCACCTAAAAAACAACAATAGAGCAAGAATGAGTCCAAGACTCAACAAATACATAATAAAGCTATAAACAACAGTTTGTCAACCATAATCAAGGTTATCCTCATCATCTATCTATTTAATGTCATTCTCATACTCAAACAATCAAGCCATATTCCATATAGGTAAATTGCACATCTTAACAATTTATTCATATATGCGAATGCACTATCATGCTCATGTTCATATGCATCTCATCAGCTGATACCGGTATAGCGGAGTGTTCACCCGTCGATGACACACTCTATCCTTCACTACCGTGAAGTCCCCACCGAAGTAGGATTTTATCTACAGCACTCTGGACTAGTCATATATCTTTCTCACCGACCTCACCGGAATAGTTACATGACTTTCTCACCGACCTAGCTCATGCAACTCCTGTCATGATGAATGTAAATGATGCGACATCTTTAATTATTCATCAACATAATCCATCTCGTTAACTCAATATCTCATCCTCATTTTCTCAATATCATAATATCATTCACTCAATGTCATCAATATCATGTATAAGAATAACCTTAATGAAAGTATAATAAATAGTATGATAAGTAATATCAATGATAGTGGTGAACAACCCGTTGTTCACCACTCTACCATGTACTTTCCTCTTAGCCCTTCGAAGCCGGATGACGAGCCATCACACTACTCGACCTTGCATGTTTACGCCAACCCGACCAAATTAACCCAAATCTACTGGACAACAGAACTATAAAATTCATATCTCATAATCTATGCATCGGATTGATATGAATAAAAATTCTACCGAAAGCTATCGAAATTATCTACAATTCCCTAGTAGATAAAATTCTCAAATTATACCTCTATACTACCCGTAAAAATAGTACAACAGTACTGCAGACTAACCCGATCCACTAATTGTTTCCCTAAGGAACACTTGCTACTTCCCCTCTAATCTAGACTCTAATCTCTACTAAAATAATTAGAAAACAAAGAGGAAAAAACTAGATCGTTACCACGTGATGGATGCCAACGCTCCCCGATCTAATCCTCGCTTTTCCATTCCCTTCTCTCTCCTAATCTTTTCTTGCTCTTTTTCTTGTGAGCACAGAAAATCGGTAGCACACAAAGCAATCTCTCTCCATCCCATCAATTGCATGCAGATCACAGCAACACATGTAAATATTGCTTCATGTTTTACTCTCTCTCGGTGGCATAGGAAAAAAAAGGACAGCAGCACTACATGCAGCATGCATCCCAACACGCAGACGTGCTACGGCAGCACAGTGCACACACATGCAGCATGCTAGCGGTAGTAGTGCGCAGACAAGCAGGCAGGGAGTCAGCGCAGCTATGCGGCTATGCGCGGGCAGCCGCGCTAGATTTTGTGGGCAAGCGGCTGCCCCAGCTTACATGCGCACGCCGCAGCCATGCACTGGCCAAAACGGCTGCTTCTTTCTCCGGCGTCCTCGCGGCAGCGATCGACCGGCTAGGAAAATCCACGCACGCGCACGGCCAGGCAAAATCAAACTCACGGCAGAGAACGCCTGGTGGTAGAGCGATCATGCAGCAAGTGATGCGCGCATTTTCACGTGGCAGCAAGAGCAAGGCGCTGGCGGCTAAAGAGAAATTTTGAAGCGGCTGCTGGAGGCGACGCACGGTGAAGGAAAAATAAATAGTAGGGTGGCTGGCGGCGCAAGCTAGGGCTAAAGGTTCAGCCCCTCCCTCCTCTTTTATAGCACAGGCTTTTCCCATGGGCTTCTAATTAAATAATGGGCTATAAATTTCATCTCTTGGGCTTAAATAAATAGGGTATCACAGTTGGTTTAATTTAACAAGGCTATCAAAATGGTTTCGACCCTTGAGGCACAGTGTTGGTCGTCGGGGCATATTGATACCACCCAACAAATAAGTCATATAGGATATGATTAGCAAGGAGTTGCTTACCTACATCACTAGGTTTCTAGTAGTGATGTCAAAGCTCACTAGGACTTGAACCCACTATATGAAGTTAGAGGGAAACTTGGTTTAAAACAGATAATGGGAGTATCTTTTGTTAAATTATTTAATAGAAGATTTTACATAAATATAGTGCTGATTTTTTTTTCATTGTAGATCATGGCACCTAGTACTTCCTCCACACCTACCTTTAACTTGCGATCTATTCTTGAGAAAGAAAAGCTAAATGGAACAAACTTCATTGACTAGTTTCACAATATGATAATTGTTCTAAAATAAGAAAAGAATGAGTATGTTTTAGAGGGTCCCTACCCCAATGAACCAAATAAAGATGCTATTCGTGTTTGAAAGATTGCTTATGAGAAGCATTACAATGACGTAATTGATGTATATTGCCTTATGCTTGCCACCATGAGCTCTGATCTTCAGAAGCAATATGAGACTATAGATGCTTACAATATAATTGTGGGTCTGAAAGACATGTTTCAGGACCAGACAAGGGCAGAGAGGTATAATACCTCCAAGGCATTGTTTTCTTGTAGGCTGTCAGAAGGTAGCCCGGTCATTCCTCATGTGATCAAGATGATTGGTCACATTGAGAGCTTGGAAAAAGTTTGGTTTCCCCTTAGCCAAGAGTTGTCTACTCCTGTGCTTCTCCAATTGTTTCCCGCAAGCTTTAAACCCGTCATATTGAATTTTCATATGAATGGTATGGAAAAGTTAATGACCAAGTTGCATGCCATGCTTAAAGGTTTCGAGGAGAGCATAAAGAAGAATTCTAATCATGTGATGATGGTTCAAAAGACTACTAGCTTCAAGAAAAAGGGTAAGTCTTGGGAAAAGGGAAAGGGCAAAAAACTGAAGATGAGATCGAGAGTCTCAAGGCTAAGCTTAAGAAGCTCAAGCTAGGTCCTAAGCCTGATTCAGAATGCTACTATTGTCATAATAATGGGCATTGGAAGAGAAATTGTAAAAAGTACTTGGTAGAGATGAAAAAACAAGGAAAGTAAGACTTCCAGCTCAGGTATAAATGTTATAAAGATTAATCTTACTACTTCTCCTACATGTTCTTGGGTATTTGATACCAGATCGGTTGCTCATATTTGCAATTCGATGCAGGAACTAATAAAGAGTTGAAGTTTGGTGAGAGGTGAGGTTGATCTTCGCGTCGGCAATGGAGCAAGAGTTGCTGCATTGGCTGTGGGAACTTTACCATTAGCTTTATCTTCAAGATTAATTTGGAATTAAATAATTGTTATTATGTTCCTGCCTTAAGCAAAAATATTATTTCTGCTTCATGTTTAGGAGCAGAAGGTTATAAGTTCAGAATAAAGAATAATTGTAGTTCAATTTATTTTCATGATATGCTTTATGGTCATACTCCATTGGTGAATGCATTATATATTTTCAATCTTGAAGATGTGTCTATCTATAACATTAATACTAAGAGACTTTGACCTAACGATTTGAATTTCACTTTTATTTGGCATTGTCATCTAGGTCATATAAATGAGAAGCGCATGATGAAGCTCTATAAATATGATCTTCTAAACTCATTTGATTTTGAATCATTTGAAACATGTGAATCTAGTTTATTTGGCAAAATCACAAAGGCGTCTTTCACGGGTATAGGTGATAGGGCAAATGCCTTATTGGCCCTTGCACATACGAATGTATGTGGACCAATGAGTACTTCGGCCAGAGGTTGTTTTTAATACTTTATAACTTTTACTGATGACTTTAGTGTATATGATTACATTTACTTAATGAGGTATAAGTCTGAATCTTTTCAAAGGTTCAAGAAATTTCAGAATGAGGTACAGAATCAACTTGGCAAGACAATCAAATTTCTACGATCCGATCGTGGAGGTGAATATTTGAGTCATGAGTTTGGTGATCATCTAAAGCAATGTGGAATTGTTCCGCAACTAACTCCGCCAAGAACGCCTCAATGGAATGGGGTGTTTGAATGATGGAACCGTACACGGTTGGACATGGTTTGGTCAATGATGAGTCAATATGATCTTCCATTGTATTTCTGGGATACGCTCTAGGAACAGCTGCTTTCACACTAAACAGTGTTTCATCGAAAGCTGTAGAGAGGACACCATATGAGATATGGATTGGGAAGTGTCCTGTATTGTCTTTCTCAAAGTATGGGGTTGTGAGGTATATGTAAAACGTTTGACATTTAATAAGCTCACACCCAAGTCAGATAAGTGCTTCTTTGTGGGGTATCTCAAGGAGACTAAAGGATGTTACTTTTATAAACGGGATGAGAACAAACTGTATGTTGTTTGAAATGGTGTCTTTTTTGAGAAAGAGTTTTTTAAAAAAGGAGTTAGTGGGAGCAAGGTCCAACTAGAAGAAATTCGTGAAGCATATGAAAATGTTTCAACTCTTACTGAATCTTTACAGGATGAACAAAATGTTATAGAAACTGTAGAAGAGGCATCAACCCCATGTATATCTGAAAGGCTACGTCAATTTTCTATAAGGTATGGGCATGACATTTTATTATTAGATAATGATCAGTCTAAGAATTATGTGGAAGCAATGATAGGCTCAAACTCTAAGAAATGTCTTAGAGTCATGAGATCCAAAATAAAATCCATGCATGACAATCAAGTTTGGAACTTGGTTGATCCACCTGATGGTGTTAAAACTGTTGAGTGTAAGTGGGTTTTTAAGAACAAGATAGATATGGATGGAAATGTTCACATTTATAAAGCATGATTGGTGGAAAAGGGTTTTAAATAAATTCAAGGTATTGACTATGATGAGACCTTTTCACCCATCACTATACTCAAATCTATCCGGATCTTTCTAGCTATTATTGCATATTTTGATTATGAGATTTAGCAAATGGATATCAAAACGGCTTTCCTAAATAAAAACCTGAGTGAGGATGTGTATACGACATAGCCTGAAGTTTTTGTCAATCCGTAGAATGATAGAAACAGATGCAAGCTTAAGAAAAGAGATGCAAGCTTAAGAAATTTATTTATGGATTAAAGCAAGCATCTCGAAGTTGGAATATTTGTTTTGATGAAGTAGTCAAAGGGTTTGGCTTCATCAAGAATGAAGAAAAACCTTGTGTTTACAAAAAGGTTAGTGGGAGCAACCTTGTTTCTCTGATATTATATATGGATGACATATTATTGATCATCAATGATATTCCTATGCTTGAATATGCTAAAACTTCATTAAGAAATAGTTTATCTATGAAAGATTTAGGAGATGCAACATATATTTTGGGCAAAAGTATCTATAGGGATAGATCTAAGAGGCTAATTGGATTAAGCCAAGATGTGTACATTGATAAGGTGTTGAAGCGGTTCAACGTGGTATATTTTGCTGCTATACCTTAAGTGGTCAGCATTGTACTGATCGCAGAATGAGATAAGGTCCAACGACCTATTTACTATTTAAGTGAAGTACTACATGGACCAAAGGAATTTCAATGTTCCTATGAGACAATGTCTTGCTACCTGGACGAAGTGAGAAAATTGAAAAAATACTTCAGCAATTTTGAAGTCCAACATATACCGTGAAAAGATAATACTTTAGCGGACCAGTTATCAAAATTGGGATCCTCACGAGCACCGGTTCCAATAGGTGTTTTTCTTGAATGTTTGTCTAAATCATCTGTAAGTACATCTACAGAAGTATCACCGACCACTTTAGAGTTCATTGTCCTTGAGCACGACGTAGATTGGATCCTACCATTAAAAACCTATCTAGCACATGGGACAATGCCCAAGGATGCACATGTCAAAGACATATTAATTTGAAATGCAAGATTGTACAAACTAGTCAACAACGACCTATACAAAAAAGGAGCACATGGTGTTCTAACGTGATGTATTTCTCAGGAGAATGGTAAAGCATTACTTCATGAAATACATGGGGGCTTATGTGGAGCATATGCTTCATATCGAACTCGGATCGAAAAAGATTTTTTGCCAAGGTTTTTATTAGTCCACCACACTACAAGACACCATGCATCTTATAAAGACTTGTGAGCAATGTCAATTTAATGCTCAGCATGTACATCTACTTGCAATTCAATTGCACACAATTCCATTGTCATGACCGTTTTTGACATGGGGAATTGATATAGTTGGACCTTTACCAAGGGAAACTAATGGGTGCAAATTCTTATTTGTGGCTATTGATTCATTCACTAAGTGGATCGAAGCTGAACCTATCACTTCAATAACTGCATCAGTAGCTAAAAAATTCTTTATGAAAAATGTAGTGACACGTTTTGGTATACCCAGTCGTCTTTTTACTCATAATGTATCACAATTTGTTAGTGGTCTATTTCAATATTACCATGATAAAATAGATACAAACATTTGTTTCGCTTCTGTTGCTCATCCACATAGCAATAGAGCAGTTGAGCGTGCAAACAATCAAATCATGCAAGGCATGAAGAGAAGAGTCTTTGATAGACCCAAAATATGGCCTCTACTTACTTCTTTGGGCCCTACGTACTATGACCAGTAGAGCTACAGGTGAAATATCATTTCAACTGGTCTACAAAGCAGAAACAATATTACCTATATAATGAAATTCGTTTAGGTTCTACACGTGTTAATCTCCATGATACCATCAAGCAAGGCAAACAACGTGAAGATGACATCAACCTTCTTGAAGAAAAACACGATCAAGCATTGATCAGATCGACAACCTATTTACAAGGGTTGCGTCAATACTACAATATACGAGTTCAACCACATACACTTAACGTGGGTGACTTGGTTCTAAGACGAATCTAGAATCAGTCTAATTTGAACAAATTTACTCCCAAATGGAAAGATCCTTTTACTATAGTATCTATTTGTCACTCGACTTGATTCTGTTCGACTTGCTATGGAGGATGGCAAAATTATATCCAATGCTTGGAATATAGAATATCTTTGCAAGTATTATGTGTAACATATTCTATTTTATTAATAAAGTTTATATTTTGCATTCATTCATTGATGTCTAGCAATTTATCTATGTTCTGATTCTATATTGCTCTATATTATATGATTGTGGCTGGTCTCTATGACTATCGACCAGTATCCTAACATATACAAAGTCGCTGGTCTAGTATTTAGATAACTTCTAGTAGAGACTTTTTTCTATAAGCCAGTTCTCACTGCTTGGAAACTCACTAGACTGACTTTATATGGCACTTGCTGCTAGTTCGTCCTGCTATACTATGAAAGCTACACTAGTCGTTAGCCACTAAAAATATCACAAGTACTAAGTCCCTGTGATATGTTTACCATATCACTGGTCAAACCCATCATAGTCGGGGGCTAGTAATATATCAAAAACAATAAAGAGCAAACTCAGTGAATTACAAGACAAAAGATTTCATTCATTGAAAATATTCCTTACAAAGCATTCAATTATCTTTGAATTGAAACTTTTCATTTTTTGTATATTTATATACATGAGAAGCTACTTCCTCTCTCTTTTGCTGAATCTCTTGTGCAAAATTCAGACTCAACTCAGGAATTAATTTCTCCAAGTCCACTTTGTCTTTGTAGTAGTGTTTCAGCTTCATGAACAAGGTGCCTACATTGAGAGCAATGACGGACTAAAGAGAAGTCTTCATAGACTGCACCATCTTCGAAAGGTGGTTGACAATAAACTTTAACTGAGCTTTAATGTTGTCGATCAATTCTCCTACTGAAGGTTCCTCCTTTGTGAGTGTAACTTATGCACATCTTATTTTTGCAACAAAAACATTTAATTGGTTCAATATTAAAATTAGAGCTGTGAAATTTGAATCTTTACTCTCAATTTCCCTAATGAGAGTTTTATTCTCCTTGATAAGCTTCTCATTGTTCAAACTGCGATTGTATTGAAGCTCATCCACTATCTTTATTTCCATTTTCCCCCATGTTATTGAACTTTGTTCTTTCAATTTCTTCTGCAGGTCTAATTGTTTAAAACAGCAGAAAAAATTGGATAAACATGAGAAAGATATGGAAACAATATAATCTAAAAGTAGAGTTTTTACCTACTATTTCTTCCTTGTATTTTTGAAGAAGTGATTCATGGTCATGCGTAAGCTTGTCGTAGACCAGTTGGCACTCCTTCAAGTCATTCAAGAGCTTCATGTTGAGGTGTTCAAGATGCTTGCACTTTGTAGCAGCCTTCTGAAGAACCTATTCTTTTTCTTTAAGTCTCCTCTCTCTAAGAACAATCTAGAATTTAATTTCCTTGGCTATGTTGTCTGTGAAGACCAACTTGTTCTCATACTCACGAATGAGCCGACTAGTAGTATGCTTCTCTTACTTAAAAAGACTGAAATAGCAAAATAAGAATCACAAAAAAATCTTCAAATAACAAAAGGAATTTATTCTACTTACTTTTTAAGCTTTGCTATCTCTACATCCTTAGATGTATCTCTGTTGGTCATATTTCCCATAAAGGCCTTAAAAAGACCAAGCATTTTAGTGGTTTTCTACAAGATATGATAGTAAGAAGCTGTTACTCTGCTATCCAATCAAAAAGTCAAAGGATTTAAGTAAAAGAGATTATTACCTTATTCAAATTCTTGATTTGTTTCTCCAATTCACTATACTCAAAATCCTCTAGTATAGTAAGCTGGCCAACCCTCGAGCTAGTCGGAACACTCTCTTGTCTAGAGGATGGCCTTCATGCCATCATGGCACAAGTAGTAGAAAAGAGGGTAGGAGAAGGAATGGTTTCCTATTCAAAAAGACCAAGATAAAAAATCTTAACAAAGAAGAAGGTGAATTTTGAGTCATAATATTCAAATAGTAAATATTAGTTACTCGTTCAATAGACCGAAGGATTAAATCCTGGCCAGCATCCTCTCAGAAGCAAACCCTTCTTCAACGGCAGGCAAGGCTTCAGTGGTCAGATTCTTCTCGACGACCACTTCAATAGGTGGGATCTCTTCGACCACCAGATCCATAGGAATCAAAGCCTTTTTGACTGATTCTATGGGTATTTCCCTTGAGGAGGTCAGAATGTCTCCGACCACTTCCTTAACGACCACCTCAGGCACTGTCGTCTCCTCGAAGCTGACTTGTGCTAACTCAACTATAGAAGGAATTGGTAGTGGCACCTCTCTAGACTCCTCGATTTCAGAAATTAAAGCAAGAGAGGTGGTCGTGGGGCTGATACAGATAAAAACAATTATCTAAATAAACATTACAAAAGGAAAACTCAATCAGAAAAGAGTTGAGTTAATACTTACTTGAAACGGAGACTGTCGGTCTCAAAAGTAAATAGAGCATCAGCAACAACCAATTTGGTGCTACCAAGATCTGAGATATTTACACTAGGGCTATTATGTGAGAGCCACTAGGCGATTTAATCTGTAATGCTTAACCTTTCCATTGGTCCTAGCATCACAAATCAAATTTCCCCGCTCTCGGTGAATATGTACTTCCCAAAAATGCAGTACACGTACATCGTACAAAAATAAGCATCAACTTCATACACAAGATATTACATTACCTAGTTCTTCATAATTTACATATATTCAACATACACTGGACTTCATACAAAAGGTTAAGTTTGCAGCGAAAAAACGTTAGCCATAAGATGGCAGTAACAAAAGCCAACCGGCTGCCCTTACCCATAAGGCAACTGACTGGAAGTGCCTAGCTAGTCGTCAAAGTCGAAAGCGAAGTCGGTCTCACACTCGTTAACCCCTTGGGGGTCAATTTCCTCTGCAGCAAATAGACAATGCAGTTGAGTACACTAATTGTACTTGCAAGACTTACGATTAACTAACCTATACATAGCTACATGCAGGGTTGATTCAGTTGTAACACCTCAGCCCAACATGAGCCTGGAATACCACTAAAGAAACATTAAACAAATCTAAACTAGGACAATTTGTTAAATGTTTCCGTAACACCCCGGCTATTCGGAAGCCAAGATGCCACCTAATTACTCTAACAATCTACACATTGCGGAAGAATATGAAATAATTATATCAACCAAATTACAGCATTAACATAAACAGGACATGGTGAAGGTATCCTTCCTTCACCTTCTAAGTTATTTAATACTGATAATCAATAAAGAAGGTTCACATTCAGTAATAAATCAACATCATCGTGGAGAAGGTATCCTTCTTTCTCCAATTATAGTTTAATTATTACAGTTCATCATTAACGAATGAAATATGGAACTAAAATTTAGTCTTGAACATGAATTTGATGTTGTGAACAAGTAGTGCGTGTCTACTCCCTCCCAAGTGAGCCAACATCGGGGTTACCTAAAATAAACAAACAACGCAAGAGTGAGTCCACGACTCAAAGAAGTCTGATGAAAGAGACGAACATATATACAAACAGGATATCACCATTTAAGAATGCGAACATTGAATCGATTGAGTACTTAAGAAATACTTGAAATGAATGAATGCAATCAAGGATGGACTGTACACATGCTTATATCTGGTATAGCGAGTGACACACCCGTCGGTGTTCTTAAGCCCGCATCTTAACAAAAATGCGGGGATCCAATTCCCGTATGAAGAACGTTTCACACGGATGTCCAAAGTTGCCCATTCTGGAATTAATGGGTCTTACATGCCCATTCTGGAATTGATGGGTCTTTCAAATCCACTTCCGTGGACGGGACATGACAATGTCCAACACTGCCCACATTGGAATGGTGGGACTTGAAATCCACTCTCGTGGATGAAACATGCAAAATGAATGTATAACATGGATTGAGAATATTGAAAGACATGATATCTAAACATGGATATAACACATATATCAAAACATAAACAATCCACCTTCTCATGTATTATATGGAATCACAACAAGATCATAAAAACATTCACCAATCACAATCAATAAAGGTGGCAAGGTACTTGCCTTCCGCGAAGCTAATCGCGTAGTAGGTAAAGATGATGTCCCTAAACCGAAGCCTCTCTGCCTACATAAGTAAGTACTGAAATAAATACAACATATAACATAGCGCTTCCATTAACGTTCTACAACGACTTCCTGACAGTCCACAATTAACTAATTAGCTCTAATCTGAAAACAGACTACTCAGGCACAACCCGAAACTGGACAGCAGAACGGTAAAAATCATATCTATTGGTCTGGGACTCGGAATGAGGTGAGACCAATTTCTATGGATTCGTAACTGACATATCTACAATACTCTAGTTGACAAGGTAAGCCAATTCGACAAATTAATTTACTAACAGATAAATGAAACAGCGGAACAGAATCTGTCCAGATCTGTCTAACAAGCCTGGACAGCAGCACGGTATCGGACATAACTTTTTATTAGCTAAACCAAAATTGGTTTTCTTTAACAATCTGAAAAGCTAAGAACAAAACCTACTAAAGTCTAGTCGGGCAAAAGTTCAGATTTTGCCTTTAACAAAATTTGGCCCACGGCTCAAATCTGTTGACTGAATTAATAGACAGAAATATCGGCTAAAATAAAATATCCATAACTTTTGTTGTACAACTCCAAATTGAACGTTATTTATCAATCTGAAAAGTTTATCGAATCCTCTACCATAACATAGTTGGGATGAAACCCCGATTCGTCAATTAACATACACCTATTTTAAAAGACAACTCAAAAGGTAATTCTCGTCAGAATTCTGGACAGCAATATTAAATCTATCATAACTTTTGACTCGAAAGTCAGAATGAGGTGATCTTGGTGGCCACTGAAAGCTAAGAACAAGACCTAAATATCTCTAGGAGATGATCATCTCAGATTCGGCCTCTAAAACCACGAAACAGACCCCGCAACAATCTGGACAGAATTGATTTTCTGAAGGCAGCAGTTCGATCTAATCAAATATGAACCAAATCGCATCTACCACTAATCAAACGACGAGGATCGGTATTCGTTACCCTTGAAGCAACCAGGAAACAGGCGGAAGAACCTTGGAGACGACGATCTCCTCCTCCTGTCCTTTTGAGCGGCAGCCCATAAAACCCCTCCTTCCTTCGCAAAAACCGGCGGCAATGCGGTTCGGCACTAGGAGGAAGATGGCTCCAAGAGGTAGGGAGGTGCAGCACCAATGGGGAGGCGCCAAGAGGAGGAGGAGGCAGGCGCAAGGGAGAGGGAGGGGAGAGGCGGCCATAGGAGGGAGGAGTGGGAGAGGTGGGGTGCTAGGGTTTGTGCACCCCTTTTGGCCGGCCAACTCATGGGCCTTTGGGCCCCCAAAGGCCTTGTGGCTGCCCCTCTTGGGTCTAAAGGCCCTCTCTTGGGCCTGCTAGCTAAAGGCCCAGCCCAAAGTTGGAAGAACAGTAAACGCCGAAATTTCTCCTTTTCGGTTGAATTGATTTAAAACCACATTGTTTTTGTTCTAAACTGAAGCGGGATATTACATTCTACCCCCTTAAATAGGATTCGACCTCGAATCCTCACACAATCTCACGCGAAAGAACAACCACAACTAAGAACTAACAACGGTAAACAGATACCGTTGCGACCCAAACCGTTAACGCTCACCCCAAGCGAATATCCAACTCTCAAGTCACCTCTCTCGGTGAGAACCACAACACAAAGACGTGAAAAGACGAAAGTCCTAACACTCAACCCTACATCTTGGTACACTCATCGGACAAGACTCGAAGGTAAGATCTTACTCGATGGTTAACGTTGTTAACGAATAACAAACTCGGATCTCTCGGTACTCACTCCACACCAAAAGAAACCAAAAGTGAGTACAACGCGTAGGAACCGAGACGGTCTTAGCGAAGCGACACTATCGAAAACAACCCAATGAACACAGGTTAACCTTCCCATTGATGCCGAACCACACAACATGCACATTAGAACACGGAACTCTTGTTCCACCTCTCAATTGAACTCTTCATGAAAACAAGGATCACCTCCTTTAACCGGAAACATACAATCGAATTCTTTTAAGCAAACTCTTTTACCGCAAAACACATCTGAATAAGAAAGATTCACATCACAACTATCGTTACCAATCGAGTCTCAAGAGTAAAATCCAAATCAAATTTCATCAAGAAAACCTTTCCACTTTCCAAGTGGCATATTATAATAAACGTCACGAAAACTAAAGGAGGAATCATTTTAAATGCCCAAATCAAAACTTCCTTTATTCTTCTGAACGATAAGAACCACACATACCAAAATCAGTCGAATTCATCGCATACCACACGGTCTCAAACCTCTTAATTTAACATCCTCAAATTAGGCTTAAACCGAAATACATCATCCATACCTTTGTAGAGAGACTCTATTGATTCCACTGAACACTCTAGACAACTCCTTCAATCGATGACGTTAATTTGATAGAAGGCACCAAAGCACCTCAAAACCCATGCAATTTCATCACCTCCAACTTTCAAGAAAAACACATCGAATCCTCAGTACACCGCTCATGAACTACACCGGAAGGGTTCTATCACAATCATTCCACTACTCAAAATACTCCAGTTTTCTATCTCCTCGACACACAAATCTTTGGGCGACCAAAAGTCTAGCATGAAAATGAAAAGCCCAATTTAACCTCCGAGACCTCTACAACGAATTCCTCTTATAACAAATAGTGAAATCATCGGATTAAATCTCTAACATCCCCACAATTCCGACATACTCACTCATTGACATCATCAGGAATCACTCACACAACATCGCAATACTTTCCAATTGTTTTTACTCTATAACATTGATTAAGGTTTCCATACATTTGATAATCCCCAACATTTCAACATGAACCAAAGTTCTGGAACTACACTATTCCATAGGTCCTACTTAATCGAACAATATACAATTTTACTTCGAAACCATACATTCCATCTGAATCAACTTCCCTCCAAGAGGCTCAGGTCAAAACCAACTCATTTTCTATTACTCCTCCATTAGCTTGGTAACAAAAAAAAATCTCACCCCTACAAACACTTAACCACCACCAAACAAATAACAACTTACGCTTTGTAAAGTTTTGCAACACAAAACTATTGATCCTTTCTCAAAAGAAAGAGGCGAACAAGGACAAGTTTCACCGCACAGGAAAATGTTGCTGCTCACGGTGAGCACGAAACCAAAAGAAATAATCTGGTAATGAAGATCTGGAAAAACGAAAGTTGAGTTCACCGCGGAGGGCACGCATCCCCTCGAAAAGGGAATAGCAAATAACCACCATTAAGAGAAATAGCATTGCGATTGAAACTCGACAACTCTTGAGTGAAAAGAGCAAAAGTTTATGAATAATTTGAATAACTACAAGTTACAAAACTTGACTCAAATTCTCAAATATTCCTACTGCACTCTTTCCTTTAACACTGAAATTAATTCTTTGACTAACATCGCTTTGCCACAACGTACAAGATAAGATCTTTAGTCCAAACCACAAGGACTAATTAAGAACCAATGAAATTCTTCAATACGTCATATTTGTTCGAACTGTTCAACTACACAAGAAACATGAGATCCAAATAATCTCAATCACCAAACTCGAAACTTTTCCAATTACGGATTTCATGAAAAGCAAGCGATTAATCTCCTCTTAAGGAACCAACATAATTTTCTTTAATTGCAGCTTCACGTTGCCAACTCAAACCAGAACTCCGTTAAGATTCAATCACATGAATCTCTTAAGAAGCAACAAGACAATTCAATACCTCAATTTATTTAAAATAATTTCAGCTACGGATGATTCAATAGCTCAAAGAAAATATCACGAAAGCTAAACTTGAAATATTCTCATCGAACGATATCACCAAAGCGATCAAATTACTATGGGTATTAACATCAATTTCACAACAACAATTAGAAAACACTTGAAAGACCCACGTGAAAAGAATGGGTTGATTCTTTCTCAAAAGAAGAGACAAATGGAAACGACTTTCACCAACTAGAAAACTCATCTACCACTCGCACTGAACACGGGACCAAGGAAGAAACCAATTAAGCAATGAATTTATAGAACATAAGTGGAGTCCACAGTTGAACACTTAAGCCTCACAAGAAGAGAATATCAAACCTTAACAGATAAGAACAAATAAGTATTCGAAATCAAAGCACTTGCATCACTGAAGAACCATTATAACTTTGCAACATATCGCTACTCGATAAACTTCATTTACCACATAAAGCCTGAACCCCCAAAAGATCATGAACACAAAACTTGAAATTTGATCATTTAGGAAATATCACCATGGGTGATGAAATTACTACGAGAATTAACTTTATTCTCACATTTTGACGATTTAACAACGTCGACAACTTTCACTAGTTCCAAGAATCATCAAACATTATTACTCCATCCTAAAACTTCCCAAAGGGAACACAAACCACAAGGTTGAAACAAATTTATTATAACAAGATTATGCTAAGCAATATCAATATCACAAGGCACGATAGCAAAGACTACTTACGAAATTAATCTACTCAACTATTGGTGTTGCTTAACACCTTCTTGGTACTCATTAACAATCGATGATGGTATTAATCATGTGTGTACATACAAGATTACTAATTCCATTTGCAATCACATAACCATATGTAAACATAGATTCACATTTCACCTTTGTTCGTAAATCATTTCAAAACATGATTAAAGATTCACTAACATAATTTTATATAAACAAGGTTTCATGAATCGATACACCAAAGACCTATCCGGTCCTTTATGCAAGTTTCAACAATTTTAGCATACCAGAAATAGACAAATCTAGCTCTTACGTAAGATCTATAGGTTACGAATGGATGTGGGCAGTCTTTATTTAACATACACCATGTATCAAATACAAGGACATTTCAAATTAATCAATTTCATTTTCATGGATGGTAGTTAAGAATAATTGATTTGCATCATGCTAATAACCCAACTTGGTAACTCATATCGTAACAATTTATTCGTTTAGTTATAACTTCTCATTTTAAGCATAGCAAGACATCACAAAGGATTCTAATACCTTACTTGAGCAAAGAGAGACTTCAAACCTCAACGCTCAAGTAATCCAAAAGAAACGATAAAGCCAAAGCTTTCCCATGCAAGCGAACTTACGTGGAAAACTCTCACTAACCAAGCTATCAAGCGAGTAAATGAGTCATTCTTTTTTCAATGAGAAAGAAGGAGCAACCATGAAAACATCAATTTTGCCAATTGACAACGACCACAAGTGGTAAAAGCAACTCAACGATCAAAGCAATAATTGTTTGAGAGAACCAAGAGGGATCTATTGAAAACCATAAACTATCATGAACCACAAACCCAGGAGAAATTCATCAACCACCACAGGACAAGAATTGCCAAATTCAGAAATGAAGGAAGAGAACAACTTTCTAAAGCAACTCACACTTAGCACCTGAAACGATGATACTCGGGGTAACTACTCCTCTAACCACGTACTGCGAACAGTGGTGTAACACAGTGAATCGGAGTAACAACCACGACCTCCACTTCTTATCATCCGATAACAACACGCTTCACCAAAATACTCAATTATGAATATATAGGATCATCTCATGACAATCATAGTATTAGTTCATAGATATTGAATATCATAGCAGATCATATATTACCAACAAGGATGATAGTACAGAAGCAATTCAACAATTGCTCAACAAAATGAAACATAATAATGAGATATTGCGGAAGCAATGTAATTTTCAACCCCACCTATCATGCACGATTGTGTCAATTTAATAACTTAATTACCACGGACCTAAAGCCCGCTCGATACCAATCAGTAACACCCGGCTATTCGAAGCCAAGATGCCACCTAATTACTCTAACAATCTACACATTGCGGAAGAATATGAAATAATTATATCAACCAAATGACAGCATTAACATAAACAGGACATGGTGAAGGTATCCTTCCTTCACCTTCTAAGTTATTTAATACTGATAATCAATAAAGAAGGTTCGCATTCAAGAATAAATCAACATCATCGTGGAGAAGGTATCCTTCCTTCTCCAATTATAGTTTAATTATTACAGTTCATCATTAACGAATGAAATATGGAACTAAAATTTAGTCTTGAACATGAATTTGATGTTGTGAACAAGTAGTGCGTGTCTACTCCCTCCCAAGTGAGCCAACATCAGGGGTTACCTAAAATAAACAAACAACGCAAGAGTGAGTCCACGACTCGGCAAATCTGATGAAAGAGACAAAACATATATACAAACAGGATATCACCATTTAAGAATGCGAACATTGAATCGATTGAGTACTTAAGAAATACTTGAAATGAATGAATGCAATCAAGGATGGACTGTACACATGCTTATACCGGTATAGCGAGTGACACACCCGTCGGTGTTCACTTAAGCCCGCATCTTAACAAAAATGCGGGGATCCAATTCCCGTATGAAGAACGTTTCATACGGATGTCCAAAGTTGCCCATTCTGGAATTAATGGGTCTTACATGCCCATTCTGGAATTGATGGGTCTTTCAAATCCACTCCCGTGAACGGGACATGACAATGTCCAACACTGCCCACATTGGAATGGTGGGACTTGAAATCCACTCTCGTGGATGAAACATGCAAAATGAATGTATAACATGGATTGAGAATATTGAAAGACATGATATCTAAACATGGATATAACACATATATCAAAACATAAACAATCCACCTTCTCATGTATTATATGAAATCACAACAAGATCATAAAAACATTCACCAATCACAATCAATAAAGGTGGCAAGGTACTTGCCTTCCGCGAAGCACTGCGGTAGTAGGTAAAGAGGATGTCCCTAAACCGAAGCCTCTCTGCCTACATAAGTAAGTACTCGAAATAAATACAACATATAACATAGCGCTTCCATTAACGTTCTACAACGACTTCCCGACAGTCCACAATTAACTAATTAGCTCTAATCTGAAAACAGACTACTCAGGCACAACCCGAAACTGGACAGCAGAACGGTAAAAATCATATCTATTGGTCTGGGACTCGGAATGAGGTGAGACCAATTTCTATGGATTCTTAACTGACATATCTACAATACTCTAGTTGACAAGGTAAGCCAATTCAGCCAATTTAATTTACTAACAGATAAATGAAACAGCGGAACAGAATCTGTCCAGATCTGTCTAACAAGCCTGGACAGCAGCACGGTATCGGACATAACTTTTTATTGGCTAAACCAAAATTGGTTTTATTTAACAATCTGAAAATCTAAGAACAAAACCTACTAAAGTCTAGTTGGGCAAAAGTTCAGATTTTGCCTTTAACAAAATTTGGCCCACGGCTCAAATCTGTTGACTGAATTAATAGATAGAAATATCGGCTAAAATAAAATATCCATAACTTTTGTTGTACGACTCCAAATTGAACGTTCTTTATCAATCTGAAAAGGTTATCGAATCCTCTACCATAACCTAGTTGGGATGAAACCCCGATTCGTCCATTAACATACACCTATTTTAAAAGACAACTCAAAAGGTAATTCTCGTCAGGATTCTGGACAGCAGATATTAAATCTATCATAACTTTTGACTCGAAAGTCGGAATGAGGTGATCTTGGTGGACACGGAAAGCTAAGAACAAGACCTAAATATCTCTAGGAGATGATCATCTCAGATTCGGCCTCTAAAACCACGAAACATACCCCGCAACAATCTGTACAGAATTGATTTTCTGAACGCAGCAGTTCGATCTAATCAAATATGAACCAAATCGCATCTACCACTAATCAAACGACGAGGATCGGTATTCGTTACGCTTGAAGCAACCAGGAAACAGGCGGAAGAACCTTGAGACGACGATCTCCCTCCTCCTCTCCTTTTGAGCGGCACCCCATAAACCCCTCCTTCCTTCGCAAAAACCGGCGGCAATGCGGTTCGGCACTAGGAGGAAGATGGCTCCAAGAGGTAGGAGGTGCAGCACCAATGGGGAGGCGCCAAGAGGAGGAGGAGGCAGGCGCAAGGGGGGAGGGACACGGGGTGGCGGCCATAGGAGGGAGGATCGGGAGAGTGGGGGTGCTAGGGTTTGTGCACCCCCTTTGGCCGGCCAACTCATGGGCCTTTGGGCCCCCAAAGGCCTTGTGGCTGCCCCTCTTGGGTCTACAAGGCCCTCTCTTGGGCTGCTAGCCAAAGGCCGAGCCCAAAGTTGGAAGAACAGTAACTTGCGGAAATTTCTCCTTTTGATTGAATTCGATTTAAAACCACATTATTTTTCGTTCTAAACTGAAACGGGATATTACAGTTTCTTCAATAGCATTCCAAGCTCATGTTGGGCTGAGGTGTTACAGTTGGTATCAGAGCGGGCTGTAGGTCCGTGGTGATTAGATTTACAATTTAGGCAACTTAATTTGCTAAAATTTTATAATGGTTAATGAACTTAAAACCTGACACACTAGTGCACGGTAGGATGGGATGGGTCAAGGATTGCATTTACGCTTCTGTTATATTGCATTGATGATTCCTGTTATGAGATGACCTTATATGCCTATAATATGATTCTATGATTAGTATGAGTGATGGTAGCGCATGTTGAGAGGTTGAGGTCGTGGTTGTGGCCCTAGGCTTTACCAGGTCACACCATCTTTCGTGGTATGAGAACAGGGAAGTGGTTACCTCGGATGTCTTAGCACAGGCATCGATAGTGAGTATCTTTAGAAAGTGGTTCTCTTTCTTGAGTTCAAATTTGGTCAACTCTTGTCCAGTAGTGGTTGATGAATTTCTTTTGGGTCAATAGTTCATTGCAGTTGGTGGGTTTCTTTGAGAAGAGTTGATGTATTTTCATTGGCTTAATTTGTTCATTAAAACAATTATTGTTTTCCCAACTGTTGAGTTATTCTTGCGGCTGGTGGACTTGATTAGTTGTCAATATTGACCTTTATATTGGAGTTTTGTCTTTCTCGTCGGGAAACATGACCCATTTATTCGCTTGATATTTCTAGTTAATGAAAGTTTCCTCTTGCAAGTCTTTTAGTGTGTGGAAGTTTTGACTCAATAAAACTTCTTTGGGTATTTTGAGTGTAGAAGTTGAATGGTTCTCTTTTATAAAGAAAATATTAAACCCTTGTGATGTCTTCTAAGTGGTTAAAGCGAGAGGTTATAACCAAAGAAATTGATGGATATGATATGAGTTATCAAGGTGGGTCTGTAGTGTAGTGCGTAATAAATCCTAACGAGTGTCCGTGGGAGTGAGATCAATCAAATTGACGTTGTCCTCTAGTAGTCCTTGATGAACTGTGATCAGGAGTATGACCACACTTAATTGGAATCAATAGAGTTATTAAGAAGTGTAGAACATTGGTGAAAATGTAGATCATTAGAATTGTTTAGTTTGCTAAACTTGATAGATTATTGGGGTCTCAATGGATTCACCTAACTGTGTAGGAAGAGAAATATAATGATGTGTTCGACCGTTGTCTCAATAGATGATAATATGGAATTTTCTTTAATTGGCTATTTGATGATCTTATTTATGTTCGTGGGAATACAAATTGAGAAATGACCATCAATTTGTCCATGCTTGAATGATCATCAATGGTTTATAATAGCCTATAAATTGGAATTAGTGTGTACTAAAGTAGTGTGAGCATTCTGAATAGGAGAAGGGTTGAAATTTGAAAGTGATTTATTTACGTGTGTTCCATGAGGATGTATTGTGGCTACATGCCCTTATTAAAAGAGGTTTGCATGATGGTGAAATTGTCGGATAATAGTATGTCATTGATGAAGGGGTTTTGGTGTAACCTTTTAGATTGTGTAGTAGGTTCCCTCTAAAATAGAGTGGTTGTCGTAGTGAGACTGTAAGAATTTGGAATACACTCAATTGAGGATGACATGATAAAGGGATATGTAACTTTTTGGTAAGCCTTTGGAGACTTTATAAAGGAAGAGTTGACGTTAACAAACATTGTTAAGAGTGAATTATTCTTGATGTTAGTAACATGGTCTACAAGAGATTGTGACGCGTTGAAGTGGTGATGATCCTTCTAAAGAGAAAGTAAGTCGATTGCTTTTTGTAATATCAGATAAATGAAATATTTGGAGTTTTGCATTCGTGATCTTTTGGGACTTCATGATTTATGTAGTAGATGAAATTAGTTTGAGCAATGTGACATTTTGGAAGGTTCTGATTGGTTCCTAAGTGATTAATGTGATTCAGTTTTAAAGACACTTCATGTTTGGGTTGACAAGTAATGATGTAATCAAAGAGAATTGCTTTATTTGTTGACGGAAAATGAGTACCATAAGTATTTGAGGTTGGAGTTAAGAATTGTAATCTGCAACCTTTATATCATTACAGCTTAAGAGTTTCTTGGGTTTCCATAGCAATGTTTTATTATGATTTATGGAGGTTTAAAAATTCTTTCTTGAGGGACATGTGCCCTCGACTGTGGACTCGTGTTTTATTTCCCGAGATCATTACTATTTGACTGTTTCTCTTGGTCTCATGCCCCCTCCGACGAGCGAAGTTTTCTTATGTATTGAAACTTGTATTTGTTTGATTCTTCCCTTTTGAGAAAGGATTTAACTGTAATACCTCGTTTTCATTTAGGAAGTTTTCGGTTCGAAATCGAGTTTAAAATTCACAATTTCGACGTTTGTCGATTCTTACAGTTTTGGCCAGGCCTTTGGCCAACAAGCCCAAAGGAGGCCTTGTGGGCCAAGGGGGCTGACTTGGAGCCCAAGGGGCAGCCGTGGGGCCCAAGCCCACCAAGGGGCCGGCCATAGGGGCCTTTAGGGGCGGCTGAAAACCCTAGCTCCCACCCCCTTCCACCTCTCCCCCCTTGTGCAGCCGCCACTTTCACTTTCCCCTCCTTCTTGTGCGCCACCTCCAGCAGGGTGCCGCCTTCTTCCTCCCCATTGGTGCTGCCCCAAGGTCCCGGAGTCGCGCCCTTCTCGGAGTTTTCCTCGGTGTAGAGCCCTCGTTGCTGGCCTCCCGCGTCGTTTTGGTGGTGTTTCGCAGGGTTCAGATCAAGGAGGCGGGGATCTTCACCACGGTTCGATCGTCGTGCTCCTGGGCGCTCCAAGGGTAATGTATCTCGGTTGGGGTTGGTGGTTTGGTCGTAGGAGAGGAAACGAATAGAATTGCTTGGATCAATGTCGGTCTGCTGTAGATAGCAATCTGTCCAGTATGTTGCGTGGACTGTTTCGTGACTTTAGAGGCCGAATCAGGAGTTTGGGTCTCCTGGAGAGTTGTAGGTCTTGTTCTTAGCTTTCGGTGGCCGCCAAGATCACCTCATTCCGACTTTCGAGTCAAAAGTTATGATAGATTTATTATCTGCTGTCCAGAATCCTGACGAGAAATAGCAGTCTCTGTATAGGTTGATTTATGGCCTAGTTAGAGGGTGATTCAGAGGTCTTGCCCATAACAAATTTTGAAGGTGATATCACTAGCTTTCAGGATTGATAAAGAACACCTCATTTGGATTTATAGATCAAAAGTTATGCACTTTTCTTTGTGACTGTCCAGATTATATGTCAGTCTGTCCAGTTTGTATGTCAGTTTCTATCTTTAATTTTGACCCGTGTGCCACTTTTTGTTAAAGACAATATATGAATGTCGTGCCAACTAGGTTATTGTAGATAATTTCATAACCTTTTCAGATTGTTAAAGAACGTCAATTTGGAGTTGTACAACAAAAGTTATGGATATTTTAATTTAGCCGATATTTCTGTCTATTAATTCAGTCAACAGATTTGAGCCGTGGGCCAAATTTTATTAGAGGCAAAATCTGAACTTTTGCCCAACCAGAGTATTGTAGATATGTCAGTTAAGAATCCATGAAAATTGGTCTCACCTCATTCCGAGTTCCAGACCAATAGATATGTCAATTACCGTGCTGCTGTCCAGAATTAAGTTATGTCAGAAATTGTTGATTTCATTTTAAGTTTTGTAT
The DNA here is from genome assembly GCA_036346255.1 of Ampelocalamus luodianensis. NCBI lineage: Eukaryota > Viridiplantae > Streptophyta > Magnoliopsida > Poales > Poaceae > Ampelocalamus > Ampelocalamus luodianensis. The sequence goes on along the minus strand of CM070621.1, from coordinate 67,934,213 downwards.
TAATGATTAGAGTCATCGGGGAAGCGATGTTTAGCATCGATTAGTAGTGTTGGGTATATTATGTCCTTATTGAAATTATTTTACTTGTTTAGGAGGTGAAGCCTCGGGTTTAGGAGTATCACCTTTGCCGACTAACGCGTCGCATCGTGGAAGGCAAGTACATTGCCACCCTTAATGATTGTGATTGATGAATGTTTATATGGTCATGCTGTGATTTGGTATGATACGAGAGAAGATGGATTGTCTATGTTCTTTCATATGTGTTGAATCCATGTTTTGTTATCATGTCTTTCAATATTCGTATTTCATTCTATGCATTCATTATGCATGTTTCATCCACGAAAGTGGATTGCAAGTCCCACCATTCCAATGTGGGCAGTGTTGGACATTGTCATGTCCGTCCACGGGAGTGGATTTGAAAGACCATTAATTCCGAATGGGCATGTAAGACCCATTAACTCCAAGATGGGCAATGTTGGACACCGTATGAAACGTTCTTCATACGGGAAGTGGATCCCGCATTTTTGTTAAGATGCGGGCTTGAGTGAACACCGACGGGTGTTTCAGCTATCTGATATATGCATGTGTGCAGTCCATTCCTTTGATTTTGAGCATTCATATCATGTTTTCATTTATGTCGGTTGTGATGTGATCGAACGATGATGAGTTTGTCTTATTCATATTGAATGATTATCTTATTGATAAGCTGTACTTGCCGAGTCATGGACTCACTCTTGCGTTGTTTGTTTATTTTAGGTAACCCACGATGTTGGCTCTTGGGAGGGAGTAGACACGCACTACTTGTTCACAACATCAAATTCATGTTCAAGTCTAAATTTTAGTTCCATATTTCATTCGTTAACGATGAACGTAATAATTAAATTATAATTGGAGAAGGAAGGATACCTTCTCCACGGATGTTGATTTATTACTGCGTGTGAACCTTCTTTATTGATGTTGATATTAAATAACTTAGAAGGTGAAGGAAGGATACCTTCACCATGTCTGTTTATCTTAATCTTGTCTTTAGTTGATATACTTGTTTCAAGTTCTTCCGCATTATGGATGTATGTTAGATGTTTTAGGTGACATCTTGGCTTCCGGATAGCCAGGGTGTTACATTAACCTTCTTGTATTGCCAAGTCTCATAGAGTGTGATATGGCGATTGGTTGGTGGTGGACAAGTATGTGGTAGTGGTGAGATTTTGGGAACCAGCCTATGTGAAGAACAATAGAAGGTGAATTGGTTTCGACTTATAACTTCTTTGAGAGAATTCTATGGAATGTTTGTCATTGGAATTCAATTGATTAGTGCTACAAGTAGGGGAACCTATGGCAAATTATAATCCAAGAACTTTTGTCTATGTTGGAATGATGGGATTATTGAAAGTATGGAATCCTGATAAATTTATTAGAGTATCGTGATTGGATAATTAACTTTGCGAGGTTGTGTAGGTGATTTACGATGATGTGGTTTAATGAGAGGAAATTAGCAAAGTAATCTAATCATTACGATAATTAAAGAGACAACAAGGGTTGTGGAGTTGTTGTCAAGTATGACCCTATGAGAGTTAAATTATTTCTAAGGATATCTTGGTCAAAAAATATATTTATTTATTGACGTTAATGATTGAGTATGTTTTGACCTTGGTCAATCAGTTAGGGTTTTGCGAATGGTTATATTGTGGTTGTGTAACTAAATTGGATTGGTGTGTATTAGAGATAGTCTAAGATTGGTGAAATAAATTGCCTTGGGGTAGTTACTTGATTAGTGAGGAATATTGATATTAATGACTGAGGTTATAGTTGAGCTGTGTGAATTTTTAGTAAATCAATTTGAGGATTTCCTATCAATTATACTAAAAATTCACGGTAGGAGACTTGGAGGATGATTTTGGGCTTTGGATTTTATGCTAGGACCTTGGAGACCCAATATTATGTGTAGAGGTAGATGGATAGAAGCGAATTTTGAATAGTGTGTTGATCTTTGATCGAATACTTAGGGTAAAGTAAAGGAGTATGTGTGTTAAGAATTTGAAATTGATTATCTTTAACAGACAGAGATAATGGGGTTGAGGGTGAAAAATCTTTATTGAGGTATTGGAAACCTTTTGTCAAGATAATTCCCTGGTACAGGCTACTTATTCTTTTGTGTCCTTAGAGTTTGTTAGAAGGGCGAGTTTGAGTGTGCAGTTTATATCTGAGTCTGTGGTGGTCGGTTCTCAGGGTCTTATTTCTAGCTCTCTGACGTGTCTGGCTGTACTATCACTATTGAAGATGAGAATTTCACTGCCAACCTTATGGTGATTCAGATTATCACCTTTTGATGTTATTTTGGGTATGGGTGGTTATTCGATTATCGTGCCAAGATTTGTTGCTTTTGGAAGACGGTGACTTTGCAGGCTCCATCGGGTGAAGAACTGGTATTTCAGGGTAGCGCGCCGTTTGATTCCTTGTTCGTGTTGGCTAGTCTGTTTCCCAGTCGTCGAGCCTCAACCATTGGGTTGCTTTGGTCCCTTAGCGAGAAGTCGAATCTCCGCCGTATTGAAGATATTCGGTAGTGAATGAGTTTCCGATGTTTTCCGGTAGAGCTTCTGGAATGCCTCCAGGCGTAAAGTGGAGTTCGGATAGATCTTGTTCCAGAACCCGACCTATTTCTATATCTCCATATCGTTTGGCGTCCCTTTCGGGAGGAGTTGAAAAAGCAATTGGATGATTTGCTATCAAAGGTTTGATTCGGCGTAGTGTTTCGCCGTGGGAGCTCTGCTCTTTTCACTAAGAAGAAGGACGGTAGTTGGCGTATGTGTGTGGATTACTGGCTCTTAACCAAGCAAGCTGTGAAGAATAAATATCCTTTGCCCGTATTGAGGATTTCTTTGATCAGTTGAAGGAGCTAAAATATTCTCCAAAATTGACCTTGATCGAGTTATAATCGATTAGAGTTCGAGAGCAAGATATTGAGAAGACGACTTTCTCTACAAGGTATGGTCATTATGAGTATAAGGTTATGTCTTTTGGGCTAACCAATGCTCTGCGATTTTCATGGAAGCCATGAATAGTATGTTGCACCCTTACCTTGATGACTTCGTCGTAGTATTCATTGATGACATCTGATTTATTCCAAGGCGAAAGAAGATCATGCTCGGCACACCGAGGTTGGTACTTGAGACCACGAGTGAACCAATTTTATGCCAAATCAAGAAATGTGAATTCGGATTTACGAGTTGGGTTTACAGCCATGTAATCAATCAAGATGGCATTTCGGTTGATCCAAGTAAGATCTCAACGATGGTGGAATGGAAAAGACCAACTAATATAAAAGAAGTGAGGAGTTTTAAGGTTTAGCTGGTTATTATCGGCGTTTCGTGGAGGGTTTCTCTACCCTTGCTAGACCAATGTCACGATTGACACGAAAGGGTCAAGTTTCGATGGGTACGCGTGTGAGCGAAGTTTCGTACTTTGAAGGATAGATTGGTGACCGCTCCAATTCTCACTCTTCTGAACCAGGAAGCGGTTCACTATTTATTGAGATGCATCTAGAGTTGGGCTTGGTTGTGTACTTATGCAGGATAGCAAGGTGATTGCCTATGCATCGTGGCGATTGAAGAAACATGAGCAGAACTATCCTACTCATGACCTAGAACTTGCAGCGAAGAGTACTTGCTTTAAAGATCTGGCGCCATTATTTGTGCAGTGAGTCTTGTGACATTTTCACCGATCACAAGAGTTTGAAATACATCTTTACCCAAAAGATTTGAATCGAGACAGAGAAGGTGGTTAGAGTTGATAAAGACTATGATCTCACTATTTAGTATCACCCGGGAGGCGAATGTTGTAGCAGATGCTCTAAGTCGTAAGCGACCCTCCTACCCTCGATTGTCTTGTCAGTGATTTTGAGCGTATGGATATATCTTTTTGCATTGCGGGTACCGTCGAGACCGAGACCGTTTGCTTCTTGAGTCAGCCATTCCAGAACGAGTACGGGAAGCACAACAGCATGATCAGATGCTCCAGTGGTGAGGAAGCGCCTAGATGAAGGCAAGCAAGGCCATTTTGGTATAGATGATTACGGTGCTTTGCGATTTAAAGTCGCCTTTGTGTGCCACGAGGGGCACGAGTTAAAGATGAGATTCTAAAGGAAGCACACCAGTACACAGATATCTGATACATCAGTGAGACCAAAATGTACAAAGATTTGAAGAAGAGTTTCTGGTGGAAGAGAATGAAAGTCGATATTGCGCAGTATGTGGCCTCGTGTGGAATCTGCCAGCAGGTTAAGGCTGAACATAAGCGACCGGCAGGATTGTTGCAACCTTTAGAGGTTCCGGTGTGGCCATGGGATGACATCTCCATGGATTTTGTAGTTGGATTACCTCGCACTCAGCGAGGGAAGGATGCTATTTGGGTTATAGTGGACCGATTCAGTAAGTCTGCACATTTTATTCCCATTCGAACAACCAATTCTGCGAGCGATTTGGCTCCACTCTATGTACGAGAGATAGTACGGTTGCACGGGGTGCCAAAGACTATTGTTTCCGACCGAGATGCCAAATTTGTTTCCAAGTTTTGGGAGAGCTTGCAAAGTGCTTTGGGCACGCAACTCCGTCTTAGTACTGCATTCCACCCACAGACAGATGGTCAGTCTGAGCGTACAATCCAAACCTTAGAAGATATGCTCAGGTGTTGTGTTTTATCCTGGAAGGGTGGTTGGGAAGATCACTTGGCTTTGGCGAGTTCGCCATAACCATAGCTATCACGCCATATTCGAGCTGCACCATTTGCGGTTCTCTATGGCGGAGATGCAGATCTCCATTGTGTTGGGATGCAGTTGGAGAGCGGGCTGTTTGAGTCTGGACCAGGTTCAGCAAACTGTGACTAGAGTAGCGAGATCGGGAAGAATCGCTAGCTGCAGAGCCGGCGTAAGAGTTATGCGATGTGAGAAGGCGAGAGTTGGAATTCGAAGTGGGAAACGAGGTTCTTACGAGGGTATCGCCTACGGAGGTGTCGTGCGGTTTGGTACCAAAGGAAAGCTTAGTCCGAGGTACATTGGACCATTCCCAATCGTGGCACGCAATTGGGAAATTGGCTTATCGCTTGGATCTTCGAGTCCATGCGTGGAGTTCATAATGTGTTTCATGTGTCTATCTTTGAGAAAGTTCTTAAGAGACCACGAGCATGCAATTCCCTTAGAGCCTTTGAACATTGAGCGGGACCTTACTTTTGAGTCACGACCAGAGAAGATTCTAGAGGAGTCGAGCGGGTTACGAAAATAAAACCACGAAGTTGGTCAAGGTACTTTGGTCCCATCGGATCGAGAAAGAAGTCACTTGGGAATCTGTAATCTAGCATCGCGATCGATTATCGGACTTGTTTGACAGTGTTCATCCTTAATTCTAAGTTCAATTCGGATACCTTCCTTGTAGGATAATGTCTAGATTCGGGTGAATCACAGTAGCGGGGTAGAGTGTAATACCCCTGATTAATCTTTGAGAAGGTTTTTGTTTAATCGGCGTAGGAATCAATGGAATCAGTGAATAGTCTAAAGAACGGAGGGGTTTTTCGCTATTTTTTTGCCAACCTGGGCCTGGGCTAGAGGCCCATTAGGCCTCCTTGTGGCCGGCCAAGGAGGCGCCACCCCTTTCTTTCCCCTTGCAAACCCTAGCCCCTCCCTCCTTTTTGCCTCTCCCACCCCCTTGGCCGCCGCCCCCTTTGGCCTCTCCCTCCTGTGCGCCCTGCCTCCTCACCTCCCTGGTTGTTCCTCTGTGGTTCTGCCCCTCAAGACGTTTTCCCCACTGCGGTGTTGGTCTCCCTCCATTGTCGGTCTTCGCGAGGATCGGGGACGACGATCGTGGGCTGTGGAACAAGAAGAGGAAATCACCACCAACTTCTTCTTCGAGGCTCGCTCAGCATCATCTCCCACGTCGTCAAGGGTAACGATGTGTTCTTGGGATTTCTAGAAGTCATTCGTTAAGTGAGCGAGTAGTTTTGTTAAATTCCAGTCTGTCCGCGTTTCGTTCAGTTCTGTCCAGTATGTTGGAGGAGTTGTTTCAGTTGTTTTTAGGCAGAATCTGAAGGTTTGGTCTCCTAGAGATATCTAGGCCTCGTTCTTAAGTTTCAGTGGCCACCAAGTTTACTTGATTCCGAGGTCTGAATCAAAAGTTATGGATGTTTTAGTACCTGCTGCCAGAAACCTGACGAGAATAAACTGTCTGGTTATTTCCTAAATTATGAAAGGGAAATTGGTTGAAACTGAAAGTTCACCCAACTAGGTTATTGTAGAGGATTCGATGACCTTTTCAGATTGGTAAAGAACGTTCAATTTGGAGTTACCTAATAAAAGTTACGATCTTTTTAATTTTGCTGTTCGTTATGTGGACAGATTCTGGACCGAAAGTTCAAACAATTATTAACCTATTAAATTGGCCAAATCGGTTTATCATGTCAACTAGAGTATTGTAGATTAGTCAGTTAAGAAGCTACAGAAATTGGGTTCACCACTTTTTGACTTCTTGACACTGAGATACGTTAATTGTCGTGTTGCTGTCCAGGGACAGTTTTATAGCTAAAAACATTGATTTTAGTTTAAGCTTTGTATTAATGACTAGAGTCATCAGGGAAGCAATGTATAACGTCGGTTAGTAGAAATGGGTATTTTTGGTGTTCTTATTGAATTTATTTCATTGGTTAGGCGGTGGAGCTTCGAGTTTAGGAACGCCATCGCTGCCAGCTAACGCGTCTCAACGCGGAAGGCAAGTACTTTGTTAATCTAAATGTTTGTGCATTGTGGTTATTGATATGAGCGTGCTGTGATAACTCTTGTGTATTATGAAGTGAAATATCCATGTTTTGTCTCTGTGTTGAATTCATGAATAGAAATGATGATAATGTTATATTCAATAAGTTGTTTCATGCATTCATTATCATTTGCCGTCCACGGGAGTGGATGAGGAAGACCATCAATTCCAGGATGGTTGAGTAAGACCCATTAATTCCAAGATGGGCAATGTTGGACACCCGTATGAAACGTTCTTCATACGGGAAGTGGATCCCCGCATTTTTGTTAAGATGCGGGCTTGAGTGAACACCGACGGGTGTTTCACTGACTATACCGGTATATGTGTGTGTGCAGTCCATTCCCTTGATTTTAAGCATTCATTTCATGTCTTCATAAGTACTCATTTGGGTTATGATCAATGTTGATGTCGAGTAGGTCTTATTTATATTGATAAATGTTTTATTAATCATTGTACTTGCTGAGTCATGGACTCACCCTTGCTTTGTTTATCTATTTCTAGGTGATCGTTGATGAGGTTCTCTTGGGAGGGAGTAGACATGCACTACTCGAATAATGCACTTCACCTTAGTTCCATTTGAAGAATGATTAAAGACCCTATTATGTTAACTTTCAGATTGTAATAAATAAATCTAGTCATGGATGGTATTCTTTTATGATCTTTGAGGATTGATTGATGTTGTTGAGAAAATTTATCTTTGTATGGTTTATGTTAAGTTGGTAGTTAGCATCTTGGCTTCTGAATAGCCAAGGTGTTACCTTAATTGGTTAATTAGGATTTATGAATAAGTCTTATAACTGATTTTATTTTTTGTTTTATGAATTATTGTGAAGAACCTCCGTTATCGTCGTATACCAAAGAGGTTCTGTCGAAATTTTGTGGTTTAGCTTAGGATAGTAGCATTCCAGGCTCGTGCTGAGTTGGGGTGTTACAATGTCGACATTTACTTTGCAAAGAAACTTGCCACAATCATCAATCTTGATTCAGAGCCTGCATCGCTCGCTGAATGAAAGAAAAGATCAGATTGGAAGAAGGCAATAAAAACTAAATTATTCTCTCCGAATAAAAGAAAGGCGTTTGGGCCTATAAGCCGCACGCCTCCCCTTGTGCACCCCGTAGGGCATAAATGGGTATTTGTTCAAAAGAGAAATGAAAAAAAGTAAGGCTTGTTGCACAAAGGTTTCACTGAACGTCCAAGAGATGGTTATGAAGAAACCTATTCCCCGATCATGGGCGGAACTCCCTTTAGACATTTATCTCAATGGCAGTAAACTTGAAGTTAGAAGTGAAATTGATGGATGGGGTACCTGCATACCTTTATGAAATATTGGATTCGGACATTTATATGAAGATACTTGAATGTATCACTGTCCCGAACCAAAACAGAGCAAATAGAAATATGTACAGTGTGAAACTCATAAAGTCATTGTATGAACTTAAGCAATCAGGCAGAATGTGGTATAATCGCTTGAAGCGACTTTCTATGCAAGAAAGGCCACACAAACAATGAGAATAAATCATGTGTATTTATACAATAATCTCAGGATGGATTTTGTATAATCGCAGTGTATGAAGATGATCTGAATATCATCAGAACCCTGAAGGATATTAAGAAAGCAAGCTCTTACCTGGAGTCGGAGTTCGAAATGAAAGGTTTGGGTAAAACCAAATATTGCCTAGGCTTGCAGCTTGATCATGTCCCTGAAGGAATATTAGTACATCAGTCAACCTACACTCAGAAGGTATTAGAAAGATTTGACTTTGAAAAGGCATATCCATCGAAAGTGCCAATGGTCGGGAGATCTTTGCAACAAGACAAAGACCCGTACAGACCTAGAGAAGAGGAGGAGGAAGTCCTGGGACCGGAATTCCCATACTTGAGCGCAGTAGGAGCACTCATGTATTTAGCAAACTGTACTAAAACGGACATTCTATTTGCAGTGAACCTACTAGCAAGGTATAGTGCAGAACCTACCAAAGGCATTGGCAGGGAATGAAGGATATCTTCCGATACCTCCCAGGAAGCAAAGAACTTAGTCTGTTCTATAGAAAGAACCAATACCTAACTATGAACGGCAATGCAGATGACGGATACTTGTAGGACCCACATACAGCCAAATAGCAAACAAGCTATGTATTCCTATGTGGTGGAACTGTAATTCCATGAAAATCACCCAAGAAATGTCTTGTATCGACTTCGACGAACCACTCGAAAATCATAGCACTGTACGAGGTCTTACGAGAATGTGTTTGGCTTCGGCGGATGATTCACCACATCCAGCAGTTATGTGGATTAAATACCGCACAAACCCCCACTATTATCTATGAAGATAATACAGCTTGTGTTGCACAAGTGTTGATGGGTTATATGAAGAATCCTCTCACAAAAGCATATCAACCCCAAGTTTTTCTATACTCATGGATTGCAAAAGATGAACGAAATTAAAGTACTGCAAACTAAGTTGTGTGAAAATCTTGCAGATTTATTCACTAAGTCACTTGCAGCATCTAGTTTTGAAAGGTGCATACATGGAATTGGAACGATGAGACTTAGAGAAGTGCAGAATTCAGGGGGAGAACCTTTACGAACTTATTATTAAAACTTGATCATGAAGATCGAGTACCCAAAGAATAAATCTAGGAGATTAAATGAAATTGGGTTGATTGTACTCTTTTTCCCTTGACGAGTTTTCCTGAAGTTTCTCGGCTAAGGTTTTTAATGAGGCAATTCGTGCATCACAGCCGAACGTGTATCATGTACTCTTTCTCCAAATTTTTTTCACTGGGTTTTTATGGAGTTTTGACGAGACATGGACATGAAGGATGAGTGCCCAAGGGGGAGTGTTAAGAAACCAGGCCCAAGCCGGCAGACCTGGCCCAAGGTGGGCTCCTCATCCCAAACCCTAGCAGGGTCGTAGCCTATAAATAGGGGGTGCTATTCATTGCAAAGGATTGATCGCTTGATGAAGGGATAAAGAGAAGCAAGAAGTCCCCTACATCTCTGTGTTCATCTCTTAATTATGTTCTTGTGCTTTGCATTGTTCTTGCGATTCTGAGTATTGTCTACGAGGTAATCGCTCGGACTGTATGCTAAGCTAGCGATGGTTCCTCAACAAAAATTACCTAAGTAGCCAAGCTGGCCCTTAGTGTGAAAAATTCCCACGAGATAAGCACCACATTCACATCCAATCGACCAATTCCACCCGCCTAATCGATCCAATTGAAGCAATAAATGGTCCAATACCCAATGAAGCGATCCGATTGCAAGAACTTTATATTTCTGCTGCGCGCATGTGTAGTAGGTGTGTGAGCGGAACATATAATTTTCGATCGATCGATCGAAAATTTGTAAATAAATCTGAAATAGATAAATGGTTATCGGCACTATCCATGTTTAATTCGGACTCAGGAAAATACGAGAATAAGATACACAATGAGCGATATTCATCCGTATGTATCCGTATATCGGTGGTATGAGGAAAACATGTTATGACTTCACTTAAAAACAAAATAACGAGATATGTGGGTTCTTTGCATCACGAGTAGGTAGGGGATACCAAGTGTTTTCCTTCGATATATCAACGATTAGTCTCTCTATGTTAGCTCGATTGCAGCCCTAATGTTTAATATCTGTAGGGGTGCAAAGAAAGCGGATAATATATGTCCGATAACAGACAAAAGTTTTGTGGGCGAATCTTGGATGGAGAAATGAGTATCCGAAACTATCTATGTCCGACTCTGGACTCGACTCCAAGAAAAAAATACGAAATAGGTTACTGGATAAACAATATCGATCGTATCCACTCCTATGGTACCCTATGTGTGGTGACGAGGCGCTTGTCGTTGTCGAATCAAGTCGCTCACTTTTTCTCGCAAGTGGTCATTGAAGACCAAGCGTGATGAGGAAGGCCGGTGATGAGAAAGAAGGTAGGAGCAATTTGGTGCGATATAGGCTAAATTTGTAATTTGTATATCATTGTTATTTTGGTGAGCAAGCGAGGTTTACAATGGCATTGTTAGAAGACAACATTTTGTAGTAGCATTTTCGAAATAGGTCACTTTGGAGTGCCGTGTATCAAAATTTTCTTTTATATATATATATATATATATATATATATATATATATAAGTTGTTTATTTCCATGTAGTACATGACATAGAAATCAATCGATCAACATATATTACTCTCTATAAGTTGGACCGATTCGCGCCTCCAGCGTTTATGGGAATATCTCTAGTCGTATTTTGGCGCGTGTCCTTGGTGCGATTTGCCTTGTCGTTCAAATGAGTTGCCATGCGATCGATCGGCAGCTCTTTGCTTTCGTCGTCTCGGACTATTTCCAATGTTGTGTTTTAGCCGATTCAAATGAGGAGAGAAAGTATTGAATCGATTCAATATATTAGAGGGGTCGATTCCAACAAAAAAATGCATGGAACCGAACTCTAGTTAGGAATCGATTCAAAGCATTAAACAATTCATATAAGCATTAAACAATTACATAGAAGAGAGTGCGGCTGAGAGAAGATATTATAATTTTGTGGTTTTTTAATGTAACATGGGTCCCAATTATTAGTAGGAATCGGTTCAATACATTGGAGAAAAATAACCTCAGTTCCTAAAATACTTATGTGACATAATTTTGAATCGACATCGGTTCAATACACTAAAGATGCTCTCAGAGACACCGTGCGACCCGGCGTGACTCACAGTTGCCATTTAATGCGCGGCGTGCGGTGCTTTGTTTGCTCTCGAATAACCAGAGCGCCATTTGATGCTGCCAGGCCCGCGTGGCTTACGCTCGCTCCTGCTGAGAGATCCAACAGCACCCGTCGTGTTCATCCTCGCTCAGTTAATGCATTCGCTATTTGCAGCTGCCACGAATCGATATCGCCACGTTCGGCTGGGATGGCTTCGCTACTGTTTCATCCCGCAGCGTTTAGGATTCTTTTTTATTTTAGCCTCCTAACATGACTCAATTGCAAAAATATTTTCCGACCTGTTTTATTTGCAAATCTAGTCCTCCTTTTTCTCCTTTCGTGGTCGAAGAGTGGGAAGGTCACTTCCCACTCGAGAGAGCGAGCACGGAGATTGGCCAAATGCGGGACCGCCACTTGCGCGGTGTGTGGCGCAGAAGGTCCTTTCGCGATGGCGGCGCGGATACCCCTAGTTCCACGGTGCCGCCCATTCCAACGGAGATTCGCGATTATCTACCTTTCGCTCACCGACCATGATAAGAGAGAAAGGATACTAGATTTACAAATAAAATAGAATTAGAGTTATTTTGCGAGCTTGAAAACCAAAATAAAATAAAAATACAGCGTTTATTGCTTTTGCATGCAGATACACGGTCTTCGCGTGCGCCTCGGCTTTGCAGCCAAGATGGCTTTGATTCCCCGAGTCGAGTCCCGAGCCACCTGTTGAGGAACCGTCATTGGCGAGTCGATCCGAGCGATTACCTCGTGAGACAAGCGTAGAATCGTAAGAACAATGTATGAACAACAAGAGCAGAATAAGAGATAGAACACGAGAGATGTAGGGGACTTCTTGCTTCTCTTTATTCCTTCATCCATCGATCAATCTTTTACAATGAATAGCACCCCCTATTTATAGGCTACGACCCTTCTAGGGTTTGGGATGAGGAGCCCACCTTGGGCCAGGACTCCTGGTCCTGGGCCCAGTTTCTTAACACTCCCCCTTGGGCACTCATCCTTCATGTCCATGTCTCATCAAAACTCCATAAAAACCCAGTGGGAAAAATTTAGAGAAAGAGTACATGAATCATGTTACCTTTAAGCACAATTGCCTCATTAAAACCTTAGCCGAGAAACTTCAGGAAAACTCGTGAAGGGAAAAAGAGTACAATCCACCCAATTTCATTTAATCTCCTGGATTTATTCTTTGGGTACTCGATCTTCATGATCCAGCTTTAATAATGAGTTTGTGAAGGTTCTCCCACAGATGCATTTCTCTAAGTCTCATCATTCCAATTCACATATGCATCTTTCAAAGTTAGGCGCTGCAAGTGACTTAGTGAATAAATCGCAAGATTCTCACATGACTTAGTATGCGATCACTTTAAATACGTTCATCTTTTGCAATTCATGAGCATAGAAGAACTTGGGGTTGATATGCTTTGTGAGAGGATTCTTCACATAACCCATCCGCATTTGTGCAACACAAGCTGCATTATCTTCATAGATAACGATGGGGGTTTGTGCGGTATTCAATCCACATAACTGCTGGATGTAGTGAATTATCCGCCGAAGCCAAGCACATTCTCGTGAGGCCTCATACAATGCTATTATTTCTGAGTGGTTCGTCAAGTCGATACAAGACTCTGCAGACGATTTTCACGGAATGCGGTTCCACCACATATGAATTCATAGCATGTTTGCAATTTGATCAGATCTGGGTCCTACAGTGCAGTCATCTGCATTGTCATTCATAGTTAGGTCTTGGTTCTTTCTATAGAACAGACCAAGTTCTTTGCTTCCTTAGAGATATCGGAAGATGTCCTTCATTCCCTGCCAATGCCTTTGGTAGGTTCTGCACTATACCTTGCTAGTAGGTTCCCTGCAAATACAATGTCGGTCTAGTACAGATTTTTCAATACATGAGTGTTTCTATCACACTTAAGTATGGGAATTCTGGTCCCGGACTTCCTCCCCTCTTTTCTAGGTGCATGCGGGTCCTTGTCTTGCTGCAAGATCTCCGACCATTGGCACTTTCAAAGGTATGCCTTTTCAAAGTCGAACCTTTCTAACACTTTTCAGTGTAGGTGACTGATGCAATAATATCCCTTGAGGGCATGCTCAAGCTGCGAGCTTAAGCAATATTTGGTTTTGCCCAAACCTTTTATTTGAACTCGACTCGGTAAGAGCTTGCTTTCTTAATATCCTTGAGGTTCGATGATATTCAGATCATCTTCATACTCTAAGATTATAAAAATCCATTCAGGATCGTTGTATAAATACACAGAGATTATTCTCATTTGTTCGTGTAGCCTTTCTTGCATAGAAAGTCGCTTCAAGCGATTATACCACATTCTGCCTGATTGCTTAAGTTCGTACAATGACTTTCTGAGTTTCACACTGTACATATTTCTATTTGTTCTATCTTGGTTGGAGACGAGGATACATTCAGGTATCTTCATATAAATGTCCGAATCCAATATTTCATAAAGGTATTCTGGTACCCCATCCTCAATTTCAATTCTAACTTCAAGTTCACTTGTCATTGAGATAAATGTCTAAAGGGGGTTACGCCATGATCGGGAATAGGTTTCTTCATAATCATCTCCTGGATGTTCAATGAAACCTTATGCAACGAGCCTTGCTTCTTTTTATTTCTCTTTTGAACAAATATCCACTTATGCCCTACGGGGTGCACAAGGGAAGACGTGCGGCTTACAGGCCCAAACGCCTTTCTTTTATTCGGAGAGAATAATTCAGTTTCTATTGCCTTCTCCCAATCTTCTCAATCTGATCTTTTCTTTCATTCAGCGAGCGATGCAGGCTCTGAATCAAGATTGATGATTGTGGCAAGTTTCTTTGCAAAGTAAATGTCGACATTGGCTGTTGTCATATTCAAAGATTCTCCCGAGGTCATAAAGTTTATAACTATTTTTTTTCAAGGGGCGATTCTGCTAATGCTTTTACTTGCTCACTGCTGCTTCCAATTGCAGGGCAAGTCCCTTTAGTTTTTCAGCTCCGATGTGTGCGCACACATCCATGCTGATGTCTCCCTTCATGGGGATATTCAATTCTGGTATGCCTTTCCTGAAGGTTCCATACCGATGCGAGTCTCAAGCGGCTCCCATTACGTTCGGGGCACTTGGTGATCGGTGTGTCAAGTCCTTCTTATCCTTTTTCACGAGCGTCCCGGTTGCCGGATTCGAGGACCGGAGTTCTCGTCCTTTTATTACGAGGCCTCGAGCGGGATTAGGGATACCTTCATTGGTATTTCAACCCTCTCCGGTGCATTGCGTACAGGAAAATGCTACTTGGTCACGGTCTTCAAATTACTAAAGTGGTGCGGCGGTTGATTTGCTAATATTTGCAAATCTATTATCTTCACGGACTTCAATTGTCTTCTAGACTTCAATTCAATTATCTTACGACTGCAATTATCTTCTCGGACTTCTCTATTTGCTTCACTAGTGCGCGTGATGAGGCATCCCTAACACTTATACATCTTTCCGTATTGGTGGTCATACACATACCGAGGTGGGCGCCATACGTGGCGCTACAAATAATTCAAGTGCTGAAGTGCATATTGGTCCACCGACGAGAGCAAGAGCTAAACTTCTAAATCAACGGTGCTTTTGTTTCTTAATGAATCTTCTATTGTCATTGATGAGAATTGGGTATTACCTCATGCAAATGTTTTGTGCATTCTCGAGTTTGAACATTGTGAAGCCTTTGGAACCAAGAGGAGGCGGAGTCAAAGCAATGGAGGAGAAGCTCACGTGGGTCAACCAAGGGAGAAAAGCCCAAGAATTCAAGCCCAATTCGGATCTTCCACAAGTGCAACCGAAATTCATCTCGGAATCAACTCGAATTCAATTCGGATTCGGTTCAGGACAGCCCAACAGGGCTGTAATAAAAAGGCCATAACTTTTGCATACGAGTCCGATTGGGGTGTTCTTGGACTTGTTTGAAAGCTTATTCCAAGGCCCACACAATGGTTTTGGCCCCAGCTTCAGAAGACTTACGGTCGCGCCGCTATGGCCGAAACAATGTGACGGACTTAAGTTAGGTTTTCCTTTTGTGTGTTTTTAGGTCTTAGCCAAGTTAGAGTTTGATTCGGCATGTGTGGCGGCCCTAGGCCGTGCGTGAGTCATGGAGGCGCCTTAAATACCCTTGCCCTCCCTTGTATCCATTAGACCAGTTTATTCATAAGATTGAAACATAGCTATTGCTTGTTCTTTCGACCCCAGAGTTCATGCGAGGACTTTGAGAGAGGACTAGGCGATCCAATTGTTCGTTCTGCAATTCAAGGTCAAGCCGTCGTTCCATCGGGAATCGGGGACTTGGCGTTAAATGCGTTCGTGGTCTCGCGACGAACAACTACCCGTGTGTTGTGGGCGTATTCAAGAGTTGAGGGTTCGTGCATTGGCGCGAGTGTTCATTAGCGACATCGTCTACTTCGCATCAACTATCCACGGTTTCTCACTGAGAAGATCGGGCCTCCCCCGTATCATGTGGTATCAGATTCTAGGTTTACTCGGTGAGAACTTCTTTACCCGTAGTTAGATTCGTTTTCTTTCCTATCGTACAATAAACCAAAAATTGCAGTACCAAAACCGTAGTTTAATCTGTTATTTCTTGTGCGTTTAGTTAAGTTTTCATCCATTAGAGTTTTGTTTTAGTGCTGATCCTTGTGTTTCCATTGTGTAGCTTAATCTTTATCAAAAAAAAATTTGCTGATTGAACTCCCTCAATTAGCACCCAAAAACCATCATCCGATCTGTCCGTGCGCTGTCTTGCCAGCACAATCCGAGACGGTGTTGTTTCCTTATCCGAACTCCTTGGTGTGACTAGAGTCCTAATCAACCTCTAGCTCAAACACAATCCGAGTCCAATTGCTCCATCTTGAGTTTCGCCACTACATCATAGCGGCGAACCACATTTGGTGTCCTTTATATCCTTTCATCTTGAGACTAGCTATTGATATTGCACCTAGGGCTGCTCATTCAAGTTGATTACACGTTCTTGTTTTGTGAGGGTTGCGCAGCTTCCACGGGAGCAAGGCGGAGGGAAAAGAAGGAAAAGGCAGCCGCATAGAAAGAGCGCGGCATATAAAAAAAAAAAAACGCTAACTTTTGCATACGACCTCCGATTGGGCGTTTCTTGATCCGTTGGAAAGAAGCGGAAAATAGAGCCAAAAAGAAGAAGTCCGGGAAATGCGGGGTTTTACATCGCGTAAGCCACCAGGCATACGTGTGCGGAAAACTTCGACCCCAAAAAGGTCGTTTAGGGCCTCAAAGCGGGCTCGCAAACCGAGAAACATTCCGATTTCTCGATTTCGCTCAAAATTGTGAGCCCCTCTGCGGTGATTCTAAGGTACCCCGTGACGACGACATCCCTTTTCGAGTTGATCCGCGCATACTTTTAGCTACTACAGTACCGGGTCATCTTTTTAGCTTGTGTTTTTCAATTTTGATTGAGCAATCTTGTGCCCTAGTATATTCCTTTGCAATTGGCTAGCGTCTATCCCGTGCTTGGTGCAAAGCAGCTGGTTTCATCTCTTTTCCTGCTCGCTAGCTCAGTCCTTTGTTTGCATTAAGTCTCATTTATCCTTGCGTGTGCGTTCATACACTTCGCTTAAACCTGTTGGATCAGCACATAGGCAAAATACTCTAGCTTGGATCATTACTTAGCTTTACAATACCTTGAATATCAGTTGCATAGGATATACACATACCTGTCCAAGCTCCACCTACACCCGTTTGTGTACTCCCTTGCTCTTGGTTACGCTCCTACATTACCGGGTTAAGGTCGTTCGCTGTCACAACTGTCGTTTTGCCGTCCTTGATTCACTTTGGAACGGTAAGCTTGTCTTGTTTTCAGGACAGTGAGTTGCGGCGTAGTAGCGAGCTTTTGTTTTACTAACCCGATATAACCTCGTTTCTTGTTTGTGAGTTGTTGCTATGTCGAGTCACGAGGAGGATCCACCTAATCCGGGGCGCGGTTACGTGGGCGAGTACACTCGATTGCGCGAGATGCTACAAAAACAACTTCAAGATGGTGACAATGGCGTGCGCGATGAACTCGGGAAGTTGGATCGGTGAACACCCTCGGGAGGAGGTCACACAATTGCGTCACGCCATCAACAATAACTTCCGGAGCTACGCGCCATGTTCGCTCAACACAATCTCGTGAGGTGCGCAAGGTGATGACACGAGTGTGCGGCCCTCCGGCCGTTTTGCACAATGAGACCGAGGATGAGCATGCTATTCGTGTGGATGAGGAGCGACGACAGCGGCAGGCGCGTCGCATGGCGGTGCCGCCAAACATCGGGATGGCAGCCGCGCACGCCTCGAGCTCATGGGCGTGGCGAGGCAGCGGCGGCGAGGTGGAGCGCACCACGGGGTGTCCACGGAGGAGGTGTGCATCGTGCACCTCGTAGCATGGCGGATGAGGCGAGCAATGGGATGGCGATTTCCGTCGGCGACTACGATGACCGACAGCGCCACCATCGCAACAACGTGCAGCGTCGACACGACGACGCCGACGATTTTGTCGCTAAGCCCAAATTTACTCTTCCTATATTTTCAGGTGGTACAGATGTGGAGCAATACCTCACTTGGGAGTGAAGGTGGATAAGTTGTTTGAATGAACAACTATTCCAATGAGAAGAAGTCGTTGCTTGCTTCCAATGGCTTGGATGATTATGCTACACATTGGTGGGAGCAGATTCATTCGTAGCGCATGGAGCGCCATGAGTTGCCGATTATCACCGGGAGCGGATGAAGCGACATTTGCGGGCGCGCTTTGTACCTCGCCACTACAAGCGCTCACTATTTGAGAAGTTGGCGAGAAGGCGACAAGGTATGAGGTCAATTGATGAATATCATAAGGAGATGGAAACTATCATGATACATGCGGATGTCGCGAGAATGAAGAATGCAGACCATGGCGAGATTTCTAGTGGCATGAATCATCTTTGTCAGCGCATTGTCAATCACCATCCCTATAATGATATGATTGAGTTGCTGCACCAAGCACGCGGCCGAAGCGACAAGTGATTGAAGATGCGGTTCGCCGCCTGTTCCGTCCTTGGCCATCCAGACAGCCATATAACAACAGCCACCAAATAAGAGCACTCCGGCGGAAGCAATTCGCAATGCGCGATTCCGCAAGTAAGAAGTCGAAGTACACCAAAGCCGTGCGTCGACTGCGGCGCCACGCTAGTGCGACCTCGTCTATGGGGTCAGCAGTCGTTCACGTGACATCATTTGCCACAAGTGCAAGGGTGTTGGCCATTTTGAGGGATCGCCAAATGTCGAACTATGCTTATCACCGAGGATGGCGGTTATGTTTCACTAGTGATGACGAGTCGCTGATGCGCAACCAATCTTGCACACCGATGACATAGAACAATGTGAGTGCGATCACGAGTTTCCTAACAACGGCGGTATTCCATTGTTTGCACGCCCAAGGTGCTTAGTGTGATGCCATCGCCGTCACTCGAACAATGGTGCAATTTGTTTGAACTTGGGCGAAGCTTGATAAGGGTAAGGTGCAAAGTGATCATTGATGGCGGAAGTTGTCACAATTTGGCTAGCAAGGATATGTGTCATAAGTTGGGTTTGAAGTACTTGCCGCATCCACGTCCTTATCATGTGCAATGGTTGAGCGACAAAGAGGAAGTGAAGGTGAACTATATGGTGCAGTGGCGTTTTCTATTGGGAAGTACACCGACACTGTGGATCTGCGATGTTGTGCCTATGACGGTGTGTCACTTGCTCTTGGGGCGGCCATGGCAATATGACCGTTCTGCTGCTCATGATGGGCGTACAAATCACTACACATTTCGATGGAATAATATGGATATCATCTTGAAGCCCCTTACACCGCAACAGTTGTGAATTCTTCAATGCAGAAAATTGAGATGCACGTTGAGGCGCCAAAGAGCGAGAGAAGAATTTAGTGATGTTAGCCACCAAATCGAAATGAGAGAATTCAGCGAAGATCCCAATTTGGTGCACTTTGTACTATTGTACAAAGACGCCTTGCTTCGACTAACGACTTGTCTTCTCTTCCTAGTGGTGTTGCTTGTGTTTTGCGGGACTTGACGACGTCTTTCCAAACGAGTACCACCGGGCTACCACCAATTCGTGGGATAGAACATAAGATCGACTTGATTCGGGAGCGTCATTGCCAACCGACCACCGTACCGCACCAATCCAGAAACAAAGGAAATTCGAAACAAGTACAAGAGCTTCTCTCCAAAGGGTATGTACGTGAAAGCTTAAGCCCTTGTCTTTGTTCTGTTATTTTAGTTCCTAAGAAAGATGGTTCATGGCGTATGTGCGTGGATTGTCGAGCGATTAATAATATCACAATTGATATCGTCATCCTATACCTCGCTTAGATGATATGCTAGGCGAATTGAGTGGTGTTGTTATTTTTCTAAGATAGATTTGCTTGTGATGGTTACCATCAAATTAGGATGCATGAAGGGGATGAGTGGAAACAGCATTTAAAACAAAATTTGGGTTGTATGAGTGGTTAGTCATGCCTTTTGGTTTAACTAATGCACCTAGTACATTCATGCGCTTAATGAATCATGTTTTAAGGCATTTGATTGGTAAATTTGTGGTTGTGTACTTTGATGATATTCGATTTACTGATGCAGGTGAATCTGAACACATAGACCATCTTAGACAAGTTCTACAAGTTTTGCGTGAGGCTAGGTTATTCGGTAACTTAGAAGTGTACCTTTTGCAAAGATCGTGTCATCTTTTGGGCTATGTTGTTTTACGCACGGGAGTTGAAGTAGATGAGTCTAAAATTGAAGCGATTAAAATTGGCCAACTCCTGTGAATGTAAGTCGATTAGGAGCTTTCATGGTCTCATTGGTTTTTATCGGCGCTTTGTGAAGGATTTTAGCACCATAGCTGCCCCTTTGAATGAACTTACTAAAAGGGTGTTGAATTTGTGTGGGGGTAGCGCAAGACAATGCTTTTGCTGAACTTAAGCGCTTGGTGAAGCACCGTTGCTTGTTTTACTGATTTCACTAAAAATTTTGAAATTGAGTGTGATGCTAGTGGATTGGGTATTGGCGGTGTTTTAATGCAAGAGGGTAGACCGGTAGCTTATTGTAGTGAGAAACTAAATGGTGCTCAATTGAATTATCCGGTCTATGACAAAGAGCTTTATGCTTTAGTGCGTGCGTTAGAAACTTGGCAACACTATTTATGGCCTAAAGAGTTTATTATTCATTACGATCATGAGGCATTAAAGTATTTAAAGGGTCAAGCAAACTGAACCGTAGACATGCCAAATGGGTCGAATTCATTGAGTCGTTTCCTTACATTGTAAAATATAAGAAGGAAAGGAAAATGTAGTAGGTGATGCACTCTCTAGGAAAAGTGTGCTTTTAACTCAATTAGGAGTGCAAGTTCTGGTTTAGAGAGTTTGCGTGATTTATATGCTCATGACCATGATTTTTCCGTTCCTTATGCACATTGCAAAGAGGAAAAGGCTGGGATAAATTTCACATCCATGATGGGTTTTTGTTTCGCACTAACAAATTATGCGTTCGGACTCCTCCGTGCGTTTGCTATTCTGCGGGAATCACATGCGGTGGGTTGATGGGACATTTTGGGCGTGAGAAGACGTTATCTATCTTTGAGCGATCACTTTTATTGGCCTAAGATGAGGCGAGATGTAGAGAGGTATGTGCAACGGTGCATTACTTGCCACAAAGCGAAATCAAAATTGAATCCACACGGTTTGTATACCCCTCTACTGTTCCCAATGCACCATGGGAGGATATTAGTATGGATTTTATTTTAGGATTACCTAGAACTAAGAGGGGAGTGATTCTGTTTTTGTCGTTGTGGATCGTTTTTCAAAGATGGCACACTTTATTCCGTGCCACAAGAGCGGCGATGCGTCGCATATTGCTAACTTGTTTTCGGGAGATCGTGAGGCTACATGGCGTGCCACGCACTATTGTGTCGGATCGTGGCGTGAAGTTCATGAGCTACTTTTGGAAGACACTTTGGGGTAAGCGGGACGAAGTTGTTATTCAAAGCCGACTTGTCATCCCCAAACCGATGGTCAAGCGGAGGTGGTGAACCGCACACTTCGATGCTAGTTCGGACCATGATCAAGAAGAATCTGCGAGTGGGAGGATTGTTTGCCGCACGTGGAATTCGCTATAATCGGGCCATGCACTCCACTCTGTGATTGTGTCCTTTTGAGGTGGTGTATGGTTTCAAACCCTTTACGCCGCTTGATTTGCTGCCACTTCCAAGTCAACACCGTGTTCATATGGAGGCATCCAAGCGGTGAGTATGTGAAGAAATTGCATCTCAAAACAAAAGAGGAGATAGAGCGCAAGGTCAAGTCCTATCTTGAGAAGGCGAATAAGAAACGGAAGAAGATGATTTTCAACCGTGATTTGGTTTGGGTGCACTACCGCAAGGATCATTTTCGAGCGCCGCAAGTCTAAATTGCTTTGCCACGAGGTGATGGACCTTTCAAGGTGCTTGCAAAGATTAACGACAATGCCTACAAGATAGAGCTTTCCGGCGATGACTATGGCGTGAGCTCTACTTTCAATGTCGCTGATTTATCACCTTTCTTTGGTGGTGATGATCCAGCGTCGAGGACGACGCCTTTTCAAGAGGGGGAGGATGATGAGGGCATCCCTAACACTTATACATCTTTCCGTATTGGTGGTCATACACATACTGAGGTGGGCGCCATACGTGGCCTTCTAAATAATTCAAGTCTGAAGTGCATATTGGTCCACTTGACGAGCAAGAGCTAAACTTCTAAATCAACAGTGCTTTTGTTTCTTAATGAATCTTCTATTGTCATTGATGAGAATTGGGTATTACCTCATGCAAATGTTTTGTGCATTCTCGAGTTTGAACATTGTGAAGCCTTTGGAACCAAGAGGGAGGCGGAGTCAAAGCAATGGAGGAGAAGCTCACGTGGGTCAACCAAGGAGAAAAGCCCAGAATTCAAGCCCAATTCGGATCTTCCACAAGTGCAACAGAAATTCATCTCGGAATCAACTCGAAATTCAATTCGGATTCGGTTCAGGACAGCCCAACAGGGCTGTAATAAAAAACCATAACTTTTGCATACGGAGTCCGATTGGGGTGTTCTTGGACTTGTTTGAAAGCTTATTCCAAGGCCCACACAATGGTTTTGGCCCCAGCTTCAGAAGACTTACGGTCGCGCCGCTATGGCCGAAACAATGTGACGGACTTAAGTTAGGTTTTCCTTTTTGTGTGTTTTAGGTCTTAGCCAAGTTAGAGTTTGATTCGGCATGTGTGGCGGCCCTAGGCCGTGCGTGAGTCATGGGCGCCTTAAATACCCTTGCCCTCCCTTGTATCCATTAGACCAGTTTATTCATAAGATTGAAACATAGCTATTGCTTGTTCTTTCGACCCGAGTTCATGCGAGGACTTTGAGAGAGGACTAGGCGATCAATTGTTCGATTCGCAATTCAAGGTCAAGCCGTCGTTCCACCGGGAATCGGGGACTTGGCGTTAAATCGTTCGTGGTCTCGCGACGAACAACTACCGGTGTGTTGTGGGCGTATTCCGAAGAGTTGAGGTTCGTGCATTGGCGCGAGTGTTCACTAGCGACATCGTCTACTTCGGATCAACTATCCACGGTTTCTCACTGAGAAGATCGGGCCTCCCCCGTATCAGCGCGGGTCATATGCATAGATTTCAATTATCTTCTGGATTTCAATTGTCTTCTAGACTTCAATTATTTCCCGACATTATTATCAAGGGTTGATTTCCTCCCCCTAATGACGGGAAACTAACCTCATCTGATGTACTATCAGCGAATTGGGCATTATTCAAATCTCCAGTCATAAGGTCCAAATACTCGATTATGGATGCTGTCTCATAACCAACGTATATCCCAGACTTTGGAGAAGACCCATTGCAGTTCGCTGCGGTGGTGGTATAAGTATATAACCCTTGCAACCAAACCTGCGAAGATGAGTAGTTTTCGGTGCTGACCCTTGCGCTAGTTGCTTAGGTGGATGGATGTTATAGACCGACGGTCTAAAATTGATGAGAGTTGTTGCGAGCAGGACTGCGTGTCCCCAACACGTAGTTGGTAAATTACAATTCTTCAAAGTTCTGCTAGTCCATTCTGGGTACGGACATGCGGTACAAAATGCTCAATTTTAATTCCCATTTTCATGCAATAATCATCAAATGCTTTCGGAGTGAGTTCTCCGATGTTGTCCATTCAGGTGGACTTCTCATGATGATCAGGGAAAATATTTCTAATTTAATTATCTACGAGATTGGCTTTGCAAAAGCATGATTTCTCGTGAGACAATAAACATAGTGCGACCATTCCGAGGAAGCATCGATGAGCACTATAAAATACCTAAAATTACCCTTACGGGGCTATATAGGACCGCAAAGGTCTCCTGGATACGGTCCAGAATGCGAGGACTTCATCCTTCGCTTTGAGCAAAGGTGCGTAATTAATTTCCGATGGCACATGCGGGCACACAAAATCTTCTGATTCGAGAAATTCTTAACATTCATATCATGTCCTGTGAATTGTTAATTATATCTCTCATCATCCTAAGACCTAGACGGCACAATCTATCATGCCGAGATAGAAAAGTTGAGCTTCTAAATACGGTTTCGAGGCGATGCAGTTTGCAGTGCCTTAATATTAGTGTAGTATAGCCCAATTTCATATGAAGGAAGATATTTTAATGCTATTTTTCACTTTCTTCACGCTTTGTAATGAGCAGGTATGCTGTACCATACTCTTCTTCAGTCTCTACATGGAAACTGTTAGCGCAAATATCCTTGAGAGTTCTAGTCGATTCTGGGTACAACAAGTCTTCTTTAATGACCAAAGTTGTGCACGTTGGGAGTATAATTATGGCCCTTCCTGAGCCTATTATACAAGTATCGCTGCCTGTGACTGTCGTAAGACTACTAGCATTCTTGCTGATCAACTGGAAAAATTTCTGTTTCTCTCAGGATGGTATTCGTTGTGCCGCTACATGCTAAGCACACTTCCTCCATAGGGCGCCACACGCGTTCTAATATAATGTACTTTATTAATATGTAGCAGAAAGCAAGCAGCACATAAATAAAATACTTCAGATATCAGAACGTAACTTGCTATTATAAACACGGGAAAATAAGTCTTGCAGGACTCATAATAAGAATTTAATGCTTTTGCTCTTCTAGAGCTTGCAACCATTATTCAATAATTCAAAAATTATGCTTCAATTACAAATGGCAAGTTTCTATAAAAGGTCCGAGTGCAATGCGTGCACTGGATCTAATAGACGAAGTATTCAGGAACTTCTGCCTCAATCGGGCTCCATGCGCGATCTTCTCCTCTTGGTTAGCTACGGCTGCGGCCGCTGCGATGTCCAAAGGAGGGATGATGGGGGCTGCTACTGGGCTGTCCACATTCATAAGTGCAACTAATGGATGTGAATTCTTTGTGCCTGCAATGGCGAGGTATGCCTCATGCTATCATTTGCCCTTCTTCTTAGACTGGAAAACATCAATAATGTGCGACGCACAACCTTACCCTTCTTGTTCCTCTCATTCGTGAGAGGCTTCATCACCTTGTAGCTGCTAGCAGTGGCTTCATGGCCAACATTGCTACTAGGTGGTTGCGAGATGAAGTTCTTTCTTAGAATATCAACTTGAGTTTCTGCAACTTGCATGATGTCAATTAATTCGGCATACTTCATGTAGCCGTCTTGACGATAGTTGCTTGCGGATTGCACCGCGTTCGGGTGAAAGGTAGAGAGTCTTCTCAATCTTCTGCTCATCCGTGATTACATTACCACAGAATTGAAGACTGTTATAAATTTTGTACAAATTCTGACCATACTGGGTCAGTTCTTCGAATTCCTGATTCGTGATGTCAGTCATCTTCATATTCATGCAAAAAGTTCAAAGGATTACTGCTGGTAATCTGCATAAAATGGTTGTAAAATTCTCACAATGCTCTTCGAACTTCCAGTTCGTAATCCCGTATTTTTCTATGCATTTTTCGTAATTTACTGCTATTTCCAGTGATTAAAAGTAATATAAACAATCACAGATAATCAAAACAGTAAATACAATAAATAAATTGCATAGAAACAATAACAACATGAATAAATATGCTTCAAATTTCAAAATTATGCAAAAATTTGGATTCCTGAAGCCCTTTTCTGCTGAAAAAAAAGACTTTTCGGCGAAAAACTGCAAGTTTCAGGGGCTAAAACATGAAATCTCAGTTCTGAGAGAATTTATGCGTAATTTACATATATTCCGATGGGTTTTCGCAAAAATCCTTTATTCGCGAAAATTCAACGCAATTATGAACACTTCAGGGTTCTTTTTGCAAAATTCCCATTTTTTTTCAGCCGGACCTTCCGAAAACCCCTTTCTTTTCGGTTATTTGGGCTGGCTCATTATGTATTCCCGGCCCATTAGGCCTTCCTGGCCTATTAGGTCCATCACGGCTTGAGCTAAAGGTCTACTAGGGTTCTCTTGCCCCTATTGAACTGGCGGCGGCGGCTCCGGTCCCTGCTTGGCCGGGCGGACGAGCGCGCCTCCTCGGCAGCTGCGCCCTGTGGCCGGAGGGTGGTCCTCAGTGGCGCTGCGAGCGCGCGGGAGAGCCGGCGGCCTAGCGGCGCGATTTAGCCGGTGCAGCTTCAAAGCAATCAAGGCATGCATGCTGCATGCAAAACTAGTTGTAGCTTAAACGCATCAATGCATGCATGCATGCACGTGCAAAACTAGTAGCAAGCTTCAAGCCTTCACGCATCAATGTGCATGCACTTGCAAAACTAGTAGCAAGCTTCAAGCCTTCACGCATCAATGCATGCATGCACGTGCAAAACTAGTTGCAGCATACACTAGCCGATGTATTCGTGTGGCATGCAAATTTCAAGTACGCAAACAACTCGGTGCTCCTGGTGAACCACGACGACCACAAGCAGTGCAGCCCGGCGAGCCGCTACACCGACGGCGACACCAAGTTCAAGTTCGACCAGTACGGGCTCTTCTACTTCATCAGCGGTGTGCCAGGGCATTACGCACCACGATGGCTGCTGGTCGGGCGATACCGCGTGCAGGCGGTAGTGCACGGGGCCACGTGCAGGCGTAGCACAAGGGACCAGCGTAGCCGGCTTCAGGCCAACGGCGGCCGCATGCGGGCGGCGTGCAGGGTGGCGGCGGTGCGACCATGCGGGGCGGCGCCGGCCGTTTTTTTCTTATTTTTCATGCAATGCAATGTAGTGCAAGATTGCAACTGAGGCGCGGCTTCATGCCGTCATGTGCGTGCTTGCCGCGTGTTAGCGGCGTGGCACTGTCATTGCCTCCATGATGATACGTGATGGCGGACTATGCCGACCGGTAACGTGTCGCGGAGGTAGCGACAGCCGCTTGCAGGCGGTGCCATACACATGGTGCCTTTCATGCGATTGCATCTACAACCTACGGTACAATCATCATCTACTCTTTCATGCAACCTACCGATCGGCTTGGCCGGCGACTTCAAGTCGGCTCGCGGTAGATTAGAGCGGATTTGCACCGTAGGAAACCAATCTAGAAAGCAAAATTTGCAGAATTGAAAGCAATCTAGAAAAACGATTCAATCTACGAGTGTCGTTCATCGACGGTTACCTTTTCGATGCGAGGAGAGTCGATCGTGCTGATAACGTGTTGAGGAACCGTCATTGGCGAGTCGGTCCGGCGATTACCTGCGTGACAAGCGTAGAATCGTAAGAACAATGTATGAACAACAAGAACAGAATAAGAGATAGAACACAGAGATGTAGGAGGACTTCTTGCTTCTCTTTATTCCTTCATCCATCGATCAATCTTTTACAATGAATAGCACCCCCTATATATAGGCTACGACCCTTCTAGGGTTTGGGATGAGGAGCCCACCTTGGGCCAGGACTCCCGGTCCTGGGCCCGGTTTCTTTAACACCGGCTACTGTTTCCGTAGTTCCCACGGTCTACGCGCTGCTCTGCGATTCTCCATCGACCGATTGGTCGTTTTTTGCTGCGTGTGTGTGTTCGAAGCGCAGCCTGACCTTGTTGCCTCGGTTCACGCACCACCTATTTCTATTCGCCTTCGTCCCCCGGTCTCGCCAGACACAACTCGCCCGCATTGTCTTCCCCGTCTCCTGCCCTGCGCGTGCTCTGGCCGATTGCTCCGTCCGCGAATGAGTTTGCGCGTGTTCTTGCCGATTGCTCTGCACACGAACGAGGTTACCCCTCTCCCCGTCATACATATCCTTCTCCCACCGTTTAATCGCCTTCGTCACGTTTTTCAAAAACTCAGTCTCCCGTTCTCCAGCCCTTCACCTGCCCTTGCCGGCTACTTTGGCTGCGAAACAGGTCAGTTGCCTCCCCGTTGCATAGATCCTTGTTCCAACTTCTCGGTGATTTCATCGCGCTTTGTTTTTATTATCTTACTTATTTTCCTCGCTTCTTGCTTTGTTTTGCCATCGTTATCCGACGTGCTTCCGTCGCTCCGCTTATTGGTTCGATGAATACCGCCGCCTTCCTCTGATTCCGTCAGAGCTTCGTTATACAGGTATTACATTCCGCCTGACCGAATTTTGTACCGCCATTTAGCCATTTTCCTTGCGTTCTAACCTAATCGTATTGCTTCTTTTCATTTCCCCTCTTGTTTCCCCACGCTTTCCCGCCGTCTTGCCGTCTCTACGCTTCGTGCTTTGGTGAATATCCTCTTCTTCTCAGGTATACCATCATGTCCGAACGATTTCCCGCTATTTTCGTTCTTACCGTTTTCCTATTTTCTTCGGTCTTTTATTTACTCTGAAACGATTTCCTATCTTTAGGCCGTCTACCCAGTGCCCGATTCGGTGCATGCCGACCTCTCCCTAGCATTCCTTCTTTGCTTCGTAATCGCGATATGTATTCATGCAGAAACCTGTTTTAGCCCTTTTCGTTTTTTATCACTTCTAGCTGTTTTATCTAGGCAGGTTCCAATAAAATCATTTCGGCAACTTCCCCTTCTTCTTGTTCAGGTCTTTGTGCGTTTGGCACCTTGTTCGAACATACCGGTGCTAGGGTCTTAACGTTGTGGTTTTGTGCCATTCAAGAGGTCAGTTGCTTCACTTTCTGCATATTTCTTTCCCTGTGTTCCTAGGTGGCCGTATGTTCCTTGTATCCTTTCGTTAAGTCTCTCACCAGTTTATAATGCCTTTAAAAAAAGGCACGTCGTCGGATTTACTGTAAGACAAGGTGCGCTTCAGTGCGAAAAAAAATATATCGTCGTGTAGATTCCTGCCAGAGTTTACGATCTCTCTTTGTTGTTGCGTACCAGCTTGTCCTCTCTTTCCCCTTTATTGCAGCGTTTTCCACTGTGTTTACCCGTCTGTTTTCCCCATTCTTCTTTGGTCCGGCGAATTCCTATCCTAGGCTCCTCTTGTTGTTGCTTGACAACTTTTTTTATTTCTTTCGTGCTGATTACACA
This sequence comes from Ampelocalamus luodianensis, assembly GCA_036346255.1. Taxonomy (NCBI): domain Eukaryota; kingdom Viridiplantae; phylum Streptophyta; class Magnoliopsida; order Poales; family Poaceae; genus Ampelocalamus; species Ampelocalamus luodianensis. Next base: position 67,905,217 of record CM070621.1, on the reverse strand, counting down.
GGTTCACACACACAGCATACGTTACCCATGTTTAATTTCATCGTCTTTTCTATCAAGTCATTCGTAGACATGATTTCCCACATCTTGTTTTATGCCGATACAGCTCACTCCCATGCAGTCATACCAAAAAAAGGTACACGCGACAACCCCAACAGAAATGCACGATCTCACTGCGCGAACCACTTTGTAAGGTACGCTCCCGTTCTATCGTACTACTGTACTCACCATTTCATAAAAACTGCTGCTCTCCTATACCGAATTTATGCCTAGCAATGCCATGACATACATAATCTACATGATTCTTACGCTTACAGGAAAAGCTCCTCTGATAATGTTTCCACTGCAAAGAAAAGCCTCTTCAGAGATGGAAACGACAAACCTATCAACAGAGTAATTTCCTAAACTTCTCACCATATACACTACTATACACATTTCCCCATTCCAGATACGGCAACAGTATCTCTACCGTTTAATACACCTTCATGTTTTGTAGGCCAGAATGCTGCTTCTCACTATACCAATGAATCCTTTTTTGTGCATACCCTTTGTTGCCAGGCCTGACTTCTATGCTATGGTTCGGCTTTGCATCCTACTATAGGTTGGTATATCCTTTTGCCAAACACATGTAACACACAGTTCAAATACTTGAACTGGCCTGGCGATAGTTCCATAGGACATCGCCCTCATCTGTACCAATTGTACCAACATGTACCAACCGCTAAATCATGTAAATTTTTTCTTTGTTACCTTTTGCCTCAGTTTTCCTTCTTGATCAGATCATTTGATAGAATTTAATATTGTTTCTGTTGACCAGGTGCAGCACGGACTATTGAAGCATGTATGCCTGAATATATTTGATTGTCCTAGTATAACGGTGATGAAAAATGCTGATTTTGATGAATTGCAAAAAAAAAAAAAGCTTCTTCAAAGAATTGTAATATACTAATATTACTTCCGAAATCAATCCATATTAATAGGTACATGAACCAGGTCATACAAACCCGTATTTTGGTAAATATCAGTTGTCTATGTATTGGTTGACGGGTCAAAAAAACATCCTCATTGTTGCACACAAAAGTTGCACGCACCACAAGGATGACGACACCAACGTGCAGTACCTAGGTGGAGCTAGTCGTGGTATAGCACGATGATGATTTGCCCTAGCTTGGTCTTGCAACCCAGCCGAGCGGCAAGCAGAGGGAGGTCGGAGAAGAGAGTACGGTAAAAATAGTAGATGCAAATTGTATTGATCGATTGGTGATGATTATAATCGGCCATGACTGATGAGAACATCCCTAATTTGGATACAACCGCGCTTACACACACAGCTGATCCACAACCAATGTTACAAGGACCAATTACTCGAGCTTGTACTCGCCAACTTAATCACCAGGTGAATTCGTTCATAGGGTTATATATTACTGAGAATAGATCGCTACCTAATGCAAGTGATTTAATTGTGCTTAGGAACATGGGAAAGGACCAAGGAGAGGTATGTGGAGTCATGGACAAGCATAGGAGGCATAATGGAGGACATCACGTCACTTTGGGTCCGAGCCAAGCAAGAGTTCGAGTTGGACTCGTTCTGAATTCGAGTTCGGACTGCTGTGACAGCACTAAGTTCAAACGGTCGTAACTTCTTCATACGGACCCCGTTTGGGATGTTCTTGGACTTCATTGAAAGTTTATCAAGTCTAATTTCCAATGGATCCAACCTCAGCTTCAAATTCTAACCGAGCTGACCACAATAAACAAAACAATCCACGTCTATTTTTTTTACCGAGTCAAAAAGGGTGCTGCGCCACCTCCTCTTGGGCCCATGGGCCTTGTAACCCTAGGGCGTCGTCCACTTCCTGGCGCCACCTGGTCGTCTTCCCATATAGGAGCGCCGTCCCCACGGCTAGAACGGGATTTCGTTGAATTTAGGTTTAGCCATTGTGCAAACTTCTTTCTTGATTGTGTCGGACGACCACTTGTCAAGACGACCTTGGGATCCCACTTTTGTTTTAAATACCATCTATACTACAATTTTATTCGCAATATCAGATTGCATACATCTTATTCTTGCTAGTTCTTCGATTGCTCGCAGGAATTGAACCTCGTGTTCGAGTTGATCGCGTTTCCATCACGGTCAATAACGTCTCGAGTTGGTTCAACGATTGCTAAAGCGCAAGCGTCGTCGTCGGTTGTGTCGGATCGCGAGAGTCACCTCCACCCAAAATCGATAGTTATCAATCTCATCGAAAGATCGGACACCCCATCTCCATCAAGTGGTATCAGAGCCCAAGGTTGCTCGGTGAGAATTTACTGTTTTTCGTAGTTAGGTTGTTTATTTTCGAAAGTCCAGAAAAAGCCAAAAACAAAACCTATAGGATTAGATCACCTATCTGTCCAAGACCAATTACGCCATTGCATCTTTCTTTTCAGTGCATTGCATTGTTGAACTTTCGATTGCATCGTCGTGTCCTTTACTGGCCTTAGTGTCTAGTTCCTTTAGAGTTTCGAGTTCTGCTCACGTTTGGTCGCACCGTTGTGGTTGGGTTCAATCTGCCGTCTGCCTCCACCACCAGAGCCATTACCACGACCACCCGCGCCGCTATCCATTGCCGCATCCTTCTGTGGCCACCATCCTCCTGTCGTGGCAAGCTACAATCCTCCTGCCGCCTCCACTCTAAGGGAAACTCTAACAAAAAACAAAAGCTCGTTTTAGTTTGTGACAAAAAAGAGAGAAAAAAAAGAGGTTAATTTTCGTGCTGCCAGAAGGAAACCCGAGATTCATCTGACTTCGGCAACGCGATCAAAAAAGAAAAAGAAGAAAAAAAAACACAACTTTTGCATACGACCTCCGATTGAGGCGATTCTTGATCTGTTGGAAAGGAAACGGGAAAATAGAGCCAAAACAGAAAAAGTCCGGGAAATCTGGGGATTTTAGATCCGCGTAAGCCATCGGGCACACGCGCAGCAACTTCGACCCCAAAAAAGGTCGTTTAGGGCCGCAAACCGAGAAAAAAATCAAGTTTCTCAGAATTCGCTCAAAATTGTGAGTCCTCTACAAGTGATTCTAAGGTTCCCGTGCGGGGCGGCACCCTTTTCGAGCCTCCGAACTCCGTGTGCCACGTTCTCTAGTTCTGCCGCTCTGTGCTTTCGTTTGTGTTCTAGGCTCGCGTCTCTAGTCCAGTCTAGCTTAGGACCAGCACTAACCAGCGTTGAACGATTTTTCACTTGCATTCTCGATTTGATAGTTGCTAATCCATTGCTACCATACTTGAGCCTTCCGGCTACACCTTTTCTACAACCGCGGTTGATCTTCACTGCAATCGCTCCATCCAATCTTCGAGATACATTGACACCGCTGGTTGCCGATCACCCCTGTTTGCTTGGTAAGAATTGGTAAGAATTCGATAGAAGACTTGAGTGTGAGCGACTTTTGAACCACCATATCCTAGTAGTTGCTAGGGACATATACTTGTGATTTGCTAACAATGGCAGGATCTGCGGAGCATTCGGATGAGGATACATCTCATACTCCTCGTCTGAAGGAATCGTATAACATTTCCGACGCCTCATGAACCTTCGTGCGGAGGGTCTTGAGGAAGATGTCGAGTCACGAATGAGCGACTTGCTCAACTTGAGGCGCCCAAATTGAGGCAAATGCCACGCTCGCGCGATGGAGAGAGTGCAAGGCATCACTAACACTTCTTTGGCGGTATTATGGCGCGCTTGATGAGATGGCTCATGCATCCACTGGTGTTCCCCCTGCTGCCCCGGTGGTAGAGGGACAAGATGAATTCGATTATGTGACTGATACCGAGGCCAATGACATGGGTAACAATAACAACGATCGAGCTCATCGACAGTTGCGTTTTAATCGACAAGGTATGCGGCGAGACCCCACGACGTGAGTGCGTGACCACGATGATTCTTTCACTAAGGTTAAATTCATTATGCCCTCTTTTAATGGTAAATATGATCCGATGGTTATCTTAATTGGGAACTAGCGGTTGATCAAAAATTTGTTTGCCATGAAGTTCACGAGATTAGACGAGTTAGAAGTGCTACTAGTGAATTTACGGTTTTGCTTCTATTTGGTGGAAAGAACATTGCCGTCAACATCCCAATAACATACCTAACAGTTGGGAGGCTTTAAAATTGCTTATGCGGCATCGATTTGTTCCCTCATATTATGCTCGTGATTTGTTAAATAAATTGCAACGCTACGACAAGGTACAAGGTCCGTGGAAGAGCGCTATTAAGAAATGCAAATTGGTATGTTGCGTTGTGGTTTAGATGAGAATGAGGAGGCATCAATGGTTAGGTTTTGGGAGATTTGAATCGAGAAATTCAAGACATCCTTGACTATAAAGATTACAACTCCATTACTAGATTGTTTCATCTTGCTTGCAAAGTGAGCGTGAAGTGCGGGGCGCGAGACGAGGACACGATCTAACTCTTCTGCAGTCGAACAAACTCATGGACACCATGCACCTCTACTACCCGGCCATCGATGCACCCCACATACCCTTCAACAACAAGCGCGCCCGCTACTTCAAATTCAGCACCACGAGTTTACGAAGCAACCAAATCAGCACCTGGCGTCTACAAAACTTCCTCTTGATTGCTTGACGGGACAAACTAAGGATATTCAATGCCATCGGTGCAAAGGCTATGGACACATGATGCGGGATTGTCCAAACAAGCGCGTATTGATCATACGCGATGATGGTGGGTATTCCTCTGCTAGTGATTTTGATGATGAAACATATGCTATGCTTGCAAGCGACCTGCGGGACTTGATGACGAATCGATCATAAGGAGGAACATGTTGGTGCCGAAGATGCCGACAAGTATTTGAGCATTATAGTGCAACGCGTACTAAGTGCTCAAGTTTCTCGTGCTGAGCAAAATCAACGCCATAATTTGTTTCAAATCAAGGGCGTTGTCAAGAAACGCTCGATTCACATAATTATTGATGGTGGGAGTTGCAACAATTTGGCGAGTATGGATATGGTGGAGAAGTTTGCTTTGTCGACTAACCCTCATCCCTACCCATACCATATTCAATGGTTCAACAGTGGTAAGTTGAAGGTAACACGAATGGTGAGAGTAAACTTTTATATGGGTTCATACCAAGATTATGTTGATTGTGATGTTGTTCCTATGCAAGCTTGTTCATTGTTATTAGGACGACCTTGGCAATACGATACTGATTGTGTGCATCCTATGACTCCTGAACAAATTGTTAGGAATAATCAATACTCATGGTAGGAATAATCAATACTCTCTCATGTTCAAGGGAAAGAAAATTGTGTTGCATCCTATGACTCCTGAACAAATTGTTAAAGATGAACTTGCTAGAGCTAGTAGAGAGAAGAATCAGGAGAATGTTAAGAGCTAAAATCAGATTGTAGCAAAAGAACTTCAGCAACATAAAAAGAAAGAACCTAAATCTACTCATGTGAAGAATAAAGAAATTAAATTAAAAGGTGCTAGTTTTCTTGCTACCAAATCTGATATGACTGAACTGGATGCTAGTAATTCTATTTGCTATGCATTAGTTTGCAAAAAAACTTTGTTTTCATTTGAGGATACACCTTCTTCTTTGCCTCCTTCAGTCACTAACATTTTGCAGAGTACAACGATGTCTTTCAGAAGGACATACCGCGGGGTTGCCACCACTTGAGGATTGAGTATCAAATTGATTTAATTCCCGCGCATCAACGCCCAACGCGCACCATATAGGACCAATCGGAAGAAACTAAATAAATTCAGCGTCAAGTACAAGAATTGCTTGCTAAAGGGTATGTGCGTGAATCTCTTAGTCCTTGTCTTTATTCGGTCATTTTAGTGCCTAAGAAAGATGGATCATGGCGCATGTGTGTAGATTGTAGAGCAATCAATAATATCACCATTAGGTATCGTCATCCTATTCCTAGATTAGATGATATGCTTGATGAATTGAGTGGCTCTGTTGTTTTCTTGAAGGTTGATTTGCGTAGCGGATATCACCAAATTCGCATGAAATTAGGCGATGAATGGAAAACAACATTTAAAACTAAGTTCGGGTTATATGAGTGGTTAGTAATGTCTTTTGGATTAACTAATGCACCTAGCACTTTCATGATACTAATGAACGAGGTTTTGCGTGCTTTCATTGGTAGATTTGTGGTGGTTTATTTTGATGACATATTGATATATAGCAAATCCTTAGAGGAACATCTTGACCATTTACGTGCTATTTTTAATGCCTTATGTGATGCACGTTTATTTGGTAACCTTGAGAAGTGCACCTTTTGCACCGATCGAGTCGCGTTTCTTGGTTATGTTGTTACTACACAGGGAATTGAAGTTGATCAAGCCAAGATTGAAGCAATACAAAGTTGGCCGACTCCTAACGCGGTCACACAGTGCGAAGCTTTTAGGACTTCTTTGGATTCTACCGTCGCCGTGAAGGATTTCAGCACCATCATTGCACCATTGAATGAGCTCACCAAGAAGGCGTGCCATTTGTTTGGGCGCCGCACAGAGAACGCCTTCACCACATTGAAAGATAAGTTAACACATGCACCACTACTCCAACTCCCGACTTTAATAAGACTTTTGAACTAGAATGTGATGCTAGCGGAATTGGTTTATGTGGCGTATTGCTACAAGAAGGTAAACCCATAGCATACTTGATGAGAAATTGAGTGGGCCTAGTTTGAACTATTCTACTTATGATAAGGAATTATATGCACTATTTGAACTTTGGAAACATGGTAACATTATTTATGGCCCAAAGAATTTGTTATACATTCGATCACGAATCTTTAAAGCATATTCAAGTCAAAGTAAATTGAACCGTAGACATGCAAAGTGGGTTGAATTTATTGAGTCTTTTCCTTATGTCATAAAACACAAGAAGGGAAAAGAGAATGTTATTGCTGATGCTTTGTCTAGGAGATATACCATGCTTTCACAACTTGACTTCAAAATTTTTGGATTGGAGACTATTAAAGAGCAATATGTGTATGATGCTGATTTACAGATATATTGTTGAATTGTAAAGAAGGAAAAACGTGGAACAAATTTGTCATTAATGACGGGTTTGTGTTTAGAGCTAACAAGTTATGCATGGAGCTAGCTCCATTCGTTTGTTGTTGTTACAGGAAGCGCATGGAGGCGGGCTGATGGGACACTTTGACGTGAAGAAAACGGAGGATATACTTGTTGATCATTTCTTTTGGCCAAAGATGAGACGAGACGTCGAGCGTTACGTTGCTCGCTACACTACATGTCAAAGAGCTAAGTCACGACTTAATCCTCATGGTTTATACATGTCTCTACCAGTTCCCAGCGTTCCGTGGGAAGATATTTCGATGGACTTTGTTTTAGGATTGCCTAGAACAAAGAAGGGGAGCGATAGTATATTTGTGGTTGTTGATAGATTTTCTAAGATGGCTCACTTTATACCATGTCATAAGAGCAATGATCTTAATATTGCTGATTTATTCTTTCGTGAAGTTGTTCGATTGCATGGTGTGTCTAATACTATAGTTTCAGATCGTGATGCTAAATTCCTTAGCCACTTTTGGAGAACTTTATGGGCTAAATTGGGGACTAAACTGTTATTTTCTACTACTTATCATCCTCAAACTGATGGACAAATTGAAGTTGTGAATAGAACTTTATCTACAATGCTTAGGGCTGTGTTGAAAAAGAACTTAAAATTATGGGAAGAATGCTTGCCTTATATTGAGTTTGCTTATAATCGTTCATTGCATTCTACTACAAAGATGTGCCCTTTTGAAGTTGTTTATGGTTTTGTGTCTCGTGCTCCTATTGATTTAATGCCTATTCCATCTTCGGATAAATTGAACTTTGATGCTAAACAACGTGCTGAATTGATTTTAAAAATGCATGAGACAACTAAGGAGAATATAGAGCGCATGAATGCTAAATATAAACTTTCTGGTAGTCAGGGGAGAAAACATTTAACTTTTGAACCAGGAGATCTTGTTTGGTTGCACTTGAGAAAAAATAGGTTACCTGAATTGATAAAGTCAAAATTGATGCCTCGAGCTGATGGTCCTTTCAAAGTGTTAGAAAAGATTAATGATAATGCATACAAACTTGACCTGCCTGTAGATTTTGGGGTTAGTCCCACATTTAACATTGCAGATTTGAAGCCATACTTGAGAGAAGAGGATGAGCTTGGGTCGAGTACGACTCAAATGCAAGAAGGGGAGGATGATGAGGACATCCCTAATTTGGATACAATCGCGCTTACACACACAGCTGGTCCACAACCAATGTTACAAGGACCAATTACTCAAGCTCGTGCTCGCCAACTTAATCACCAAGTGAATTCGTTCATAGGGTTATATATTACTGAGAATAGATCGCTACCTAATGCAAGTGATTTAATTGTGCTTAGGAACATGGGAAAGGACCAAGGAGAGGTATGTGGAGTCATGGACAAGCATAGGAGAGGCATAATGGAGGACATCACGTCACTTTGGGTCTGAGCCAAGCAAGAGTTCGAGTTGGGCTTGTTCTGAATTCGAGTTCGGACTACTGCGACAGCACTAAGTTCAAACGGCCGTAACTTCTTCATACGGACTCCGTTTGGGATGTTCTTGGACTTCATTGAAAACTTATCAAGTCTACTTTCCAATGGATCCAACCTCAGCTTCAAATTCCAACCGAGCTGACCACAATAAACAAAACAATCCACGTCTATTTTTTTACCGAGTCAAAAAGGGTGCTGCGCCACCTCCTCTTGGGCCCATGGGCCTTGTAACCCTAGGGGCGTCGTCCACTTCCCTGCCGCCACCCCGGTCGTCTTCCCATATAGGAGCGCCGTCCCCACGGCTAGAACGGGATTTCGTTGAATTTAGGTTTAGCCATTGTGCAAACTTCAGTTCTTCAGTTGTGTCGGACGACCACCTGTCAAGATAGCCTTCGGGATCCCACTTTTGTTTTCAATACCATCTATACTACAATTTTATTCGCAATATCAGATTGCATACATCTTATTCATGCTAGTTCTTCGATTGCTCGCGAGGAATTGAACCTCGTGTTCGAGTTGATCGCGCTTCCATCACGGTCAATAACGTCTCGAGTTGGTTCAACGATTGCTAAAGCGCAAGCGTCGTCGTGCGGTTGTAGTCGGATCGCGAGAGTCACCTCCACCCAAAATCGATAGTTATCAATCTCATCGAAAGATCGGGCACCCCATCTCCATCAATGACCCTCTTCTATTTAAAGGGTGGTAGGTCTTAGCCGTAAGGAATCAGGACTCCTAAATCGAATAACATCTATATATATGATTTTCAAACCTTTTATAATTGATAAATCTCTCCTATTCGATCATGTAAGCTCTCTAGAGCGGTTTTGAGGAGCTCCTGGGGGGAAGTCCTGTATGCCCTGGTGGGAAATCCTCGTGGAAGATCCTGAAGAGGTCCTCGTTGGAGGTCCTGAGGAGGTCCTCTTGGGAGGTCCACGTGGGAGGTTTTGAGGAGGTCGTGGGCAGCGTGGATTTTCCGAGGTGATCGTGGGCGGCATGACCTCCTAGGAGTGGTCTGGGCGGTGTGGATCGCTGGAAGTGGTCTGAGAGGTCCACGTGGTAGCTCTTGGAGAGGTCCTGTGGTGGTTGTCGTGGATGTTCCTGAGGTCTTGGGTGGTCTTGATGAGGCCACGTGGACACTGTAGGAGGTCCTGGACGGTCTTGATGAAGCCACTTGAATGCTCCGGAGGAGGTCCTAAGCGGTCCTGATGAGGCCTGAAGAGGTCTTGAACGGTCCTGATGAAGCCATGTGAATACTCCTGAGGAGGTCTTGGCCGCGCTTTTCCTTATCCTCACGACCTGCTGTTTTGCAAAGACCACCGTTTTGAGCCAAGACCTTCTGTTTTGCAAAGACCACCCTTCAGGACCTCCCAAGAGGTCTTTGTGGAGATCGCTCAGGACCACCTAGGTCTTCTAGGACCTCTCAGGAGGTCTTTGTAGAGGTGATCATTTTGCAAAGACCACCTTCTAGGATCTCTTAGGAGGTCTTCGTAGAGGTCGTCTAGGACCTCCCAGGAGGTCTTTGAGTAGGTCTTTGAGGCCACCCTCCAGGACCTCCTAGGAGGCCTTTGTGAATGTCGCTCAGGACCACCCAGGAAGTCCTTGTAGAGGTCGTCCAGGACCTCTCAGGAGATCTTTGAGACCATTCTGCCTTCCGATTCAAAACCGAATATTTGTTGAATCGGTAGTAGCTTTAAGTTCTTATCATTAGACCAATCAGTACTGCAACGACTAATATAGATGCTAAATCTTGCCATCAACACACGCCCTCCTGTTTTTGGTAAACAAACATGTTTGTCACAAAACAATAATGTCTTCAAATGCCTTTCAGGACGATGATTAAACACCAGCCACATGTATGCTTCTCAGGACGATGATAAACAATTCATCGGCCATGTGTGTTTCTTACACATCCTGCCAAACACTCGGATAATACTTTTTCAAATACTTGCCATTAAGAGCTTTAGACAGCCTATCTCTATGTAAACATTGCACTATATAAGAATTTCTATGAACAATCTCTACAACTTTTATATGGACCTTCCCAATTTGGAGATCGCTTCCCAAACTTACTATCTTTAGACCCAACAGGTAAAATTGTCTTCCAAACTAAGTCTCCTATTTGAAACGATTTTTCCTTCACTTTCTTATTATAAGTCTTGGCTACTCTCACCTTATCTTTTTCAATCTCTCTCAAGGCTCTAAACGTCTCATCTGCAACTTCATCTATCCTATCCATCATCAAGTTATGGTAATCTACGGCCGACAAATCATTTTGCCTGGTCAATCTAAGGGCACTCAGATTTACCTCAACAGGTAAAACAGCCTCTTTCCCATACACTAACTCAAATGGTGTTACCTTTGTAGCACTATGTTTAGATATACGATGAGCCTATAATGCCTCAAATAACATTTTATACCATCTCTTAGGGTTCTCCTCTATCTTTTTTTAATGAGCTTAACCAAAGTTTTATTACTTGATTCGACTTGCCCGTTGGCCAAAGCATATATGATGAAGAATTAAGGAGCTTGATTCTAAGTAATTCGGCGAATTCACGTACTTGATGGACATAAAAGATGAACATTGATCAGTAGTTAAAGTCTGCAGTAGAAGATGCACGGTGTATTTGGCCGATGAAATCTAATCCTCATCTATGAAACGGCTGTGGTTTAATTATAGGATGCAACATAGCAGTAGGTGCCAATTGCACATCACCAAACTTCTGATATGATTCACACCTTTTATAATATCTAAAACAATCCTCTAACATAGTCGGTCAATAAAAACCAGCTCTTTTTAATAACCATTTCATCTTATGGGCCGACTGATGTGTACCACATATGCCTTCATGCACCTCACCCATGACAACTTTAAATTGATCAAAACCTAAACATTTTAAAAGCAATCCATCTATAGTCTGGCGATATAACTCTCCATCAAACAATGTATACTTTAATGCTTGTCGTCGAAGCTTTCTATCAACAGATTGACTAAGGTTTTCCAAATAACTAATTAGTGACTTTCTCCAATTGTTAGGTTCGGCAACACTTGATTTTTTCAAAGCATCCGAACTGTTATCATGTTGTTCGGCCATATAAATTGTAGCACCTTCTAGCAACGGTTTTCTATCATGAATAATTTACCTCTTCTAACTTGATAACGGATGCTTGTTGTGTTAAATCATTTGCTCGATATTCCCTTCTCTAGGTATGTGACTAATAGTAAAATCATCCAAAGTTGCTATGACATCTAAACACTTTTCTAAATACATATTTAATGATCCATCAAAGCATTGATAATTCATAGAAACTTACTGCACAACTAATAATGAGTCCCCAAATGCTTCTGCATTCTTTGCACCACGGACTCTAAAATTTGTAATCCTAACAAAAGAGCTTCATACTCGGCTTGATTATTGGTACAAAAGTATTCCAAACAAATCGATGTTTCAAAAACATTTTTAGGCGAAACTAAAACAATACCAACACCTTGTCCTTCTCTACAAGCCGAGCCATCAAAATACAATTTTCATGGACGTACAGATAAATAATCAACCAGCTCTATATCGTCATCAATCCTATGATCGATAATGAAATTAGCTACAATATGGCCCTTCATGGATTTCAAAGATTCATAAGCCAAATCATACTCTATTAATGCATAAGCTCACTTTCCGATTCTACCAGTTAAAATCGGCAGTTGCAACATATATTTAATGACATCGGTTTAACATGCAACAACACAGGTACTAGATAGCAAATAATACCTCAACTTGGTACAAGCATAAATGCATAATACAAGGATAAACATAATTTTTCAATAAACACGTACCTCATCTCAGCTCCTAGGAGACGCTGACTCAAGTAAGTAATCACATATTCCTTGCCATTCATCACTTGTGTCAAAACAGCGTCAATGATACTTTCTTCTGCAGCAATATATAGTCGAAACAGTATCCCGTCTTGAGGCGCCCTCAATACAAGAGGCGTAGATAAATACCTTTTAATTTCCTCAAATGCCTGTTGTTCTACCCCTCAAGTAAATTCAGTCTCTTTCTTTAACCAAAGTATAGGAGTGAATGCACTGACTTTACCAGACAAATTAGATATAAACCTTCTCAAACAATTAACTTTTCCTAGGAGCTTTTGCATATCCCTTTTACACTGTGGCGTCTTTATTTTTTTAATAGTCTCTATTTTGCTAGGATCTATTTCTATGCCCCTCTCATGTATTATAAATCCTAAGAATTTACCAGCCGATACGCCAAAAGCACAATTTACCAGCCGATACCCTGAATGTCTCTCTAAACATACTAGCTACTTGCTCTCTAATATTTTCTGGTCCAATATATGTCTCGGCCGTAGGCTGATTAGGTGTCTCATTGACCAGTTGTGGTGTCCTAAAAACATTAGGTTGTGGATTGTCATAAGTAGGGGAAAAAGCGGTGATGGCACTGGTTACTGGCGATTCGGATTTACGGTGTGTAGCAGGAGCGGAAAAACCGGCCGGTTTTTCCAGGTTTTACAAGTTCAAATTTCAAAATTTGAATTTTGGCTGGTTTTTAAGCAAATTCAAGCGAAATTCAACCGGGTTTTTTCTGGGACGGCCGGTCGGTCGGTTTTTTTTTTCCAGCTGACGACTGGGATTACCACCGGAAACGGTTTTTGGATCCTTGGTCATAAGCATACTGTGGAGTTTGGTTGGTGTGCATGTGATACATGTTGTAAGGACCGTTAAAATGATCCGTTGGTAATGGCCCATATGCAACGCCCAACCTTGAGAAGGTATGGGAGGTGTACTATACGCTTCTGATGGGGTACAAAGGTGTTTGCAAATTTGTTGAATTCTTTCCCATACTAGTGTAATCGCCAACATTAGGTGCACCGAATTGACCACACTAGCATCTCAGTATCGATGAAGGCACAAGGGCAGTGGATTCAGTCCAAAGAATATTTGGAGCGACATGCGATGATGCATCGTGACCAACCGAACTTAACACATTAGTTCGGATGTGCATGTGTTGCATCGGCACACCTGCGGGATGACTCTAGATGGTATGTTTGTTGCCGATGTATTAACAGCAAGGAGCTATCTTTGACATTGCTATCATTGCCAACGTTGTAAGCATTAGCATGAGGCAAGGCGGGTCGTTTCAAATCTTTTCACTTTGCACTTAAAGACCCATAGCCTTAAGACAATTAGATAGCAATCTATCCAAAGTATTAGATATCTGAAGCACCTATTTGTGATCAATCATCAAGACAACTTGCTCTTGGTGAGGGATGAATTACTCACTGTGGGAGCTACCTCGGGCTTGATGTAAATAGATGGCAGTTCACCCTCTTTCTTGATAACATCTTGCCTTGTCTTTTGGAAGCACGATAACATAAGCTTGTCGAATTCCAATTTGCGCTTCTCGTACTCCTAACGATACTCGGGTAGATCTTCAAGGGTAGGAGTAATGATATTCTTAGAATCAACCGTAGAACCATCATTTGCCATGGCTGGAGAGTAGATCGATTCCCAGTGGAGTCGCCAAAATGTGTTGCGTACAAAAGTTGCACGCACCACAAGGATCACGGCACCAACGTGCAGTACCTAGGCGGAGCTAGTTGTGGTACAGCACGATGATGATTTGCCCTAGCTTGGTCTTGTAACCCAGCCGAGCAGCAAGCAGAGGGAGGTCGGGGAAGAGACAGGACTACGGGAAAGCTACGGTAAAAATAGTAGATGCAAATTGTATTGATCGATTGGTGATGATTACAATCGGTCATGACCCTCTTCTATTTAAAGGGCGGTAGGTCTTAGCCATAAGGAATCAGGACTCCTAAACCGAATAACATATCTGATATGATTTCTAAACCTTCTATAAGCGATAAATCTCTTCTATTCGATCACGTAAGCTCTGGAGCGGTTTTGAGGAGCTCACGGAGGAAGTCTGTATGCCACCCCGTGGGAAATCCTCGTGGAAGATCCCGAGGAGGTCCTTGTGGGAGGTCCACGAGAGGTTTTGAGGAGGTCGTGAGCAGCGTGGATTTCCGAGGGTGATCGTGGACAGCGTAGACCTCCGGGAGTGGTCTTGGGCGGTGTGGATCGCTGAAAGTGGTCTGAGAGGTCCACTTGGCATCTCTTGGAGAGGTCTGTGGTGGTTCTCGTGGATGTTCCCGAGGAGGTCTTGGGTGGTCTTGATGAGGCCATGTGGACACTCGGAGGAGGTTCAGGTGGTCTTGATGAAGCCACGTGAATGCTCTGGAGAAAGTCTGGGCGGTTCTAATGAGGCTGAAGAGGTCTTGAATGGTCCTGATAAAGCCACGTGAATGCTCCTGAGGAGGTCTTGGCCGCGTTTTTCCTTGTCCTCACGACCTGCTGCTTTGCAAAGACCACCCTTTTGAGCCAAGACCTTCTGTCTTCTATTTTGCAAAGACCACCCTCCAGAACCTCCCAGGAGGTCTTTGCGAAGGTCGCTCAGGACCACCTAGGAGGTCTCCGTAGTGGTCGTCTAGAACCTCCCAGGAGGTTTTTGAGCAGGTCTTTGAGGCCACCTCTAAGACCTCCTAGGAGGTCTTTGTGAATGTCGCTCAGGACCACCCAGGAAGTCTTTGTAGAGGTCGTCCAAAACCTCTCAGAAGGTCTTTGAAACCATTCTGCCATCCGATTCAAAACCGAATATTAGTTGAATCGGCAGTAGCTCTAAGTTCTTATCGTTAGACCAATCAGTACTGCAACGACCAATATAGATGCCAAATCTTGCCATCAACACTCATCAATGGGGTAAGTTCATTTTATTTACTGCCTAATTCATTTGCTGTATGTATTTACATGATGATGTGCTTATTCTTATCTGGTATTTGGTGGTCACCTGGTCGGACTGCCCCCAATGTGACTATATTTTTGTGTGTTTAGTTTAAGTCTAACGATATAAAAAATCTCTAACTTTTGTTCAGGATTTTGCATCCATTACCAGAAATGTTCTTTCGAACAGATCGATATATTTTGTAATTTTCTTTTTTGATTATTTATTTCTGTATTTTTTTAAAGAAAAATTCTTTGTGAACTGACCACCATCTATAGAAGAGGTATCCTTATAGAATTTGGTATTTTCCAGCTACTGCCATACCAGCAGCATAAATCATGGTGGGTGTTTAGCGTGGCTCATTTTAGTTGGTGATTTGTAGACATGAGGCTAATGTGATTTGTACTTACTGATTAGTGCAGCAGCAGTCGTGCTACTATAGCTTCCTTTTAGATATACTATGAGGCTTTCAATTGAGTAGGTGATTTCCAGATAGATCAGATTAACTGATAGGTATTGATCTCTTCGAGAGATCGATTGGAAATATCCTGTCAGGAAAACTTAAAATGTATAATTCATAATTTTGTATGGCGTACCGTTTGTACTATTTTTTAAGATAAAGGTTCTCCCTGCTTATATTGGAAGCAAAATATTACAAGGTACCCGTTCCGGCTGTTTTTAGATACTATATATTGCCATACTTCAAAATTAATGTATGCATTGATCTTCGTCTGTTTCTTGCAATACGATGGAACCTTGGCTTTGTGATTGTCATGTGCCCCCCTTTTGTATGATCATAAACCAGACAATGTTATTATCTGAGATTGATATTTGGCGCAACATCAAATTTTGCTATTGGTTTTGTATGTATAGGGATAATCACATATTTATAACCTCCAGCTTCGTTGGAGGGCCAGTAACCATTTGGAGCTGTAAAACATATGCATAGTGTGTACCTTGAAATTGTTGCTAGACAGTGTGTTAAACAATATAAGTCTATTAGACAAGTCAGTTTCAAGTATCTCACCAAATGCCTGTATATGCTTTAAGAAGTTGGCTTTTGCCTTCCTGCCATCATTATAGCTTACAAAATGTAGCTTCTTTATGCAGTGCCGCAAGGGTATACCTGCTCTGGCCTTTTTGCTAGCACCATTGTTGTTCTTTCATCAGAGTCAGCAAGTCATCGTAATGCTATGAGAGTATACAATATCCGCACGTCGCAATGGCTCTTCTTGCAAATGGCATGTGCATAGCAGTTACTGTGATGTACAATGTGTATGTCATATCTTTAGATGTGATCAACGTTGTCCAAACGCTGCCAATATATTGTTTTGTGGTGCAGCTATGTAAGCTGTATATAGCATAATAACTTAACCTTTGGTTTCACTTTTGATACTCTAATAGACAAAGTAATTCTGCTGGTTAGGATTAGTACTGCAATATATACTTTTTGTAACCTGCAGTATGACGTTTACTTGTTATTGATTTCTCTTTTTGTACTCTAATAGGCAAGGTAATTCTGCTGGTTACGATCGTTACTGCGATATATACTTTTTATGACCTGCAGTATGACGTTTATACGATTGTCATCTGGTTTCGTGTATCTTTGTTGCGTTGTTGTCGCCTCTAATACTGTTTTAGTTTACACGACATCTGTTGATTTTGATCCATATGTAATACGAATTTTTTTTTAAATATTATTATTTTTAAAGATATTTACAAAAATAAATAGTCGTTTAAAAAAATTACAAAAATGTGTACTGGCGACAGGAACCTATCGCCGATTGAATCGCGACAGGAACTCGTCGCCATTCCTTGCCGAACCAGCTACCATCGGCGAGGAAGTTGGGCAGTTTCCTGTCGCCAGTTGAACTGGCGATAGGTAGCTATCGCCAGTTGAACTGGCGATAGGTTCCTGTCGCCAGTTCAACTGGCGACAGAAGGCAGACTATAAAATCCCCGAAAAATCAATCCATAATTCATTTTAATTCCAGAAAAAAAACAAGAGAGAGTTGGAGAGGGAGAGAAGAAATTGCGGCGAAGCCCTGTCGGTTTGTCGCGGTGGAGAGAGATTGATAAAGCATCAGTTTCGATCGATCATCTCGTGTTGCAGGTAAATTTTTCTGAAACTGTGTATGTTACGTCCAAACCTTGTAGGTTAGCAAACGACAATAGCGACATAGAATTGAGTAGGTCACATAAATTTAGTCGAACTGTGCAGTACATATTTTGAGTTGTGTAGCGACATAGAATTGCGACTATAGCGACATAGAATTGCGTAGGTCACATAAATTTAGTCGAACTGCAAAGATACATATTTTGAGTTGTGTAGCGACATAGAATTGCGACTATAGCGACATAGAATTGCGTGGGTCATATAAATTTAGTCGAATGCGATACATATTTTGAGTTGTGTAGCGACATAGAAATGCGACAATAGCGACATAGAATCGAGTAGGTTACATAAATGTAGTCGAACTGTGTAGTACATATTTTGAGTTGGACATGGAATTGCGGCAATATCGACATAGAATTGAGTATGGCGCTGGTTGACTGGTGTAGTAACATAATTAATGCACGATACATTTCTGTTTTAAAATAGGAGAATTGCATGATACATTTTTGAATTGTGAGAAAAACACGGAGTAGCTGTGTAGGTCTAAAAAACAATGAGAATATTTGTGCGCGGTTATTATTTTGTTAGTACGTTGTTATTAGTTGTGTTAGTGCGCGGTCAATATCTTGTTAGTGCTGAAAACACCGTTTAACTAGAAAAGTAGCATGACATGTATTACATTTGTAAAGAAAATTCGTAGTTGCTACATAGGCTATGTAAAGGTGTATGAAAAAAATATGAACTTTCTCTCTTGCTGCATTTTCAGGTATGGCATACGCGAGTCAGTACGAGTTGATTGACCCAGTGATTGACGAGCGTCACCGTAGCCGCCTCGATGCCGTGCTCCCTCCGGAGGGCGAGGCGCCGATAGAGCTTGGGGCGTTTCGCCACGCACTTCATCGGGGCATGGAGGCTGCACCGAGACTGGATTCCGAGGTACGTGAAGTTCTGACCTTGATGCACTCAATCGCGGTCTGTTTATGTGGCGTTGACTAATGTTTGTTCTGAATCGTTTCGACGCGAGTTGAGAGCGGCGAGCCTCCTTCCACTAGCGAGGATGGTGGAGGCGACAACGGAGGACGCGACCGGGACCTCCGTGCGGCCGTCGTCTGGCGGTTTCCATACGACCGGGCCTCTCGCGGCGGCTGGTTGACCGCCCGGAGGCCGAGACCCATACGTTCCATCTCCGTGCGGGAGATGGCGCCGACGCAGAGGATGTGAGCTACCCGACCAGGTTGCCTGCGCAGCGCTCCGATGGTGGCGCACGGACCTCCTAGCGAGTTCGCGATATCCTACCGCCGAGCGGCGCGTGCGTGGAGTTCGGCGAACGCACGGGCCACGCGAAGTGGATCGCGATTCACGTAAGTGTTTTCCTAACTATTTTCTCTCATAACAATTCGTTTGTGAACCTGCCGGCGTTTACGTGTCTTCTTGCGGCCGAGCGTATGGCTGGCGGCGCGCCGCCGTCGGCATTCACGAGGCACGGAGGCCTACCTGCGTGGTTGTTCGGGTGGGTGATGTTCTGAGCTCCCGGCGGCGCGTGGACAAGCATTACATCCGATGCGCGCGCATGAGGTGGCGGTGTCACCGATCGAGCGGATCCGCGATGCTGCGTGGGGTCGGCCGCGTCTTTGTCGCGACGTCTGCGCGCCTTGTGCGGCAGCGTGCAGCGTTGGCTCGACGGCTCCATCCTCTCGGGATGCCCGCTCCTCTGCGCACCGTGGTCGTTGGGCGTTTCCAGATCGGACGACCACAGTGGACTTGACGGCGTCTGAGGGGCGGCTTGTGCGTCCCGGGGCGACTGGACCGGCCGACCATGGGCACTTTGTGGTGCGCCGACGGGTTAGTTTCGTAATCATTTATTATTTTCATTTTGCAATCATTATTTTTTGTGTGCTTAGTTTGCAGTGTTGTATTGCACAGGTCACCTTCATGCCGATCACCTCGCAGGGCTCCTACCCGGAGTACATTGCGATGTTCGATTAGCTGACCGATGACCGCGTCATCTGGACCCGTCTGATGGCGACAAGGTGATCGCGCGCGCCTCAGCGATCTGTCGGTCTTGTGCACGCGAGACTACTGCCGTGCCGGTACACGCGGAGTGCCTTGGTGAATGACATCTTTGTGGAGGAGTACCAGATACAGAGGGTCATGCACCAGTTCGGTCTGCGGCAGGAGGTCCCAGCCCCTTGGGGGGGAGGCGGGTGCCGGCGCATGTACACGCGTAAGTTCACTGTTGACTTTTATGTCCGTACAATATGTGTTATATCGCAACCAAATATTTTTCTTGCCGTCCACAGGTACACTAGGAAGGGAGTTCGTGGCACGATGTCTGGGTCGGACAGGATGGCCCCTTGGGTGGACGGTTGGAGTGCCGCCACGAGACCCTCGTCGAGGTTGGGGACGAGGCCTACGACCCGAGATGTCGAGCACTACATGGAGTGGTACTCGGCTCGGACGAGGCTCCGTTGCGTCCGGGTCGTGGTCGACCACGGTCGACATGTGGCGCGACGTCGGACACGCATACCCACCCACCGGACTCGCTTTCCACCGCAGCGTACGTACTCAATATTACATATTTCATATTTAATTTGACATACTTACGTGTACAACTTGTTGATTACCTGTGCAGGTGGATCTTCACCGGGAGGTCGTCCAGATGGTAGACTCCGCGCAGCACATGGCAATGCCGGGGGAGATCAGAGGGCTCCTCACGCGGATCGAGGAGAAGCGGCGATGCGAGTGCGGACGCGGCCGTCGCGACGCCGACCGACCCGGTGGACCGAGCTGTCCGAGGACGAGGTGGTAGGACACAGCCTCCTGCTCCGCACGTGGTGGGCACGTCGGCGTGGCAGGGCGGGGGGAGCACCTCCGGACATGTGGGAGGTGAGTTCGACACGCTGACATCGCTTCTTCATTTCATTTCGAACCTCGTAAGTTTGTAACGACGATCTTCTGTTACAGGTCCTCAGCTCCACTCGTACGCGGGCCAAGACTATGCCGCGTCGTCGGAACACATCTTTGGGCCAACAGGTAAGTTCCGTTTGCTTGCGTAACGTACTTTTAGTCATGACTATGTTTGTAACCCAATTCTTCGCAGGAACGGCTTGGGAGGACGATGCATTCTCGGCCGACGATGCAGACCTATCGGCACCCATCGAGGACTTCTTCAGGGATCCGCGTGACACGCAGTTCTCTTTGGAGGCTTCTCAGCTGTACGGTGCGCCGAGTTCGACCCAGCGACGCGAACTCGGCCGCGGACCGACGACGCGGATCGGCGAACACGAGCAGCCCCTGGCTACACCACCACTGACTACTCGCGCGGGTCGGGTAGTCGACGACTGACCCTCGGCGTACTCGTTGCGGCAGCGAGGCACAGGGCGACACGCGGTGCGACCTAAGAGGGGACGCCATTAGATTTCCCTTTATGTAATTTTTTCATTATGCCAATCGTTGTTTTGATGACTTTTGAATATGAGTAATATGCATGCTTTCTTTTACGATTCAACTGCTCGCAATGGCGTGACAAAATGAGCGGGTTTCTTGGGCGTCACGAGAACGAGTTACCTTTTAAGGCGTCGCGACAAGGCGGGTCGACTTTTGAGCGATGGCACGAGTAGGCGCTTTTCCGGACGATGTGACCATACGGGCCAGTTTTTCAGGACCATGTGACCACACGGGCTAGCTTTTCAAGACGATGTGACCATACGGGTCAGCTTTTGAGGACGATGTGACCATGCGGGTCAACTTTTCAGGACGATGTGACCACACAGGCTAGCTTTTCAGGCGATGTGTCCAGCGGGCGGCTTTTACGGCGACTTACCAAGGCGAGCCCGACAAGCGGCTCCGTCGCTCTAGCTATAAATCAACGTAACTCGTCTAACTAGTCCACAGCAGCACCACCAAGTAGAAAACATGGACAAGGAGAAGGAATGGGAGAAAATCCGCAAGCTTTTGAAGGACTGAGTGTCTCCCCATGAGACCACCGCTCGCTATCATGCCGCTAGTCAGGAGCCTTTCACACACCAAACTTTTCGGCCGGTGGATCGAGGAAGGCGCCTCGTAGTACGCCCAACGATTACGGGTCGGCCGCGACCGCCTCCTATGCTGCGAACGTCCTCCGGACAACGGGTAACGAACTCTCTTTACCCATCGCGGTCTCCGCGACCACTATGCGACTTCCGGCGGTGGATCGGCGACAAGATCCACCCCTACGACATGTGGTCGTTGCTTAGACGGAAGAGCGGGCTAGGAGCACATCGAGACCCGTGAAAGCCTCTCAAAGAGTTGAAAGCCGAGCGAGCCGAGCAAGGTAGGCGGGACGAGCGCGCGAGCGAGGAGTGTGAGCATGCGAGGCGACGGGAGGCCGAGAGGGAGCGAAAGAGGGCCATCGCGGCGAGAGCCAAGGCGCAAGGCGAGGAGTACAACGCCGAGCTGGGCCGCAAGGGTAAATGGCCACGTTCGACTCAGTAGTTCTACCCTATTCCTCCACATGTCCCATGTATTTCAATTTCCCTAAAGGCATGCGTGTACCGTCCTCGGTTCGTTGTCCTGCGTGCCATGTAATCCCCTTGTCCGATGAAATATCGTGTGGTTATCGTTGCGTCATTTCCCCAAAGTTGTCCAACGGAGTTGTGCAGAGATTCCCGAACGCATTGTAATATCACCTGCCTTGCTACATACGAATCATTAATCCCTCAATCGTCCTCCAAAAAATCTTGCAACAATGCACAACAACAAATAGCCGGCGCAACAAGTTGCATAAATTCATCCCTGTCACCAGTTGAACCGCTAGTTGCTGGTTCACCTATGTATCGCCAGTTCAACTGGCGACAGGAAGGTATCGCCAGTTCAACTGGCGACAGGAAGGTATCGCCGATTAAACTGGCGACAGGCCCTGACCTCTACAAAACCCTCTTGCAACCGTCGATATTCCACACAGGACTCAGTCTTACTCAACAAAAAGAAGGACACAACAGAGGATGAGGATAAAAGCTAAGCCGTCAAGTTGCCCACCCCTCGGGTAATTTTCTTAACAGAACGGATTACATGATTCTTGATGTGCTGTTACGTAGTTAAGTCTGTTTTACATACTTTTTTGGTGGGATATTTAGTTGCACATATGTAGTTCATCGTGTAAATGTTCTTCACACTGCAGTACGTCAAATATGTCCGACGTCGTCAATTTCAAAATTTCCTACGGCCGATGGACTATTATGGAGGGTCCCGAGGGAATTGATTTGAGTTATTTCCAGTCCGCGGACGTGCCCTACCAAGACCTGAGCAACGTACAATAGGCGCTGTGATGTGGTGGTTGTTCCACACATTCCAAGTGGACCGTGATGTCTACGATCTGACATTGAGCTGCCTCGCCCCGGGCGGGACATTACGTATTGGGAGTTAGTGCAACTAAAGGGAACAAATTCATGGCGGTCGTATGTACGCATGGCGAGGGAGAGGGGATGGAAATTGGTCCTTCTGGTTCAGGCGTATGCTAAACCCACTCCAGCATCCGCGTCAGAACAAGTAGGGCTTGCTGACACCGGGGAAGAACTAGGTGACTCGGGGCGCACAAATGGCAGAAGAGCAAGAGGTTGCTGATGTCGTCGATGAAGACTACGCCGAGTTACCTCATTCAGTGAGACAGGCTAGTGGGCTTGCTGACGAGGGGGAGGAGCTGGAAGACCTAGTGGAAATGATGGAGCTCGAAGACCAAGACTACATGGCATTGTCCGAAGATGAAGGTTCTTATGACGACGATGATGCGGACCAGCAGGCGGTTCCGTCAGAGTGGAACACATACCAGTTCGAGAACCTCGTCGTCAACGAAGGCTCCCATGTACCATGGGAGTACAACCAGAGCGAGGTCAGACTAGGAGCTACGTACAAATGCAAGGAGGCCGTGCAAGATGCGGTCAAATTCTGGGCATTGTCGGTTCGACGCACATTCACCGTCGTCAAGTCTACCCCAAGATGCTATGACGTGAAGTGCGGCATAGAGGATGCCCTTGGCGCGCGTGCGCATTTCAGCCAAGTGGGACACCTCTGGAAGTGCTCCATAGTGGTCCCTCACACATGCGTCGTCATTGAGTCAGTATGATCCACCGGAACTGTCATCGAGCTTCATTGCCAATCTCATGTGCGGTGAGATCGTGGATAACCTAGATTTTGAGCCACGATCCATCATTCGGTCCATTGAGGCAAGGTTCTAGTACACTATCGGCTATGCCAAGGCTTGGAGGGCAAAGCGAAGGCATTGGAATCAAGGTTCGACGCGTTCGAGATTCCTACCACAACCTCCTGGGCAACTCCGAGTCATACAAGACAGAATCCGGCACTCATGTCGACATTCAAGACGCCACGCATCCGGTGGCCTAATAAGAGGGTACTACGATCATTCTTCGCGTTTGGTCCATGCATCAATGCATTAAACCTTGTCGTCGATCTTGTGTATCGATGGCACATTCTGATGGCGGTACAAGGGCGACATCGACCGCAATAGCGGCGGACGAAACAATCAAGTTCTTCCGTGGCATTCGCTTCGTTGGCGAGAACACGAATAGCGGGCTGTGGTTCTGAAGAATGTGAGGATTTACATTGTGCAGACCGTCCCAACGTATGCCTCATACATGGCCGCACGCGGCGAACTGCTGCGTGCAATAACACGGCTTCTGAGGAGAAAACGTTCCACTTCCATGGCGGATCTACGAGCGGTGGTGCATGAGGCACTTGGGTGCAAACTTCTATAAGCGGTTCGCAACAAGGACTTGATGAACATGTTCAAGCGCTGTGCAACGAACCAGCGGCGTAAGTTCAACACACTGGGAAGATTCGGGCGGCGGACCCAAACCCACGAAGGGAGGCATCGACTAGGAGCCGCCCCAGCGCCGACCATGCCCCCAAGCATTGCCACGGCTACCCACGCACGCTCCTAGTGTCACGAGGAAGACAGGGCACAGGTCAAATGCTTCTCGGTGGATTGAGCACGAGCCTAAGGAGAAGTGGTCGCCTTTGCATGACGAGGGTGGTGCTCGATATGGTATCATGACAACCAACCTAGCTGAGGTCTACAAGCGGGTCATGCGCGCGCTAGGTGCCTCCTTTGGTTGGTATTGTCGAGGCAATTCTCGCGGTACCACAAACTACTTTGTTAACAGATGCAAGCAATGCGTCGCTCACCATGGCAAATGATGAGTACTCTACTCCGCCATGATCACCGCATACATGGAGGAGAAGAGCAAGAAGGGTGAGATGCACCGGCATTCAAGATGGGCACGAGGAGCTTCGCCGAGATAATGTGCGAGGATAAAGGCGTCGCGGGACTAACCGCGAGAGGATCACCCATGAGTGCACGTTACGCGCGATAGTTGCGTATGCACTTGTAACAAGCTCCTTCTTCTGCATAGGCCCTGCTCCCATGTCATGGCCGCTTGTTCGACGGTGGCGCAACATCCCGGTCAGTACCTCTCTCACTATTTCACCAAGGAGGCGGTGATGCAAACATGGAGTGGAGAGATGTATGGTTACGCCGTTGTTGGCCATTTCACCGCCATCCATCACGGGAGCAACTAATGCGGGCGCGGACATTGGTAGGCTCAAGGAAAGGTTGGCGGCGGCATGTACGACGCATCGAGAACGATATGGGCGAGGCAAAAGGCGGGCGTCGCACGAAGAAGTGCTCCATTTGCGGAGTGCAGGCACACCTTCAAGACATGCCCCACGCGAAATGCTCAGGACCAAGGAGACATCGGCATTCTGGACGTCACCACGGGGACCTCATCCGGTACCCCGACTAGAGGCAGTGCACATGGGAGACCACGACAAAAATATTATTATCAATGTTGTCAATTATCATTTTAGTTAAGTGTTATGACGTTCTTCTGCAAGTTCTGTAATATCAGAGTGTATGAATTCCCGATCGAATGACAATATCACTTATCTTCCTTTTTACGAATCGTTCATACCTCAAACGTTCTCGCTAAATTCTCCGAAAATTAACTGTAGTACAACAACATACGATGATGATAAAATGTTATTACAAGTCTAACAGATTTCGTACCGTTCAAAATTTATGAAAATCACAAACTGCCTAAGTGAAATAGGAAAAATAAGGGTTGGGGAATGACAATATCACTTATCTTCCTTTTTACGAATCGTTCATACCTCAAACGTCCTCGCTAAATTCTCCGAAAATTAACCGTAGTAGAACAACATACGACGATGATAAAATGTTATTACGAGTCTAACAGATTTTGTACCGTTTAAAATTTATGAAAATCACAAACTGCCTAAGTGAAATAGGGAAAATAAGGGTTGGGGAATGAATCGCCAGTTCAACTGGCGATAGGTCCTGTCGCCAGTTCAACTGGTGATTCATTCTGTCGTCGATTGAATCGGCGATTCATTCTGTCGCCATTGAATCGCGATAAATACCTCAATCGGCGGCAGTCGGGGCGGGGTCCTCTGTCGCGATTGAATCAGCGATTCATTTACGAATCGGCGATGATATACATTTTTGTAATTTTTTTAATCGATTATTTATTTTTGTAAATATCTTTAAAAATAATAATATTTTAAAAAAAATTCTATGTAATACGTCGTACATCATTTGTTGCCAACTAGGTGCGCTCATAGTGCAGGCGCAGCGTAGCGCGCGCTGCTGCCTAGTTTACGCTGCGCGCTGCTGCCTAGTTTTCATTATGACCACGATGTTGGATAGCATCTGCGATAGTTTCCGCTAGTCACAAACTCACAACAGTCTCTCATTATGATAAGCGCAACTTAAAACATTGCTTTTCAGCATTCCATTTCTTCCGCTTGGTTTTTTTTTTTTTAAGAAGTTTTAACGAGACATACGCATATTGACATATACACCCAACAGGAAGGAAGTGTTACAAAACTAGTAGATTTCATATCCTCGTAGGATCGTGGGCTCGTATCTCTTATCTCTTGGATCTATAAATAGACAAGCATTGTACAAAAGATTTGAAAGGCAAAAAAAAACTTATCAATAAAGCTTTGAGTCTAGAACTTTCTGTCACATCTGATATCCATTATTCTTCGTCTATAATCGTCATTGGTTGATTCGATTTCTCGACGGACGCCGGTTTCAAAAAAAAACTTTATCTTTAGCCTTAGAGCATCTACAATAGTTCGTATTATTTGTTATTAGGGATTGTCACATCAGCATTTTGATGATATGGAGGAGAGAATGTGAACTTATTTCTAGATGAAAAAACAAACAAGTTGTTGCTATCAAGACACAAGAAATAACAAAATAGCTATTGGAGATTTATTTGTTACTTAAAAACACGTTTTGTTGATATCAAGAAATATCATACACACTTGTAGCAATTAAAGTTAGATACAAGTTCAAGACATAATCCATTAGAATACTTATTTCTTTTTATTAAATTAAGTACTCTCTCTTTTTAGTAACAAGCTAAGAAAAAACTATTATAGATGCTTTTACTCATTTTTAGCTTGCAGAAACAAATATACAAAACACAGGGGCTCACGTGCAAATAATCCTTCTACCCTATCCCCTTCGCCTTCTCCACGGTCAGTGGCACACTGCCCCTCATTTCTTCCTCAGTCCGCCTCCTGCAGTTCCTCTGCTTCAATCCTCCTCCTCCTTAGCTTCTCCCAAAAATTTATATAGTTCTCTTGTGCACCACCTATTCGTGAAATTGCTTCGCTGGCCGCTGGCTCGGCATTCCTTGCCGCTCCTTACGCTCACCAAATGCTTGCGATATTGCCGCAATGGCCTTCGCGTCGAACCTAATCTCCTACCCCCGCGCGTCGCCGCAGGCAGCGGTGTGCCCGTACAATGTCGGGCCGTCGGCCCGTAGAACGCGGTGGCGGCGCCCCCGGCTCGCGCCTCTCCGGGCGTCCGCCGGCTCCAACCAAGAACGGCTCTTAACCGCCCTGCGCGAGCATACGGACCCCGAGGCGGCGCTCCGAATGCTGAACTCGGACCTCGCGCGGGACGACTTTGCCCCGAGCTCCGCCGTGTACGAGGAGATCATCCGGAAGCTCGGGACTGCTGGCGCGTTCGACTTGATGAAGGTGTTTTTCAGGGAGATGCGGCGGGAAGGGCATGAAGTTAAAATGGGCGTGGTGCAGTCTTTTGTAGAGAGCTATGCGCGCTTCCAGCTTTTTGATGATGCCGTCGACTTGGTTCTTAATCAACTTGACCTGTTTGGCATTCAGGCAAACACGGTGGTGTACAATCACCTTCTCAGTGTTCTTGTGGACGGGAGTAAGATAAAGCTCCTGGAGTTGGTGTATACGGAGATGAGTACTCGGGGGATCAAACCCGATGTTGTCACTTTCAACACACTGATCAAGGCATTGTGTCGAGCCCACCAGGTCAGGACTGCTGTTTTGATGCTGGAGGAGATATCTAGCCATGGTGTGGCGCCTGATGAGACGACATTCACTACATTGATGCAAGGGTTTGTTGAGGAGGGGAGCATCGAGGCTGCGCTGAGGGTGAAGGCGAGAATGTTGGAAATGGGATGCTCACCGACAAGGGTAACAGTTAATGTTTTGATTAATGGGTACTGCAAGCTGGGAAGAGTGGAAGATGCTCTCAGCTATGTACAGCAAGAGATTGCAGATGGATTTGAACCTGACCAGGTCACATTTAATACTTTTGTTAATGGTCTATGCCAAAACGGGCATGTAGGTCATGGACCTGATGCTTCTGGAGGGCCATGATCCGGATGTTTTCACCTACAATACTGTTGTAAATCGTCTGTGTAAAAATGGAGAACTTGAAGAGGCTAAAGGAATTTTGAATCAAATGGTGGATAGGAGTTGTCTGCCTGACACTACCACATTCAATACTCTCATTGTTGCCTTATGCACAGAGAATCGACTTGAGGAAGCCTTGGACCTTGCACGTGAGCTAACGGTGAAGGGACTCTCACCAGATGTTTATACTTTCAATATTTTGATTAATGCCCTTTGCAAAGTAGGAGATCCCCATCTTGCTGTTCGATTGTTTGAAGAAATGAAGAACAGTGGATGCACCCCTGATGAAGTTACATACAATATATTGATTGACAACCTCTGCTCATTGGGAAGCTTGGGAAAGCTTTGGATTTGTTGAAGGAGATGGAATCTAGTGGTTGTCCTCGGAGTACAGTTACATATAACACTATAATTGATGGGTTATGCAAGAAAATGAGAATAGAAGAAGCAGAAGAGGTTTTTGATCAAATGGATCTACAATGCATTTCAAGGAATGCGATTACATTCAATACGCTTATTGATGGCTTGTGCAAGGCCAAAAGGATTGATGATGCAATGGAACTTATTGAGCAAATGATAAGTGAAGGGTTGCAACCTAATAATATCACTTACAATTCTATTCTTACTCATTATTGCAAGCAAGGCAACATCAAGAAAGCTGCTGATATTTTACAAACTATGACTGCAAATGGATTTGATGTTGATGTTGTTACATATGGAACACTCATTAACGGTCTATGCAAGGCTGGTAGGACCCAAGTTGCTTTGAAGCTTCTCAGAGGAATGCGAATAAAGGGATGAGGCCTACTCCAAAAGCTTACAACCCTGTGATTCAGTCTCTGTTTAGACGGAATAATGCCAGAGATGCCCTGAGTCTTTTCAGGGAGATGACAGAAGTTGGTGAACCTCCTGATGCTTTCACATATAAGATTGTTTTTCGTGGACTCTGTCGCGGTGGAGGGCCTATTAAAGAAGCTTTTGATTTCTTGGTGGAGATGGTAGACAAGGGTTTCCTGCCAGAGTTTTCATCCTTCCGCATGCTAGCTGAAGGTCTATTGAACCTGGGTATGGATGATTACCTCATTAGTGCTATTGAACTAGTTATGGAAAAGGCTAATTTCAGAGAGTCTGATGTTTCTGCAATAAGGGGATATCTCAAGATCCGCAAATTTTATGAAGCATTAGCAACTTTTGGCCGTCTCCTGGAGATCAACAACCCTCAGTGGCGTTACCAATGATGCTGCATACATACCTGAGAGAGTAGTATCAGGAAAATTACCGAATAGATGAAAATTTTGCTGGTTGTTTCATCAGGATAAGTATCTTAAATTAATTGTGTAATAGATGACTGCTTGTTCTTCGGTAGGGATGAAGTCAGGACATAGAAGATGCTCATCTTGGTTCAGAAACTCATGGGAAAATTTCTTATCTTCATTCTCATTGGAAACCCTTTTCTAGCTTCTTGTATTTTCGGAAAGCTAGGTCAGAATATTTTGCTGCTTTTTCAAATGACGCTTCATTTATGAGTGTTGTTCTATCATTATTTTATTAGGGTGTTTCATTTGAAAATATTGGTCACGGCTAGAAATATTAGCAGCAAGCCTATACTCTAACTCTTAAATTTTACGGCACTACGTTTCTTCATAAACCTTCTTGACAACACATATGCATAGTCACTTCAAATTAAGCAAGTGAAATTCAGTGTCATTACTAAAGATGGTTGTATAAGCCCAAAAGGGTGGGACCAATTTAAGATTCCAAGTTGAATAATGCTGTAGATATATCGATACGGGTATGCACATAGATACTTGTATATTCAATCGTAGTATCATAATCTTACACTACTATGTAAACTCCGATAACCATCATTTATATGTAAAATGGTGTGGAAGAAGAATGCAAGACTAAAGAACTTCATTTTGTGAGGTAACGATCAGTCAATTATATCATTCGGTTCCTTTTCCTTAAATTTTCCATTAGATGACGTGCTTGTCTGGTATTTGTGATCACCATGGCAGTATCATTGCCAAATGAATGCAAACAGCTGCTTTTCAAGTTAGGGATGGTCAACGGAACTAATTGCTGTTGGTATGTTCTTATGGAATCCATTTAAGTATTTAGCTCTTTTTTGAATATTCCTTGTGAGGAAGACCAAAGGAGTGTCCATGAGAACTTCAACGAGTCTTATGTGGTACTATGTAAGGTGAACTCGTTTTCCTGATGGCTTGAAATTGTAATATACCGTTTAATTAAAATAGAAAATAGATTAATTTAATAGAAAAGGTTTACAGGAGAGAGGAAACGGGTTAGTGGGTTACTGGCTCAAGCCCAAACTGAGTCCATCCTAGACTCGGCAAGGGGGCCTGATTGCCCAATAAAAAGGAGAGGAGGGGGCTGGGGCTGAACCCTAGCTAGCCTCCCTGCTGCCCTGTTCTGCTCTGCCGCCCCGCGCCCGCCCTCTGCAGTCACCGCTTTTTCTCCTCTGTCGCATGCCCAACCAGCCAGCCCTAGCTGCTGCTGCTGCCGCCCACGCCCTGCCGCCAGCACCTCCAGCTGCTGCTACCAAGCCGCCACCTTGTCAAATCCGGGCCATGAAATCTGAGAATGGGGAAAGTGTATAGCTAATTCTAAAGCTAAACTAAGGCTAAATGTTTTGGCATAATAAGAGATGTCGTTTTCATTCCATCCACTGGTTTATAAAGGTTACAAAGCAGTAAGGTAAAGGTAAAGAGCTAAAGTTCTGTTACAGAGTTAAACTCTCGAAATTGACTATTCCTGCTAAGAAAACGAGATGATGTGAACAGTAATTGTTGGTGATATGCCCTAGAGGTAATCATAGAGATGATTGTATCATGTCTATGTTTATGTGTTATTGAATAAATGTTATTCTGTTCTTTGAATAAATTATCAGTTATGAAGATTAACAAGTATATGACTTGTTGGTGAAGCTCTTTTAACTTATGATGATGTCATTCTAAATGTATCCCGGGTCAAATGTCACTGGTCGGGATACTAGTGACTCTATCGACCAGCATATGTATTGATTGATGACTATATTTCACCAGTCATGGATATAGGGATATCGAATCGATAATGTGAACACATGTTAGAGAACATGGTGTTGAATAAGATCCACCTTGAGACACTATTGAGATTGTTATGATTCTATGTGTTATTAGTTGGTCTTAAGCAATGATGATGTATAATCCTTAGACCTGAGATTGGCATGGTTCCCTACATATGTCATAACACTCTTAGGGGTTGCCAAACGTTACTCGTAACAGGATAGTTATAAAAGTAGCTTTTGGGTGCGCTATGAAACATACGGAGGGATGTGACTAGTTAGATATGGGATTTGTCCCTCCTAACATAATAGGAGAGATATCTTTGGGCCCCTCGAAGTGGTCAGATAAAGAAAGTGCATGATCATGCCACTGGTGGTCGAAGAGTTCGACCACATAAGGTTATCCGACACTCGATCGAGAAAGTATTGAATAGTCCATGAATGATAAATATCTCACCAAGAGTTCAAACCAGATATCGTGAGACAAAGGAATCATACACGAATAGGTCATTAAGTTTGACCAGATACGAACTGGTCGTATGGAGATACGAGCTGGTCTTACACAGTCACAAACTAGTCGTATGGAAATACGAACTGGTCATACACAGTCACAAACTGGTCGCATGGAAATACGAGCTGGTCGTAAATTGGTTGAACGTAATCACAGAGTGGTCGAAACTTAGTCGTAAGGAGTTACGACTGGTCATGACTAAATACAAACTGGTCGTATAGAGATATGAGCTAGTTGTAAGTGATTAGGACCTAGCCGTAGATCATATTGCATTAAGGTTCGTCCGATATAATTTGTGTGTATTCAGGAATCGTTATGTCCTGCTAGGAACCACTAACGATTCGTGGTCGGAAAGGGTTTTCGAGTCACAACCGATTACGCATGAACCTACAGGGTCACACACTTAATGGGTTGGAACAAAACATGTTCGGATAGGATCCATCGTGGGCACTATATAAGGAGATGCTTGAGGCTAATAGGAGACATGCGAGACACGTGAGTTGCTCTACTGAAACCCTAGCCACCATCTTCTCGAGAGAGCCCTGCCGTGCGACTTAATGCTAGCACACCGGTGTTCGGTGTTTCTTCTCTGGACGTGTGGATACAGTAGAGGCGCTACTACGGTTGCTGTTGCGCTTGAGGATGATCCGCGATCTTCACAAGGAACTGCAAAGGTTGCTGGAGGAGATGATCGACCATGACCACTGCATCGATGTGCTCGACGTTGGACGGTCGACTATGACCACTTCATCGATGCGCTCTACATTGGATCGGTCTGCTCCAACTCTTCTTCTGCTGCAATACACGTTTGGTGGTAACGATCTATGATCATCTTCTTGCTTGGTTTTCTAGTTTATGTGGTAGAATTTTTTAAATTGCCAGCTAGTGTAGCTTACCCGTATCCCTTCAGTAATTACTAAAGCTCTAAGAGACCGTAGATCTTCACTTGATGAAGGGGTATCGGGCCGGTAATCCCAACCGTTTACTCAGCATAACTCTCTACTCCTTCTGCTTCTTTAGCCTTCTTCGATCCTTGCCTTAGACTCTGAACCCTTTAAACTCCAGCGGATCTGACATTTCTTCCCCCTTAACTAAACACTTGTCCTCAAGTGTTAGCATCTGGAAACCAAGAAAGAATTGTTTGTGAGTAGAAATCAGAAAATGTTCATTTGATAAAATCAGCATCCTCCCATGAAACATTTTCCTATGGTAAATTGGCCCACTGCATTAGCCATTGAGTGATCAATGTGTTGTTTTTGGGCATAGCTCTAGTTTCCAACACATAATCTGGTTCTGTTTTAATTCTGCCATCCTCTCCTACCAATGGTAAGTCAGGACTAGGGATAGGATTTTTTTTTTGGCAATGTTTCTTGAGTTGACTAACATGGAACACTAGATGTATGCCCACATTAACCGGAAGCTGCGGTTTGTATGCTACCTTGCCTACTCTTGCCAAAACTCTAAAAGGTCCATAGAATTTACTAGTGAGAAGTGCTTGCTTAAGGCCGAATGTTGTTGTGTGGTAAGGCTGCATTTTCAAGTACACCATGTCCACAACAGCCAACTGTCGTTCACTTCTATTTAGATCAACATATTTTTTCATTCTTGATTGGGCTTGAGTCAAATTCTTTTTCAGTCTTTTCAACATGACCTACTTCTCCTCCAAGAAGCTCTTTGCTTCTTCATCCTCAGGCGTCGATATTGCTATCTCATTGATAAGTAGTGATGGAAAATCATAAAGAACTTGGAATAGAGATATCTTAAGTGCAATATAGAAGGTTGTATTATACCACCATTCCGCTAGCGGAAGCCATGACACTCACTTCTTGGTTCATATAGCGCCATAAACCTCAAATACGACTCAACACACTGATTAACCCTTTCAGTTTGCCCGTCAATTTGAGGGTGATAAGCCGAGCTAAACCTGAGTTGTACTTTCAAGGATTTGAACAATTCTTACCAAAGCTTGCTGGTAAAGATCCGATCCCGATCAGATACGATAGCAACTGGAAAGCCATGCAATTTGAAAATATTTGTCAATGAATGCTTGAGTTACTAACTGTACTATATATGGGTGAGAAAGTGGGACAAAATGGACATATTTTGTGAACCGATCAACTGCCACAAATATCACCTCCTTCCCTCTAGAATTTGGCAAGCCTTCAATGAAGTACATGGAGATATGAGTCCATGCCATGTTTGGAATTGGTAGAGGTTCCAACAACCCTGGATAATGACAGTGCTCAGCTTTTGAACGTTGACAAATGGCACATTCTTCTACCCAAGTATGCACTTCCCTCTTCAACCCAGGCCAACAGAACAAATTCTTAACTCTCTGATATGTTGCTACCTTCCCTGAATGACCACCAATTGCTGAAGTGTGTAGAGAACAGATAATTGTTGAAGTGTGTAGAGAACAGATAATTTTTTGTCTCAGTTCTTGATTACTCCCTACATAGATCCTTCCCTTATACCTCAAAACTCTTGAGTGATAAGTATAACTGGAATAAGAATTTGGAGCTAGTGATAACTGCTCCATCAATTCCCTGTATTGTTTATCTCCAAGATAGTTGTTCTCTACCGTTTCAATCCAACTTGGTACATCAACAGAAATTGCCATTAAATGAGTATTCCTTCTTGATAAAGCATCAGCCACCTTATTTTCTTTTCTCTTTTTGTATTCAATGACATAATCAAATTCCAACAATCTCAACATCAACTTATGCTGGATTCCCTCTGAGACCATTTGTTCAGTCATAAACTTAAGGCTTTGTTGGTCTGTTTTGATGATTAATTGAGTTCCCAAGAAGTAGTGTCTCCATCTCTTAAGTGATTCAATGATTGTCAAAGCTTCTCTGTCATAAGTGGACATTGCTGCAACCCTTGTACCCAATGTCTTGCTGAAATAAGCGATGGGCCGCCCTCTCTGCATTAAGACTCCTCCAATCCCTTTACCACTGGCATCGGTTTCAAGTGTAAATGCTTCAGCAAAATCAGGTAATGCCAACACTGGAGTAGTGGTCAGACAATGCTTCAACTTCATGAAAGCTTCACCTTAAGGTTCTTTCTAGTTAAATCCCCCTGTCTTTAGCATATCATGTAAAGGTCTGCAAATGATTCCATAATCCTTGATAAACCTCCTATACTACCCTGTCATGCCTAGGAAGCTTCTTAGCTGAGATATGTCTAGTGGTTTGGGCCAGTCAACAATAGCACTGACCTTATGGGGATCTGCGACCACTCCCATGCCTGAAATAATGTGTCCCAAATAGTTCACTTGTGAAGCTACAATTACACATTTGGAAAACTTAGCAAAAAGCTGATGATTCGTCCACAATTCTAATACAATAGCTAAGTGCTCCTTATGCTCCTTTTTACTCTTGCTATAAATGAGGATGTTGTCAAAGAATACTAAAATGAATTTCCTCAAGTATGGGGCAAAGATATTGTTCATGAGGCATTGGAACGTAGCTGGGGCATTAGTGAGTCCAAATGGCATAACTAAATACTCATAATGCCCCATGTAAGTACTGAATGCAGTTTTGTTGATGTCTGTTTTGCACATTCAGATTTTGTGATAACCCGATCTTAGATCCAACTTGCTGAACACATTAGCTCCATATAACTCATCAAGCAAATCCTCAATTACCAGAATTGGGTACTTATTCTTGACTGTTTGTGCATTCATCTTGCTATAATCAATGTAGAGTCTGCAAGAGCCATCCTTTTTCTTTACAAGGATTGCGGGGGATGCATAAGGACTAGCACTAGGCCAAATGATCGATGACTCTAACAATTTGTGTATTTGCTATTCTATTTCATCCTTCTGTTGATGAGGAACCCTATATGGTCTGACATTAGTAGGTTCAGTTCCTCCCTTGATGGGAATAGTGTGGTCGCAACTCCTTTCTAGTGGCAGCTCTTGTGGCTCCTTGAAAATGTCCTGTATGACTGAATCAGATCTTCGTACTATGGTTTCACCATGCTGGAATCCTCTACCTCTTTCATAATTTGTAATTCAATTAAATACCCTATCATCTCCTTCACTGACATGTTGTCCATTTCTTTGGAACTCATTAGTCTTACTGAGTCAATCCTCGATTGATCACTCAAAGTCATTGCAACCTTTCCTTCTTTCATGATTGACAGCTTCCTTGTTTTGAGATCAATCTTTATAGGGTTGTGTTGATACATCCAATCACACCCCAATACCACATCATAACCTCTCAGTCTGAGTATCTTGAATGAGTTGCTGAACCCCTCCCCCCATTGATACAATAATCCACCTCTAGAACATGTGATCCAGAAAATATGGTTCCTCCTCCCGCCACTATCACTTTCTATAAATTGTTGCTTCATATTTTACATGCAGCTTTGATGGCGAATCTCAAGTCAATAAAAGTGTGAGTACCACCACTGTCCAGTAATGCTATTTCTCTCTTACCTCCAATGTTGATCAGCATAGTATAGGTGGTTATTCTAGATAACCCCTGGATTGCTTGAGCTGAAACCTGCATTTGCATCAGCTGTTCTTCTGGTTCCTAATCTGAAGTGGGATTTTCATTAGAGTCTTGTGGAGCTTCTTCAGTCTCAGTATCGATGGTAGGGTTTTCTTCAGTTTCAAAAACCATGAGGTTCACATTTTGGTACTACTTGCAATTGTGACCCAAGAACCACTTGCCTCCACAATATCTGCAAATACCTGGAGTGAAAGGAGTGGCAGGCTTACTGCCTAATTCATTCTTGTGGAAATTTAGTTCGGTCTGATTCTTGCTCTTGGCTTGATTAGCATTGTATCCATTCTTTTGAGGATTTATAGCTGAGCTAGTAATTCCTCTCTTGGACATAGCTCCCGCCCCTTTCTCCATATCTTTAGCCATCCAATATGCTTCACACAAGAATTGAGGTTTCAAAGGTTTGAGATAATGTTTAATGTTCGGTCTCAGACTATTGATAAAGCATTTAACAAAGAAGGATTCATTCTGCAGAGGATTTTCGTTTTTGTACTCAGCCGTCAGCTCCTCAAATCTATCGATATAATCAGAAATGTTGAGATTGTACTGCTTCACTGAGTGAAAGTTTTTCAAAACCTCATAACCACTATACTGAGCAAATCTATCACAAACCATCCTACAAAAAGCTTGCCAAGGAGGTGGGTTCCATAGCAATCCAGTGCTCCTGATCCAATTATCTGCTCTGCCCCCCATGTACATCTGAGCTAGATCAAGCTTTGCTTCATCTGGTAGCCTAATCCACTCCAAAGGCTGATTGCCATCAAATTGAGGAAATTCTATATTAGGACCTCTAGCAATTGACTTGTAGAAATTGTTAACCCTTTCCATACTGGGATTTGGGTTCCATTGTCTCCCATAATATGGATCTCGAACATGGTTTCTATTGTTCAAAGTGGGTGAGACTAGAGTAGCAGGTGAAGACACATTCTGGCCCTAGTTCATGGGTGCTGCCGAATGCCCAGTAGGAGGATGATAGTGATTTACCTCCTGGTTGCCATTGAAATTTACTCCATGAGTGCTGCTTACATGTACCTGATTCATGGCTTTGACTCCTCTCATCACCTCCAACTCAATTTCATTATCTTGAGGAAAATCTGCAGGGGCTCTAGTTGCATATTCATTTTTCCCATGATGATTGCTGACCCCTGATAAACCCTGCAGCAACGACTCCACTCGATTCATCTGAGTTTGCATACTACTGACCTGATTTTGTAGATCCCCAATCTGCTGTTGGACCAATTCAGCTTTGTTCTTAGCATCAATCGCTTCTTGTCTTACCGCACCCAGATCTGAAGGTTTGCACTCTTGTCGCCCCGTTGTCTTTGTCATCTGATTCTTCCTCACAGGATAAGAACATATCTGAGGAGTTTTTGCCCAAGAGATAAACCCTGAACCTTCACTTGTTCTTGACTTCTATCGCCACCTCGATCCAAATCGGCCTGGGATTTTACAGCGAACTCGGTACGCCAACCCAGCTAACCAAATCTCTTGCTATTGCCAAGAATCGAATCGCTCTGATACCAATTTGTCAAATCCCAGCAACATGAATTTAACAATGGCAGCTAGCATGAATTTAACAATATAGTTGATGGATGTAGTGACCATATATTTATATACACAGAGGACTAGTATAGAATACACAGAGGATCTGGGGTTGTTACTCTCGGGTCCGATAGTAACGATAGTTAAGTTCCTATTGTATGCATGGGTCCTCCTTGTGATATTGTTATCGTTGCTGTTGTAGCCCCTAGGACATGGTGTAGAAAGTAGCTATTGTCAATTTGGGTATATTTTATTTATGTGTATCGTATAGATGCTTAGCCATTCTCTAGTTTACACTAGGTTTGAATGTTCGGTGAAATTTGCGCATGGACTTGGGTGATTTTGAAATATTGGTCTAGAGGGGCAACCTTTGTTAGTTTGGTATAAAAACAAAAATGAAAAAAACCTAGTTTTTGATGCGGGTGAGTTATATTATAAACTTTGGAATGTGAGAACATGATCTTGTATGTAGATAGAGGGAGATTCTCGCCTAGGTCGATTAAGGACTAAACTTCAGTGCCGCTAATCTAAGACTAAGCGTACAACCACATATGCTAGTATGAGATAGTCTTAGCTAATTAAGTTATCTAGAACTAGCCTTGCATTTTGGTAGGATGTAGTAGTAAGGGCATTCCAGGATGGTTTGCTCGAAGGGGCTCGCTTCACCGAGGCATTGGGACCAAAGTCTTCCGATACAACGGTAAATACCTCAGTAAAGGGAGGGTATTCGCTGAAGTGAGGGTTTATCATTCGCTAGGCTAGCGCAAGGTTAGAACTATGTGATGTAAATGCTTCATTATGAACTCAGACTACATACTATCATGTTGTGTCTAGTGTTATCGACGGATACCAAAAAAAACTAGAGAGCTCATATCATGTGGGTAAAGTTGTGCACCTCTGTAGAGTGTAAATATATTTAAATAGCCGTGCTCGTGATCATGAGTGTGCTTAGTGCAGTTATATTGGGTATAATGTTCACTTCTGCAAAAACGGTTTTGTTGAAAATGATGGGATGTATTGTTGTTGTTGTAGCCTTGTCTATGGCTGATTATGATTCGATGTTCGCAGTCAAGGAGGGTTGTGATTTACTCTTATTATGGTTATATACTTGTTATTTCATTACATGTCAATTGCTTTTTAAATTC
This sequence comes from Ampelocalamus luodianensis, assembly GCA_036346255.1. Taxonomy (NCBI): domain Eukaryota; kingdom Viridiplantae; phylum Streptophyta; class Magnoliopsida; order Poales; family Poaceae; genus Ampelocalamus; species Ampelocalamus luodianensis. The sequence continues at coordinate 67,866,228 of CM070621.1, read as the reverse complement.
CCGTTGCAAATTATTACATATCAGTATTGCAAATGTAAACTTGTTTTATGCTGAAAATAACTTGTAGCGTATAGCCCTATTCTTTGTTATCCATACATTTATATTATGTTGTGATGCACTAAAAGTCTTACTGAGTACACAATGTACACAATCTTACTTAAATTGTTACTCAAAGTATGAGGAAGAAACAATCCCCGACGACGCTTATTTCGCACCCGATACCGGAGGGTACGACGACGGGTCTTTTTAGGGTTCAAACAGGACGGACCGTGATCAGCCCAAAAGAAAGAAAAAGAGTGGATACACCGCGCTCAATCAAATAAAGACAGACCGCCGCAAACCAAGAAATTAAACGGCTGAAGTTAACAGAAAAATCGATGAGTTCAGCACGGATTTAAACAAACTTCAGAAAAAATCGATGAATTAGGAATCTAGGATGGACTCAAAGGATATCAAAGGACTTGCTGTATGGGACAACATCTAATAGAATGAAGGAACGGGATATGGGCTGTGCCTGTATGCCTGCATGAAAATAGGAATTAAAGATCAGATTGGATCAGATGATATCTAACAAAGTGGATCCGGTTCGATCAAAATAAGTGGATTGGACCTGCAACCATAGGTTTGGATTGAAAAAGCAACAAAATGAAAACAATAGAAGAAGGGGCAGCCATCAGACCCAACAGCAGCAGTCGAGCAGGGAAGGAGATGGATTCGCAAATTCCGGCTTGGTGGCGAAAAGATGGAGTAGTTTGATGCCGAAGAAGACGGCGCGGCGGCAGCAATTGGTAGAACAGATCTGCAGACGGTGTCGTTGGGTGGCACATCAGATCTGTTGCTATCCAAGCAAAGGATGTCGGTAGCAGCGTCGGGTCAAGGCAGTTCCCGACGAATAGTGAACCGATGACGAGATTTGGTCAACGTTGAGGTGAGAAGCCTGACACTGGCATCTAGACCCGGCTGAGTAGGATGATGAAGTTAGTCGAGAGATGACAACAAGATCCAGATCACAGTGTGGTGATGCAGATGATAGTGCTCACCCGTGCTGTCCATCGGCAGCAACATCGAGGTTGGTGAACACAACTGTGTCGAGGGTAGCCAGCGTTGACAACATCAGAGGATATCACGGCAGCGGCGAAAGAAGCAGAGGTACCAATATTTGGCATCGGTGTCATATCTGACGGGACGATGAGGCATCGCTCCCGTCAGGGACTGGAGGATGGTAGCACATGTGCTAGCGAAGCTGGAGGATCACACAGGTGCAGAACATATCCGATCAGATCCGGTACAGAAAATGCTACTGAAGTTTCTGTGGTGAATGAAACATGTACACAATCCATGGTAGAGAAATTCCATATTAGGGTTTGTTTGGATAGGGGGTTAGAACCAATCCTTTCGGATTAGAAGGGATTTTAGTCCAAATTCCAACTCAATCTCTTTGGATTGAGTTGGATCACAATGTATCAAACAAGCCCTAAATGGGATGAGACCCTCTCTGTTAAAGGATTGTGCATAAATTGCTTCTCCTATTTGGATCCAGGTCTCCAAATTATCCTAATTTTGAAGTTGTTCACGCTGCAGTTCAGAAAGGTACATCTGATTTCATGTATAATTGGAACATATGGTGCTTACTGTATCCACAAACTACAATAATTAGACGAAATTACTGACACTACCCCCAAGTGTCCTTGAGCATGTTGTAGGCTTGTAGCCAAACCATTATATTCTTTTTCTAAAAGAACACCCGACTCTGTAGAAAACTATCGCAGAAGTTACTTAACTGTCTCCTGTTGACAATTATAGAGATAACTGTATTGTTTCTATGTTTATGAACTTTTGTATAATATGTTATTTCGTCCCTTGAATGAAATATTATTAATATTAATTGGCAAGTATGTGACTTGTTGTCATCAATTTAGAGCTTCAGAATAAGCTTTGCTTATGAAGAATTTGAATAAATTCTTTAATAATCACACTTTGCTCTGGGTGAAGTTGATCCGTAATAATTACTACAATGACATGGTTCCACATGCAGTTAATGATTGTGGTTCATTTTGGTGGAGAGAAGTTAGGCGTTTTGTTACTGATTTCAGAGGCATTTCAGCCGGGTCTGTAGGCTCTTGACATTTTGCACTTTTGGAAAGATCTTTGGAATGGGTTTCCCTTTTGCCACAAATATCCATGACTATTCTCTTTTGCAAAAGATCAGGATATATCTGTTCACCAATACCTGTTTATACAGGACATTCATGACATCCATAATGTTCCTCTCACGCATCAGGCTGCTCAAGAATTTGAAAGTCTTCAGCTCGATTTAGCAGAAGTTGCCATCAATCCTGACACATCAGATTCCTAGAGTTATATATGGGGTAATTCAAATTATTCTTCCAGTCAATTTTATGCACACCTGATGGGATTTAATAATCCTCAATTTACTATTTATCTATAATTCTTTTTATAGATGAATATATTACTATGCTATTTTTAAGTATACCTCTTAATATTCACAAGGGAGAAACCTAGCTAAATGGTCACAAGGGAGAAACCTAGCTATATGGTCGTAACCTCATCGTACATTATATAAAGGCTGAAGTTAGAAGATAAAAGAGGGACAAGCAATCTAGAGCAGAAGGCATTGGACATTAGTCCTCTTCTTGATTGTAATCAACACATTCAATATAACCACACAGGATTAAGGTTATTATTCTCTCCGAAAAAAACCCGAACCTGTATAAAATCCCTGTGTCAATTCTCTGCGTAGTTCTAATCGTAGGAGACCCCCAAATAATCATTCATACGTAAGATCGGTTCTAGATCACTGACAGTTGGCGCCGTCCGTGGGGAGTTTCTGGTGATTTCTTTTTGACAAAGTTCTTTTGATTTGTCCAACTCTGATGCTTCCATGGCAAGAGAGTGGAATGAAGAGAACTGGTTCGATCTGGCCGACTATGCAGAACTCGACATGGATGCCTGCTATGACTATGAGCAGAGTATTGCATCATCCAATGGTAATGCCGCCTCTAGGGATCTTTCACCAGATCCAGGAGACCATACCACGGATAGAGTTGAGAAGGAATCCTTTCCTCCCCCCCCCCCCACAACATTACGCCCAAACAAGGGACCAAATTCCCTAAAAGGCAAGGGTCCATTCGACCACAATCAACACTGCACCAAGGCAGACTCTGAACATAGCGAGGGCTCCCCCTCCAAGTGTTCGAGTCCATCTACGGTCGTCCAACCTGGTACGACAAGTCCTAGAAGCCATCATTCCGACCCCAATTTTTGGACTTGGGACCCACTATGTATAGTTGTGTCATTCCCTAGATCAATAGCTGACACACACACAGTTACATTGTTGGTTCAAACACATATCATGAAAATGTAAAGGTATTGCGTAATATTAAACGAAGCGTAAATATACCTTACAGCTTTTTGACTTACAATAGGGTTGACTATGCCAACTATCTTTTAGAGATCAGCAACAGTTAATAGAAATGCAGAATAACGCGTGGAAATCCCTCATGATGTACCCACCAACAGTCGACTGTGGGCTCGCAACCTAGTTTTTATCCTACTTGATCTTCAGTCTTGAGCAGTACCTATAGCCAGCCCACTGCAGGCCTACGACTAGGTAATGGCTGATGGTTGGGGCCATGTCGGCAGAGATCATCAGTTTAAGTCTATGGCCACACTTGGTTATGGAAGTAGTGTAATACCTCAAATTCCAATTAGAGAGAATTTTATTCGGGTAGAATGTAATACCTCAAATTCCAATTAGAGAGAATTTTATTCGGGTAGAATGTAATACCTCAAATTGCATCAAATTTAGAGATGGGACTTCGGTTCAAATTCTGTTTTCTTAGCGCATTTGGGCTCTTTGGGCAGCAGCCTTTGTGGGCCAGAAGGGGGGAAGGAGGCACCCCAAGTTGGGCCAACCCATTTAGCTCCACCTCCACCCCTCAAACCCTAACCCTAGCTGCCCCTAACCCCTTTCTTTCCCCTCCCCAAGCAGCCACAAGCTGCTGGCTAAACTCCCCCTAGCAGCCACAAATAAACTTGCTCCCCTTTCCCTCAACCTGGCCGCCACTCTCCCCTTGCCTCCCTCTTACGCCTCTACCACCTCCTCCTCTCCCAAAACCGAAATCCTCCTCTCCTCTCCATCCAAGGCTGCCATGGAGGTCTCTTGCTGCTGCAGCTGGCCAAGGAGGGAAGGAGCTAATCTGTTCGGCCAAGGGAAGGAGAGGAAGGGGGAGAAAGGAGGGAAGGGAGGAAGGCTAGGAGAATGGTTTGATCTCAAGGGGGAATTTCAGAAAGCTCTTGTGGTTCTTCAAGGGTATTTAGTGATTTCCTCGCTGTTTTGGTTGATTTAGGTTCAGACTTTGCTTTGATTCAGTAGAACAAGTTCCTCCTGCGTTTGAACAGATTCTGTTCTGTTTTTGGGCGCCTGTTTTGTTTTAGATATGTTCCGAATTTGGGGATTTCGTCTCCTATAGAGTTGTAGGTTATGTTTTTAGCTTTCAATGGGTTCCAAGTTCACTAATTTCTGATTTACGGTTTAAGAGTTATGGTGTTTTTAGTTACTGCTGTCCAGGAATCTGTCAAAACGTAGTAGAAATATTAGTGGTTAGAATTCAATTTGTTAAGGGCCGATTCAGGGCTGTCCATCTGAACGAATATTGTAGCTTACCTTCTTAGCTTTCGAGATTGGTAAAGAACAGTTTTTTTGGATCTGTAGAACAAAAGATATGCTTGTTTCTGTACTGCTGTCCAAACTAGATTTCTGCTTAGCTTGTAGTCTAGTTGAGTCGATCGAGTGTTTAAGCTTGGGTTATGGGAAAACGTTGTAGAGTGCTGCGATTAACGACTTGCTATGCATGGTTGATTGATGTTTGGTGTCATACTTGTTTACCAGGTGGTGGTGAACCCCGGTCCTAGATCGTTACGCCTTTTTGTCTCCTGTCTCACGGTGAAGGCAAGTGCAAGTATTATTAATGAGTTGTTATATTTCATACTTATGAATGCCATAGTTTAATGATGATGCTTACTACTTGGAAAGGTTTACATGATGTTGCATGCTATTGGTTACATGATGACGCGTACATGACAATGTTTATATGGTGATGCTTACATGATAATGGTTACATGTTGATGGCAATAGCGATGGAGCATGGTGAGCAATGAGACTACCTTGTTAATGATGACAATAATGAATCATGATGAGTTGATATCATGCTTTACACATTCTGCATCATGGCATTGGATCCCTGTGCCTTGAGGGCACAGGCCTTGAATATGTATTGGATCCCCGTCATGCTTGGGACGGGCTTTGGTCCCCACACTCGTGGAGTCTGGGCTTTGGATCCCTGTGCCTAGAGGGCACAGGCCTAGAGTATGTATCGACAGATATACTACTCGGCATTACCGGTAATTGCTAAGAAGTGAAGAGATGCATTCATGACATGTTCATTGCATTCCTGCACAAGGTTTGGATTTGGTTGTTTGACATTTAATATTGTTGTTCATGACGGAATTGCTTATTCCCTTTGATTACTTATGATGTTATCATAAGAGATTGATTTGTGGTATATAATGTTGTTGTTCATGACGGGCTTGTTTATTACCTTTGACTACTGATGATGCTATGTTGATTTACTATTGCATTTTGCTGAGTCGTGGACTCACTCTTGTTGTGTTGTGCTTTCTAGGTACCTATCGAGGCAGCGACATGCATGGGAAGGGGTAGTCTTGGTGCACGTCACAAACACAAACCTCAATGAATAAACTAGTCCACTTATCCACAATTTTTACTCTTGATAATTGCTTTAGTTTTAGTTTTGTGATCATCCTTCATGGTGGATGGTTTGATTGTGATCATGGATGATCCAGTTATGTTCTTAATCCCCCGTTGTTTAAGTTCATTTAAATCCTTTTCGATGGGTTAGAAGGTTTGATTTTATTACTATATCATCCTCGCTGAATTGCTGATTATTGATGCTCTAGATGTAGCTATTTGATCATTGACTACTTGAGCATAGTAACGTTGGAATACTTTTAATTAGTTGATAAGGAGAAGGCTTCATTAATTGATTTAGGTTCAATGGTTAGAGGATATGCCTCTGTTGAGTAATCATAGATGATGCTAGTGTTGAATATTAGTTTCTTATCATTCATGAATGGATGTTTGGGTGTAAATAGATGTTGATGGTTGATATTATCATTCTTCATATTATGGTTGAAGTAGTAATGGCTTAATGATCCTCGTATGGACTCTTAATAGAGTTATCATAATTGATTCACTATGATTGGATGGTTGAGATTGATTTGTTAACGAATTCTGATTCAATTCTTATATTCATTCTACTAGATATTGATCTTTTCATGTTATTATTATAAAGATGGTTGAGATTACTCCGTATTGTTATTGGACGTTAGTCTTTTAGGTAACATCTTGGCTTTCGCATAGCTAGGGTGTTACAGTTGGTATCAGAGCGGGCTTTAGGTCCATGGTAATTGAATAATTAAATTGACTCACTTGTACGATGAAGAGGGAATGGGTCAGGCATTGCATTTACGTTTTCGTCATGTCGCTCAGAGCATTACTGTTGTGAATTGAGTATAAATGCTTATGCTGTGCCTATATGATTATTGTAAGTTATAATGGTAGATGAAGAGAGATCGTGGTCATGGTTGTAACCCTAGGTTGCCAGGTTGCACCACCATTTGGGGTATGAGATAAATGGAGTGTCTACCTTGAGTCAACTAGTTCCTGGTGTTGAGTATGAGTTTCTATGAATTTCTTTGGGAAGACCATTGTCTTTCTTGAGTTTGGAATTGTTATTCTTGTTCAAATGCGGTGGAAGAGTTTTCTTGGATTAGTGGTTTGTTGCAGTTGAGAGGAGTTCATCGGTCTTTATTGGTTTTCTTAAAGCAAACCTTTGATCTCCTGAATGACGAGTTGTTTTGCTGATTATAAACGTAGTTGATTTATGAGATTGATCTTTTATTTGGAAGTGTTGCCATTCTTGTTGGGAACCACGACTCGTTTAATCGCTTGGTGTTTTGGTTATCGGAAGCTTTAATTTGCATGTTCCTAAATGTGTGGAAGCTTTTGGCCCCAATGTATACTTTGAGGATGAAGTTTAATACTTCTCTTTTAAGAGAGAAGCGTCAAAACTCTTATTGCAGAATCCTGCCTTGGTTAAGACGGAGCCGTTGTTGTCTTTCTGACTGTTGAGCTATCTTTGCTCCTTGCAAACGTTGTTATTGACAAGATTATTCTTTTTCATGAAAGTTCTACTTTCTTCTTGAAAAATGTGATCCAGTGATTCGTTTGGTATTTCAAGATAATGGAAACTATCTTTTACCAACTTCATTGAAGAAAGTTTTGACTCTAATCATTTCCTTTGGAGTAGTTAGGGTATTGGAGTTTAGAACCTTTCCTTTGAAGCAAAAAGGTGTCAAAACCCTTTGCAAAGTTTTGTGGTGTTAAGTGAAAAATTGTAATAAAAGAAGATAATTGAAAATGTTTACGACATCCAATTGGGTCTTTGGCATGATGCATAATTAACCTTAACTGATGTCCTCGGTAGCGTAGCCAGTTAACTTACTACTGCCTTGTAATGATTGCATGACGAGGTGTGAATTATAATATATTTATTCCTAATTAGAATCAATAGGGTTCTACGAAGAGTGAATATTAATATGAAACAATCTCATAAACATCTACTTGATGATCTTACTTAAATGCTAGATTTACCTAACTCCTGACATGCTAAAGTTGTTGAAACCTGTATAAAGGACTAGATGGTTGTTGGTGTATCACTTTGTGAAACCTTGTTTTATAGAAATTATATTAGTAAATCTTTAATCATGTTTTGAACTGATTTCTAAACATAAGGTGAAATGTTGAATCTATGTTTATAAATGGTTATGCGATTGCAAATAGAATTAGCATTATATTTACACACATGAATAATACAATGGTCAATTGTTTATGAGAGCTGAAGTTGGTGTTGAGCACACCAATCGTTGAGTAGATGAAATTCATAAGTGGTCCTCGATAGTGTGCCTTGTGAAAGTTGCTATTGCATAGTATGATCTTGTTAAGATAAATTTGTTTCAACATTGTGCCTCGTGTTTCTTTTGAAAAGCTTTATAATGAGGTATTAGAGTTTGATGATTCTTGGTACTAATGTATGATTTTGATGCTATTAAAATTGTCAAAATGTGAGATTGATGTTAATACTTGTAGTAACTTGATCACCTATGATGATATTGCTTAAATGAGAATATTTCAAGTTTTGCTTTTCGTGTTATCCTGTAAATGATTTTTTTTTTGAGTTTTGCGACCGAGATTGTTTGGATCTCTTGATTTATGTGGAAGTTGAACTGTTTTGAGCAGAACGATGTGTCGTAGAATTTTATTGGTTCTTAGTGGTTCTTGCGGTTTAATTGGAACGTGCCTAATTTTTTTTATTTTTCTTCCGCACAAGCATTACCGAGTTTCACAAGAAACATTTTATTCTTATTGGTTGATATTTGCTATTCTTTTTTTAGGGGTGTGTACCCTCACCTGTGATCCCAATTTTGTTTTTTCCAAGATCATCGTTATTGGAATATTTCTTTTAGTCTCGTGCTCCCCGTGAGGAGCAACATTTTTCTATGTGACAAAACTTGTTCTTGTTCGTCTGTTTCTTTTGAGAATGGAGTAACAGATTTGTATTGCAAAGTTTTACAAAGCGTAATTTTACAACTGGTTGATGGTGGTTAAGAAATTCTAGTGGTGAGATTGTGCTACCAAGCTATTGGAGGAGTAGTAGAAGATGAATTGGTTTCGACCTGTACCTCTTGGAGGAAATTTGATTCAAATGGAATGATTGTCGTTGAAGAAAAAAAACTGATTAGTATTACGACTAAGTAGAACCAATGGTAAAGTGTAATCCCAGAACTTTAGTTCATGTTGAGATGTTGGGAATTATCGATGGTATAAAAACCTTAATCAATTTTATAGAGTAATGCAATTGGATTGTATTGCGAGATTGTGTGGGTGATTCCTGATGATCTCAATGAGTGAGTATGTTGGAATTGTGGGAATGTTAGAGATTTAATTTGATGATTTCTCTATCTGTTATAAGAGAAGTTCATTGTAGAGGTCTTGGAAGTTCAATTTGGGCTTTGTATTTTTATGCTAGAACTTGGGACGCCCAATGATTTTGTGTAGAGAAAGTAGAATTGTGGCGTTTTCTGAGTAGTTGAATGATTGTTGATGGAACCCTTCTGATGTAGTACATGAGCACGTGTATTGAGGATTATGAAATTGTTTATTCTTAAAAGTTTGAGGTGATATGATTGCGTGAAATCTATTTCGAGGTACTTTGGATGCCATATGTCAAATTAATTTTGTTAGTAGAAGGAGTTGTCTAGAGTGTTTTGGTGGGATCCATAGAGCCTTTCCACAAAGGTGGGGATGATCTATTCTGGATTGAACATAACTGTGAGGATGCTAATTTAAGAGATTTGAATTCGTGTAGTGTGTGATAAATTCGAATTCCAAGGTTTGAGAGGAATTTTACTCCTGAAAGGGAAACTGAGAAAAAAAAGATTGTTTCCTCAGGTAGTGAAGAGTTTTCTTGATTCTCGTTTGAGCTTTGTGATGTTGAGGGATGTCTTTCACAATTTGAGTTTGGCTTATTGTTGGCCTGTATGGTCCTTATCAGTTCAGAAAGAAGAAAGGAAGTATTTGATTTGGTGTTTGAGCGGTTGCTCTTTTGGCTTATATGGTGTTTATTTGTAAACTATCTACTTGGAAAGCGAAAGGGATTTCATGATTAATCTTTGATTTTGAAGTTTGACCCCTTTTGGTGGAGAGTTGGCATTGCATGGTTGCGATGAGAACTCTTTATTTTTAGTTGGATTCACTTTGTAAAACAGTTGTTTAAGAATGAGTTCTGTTTGTGCTTTAGTACCAAAGGGAAGGTTGGCTGGGGTACATTAGTTTGTTTTCGTCAGTTGCGGGGATTAGTAAGTGGGTGTATCGCTATGACCGTCTTGGGTCCATACGCGAGGGACACAATGTCTGGTATGTTCTGGTGCTGAGTAGGACCCCACGTCTGAGTCTTGTCCGGTATGTATACTGGATAGGTCGGGATGAGCATTTGGGGCACAAAACGTTGGTATCCGTTGAGATGCCATGAGCACATCCGTGGGAGCGTGAAGCGATTTGGGAGCTAGAGTCTCGCATGCGCGAGTAGTATCTAGATCTGTTTATTTCTGGTACGTGTAAAGTTGTTATTTCAATTCGGTGGAAATTTTGTTCTTGTGTTCCTTTCAACGTTTAGAATTCGAGGTCTAATTCTGTTAAGGGGGGTAGAATGTAATACCTCAAATTCCAATTAGAGAGAATTTTATTCGGGTAGAATGTAATACCTCAAATTGCATCAAATTTAGAGATGGTACTTCGGTTCAAATTCTGTTTTCTTAGCGCATTTGGGCTCTTTGGGCAGCAGCCTTTGTGGGCCAGAAGGGGGGAAGGAGGCACCCCAAGTTGGGCCAACCCATTTAGCTCCACCTCCACCCCTCAAACCCTAACCCTAGCTGCCCCTAACCCCTTTCTTTCCCCTCCCCAAGCAGCCACAAGCTGCTGGCTGAACTCCTCCTAGCAGCCACAAATAAACTTGCTCCCCTTTCCCTCAACCTGGCCGCCACTCTCCCCTTGCCTCCCTCTTGCGCCTCCACCACCTCCTCCTCTCCCAAAAACTGAAATCCCTCCTCTCCCTCTCCATCCAAGGCTGCCATGGAGGTCTCTTGCTGCTGCACTGCCAAGGAGGGAAGGAGCTAATCTGTCGCCAAGAGAAGGAGAGGAAGGGGAGAAAGGAGGAAGGGAGGAAGGCTAGGAGAATGGTTTGATCTCAAGGGGGAATTTCAGAAAGCTCTTGTGGTTCTTCAAGGGTATTTAGTGATTTCCTCGCTATTTTGGTTGATTTAGGTTCAGACTTTGCTTTGATTCCGTAGAACAAGTTCCTCCTGCGTTTGAACAGATTCTGTTCTGTTTTTGGGCGCCTGTTTTGTTTTAGATATGTTCCGAATTTGGGGATTTCGTCTCCTAGAGAGTTGTAGGTTATGTTTTCAGCTTTCAATGGGTTCCAAGTTCACTAATTTCTGATTTACGGTTTAAGAGTTATGGTGTTTTTAGTTGCTGCTGTCCAGGAATCTGTCAAAACGTAGCAGAAATATTAGTGGTTAGAATTCAATTTGTTAAGGGCCGATTCAGGGCTGTCCATCTGAACGAATATTGTAGCTTACCTTCTTGGCTTTCGAGATGGGTAAAGAACACTTTGTTTGGATCTGTAGAACAAAAGATATGCTTGTTTCTTTACTGCTGTCCAAACTAGATTTCTGCTTAGCTTGTAGTCTAGTTGAGTCGATCGAGTGTTTAAGCTTGGGTTATGGGAAAACGTTGTAGAGTGCTGCGATTAACGACTTGCTATGCATGGTTGATTGATGTTTGGTGTCATACTTGTTTACCAGGTGGTGGTGAACCCCGGTCCTAGATCGTTACGCCTTTTTGTCTCCTGTCTCACGGTGAAGGCAAGTGCAAGTATTATTAACGAGTTGTTATATTTCATACTTATGAATGCCATAGTTTAATGATGATGCTTACTACTTGGAAAGGTTTACATGATGTTGCATGCTATTGGTTACATGATGACGCGTACATGACAATGTTTATATGGTGATGCTTACATGATAATAGTTACATGTTGATGGCAATAGCGATGGAGCATGGTGAGCAATGAGACTACCTTGTTAATAATGGCAATAATGAATCATGATGAGTTGATATCATGCTTTACATTCTGCATCATGGCATTGGATCCCTGTGCCTTGAGGGCACAGGCCTTGAATATGTATTGGATCCCCGTCATGCTTGGGACGGGCTTTGGTCCCCCACACTCGTGGAGTCTGGGCTTTGGATCCCTGTGCCTAGAGGGCACAGGCCTAGAGTATGTATCGACGGATATACTACTCGGCATTACCGGTAATTGCTAAGAAGTGAAGAGATGCATTCATGACATGTTCATTGCATTCCTGCACAAGGTTTGGATTTGGTTGTTTGGCATTTAATATTGTTGTTCATGACGGAATTGCTTATTCCCTTTGATTACTTATGATGTTATCATAAGAGATTGATTTGTGGTATATAATGTTGTTGTTCACGACGGGCTTGTTTATTACCTTTGACTACTAATGATGCTATGTTGATTTACTATTGCACTTTGCTGAGTCGTGGACTCACTCTTGTTGTGTTGTGCTTTCTAGGTACCTATCGAGGCAGCGACATGCATGGGAAGGGGTAGTCTTGGTGCACGTCACAAACACAAACCTCAATGAATAAACTAGTCCACTTATCCAAAAAATTTACTCTTGATAATTGCTTTAGTTTTAGTTTTGTGATCATCCTTCATGGTGGATGTTTTGATTGTGATCATGGATGATCCGGTTATGTTCTTAATCCCCCGTTGTTTAAGTTCATTTAAATCCTTTTCGATGGGTTAGAAGGTTTGATTTTATTACTATATCATCCTCGCTGAATTGCTGATTATTGATGCTCTAGATGTAGCTATTTGATCATTGACTACTTGAGCATAGTAACGTTGGAATACTTTTAATTAGTTGATAAGGAGAAGGCTTTATTAATTGATTTAGGTTCAATGGTTAGAGGATATGCCTCTGTTGACTAATTATAGATTATGCTAGTGTTGAATATTAGTTTCTTATCATTCATGAATGGATGTTTGGGTGTAAATAGATGTTGATTGTTGATATTATCATTCTTCATATTATGGTTGAAGTAGTAATGGCTTAATGATCCTCGTATGGACTCTTAATAGAGTTATCATAATTGATTCACTATGATTGGATGATTGAGATTGATTTGTTAACGAATTCTGATTCAATTCTTATATTCATTCTACTAGATATTGATCTTTTCATGTTATTATTATAAAGATGGTTGAGATTACTCCGTATTGTTATTGGACGTTAGTCTTTTAGGTAATATCTTGGCTTCCGCATAGCTAGGGTGTTACAAGTAGATCCCAAGAAGGTCATGTAGTGGTTCTGGAGAGATCCTGAAGTGGTTTTGAAGAGGTCGGGGTATTTTTGGACTATTCACATAACCATGCAAGCTCAAAACAGACCTACGATCAGGTCCACAGTTATGAACATACTTGGTCGAGAAAGGAAATCTGAGAAGGTCTTGGAGAGGTCCAAACAGTCCTAGAGAGGTCCTGGAGTAATTTTGAAGAGGTCCTGGAGTGATCTTGAAGAAGTCTCGGAGTGGTCTTGAAGAGGTCAAGGGAGGTCCTGAGGATGTCCTGAGGGGAGATCTTAAGGAGGTCATGGGAGGTCAAGGACGATCTAGATGAACTCAGGGGAGATCCTGGACGGTCCAGATGAACCAAGGGAGGTCCCGAATGGCTTAGATAGTTCAGATGAAGTCAGAGGAGGTTCTGAACGGTTCAGATGAAATCAGGGAGGTCCTGAACGGTTCAGATAGTATCAGGGAGGTCCTGAACGGTTTAGATGAAATCGGGGGAGGTCCTGAATGATCTAGATGATATCAAGGGAGGTCCTAAATGGTTTAGATAAGATCAGGGAGATCCTGAAATGTTCAGATGATTCCACGTGGGTGTTCCTGAAGAGGTCGTGGGAGGTCCTTATGAGGTCTCAGAGGAGGTCTTGGAGAGGTCCAAGAGGAGGTCCTAGAGAGGTCTTAGAGGTGGTCTAAGAGGAGGTCTTGGAGTGATCCAAGAGGTGGTCTTAGGAGATCCTGAGGAGGTCCAGAGAAATTCTAAGGAGGTCCTGGAGAGCCAGAGGAGGTCCTAAAGGGCCTGAGGAGCTCCTGTGACACCTAGAAGCGGTTGTAGACTAACTGAGGTGGTCGTAAGACAATTATTTGGTGGTAGTAAACCAATTGATCCTAAACCTTGTTCCTTGTGAATAGTACCCTATGTGAACAGTGCCACCCGCAACATAATATATTTATATATGCCAGGCTGTGCGGCCAAGTGGGTTACAAAAGAGCCAAGAGAGCAAAAATCTTACAAAAGACAGAGTACCAAAATGAAGGTAAGTGTAGAGGCAGAATAATTCATGGTGGATCCATTCACTCTGCCCATAGGCAAGTGACTGGAGTCCCAACCTAAGCTTCATCACCTTCAACACCATCCGGTTCAGCCTTTGTGAAGTACTGGTAGGGGTCTTGATCACTTGGGTCTGAAAAGATTATAATGGCAGAGCCTGAGTACACAACCGTACTTGCAAGCCAACACACAATGCAATTTTATAGATGCAGGGATAGTCAAGAGGAGGTTGAGGTTCTTTTATTTGCACAAAGCCAACTTTGAATTAGATTTAGTAGAAAATCCTGAGACTTAGCATTTTTTTACAAGCTGGTTTCAGAAATGAGTTTTCATTTGTAAAGTACTAGTGGAGGTCCAACCTCCTATAACATTGAGTGGCTCCATCCACTCAATGCTCGGGCTATCCCGTATTTACCACTGGTCCCCGACTAGGCATTCTAAAAACCCCTAGGGTCCCACCCCCATCGTTCCTCTTCACCACAAATGGTTTTATAAAAATAAAAACTATATCCAACAAGTTCTCAGCACCGCTCTTGACCGCAAGCACGGCTATCTAAATAGTTTTCTTGCACTGCAGAGTTTGTATACTTTACCCACAAGAGGTAATCGCCTTGATATATACACACGCTTCCTTCAACATGTGAATAAAGGAGAGATTACCACAAGGCCTTTACAATACTCAATCTCGATGCAACCCCACCCGCTAAGGTTTTCACTGCCCGGTGCCAAGCACTTCCAGGAGGCCTCCTCTTGCGCCGTGTGGTTTTCCTGTGGCTTCATTCCCCTCTACCCACGTCACATTCCCCCAATGGCAAAGCCACGTCGAGGTGAGCAAATTAGTTAGCCAGATCATACCCATTATAGACTTGTGGTTGCACTGCACCAGATTCGGTCCTTAAGTGACTCGGGCGGTACGTCCACATACCAACCATCACTCGTGCCCCCAACACCAGCCACTCTTTCCAGCCGCCCAAGTCGAACAGTTTTCAAATTTTATTTGTTTTTGAAATAACCTTTTTGCTCAACATACCAGCCAGGCTCCCAGCCTCACTGCCCCAAAACATTTTCTAAAGTTTTTAATAATTGTGGTTGGGCAATTTAATGCCCGCATGACATTGTATCTAAGCAAGGCTAAGCATGACACTTAGGTAAATACTTATCAGCTAGTATGTATACCATTAAGTCTAGGGTGACAAAGGATAGTGTCCAAGTTCAAGGGTTGGAAGTTTATACACAATTACTGTTAAGGCATTAACTATGAGCTAGATCAATATAATTGAATAAAACATAGCAATGCAATTTCATAATTTAAAGTAACATAATTTGCGAAAAGGTAGGTGCAATATGATCAAAGTGTTGACTCGCCTTGGCCAATGTTATGATAAAGCTCTATATCCTGATATTCGCCCTTCCTAATATTCTGGTAATAATCTCGCTCAACATGCTGATAGTCATCCTGCTCGATGTTCTGGCAATCTCGTCCTAGTTGGGGTTGTTGCTCCAACATATCTCCAGATGCTAATTACGCATGGCATGATTGAACTCCAGAACGACTGAAACAACCAAATAAAATCCAATGAATCCACATACATTCAGCACAGAACACTTCGGATGAGAGCAACATATCTAAGGACAATTCAACAGAACAACTATGGGAAGAAAGGCTCACAACTGGGAATTGGTGGTGAGGAAATTTATGACCAGGAGATGGTTGTAGAGGCTACCGTGGTCGAAGGAGCTATAGTGATTATGGAGAGATTCCCTGGAGTCGTGACATGAGAGTAGGTCCTGGTGGAGTTAGTGGGTGCATGGAGCACAGGTCGTGCGACCCTACTTATTTAAGCCGGGTACTATTTGTTAAAGGAAGTGAAGCACAAATAGAGATTGAGTAACTCAATCTTATCAGGGAACACTTCCAGATCAAAGCGGACAACTCAGAAGAGAGCGAATGTCCATAGGAGCATTCCTTAGTGGTTACCTATGTGGGAGAGATGACTTGGTTAGGTAATACTTCTAAATATGCTTTCAGGTTATGAATGGTACTTGAGGTCAGCCTTTATTGCTGGTACCGAGCATGTATGTAACTTTACACATATGGCAAGGTCTTAGACGAGAAGCCTTAGACCTATTGTGGTCGGACTCGGTGGTCGAACTGGTAGAGACTTAATGGTCGAGGGTTTGTGGTTGTAGAAGAATACGACTTGGAAGTCGTGAAAGTATATTGTGTCTTGGAGTGGTCGTGGAGACACTGTGAATTGGGGAGGTCGTGAAGATACTCTGACCTAGGGAGTCAGCTTGGTTGGTCTTTAGAGTAGTTACCAGCTCCTGCAAAGTTCTAACTTGTTCTCCAATGGTACTCGTGTGAGCAATTATAGTGTCTTAAAGAGGTCACTTAGCACGAAGCCCACCGAGTACATTGTTCAGAAGAGAAATATTGTCTTGAAGGTTGATCTTCATCGACTTCATCTTCTCCTAACTACGAGTCAAAACTTGTTGGAGTCATTTTATTTCGACCGCTTGCTCTGAAAATAGAGTATGACTGGTCAGACAAAATACCTCTTAAAAATACCAGTTAAACATAACTGACCGTAGGCAATGAATTGCTTACCTACTAGTTAGGAGTCAAGCTTCTTGACTTCGATGTCATGGGAGGTAGTGTTTTTTGCGCATTGCTCTTCCCACGACTTGATCTTCTGGTCTTTTTTTTTTGCCAATACGGGATAGCTCGTTGACAACCGAGGTTTTTTATTTAACCTTGTTGTTGAGCTTACCTATTTCGACCTCTTTTTCTGTTAAGGGAAAGGAGTTAGAAAAAGAAAAGAAAGTAATCCATATGAACAGTTTTAAGTTCATAACTTACTGTTTATTTCATTCTGCAACTCATGAGTTGCAGAATTTGCGTCCAAAAGCTTCTTCGGCAGGTCTTCTTTTTCTTCCCTTAGCTTCTGCGTCTCAACTTTCTCGTAGTCGAGTGCATCAGCCAAGGATTTTTCATCACTCTTAAACCTACAAAGGTTAAAAGCAGACATGAGAACTGAACAAATAGTCAAAAGAAAAGACTACTGGTTATAGTCACTTACCATCTCTCTGCTTGCTCGCAGAGTTCAGCTTTTTGCTGTCGTAACAGCACAAGTTGTCTATGGTATTCACCAATAGTGACAATTTGTTCCAAAGTCCTCTGAATGAAGAAAGATAGTGAGAAGCAAGAGAAACCAAGTATGTAAATATTTGGCATCAAATACTTACATTAATAGTTAATCAAGCAAAACTAGAATACGCCCTCTGGGGATCTTTAAGTTCATCGATCTCTTCGACTCTGTCCCACCATATTTTTTGAAGACGCTCGTCATAAAAAATATTCCCCCTGTTAGGAATGTTCTTGGGGTGAGGGACTCGGTCACAAGACCTGAATGAAGAAGACCCCACAATGGATGTTGGGCCAAAGAACTCAGAGAAAAAGTTGAAGTACTCTTCTTCTTCTTCTTCGGTGATGGTAGCATCAGTACCTCCTCCTTGAGGGCTGGGAGGAACGTCCTCGATGACTTTCTTCCCAGCACGACGGTCGGAGGAGGCTCCTCCATCTTGTCCGGTTGCCTTTGGCAATCGAAGGGCCAAGTCCATTGTCCAATTATTGATGTCTTCAATAACTGGCCTGATCTCCATGGAAGCCGTATCCATTGTTGTCTTCGCCTCTGCTTCCACGACCACCTTAGTGGTCGTAGTTGCCTCAGCAGCATTGACCTCCGCCACAGTGATGGTGGCCGATTCCTTGACCACTTCCGCTGTCGTCTCTTCAACCACAGGAGAAACAACAGTTGTCTCTACAATTGCAGGAGAAATGGCAGCGGGCTTCTCGATAGAGGCACCCTCGGGGGCTGGAGGAGTAGGACTACGATTGTAGGAAAGAAAACATGTCAAGTTGTAGAAAACAAAATGTAAATGCTATCCTGATGCTTTTGATTTTTACATACCTTGGCTTTGTGGATAAAATCTTGAATTTGAAAGAAACCTTCCCTAAGGAAGATTTCTTTTGCTTCTTGTCTTCAACCACGTCTAGTCGAAACTTGAGTTAGGAGAATTGGGACCTCTACAACCACGTCCTGTCGTAGATCCTGATCGAGAACCTTGGCTCCTGAAGCTCCTTGCCCCTCCTGGTGATCGAAACCTGCTTCGGCCACCTAAGTGGTGGCACTCGCCTCGACTAATTAAGGGCTTTGCTATCCTAGCAGTGTCCTTCATAAAAGACACAAAGCTTTTACAGTTTTCATTTTCTAGTCACTTGACAAAGCAGCGAGAAGCAGAAACTAGAAAAGTCTTGTCGTCATAATAGAAGGGTACCTTGCTCTTGGGGGCCTTGTACTTAAGCGCTTCAATCACTATGACCGCCTTACTCTTCTCTGCAGCGACTACGTCTCCAAAAAATTTCTGGAAGGGGTTGGTCAGAGGGGGAGCAGAGCTTGAGCATGCACCGTGCTTGTCGACGGCCCTCACCAAGGGACGCCTCTTGGTCGAAGGAGTAGTAGCTTCCTCCGACCCTACTACGACGAACATCGTTTCGACCTCCTAGTCGTCTCGACGGTCAGCTATGCCTACTTTCTGCAAAAGTCAGAAAAGAAACAATACTTAGTGGTCGATTTCTATGACTACGAGACCCTAAAGACGAAATCAATCTTTGATTACCTTTAGGCGTTCTTCCTTTTCCTTTGTGGATACGACTGCCAGGATTCGAGGAGCCACTGCATCAGGTGGGGGAGATTTTTCACAAATGAGTTTGACTCGGGCGCCAATCTTTGCTCGTGGGAGGTCTGTATGGGTAAATAAAGCTTTCAACAATCGAGCTCGAAATGAACCAAAAAAAGAGCTAAGTTGAAAATTTACTTACCTTCCTCGAAATCCCTAGTCAGATCTTTGTCCCCTGAGTACCTTCACATGGAGTGTGCTCGTTTCTTTAAAGGACTAATGCAGCGTGTGATGAAATCCTTCACCACATGCCATCCCATAAGCCCCTCTTCTTTCAAGTCTTTTATGACTTAAATGTAGGGGGCAATCCGATCGAGGTCAGTGGGAGTCGAATCCTAGGAAATATTCTTCTTAGTAGCTTTGCCGATGAAGGAGAGGCTGTCATCCTTGGTCAGCTCCTAATAGAACCACCTCTTCTTCCACCCCGGCTATGACGATCGGGTGAACATCTGAATGTACTCCTTCGACTTCCCGTCGTGGAGCTTCAGACCGCACCTGCCTGTGATTCTGGCTTATCTGCCCACCCCGTAGAAGTACTAGAAGAGCTCCAAGTCTGGTGGAATCCCTAGGTATGCTTCGCATAAGTACACGAAGACACTCGACATTGTGATGCAATTGGGAACAAGATTCACCAATTCCACCCCAAAGTGAGCAAGCACAAGAGTGAAAAAAGGATGAGCGGGCAATCGGAGGCCACATTCATAGTATGCTTGGAATACTGGAATGGTGCCATCCTCGCCTGAGGGCAATGCTGTCCGGCGGCTTCGGTTCACTTCACATACGAGCTCTTCTGGATCTTCTCAACGACCACCAAAGCCTTCATCTTTGCTGAATCCATCTCTGACACCGCCCACTTGGAAGCAATTCCGGCCATTTTCCCTGAGTGAGGTTACGATTGAGATTCTTAAATTTGTTTGTTTGAGAAAATCGAGTATGTCTTTATAACTCAAGTGAAATTAACTTCTTGACCAAGTTCATTTCTAGTTGAATGAAATACTAGTCGAAAAGGCTTTACTTTTGACCACCTCTCTTCTACGACCTATTTTCCAAGTAAGTCATTTTCACTTTAAGTTGGGGGGCTAGATGATAAGGATATAATAATCCTTAATTTACTATTTATCTATAATTCTTATTATAGTTGAATATATTGCTATGTTATTCTTAAGTATACCCCTTAATATTCACAAAGGAGAAACCTAGCTATATGGTCGTAAGCCTTTTTACAACCACCCCATAATTGTAACACTTTCTACAACCATGACCTAGTATAAGCCCTTCTACGACCACCTTGTGGTCGTATAATCTTCTACGACCAGGTTGGCTTCACGACCTTCGACGACCCTTGAATTGATAAGGTTTGCTGTCATGTGGGGCCTGATCGATTAGGAAGTCTTATGCATCGTGTTAAATAGACATAGCAGTTAATATACGTAGTTATTCTTAGGAATAACTGCACGACCTTTTCTCTATCTCTGATGATAACTGCCTAGCGACGTAGGGGGTGTAACATCTCTGACAATAACCTTCACCAAGGGGTTCATCATTTGGAACATTGAGACGTCTCTTAGCTTAGAAGAACTACCACCTCATCTTACATTATATAAATGCTGAAGTTAGAAGACAGAAGAGGGATAAGCAATCTGGAGTAGAAGGCATTGCGCATTAGTCTTCTTCTTGATTGTAATCAGCACATTCAATATAGCCATTCAGGAATAAGGTTATTATTCTCTCCAGAGAAGGCTTGAACCTGTATAAAATCTCTCTGTCAATTCTCTATGTAGTTCTAATCGTAAGAGACCCTCTAAATAATCATTCATATGTAAGATCGGTTCTAGATCACTGACAATACTCTTTTCATTCCATCATTGCTCCGAAGCTTTACAAGTGGATCTAGAAAAGTAAATGTATGGCCAAGTTAAAGGTCGTTGCATAGCTTCTTCCTATCGATAGGCTCAGTACTCAAAATATGTTAAAAAGGTAGCACTACAACATAGACAATTGTGAGGCTTGCGTTCTCTGTGATCTTGGAGATGAAGAAGCAATTCAACACTTGTTTTTTAGTTGCTCGTTTAGTAAAAGATGCTGGGAATTCATTGGCGCTTGGCACGTAATATCTTTAACAATTTACTACAAGCAAATGGAGTCTTTACACAACCTTTTTTCATGGAAGTCTTCATTACAACAACTTGGCATATCTGGAAACAAAGAAATGGGAATTGTTTTGAACAAATCAACCCATCTTTTGATGACCGGAAAAAGAAGTTCAAGGATGAAGTAACTTTTCATTTGCATAGAGTGAAAGAGGATTTATCATCTACAATTAGTTCCTAGCTAGTCTCCTTATAGTTGTTCCGCTCTCTACATATCTCCTGTTCTTTTGATTTTTTATACATAATTTTATTTATAATATATTTATCACTGTAGGAGGCTCTCTTGCTGTTTTTGATAAAAACAAAAGTATGTGACTTGTTCATGAAATTCTCTATTTATGTTTACGATGTTATTCTAAACATTCATGATCTTATGTCATTATGTGGGACACTTATGATTTATGGATAAGTACATGTATTGATTGATGATCATGTTCACGGATTATGGATATAAGATATTAAATTAGTAATGTAGACATATGTTGGAAAACATTGTGTTGGATTGACCCGCCTTGAGATACTACGAGAATTGTTATATTCTTAAGTGTCAAACTGGTTTGACTGACCTCCAAAAATATTCAAACAATTTCTAAAAATTGTGAAATTATTCAGAGGGGTCACACACCATCCCTAGAACTTGGGAAAAATATTTTCAGAAGATGATCATAAGGTTAAACAAGGAAGTTTTCGAAAGGCCAGGATTTAGGTCAAAAGAGACTTGTGATTTGTATTTCCATAATTCTTTTACAAGAATTTTTTAGAACATACAGGAAATACAGGATGTAAGAAAAGTTTTAATTTCTACACATTTCTTACATTTGAAACACAAGCCTAAACTTGGGATGTTACAAATGTCCCCCCCTTACAAGAATCTCGTCCTAAGATTCCGTTTACTCGGAGAAGAAAGATGGATAGTCCGCACGCAGACGATCTTCCCGTTCCCAAGTAGCTTCATCCTCGGAATGATTCGACCACTGAGCTTTAAGGAACTTGATGGCACGGTTCCTTGTTCTTCGTTCAGCTTCTTCAAGGATGCGAACAGAGTGCTCGCGGTAGGTCAAATCTTGTTGGACATCGAGATTTCCCAACGGAGCTTCCTCGATTGGAACTTGAAGGCACTTCTTCAATTGGGACACATGAAACACATCATGTACCGCCTCGAGTGCGGTAGAAAAGTTCAACTTGTAAACAACAGCCCCTTTCTTTTCGATGATGTGATAAGGACCCACATATCGAGGAGCTAACTTGCTCTTAACACCAAAACGTTGGTGGCCCTTCAGAGGAGAAACCTTGAGATACACGAAGTCATTGGTTTCGAAGCTCAACTCACGACGACGACGATCCGTATAGCTCTTTTGTCTTGATTGAGCCGTGCGTAGTCGATCTCGAATAAGCTGAACTTGACTTTCGGCCTCATTGCTCGAGTCCGATCCAAAGAAAGGTCTTTCGCCGGTCTCAGACCAATTCAACGGGGTTCTACACCTTCTCCCATATAAGGCCTCAAATGGTGCCATGCTGAGACTGGCTTGAAAGCTGTTGTTGTATGAAAACTCGGCGAATGGCAAGTATTTCTCCCAATTCTTACCATAGGAGAGAACGCAAGCATGGAGCATATCTTCCAGAACTTGGTTGACTCGTTCCATCTGACCATTAGTTTGGGGATGATAAGCTGAGCTGAAGGAAAGACGAGTTTCCATAGCCTTTTACGGACTATGCCAAAACTGGGAGGTGAAAAGGGAACCACGATTTGAGACGATCATCTTTGGTGTTCCATGCAAACTCACGATCCTCGAGACATACAGCTCAGCCAAGTGACCGATACGAATCTTGGTTCTGATCGGTAGAAAATGTGCCACTTTAGTCGACACGGAGAAACTTACCAGGTCCAGATATAACATGGATTAACAGAATGAGAGATCTTTCTTGATTCTATGGGTGGTGGTGCATGGCCGTTGTTAGTTGGTGGAGCGATTTGTCTGGTTAATTCTGGAGCAATTTGTCTGGTTAATTCCGCCAACAACGGGATCTCAGCTTGCTAACTAGCTATGCGGAGTCATCCCTCCGCAGCTAGCTTCTTAGAGGGACCTTGGGCGTTCTCAGTTGGTGGAGCAATTTGTCTGGTTACTCCACTAACGAACGAGACCTCATCCTGATAACTAGCTATACGGAGTCATCCCTCCACAGCTAGTTTGTTAGAGGTGTAGGGATACGGGTAGGCTACGCTAGCAACAATTTAAAATTTCTACCACGTAAACCAGGAAGCCAAGCAAGATAGATGATCATAGATCATTACCACCAGACGTGCAGTGCAGCGGAAGTAGAGTCGGAGCAGCCTAGTCCGACGACGAACGCGCTGATGTGGTGGTCGTAGATGATCGTCCAACGTCCTCGTAGTCGATCGTCTCCTTCAGCAACCTCCGCAGTTCCTTGTGAAGATCGCGGATCGTCCTCAGCGCAACAGCGACCGTAGTAGCGCCTCTACGGTATCCACACGTCCAGAGAATGAACAACCGTACGCCGGTGTGCTAGCACCAAGTCGCACGGGAAGACTCTCTCAAGAAGATGGTGGCTAGGGTTTCGGTGGAAACAACTCACGTGTCTCTTCTCGTCTCACCCGGTACTAGCCTCAAGCATCTCCTTATATAGTGCCCCCGTGTCAGATTCTATCCGAACACGTTTTACGAATCGTATTTGTACTGGTTTGTTCCATCCCATTAAGTATGTGACCTGTTAGGTTTATGTGTAATCGGTTGTGACTCGGAAACCCTTTCCGACCACGAGTCGTAGCGGTCCCTAGCAGGACATAGCGATTCCCGAATACACACAAATTATATCAGACGAACCTTAATGCAATATGATCTACGACTAGGTCATCATCACTTACGACCAGGTCCTATCTTTATACGACCAGTTCGCACATGGTCACGACCAGTTCATAACTCCTTACGAACAGGTTTCGACCACTCTGTGATTTCGTTCGATCAGTCTACGACTTGCTCGTATCACCATACGACTTGTCTGGATCTGATCGAACTAAGCGACTTACTCTAGTATTCTCCCTTTGCCTCACGATATCTGGTTTGAACTCCGGTGAGATAATGTGTCATCCATGGACTGCTCAATACTTTCTCGATCGAGTTGTCGGATAACCTTACGTGGTCGAACTCTTGAGCACTAGTGGCACGACCATGCACTTTCTTTATCCGACTACTTCGAGGGGCCCAGAGACATCTCTCTCGTTATGTTAGGAGGGGCAAATCCCATATCCGACCAGTCACATCCCTCCGCATGTTTCATAGCATACCCGAAAGCTATCTTTATAACTACCTAGTTACGAGCAGCGTTTGGCAACCCCTAAGAGTGCTATTACACATGTAGGGAACCATGCTGATCTCAGGTCTAAGGATTATACATCATCATTGCTTGAGACCAACTAATGACACATAGAATCATAACAATCTCTATAGTGTCTCAAGGTGGGTCAATCCAATCCCATGTTCTCTAACATGTGTTTACATTATTGATTCGATATCCCTATATCCATGACCGGTGAAACATGATCATCAATCAATACATGTACTGGTCGTAGGATCACTGATGTTCCGATCAGTGATATTCGACCAGGGATACTTTTAGAACGACATCATATGAGTCGAAGAGTATGAGTCGAAGAGTTTCACCAACAAGTCACATACTCGTTGATCTTCAGAACTAACGATTCATTCAAGGAACATAATAACATTTATTCAAGAAATCATAAACATAGACGTGATACAATCATCTCTATGATTGCCTCTAGGGCATATCACCAACAAGAGGGACTATGGCCGTTTTCGGCCACGGAAGTTCGAGGCAATATTCTTAAGTGTCATTAGTTGGTCTAATACATAGTGTATGTAGAATTCTTAGACCTGAGGTCGTCATGATTTCCTACTTATGGAATAGTTTACTTAGGGGTTGTCAAATGCTACTCTGTAAATAGGTAGTCATAAAGGTAGCTTTCGAGTCTACTATAAAATATGCAGAGAAATATGAGCGATTAAGATAGAATTTTCCCCTCCTTTTTAATGGGACATATATATTTGGGTCTCTCGATGTTGTTGGATTAAGGAAGTTCATGGCCATGCCGAATATGGTTGAGAAGTCAACTACAACTAAGTAATCCACTACAAGATCAAGTGAAGGATCGAGTTAGCATAGGATGGCACACATCTCACCTTGAGTCCGATTTGGTATCCCGAGGCAAAGGGATAACCACATGAGCTTTATAAAGGTTTTTTCGATATGATATTTATGTATATTCGGGAGTCACTATGTTCTGCTAAGAACAGCTACCGACTTGGGGATCAGAAAGGAGTTTCCGGGTCATGACTGATTACACATGAACCTATAGGGTCGCGCACTTAAAAGGTTGAAACAAACTAGTTCGGATTGGATCCATTTGAGCCATAAATCGGATTATAATCCTTACGTGGTTAATATTCCTAATAGGTTTCTAACATAGGGATCCATTAAGAGTTCTTTATAAGGGGTGTCGTGGGGACTTTTGGGATGACGTTGCGCCACCTACCGAAACACTAGCCACCACCTCCCCGAAGGCCTGTCGTATGCGCTGGTGCTAGCACAACCGCGAACGATGTTCCACCCCCTAGATGTGTGGATACCGTAGAGGCGCTGTGAGACCCCGGTTTATTTCGCTTGTAATGATTAGTTCTCCATTGACTCTAGCATCACAAACAAAATATACCGTGCCTCGGAAAAATGTATACTTCCTAGAATTACAGTATGCACACCCTTTTACAAAACATTGCATCAATTCCATACAACACATAGAACCAAAGCTTAAACTTTACAAGCAAAAGACGTACATAATAGTTATTACAAAAGAGAAGCCAACTAGCCAAGAACAAGTTAAAAGAGTTAAACAGCAGTGGAAGCAAAATGCCATAAGATGGCTATGAACAAAAGCCAACCGGTTTGCCATACACCCACAAGGCAATCCGACGGGCCGCCAAGCTAGTCGTCCATACCGCAGCAAAACTCACAAAAGTCAATCCCTTGGGGATTAGGGATCAACCTCCTCTGCAACAAATAAGCAATGCAAATGAGTACAAAAATGTACTCGCAAGGCTTACGAGTAACATACCTAGATACTACTACATGCAGGCTTTAATCAAAGGAGAAGGCTCAAGGTTCATTTTCAGCATAAAGAAGATTTTATTTGCAATAGATAATATGTTGAAGGTAGTTTTAACAAATCAAAATTTTATTTGCATAAATAACAGCGAGACAATAAGTAATAATCATAAAGACATCCTAGAGATGGCTAACCCAATAGCCATCACAACAATAGCACGAATCACCCATTCGTACCACCCACATCAAGTTTTAATTAAAAAGGTTGTAGTCTAGTTCTTGCGGGAAATAGCTGTGGGGACCCCGGAGTTATCTCCTTAAGACCGAGACTAATCAAGGTCTTAGGGACATAACCCTGGATCTCCAGTAAATGGATTCCAACTTAACTCAGTCTAAATGAGAGGCTTAACTAGAATTTAGATCCCCGATGATCATGCGTGCCGCTCCCCTGCGAGCACTACATGATTGTCGGTTCTCCAACGAGTCAAGCACGACACTTAGCGAGTTAAATAGGAAGCCATGAACAGCGAGCATGACCTATATTGGCTCCCAAGATCAGCGACCAATATATTCATACTCTCATTACAACGTCGATCACATCCATACAACGCTCATACATAAATAGTACAAAGTTATACATCACCGTTCCAAGTTTACAATCGCATAAGTGGTCGATCGCCAAATTAAACAAGTTTATAGCGGAAGCGAGTAAATAAACCAAAATACCAGCAGTGGTATGCCCACAACCCATCGGCAACCGACTGGGAGTTAGAAGATAGCATACTACTCGTCGGTGTCACCTAAATCGACACCGACAAACTCATCGGTCTCGATATCGTCCTCACCTGAAAAAGCCAGCAAACACTTGGCTGAGTACCAAAGAGTACTCGCAAGTCTTACACAAATAAAAATAGTTATGCATAAGTTCATTCAAAGGAAGGGCTCATATTGGCTTAGTTTTGCGAAAGACACGCAACAATGTACAACCTACACATACTAGTTTTTCAAGTGCCATTTCAAAATCAGATTTGAAGTAGAAGTAAAGCATGTGAATAAGTAATGAACTAAGTAACAATTAAAGCGTACAAATAGCAAAGTGGCTGCCCACTTTGATACAACAACAAGCATGAACATCCCATTCATGAAATCACCGAGTTCACCCACAATGTTACTTTCAAGTCTAACAATAGTAACTCCCGAACTCAAGCGGTTGTCCATAACCGTGGACACGGCTATTCGAATAGATTTATACCCTACAGGGGTGTACTACTTTACCCACACGACTGACTAGCCCGTAAGCCTCGGATAATGGCACACTTCCTTTGGTATCTTTGGCCGGGAGAATCGAGATCTGATCGTTTTCAAGAAGAAAACCCTATTGAGCTAAGTCCCCATGTGAGATGTTTCGAGTCTTAGTACAAGTAGCATATAGCACTTGCTAAGGGGCTCACATGTTATATTGGAAATACCGATGTAATGAAAAGGTAATTGGTGCTCCCTTGCACACTATAGAACATTGACATCGATTCCTAAGGACAAATGATCAAACACAAATGCCCCTACACCACCATGGGACTTAACACAATAGAACCTTCCCCCTACTTAACCGTACAGCACCCATATATTGCGTATGGTAGCACAAATGTACTTGAATCAATGACGTTACCAAAGTTCGGTCCTTAATTGTCCAGACAAGTCAACCACTTACCCAAAGCTCGTGCACGAAGAACCATCACTAACCAACACTTGTCCAGACTAAAAGCTCATTTAAAATGACAAAATTTTAACTCATAAAATAGATACGAAGATCTGAACCAAAAGTATATAAAGAGAGTTTTGTTTATCCCATAATTGCGGGTTATTCCGATAATCAAACTACGGTTCTAGACTTGCATGGCTAAGCAAAACCCGGACAATATAAATTCACACATCCTATCTTAAGCATTTCAGTAATGGAATAATTCATGGATAGCCACAATGACAATATAATAGGAGGTGTCTAACTATTCATCACAAAAATAGCGATATTATCAAAATAACATGCAAGCAATTATCATTGCATCTATCCAAACAAAACTGGGATCAAATATGATGCAAAAAGAAAGTTCAAAGGATGCTTGCCTTGCTGGTAGTTCACTTGCTCACTCTCGGTTACTTACTCTCATACTTCCGGCAACTCAGAATCTAAAGAAAAGCGATATCGAATAAACACCGAGAAATAGCCAAAAATCAAATTGCTCCAAAATACATGAAATTTAT
Organism: Ampelocalamus luodianensis; assembly: GCA_036346255.1. Classification (NCBI taxonomy): domain Eukaryota; kingdom Viridiplantae; phylum Streptophyta; class Magnoliopsida; order Poales; family Poaceae; genus Ampelocalamus; species Ampelocalamus luodianensis. Next base: position 67,837,799 of record CM070621.1, on the reverse strand, counting down.
ACAGTAGCTATATTATGATTTTAGATGAATTTAGGTACAAAAATTATTCCATTTGGAGTTTATATGAGAGAGTTATAGTAGTTTGAAAATCAGATTTTGGAAAATCTGAAAATCAATGTTACATTCTTGTTCATCCAAATTTAATTATTTTGCGAAAATTTGTAGAACAGTGGTAGGGATAATCTTTACATGGCATGAAAGGTAATTAAAATTTATGATCAATAAAAATTGAATCACCCCATTTAGAGTTCATATGAATTAGTTATGAATTGTTGAAGTTAAAAGACTTTTTCGTATAAAAATAATTCTTTTCTGATTTTGCTACTGCATTAAATAATTTTTATAGGTAGGATGACCTAGACTCTGCCATGACAAGTGGGGTCTATGTATTTTCTTTTCTTTTCAATTTATTTCCTAAAGGGAGAACATCTACCGACAATCTAACTTTCTCATAAGCATATACTTAACCGATTCTCCGGTGTCGAATCCAATCACATGCATAACACTCTCTAATTATATTCTCACGTCTTGATCTAAATCCTATACTAACATCCACTAAGGCATTATCAAGGTAGTCAATCCATCGAGTGATGCCCAAACTCACGATCTTCCAAATATACAACCTATCCGATAATTACACGGAATCCACCGACTCATGGGCATATGACCATGATTGAATTCATCGATCATTCTCCGATATACTATTTAAGCTATTGCTGACTATCTAGCTCTACTAGTCTCGCCTTAGCAAATCACAATCGCATACACTCAATTTTCCACCGATCGAGGTATAATTGACTAACCGACACCTAGTGAGCTCTACAATTTAATTGCACATCCAACATTTAATACTTCACTAATAAATCAACTTACATCCATTTCATCGGACTTGTCATGTATGACATCTAACAATCCAATCACATATGCGTCTCTACGATCGACTAATAATCATTTAGCTACTAATCCAATAGAGAGCACAATTGCATTGACTTGGCACAAGGGACTTACCTACTAATTAGATGGCAATCCAAATATTTATCCACAATCAAATACTCCGTTCCTACCTTCTTCCAATTCTAGCATGTACAACTCACATAGATATTACTTAAGGCATCCTACCAACTTGCTCGCGATTAAATAAATCGTCTGATTCAAAATCCATATTTCTATAAATATCATCACAAGAGCTATCTATCAAGTATTAATTCATAAAATCTTTATGCGTCCAAACTCCAAAAATTACTAATCCATGAGAGGATACCCTCCAATTAATTTATCATCTAAGATCACCACAATTTTGCATGTGACTCCAAAATAATATCGTCCGAACAAATAATCCACTCATAAATTTATTCTAGTATCTACCAATCAACATTTCACATCTCTCGTCACAATAATCTAATTATTCGCATCCACAATATTTTATCACATAATCCCACCTACGCACAACTAAGTCCTAACCGGAGAGTTACACCGGTCTTAAGCTACCAAATATTTTTTACAAATAAATATGCATAAATAGATGCCATGCTCATGACTAATATGCAACATGCACAACTAATATTGTAATGCGATGGCACAATTTAACGCGAAGTATTATACCACGGCACTAGGCGTGCCTAATATCGCTGGACGTCGTCTTCTCGGCTCCCGTCCACGCCCGCCGTAGTCGTCGTCGAGCTCATCCGCGTCCGCTCGACCTTCTCGTCCACGTCCCACTCCGCATCGTCGCCGTCGCTGTTTCCGCGTCTGCTATTCCCCTCTTATTAAGAGTGGATACAATGGAGTCTTCTCTAGAAGCAACATCATGAAGTTATAAACTTGGCATCATCATCAACAACAACCACAATTGACAAGAGGTACCAAAATTAGTTAAAACAGAGTAACATTGTTTCTGCCCACCTCGGTCTTTAGTGCATAACTTCCAAACCACTTATCTAAACTGTGTGAAACTTGGCAGGAATGCAGCTCAAGGAGTCCTCAACATGCTGTCCAAATTTCAGCCCAATCCGACACCATATGACCCCTCAAACGGATCAAGCACCAAGATTGCGCACCTCTGATTACACTACAAACAGAACGGACTAAACCACTCTCAATTCCGGTGCTCAATTAAACCAATCCTCAAACCAACCGATCAAATCGAAGTGCTCTATGTGTAGAACTAACTCACCAAGTTTGGAGCCTATCCGACCACGTTTGAACCTCCGACCATGAGCTTGAAGCAGATCGGGCAAGAGCCACCAAGCTGAACCTACTTCACTTCACCTCTTGTCTCTTCCCCGTCGGCCGCCACCTCGGCGCGCCTTACATGCATGCGGTGCCTCGGCTCCCTGTTCGTTGGGCGCTGCTGCACCGCCTTGCCTTGGTCGCATGAGGCGCCGGACACCTCGGACAGCGGCACCACGCCGTTGCATTGCGGCCGCGCTGCTGCCCAAACATGCGGCGCCTCCACCACCATTGCTCCTCCTTGCTGCTGCTACTCCTCCACGCCCTTACCTAGCTGCGCCTCCTTGCCTTGGCGCCTCGCTGCCTTGCCGCTGCTGGCCTGCTGCCCTTTGATTTGTCTTCTTTGCTCCCGGTAGGCGTGCCACCGCCCGGCCGTGCCTCTCTAAGCTGCTCGGCCCTTGGCCATGCTTGCTCTGCCCAGATCGGCATGCGCCGAGCGGCTCCAGTGCTGCATGCTTGTCTTGCCAGCACCTCCATCCTTCCCTTTCCTCTTCTCCAAAATGTGCAAATCTTCATGCATGTAGAGGGTGTTTGTATGGATGGACAGCTTGCGTGCTGCGAATGCATTGGTACAACATGCGGGGCTTGGTTCTCTGTGTTTTGACGAGATTAGGAGGAGAAGGTGGGAGGAGCTAGAGCTCTTGTCTTTGTGTTGTGGGAAGAAAATGCAGCGTGGAGAGCTTTGGTCTTGAATAAAGAATGAGAAAGGGTGTGAGTGAACAGGGGATGGCGGTGTGTGCTTTTGGTTGATGGGTTCTTTGGGAGTGGGATGAAATGGGCGTGGAGAGAAGAAATAAAAGAATGGGAAAGATGGCTGCTCTGTTGGGCGGTGAGAAATGGCGATGGGATGGGATGTGTGGTGGAGGTGAAAGGAGATGGCGATGGGGTTGAGGGAATAAAGAAATGAGGAGGTAAAGGTTATATGAGTGGTGTGTAGTGCTCTCATAAGAAAGGAGAAGGCACTGGGTGTGTAGATGAGAAAGTGAAATGGTGGAGCATTAATTTGGAATAGAGAGAATTTCGGATGAATAGTGTTGATTTTAGGAAACAAATGGTAGCGGGGAGTTCGATAATTTTTAGACATAGTTGCCCAGGTCCAAACATCACGAAATTTTTATGGAAGGTTCCTAACATAATGTTGATGCTTATGTAAAATTTAAAGGAATTTATCCAGTGTGATGCCCTCTAAAAATCTTTGAAGTTCTGTTTGCTCGGAAGAGAATAGCGATCAGATTCTTCCTCTTTTCTCCGGCTTGCTCCAACGACCTTGCATGTGTGAACTAACCCAAAATGGAAAGCTCTCGATACCACGATCGCAGCGGTATAACATGCATTGTTGGATTCTTGATTTTGGTTGTGATTGCGAAGAGAGAAGTTGGGGCAAAGAATCAACATGCGAGCGTTTCATCGCTACTTCTTTTAAATCTGCTTGTGAATTTGCTCAAACGCCATGCATGCGAAAATAGATTACGAAATAGGTTGGTCGTGCGATGATGATTGTGGTGGTATGACATGCATGGCTTGGTTTTGAGTTTTAGGATCGCAGGCATTTAGCCTACGGTCGGTTGAGTCAGAAAATAAAACGACGATACTAATGCATGCATCGTGATTTTTGAAACGTATGCGAAAACAAGAAACAATACAATTTAACTTTAATTTTTTTTACAGCCGCATTTTGATTAACACTAGAAAAATTTTAGAACTTAGCCAAAAATTTAATATATCACCAAATTAAATATTAACAACCTGATTCTAAAAATTGGGGTGTTACAACCTCCCCCCCTTAGAGAGAATCTCGTCCCCGAGATTCGGACGGAAAAAAGGATAGGGGTAGAAAGACTTAGTCGCTTCGTTAAAATCTGATCTTCTTTCCAAGGACCAAGCAATCCAATCTTCCACCCATACCACTACTATCTCGACAATTTCGGTTTGGCAACCTCTAATTAAAATCCACTAATCATATTTAGTCTAAAGCAAACACACTCCAATCTACCGTTCCATAATTTATACAGTAACCTCCAAAATTTGCTTGCTTTGATGTATCCTTCCAAACCACCACGAATTTCTAGGTTTAGTTTGATTTCCAACAAGGACACTGACTTACTTCTCAATTTTCACAATGCATAAGTGAGCACAAGCATCTATTAATCCAGTCCCACAATATAAATCATGGTTTAACTCCAATCTTGATTACATTATCGTGAACACTATAATCCTAAGTGAAACCACTATATTGCTCACATATTCCATTACGCTAGCTTTATAAATTTCTATCATAGGACATCTCCAATATAACTCCCAATTCATGAGCACTAAAAACAGTATTCCAAGGCCAACAATTTACATATTGACATATACTATCAACCATTTATCAATTAATTGTTGTTTCCAGATTTCTCACAACAAATTAAATTTCTAAAAGAGAGAATATATATGCAAGATCAACTGTATCTTCAAGTAATGTCCCTATATTTCTGTTTCTCAATCCTTTTGTTAGCGTGGTTAATCTACTTGCAATAATCAATCCACCAATTACTTCAAATCAATCTTTTAAAGTATAATCCACTCATCCCTATTGTAGGATCTAATCAATCATCAAAATCAACACAATCATCCAAAGTTAAAGATATACCTCCTTTATCCAAAATCAACTCTGACCTAGGTATATAAAATCATTAAAAAGATCATCCACCCTAGATAAGTTTGTAATCCATCCATAATCCAAAAACTTTGAATCACTAACTTTGTCCAAATCAAGTTATCCACAATAATTATCTTAGTTCAATTCAACAATATTAATTCGATGTCTTCCAAATTCTACTTATCCTCGGGCATTATTTAAATCCAATGGTTACATTTAATCATCCAGAATTAATCTAGATATATCATCCTTGGGACACTATTCCCAAAGAGATAAAACTCCCATTCAATCCTCATAGTCATCCACTACATGACTATTCAATCAACTAATCATTTCTCATCTCTAAAGGTATTACGATCCGATTATATACTCAAATATAACTTTAAAAATCCCAAATGATCATCATAAGCAAAATTTGTAATCTCATTGCAGTTTCAAATTCTAACTTTATCACGCTAGACACGAATCGACTCAAAATCTTATCGATATATCGTCTAAGACATATCTAAAATCTAAATCCACAAGTGAACCACCAAAATTAGTTATTCAATTCTAATCATATATTCCACGAGTTCTACCTGCATATTCCTCCGATATAAACCCAACATCACCCGTTGGCAAGTTGACACCTGACTAGAATGGTTCCATTTATACCCATATCGTAACCTCTGATGGTAACGTCTATCATAATCCACAATCGGTCTCACAAAGGTTAATATCTCATGATTTGAAAATTTAATTAACTCTTCTAAGATCATATTCAGGGATCATGAGTAATAATTCAATTTATCAATTATCAACAATCACTTGACAATGGAAAAAACCACCGACATCAACCAAACATAAAAGATCTAATTAAAGATGAAAATAACAGTTATTCAATCATATCCTTCTCTTTACCGATTCCGCTACCAATCTCTTAATCAACATGCGACTTCCATTGAAGAGATGAGAGGGAAAAGCGTAAGGTAGGGAAAACAACAGGGGTAAGGTCCTTAATTCAATTTGGAGATTTGAAACTCCATAACACAAGAACCAACTTGAAACAACGACAAAGAAAGCAGTATGGACAACACAAGATACAAACGAGCATGGTTAGTTTTCCGACATAGTTGCGATACAACACACCCGTAGGCGATGCACAACTACTTGGAAAAAGAGAGCAAACGATCTCCACAAAATCCAGCGTCTACCAGCTAAGTAATAATATCATTAGGCGTATATAATCTAAGAATAAACCTAATTTAACCTAATATCATAGCAAGGCATCATCTTCTTGTCCTTTCGCCGATGCTCTGGACACGAGAGAAACCTACGAGCATACAAGCTTGACGTCTTGGTCCAAGATTGAGTAGTTGCCCTCCCACTTTGGGAAGACGGTACGATGGTGCAGACACATATGGAGAGTCCTCGTTCTCCCATAAAGCACATGTCGGTCCACAAGCCCCATGTTGCATAGAGGTTGCAGATGCCCTTGAGTCATATTGAGACGATGCCGCGCCTCCCATAACTCATGCATAGTACAATGATGGATTTGATCCATGATGTGAATCAACCTTGCTAGCTGTCGCACTTGAGTGTCTTTCCCAGACTGGATCCTGGCAACAGTGTTCACTTCTGCGCCACGTGCTTGCATAGGAAAGTGGTAGTATGGAGGCTGAGCTAACTTCATCAAGTCATGATGAAGATGGCTCGATGCCACCGAGCCACTTCTGCAATGTCGTGGCCTCAAAGGTGCCACGCGCCTGGAATCTGTATGGGATACTCCCTATCATGCGTCTGGCAACGATATTGATCACTGCCAAGTACTCCTCCAACCCTGGTCCTTCATCCCGATGGTAAATGGAGTATTGGTGTTGATAAGCGAAGTTTGCTCTTCACATTATATCTCTAGAAGCGTCGGATATCCGCCCACATCATCAGTTTGGGTCTCCCAAACAAGGTATTGACGACTTAACCAAGGGCAGAATGGCTAGATGAGTTAGTTTCGTAAATCGAAACAGAATAAGGTGAGAAAAGATACTAAGGATGGATAAGGAATAAAAGAGATTCCTAACTTAGTTTTTCTCAAATTAGTTTGACACTTTGAAAATAATTTTAGACCAAAGGACTGGCTAGACTTAACGCCCAAGCTATCTCTAACCTACAGTCAGTATGGCTCTGATACCAACGCTGTGGGGACCTCGGAGTTATCTCCGTAAGACCGAGACTAATCAAGGTCTTAGGGACATAACCCTGGATCTCCAGTAAATGGATTCCAACTTAACTCAGTCTAAATGAGAGGCTTAACTAGAATTTAGAGCCCCGATGATCATGCGTGCCGCTCCCCTGCGAGCACTACATGATTGTCGGTTCTCCAACGAGTCAAGCACGACACTTAGCGAGTTAAATAGGAAGCCATGAACAGCGAGCATGACCTATATTGGCTCCCAAGATCAGCGACCAATATATTCATACTCTCATTACAACGTCGATCACATCCATACAACGCTCATACATAAATAGTACAAAAGTTATACATCACCGTTCCAAGTTTACAACTGCATAAGTGGCCGACCGGCCAAATTAAACAAGTTTATAGCGGAAGCGAGTAAATAAACCAAAATACCAGCAGTGGTATGCCCACAACCCATCGGCAACCGACTGGGAGTTAGAAGATAGCATACTACTCGTCGGTGTCACCTAAATCGACACCGACAAACTCATCGGTCTCGATATCGTCCTCACCTGAAAAAGCCAGCAAACACTTGGCTGAGTACCAAAGAGTACTCGCAAGTCTTACACAAATAAAAATAGTTATGCATAAGTTCATTCAAAGGAAGGGCTCATATTGGCTTAGTTTTGCGAAAGACACGCAACAATGTACAACCTACACATACTAGTTTTTCAAGTGTCATTTCAAAATCAGATTTGAAGTAGAAGTAAAGCATGTGAATAAGTAATGAACTAAGTAACAATTAAAGCGTACAAATAGCAAAGTGGCTGCCCACTTTGATACAACAACAAGCATGAACATCCCATTCATGAAATCACCGAGTTCACCCACAATGTTACTTTCAAGTCTAACAATAGTAACTCCCGAACTCAAGCGGTTGTCCATAACCGTGGACACGGCTATTCGAATAGATTTATACCCTACAGGGTGTACTACTTTACCCACACGACTCGACTAGCCCGTAAGCCTCCGGATAATGGCACACTTCCTTTGGTATCTTGGCCGGGAGAATCGAGATACTGATCGTTTTCAACAAGAAAACCCTATTGAGCTAAGTCCCCATGTGAGATGTTTCAGTCTTAGTACAAGTAGCATATAGCACTTGCTAAGGGCTCACATGTTATATTGGAAATACCGATGTAATGAAAAGGTAATTGGTGCTCCTTGCACACTATAGAACATTGACATCGATTCCTAAGGACAAATGATCAAACACAAATGCCCCTACACCACCATGGGACTTAACACAATAGAACCTTCCCCTACTTAACAATCTGGCACCCATATCTGCGTATGGTAGCACAAATGTACTTGAATCAACGACGTTACAAAGTTCGGTCCTTAATTGTCGGACAAGTCAACCACTTACCCAAAGCTCGTGCACGAAGAACCATCACTAACCAACACTTGTCCAGACTAAAAGCTCATTTAAAATGACAAAATTTTAACTCATAAAACAGATATCGAAGATCTGAACCAAAAGTATATAAAGAGAGTTTTGTTTATCCCATAATTGCGGGTTATTCCGACAATCAAACTACGGTTCTAGACTTGCATGGCTAAGCAAAACCGGACAATATAAATTCACACATCCTATCTTAAGCATTTCAGTAATGGAATAATTCATGGATAGCCACAATGACAATATAATAGGAGGTGTCTAACTATTCATCACAAAAATAGCGATATTATCAAAATAACATGCAAGCAATTATCATTGCATCTATCCAAACAAAGCGGGATCAAATATGATGCAAAAGAAAGTTCAAAGGATGCTTGCCTTGCTGGTAGTTCACTTGCTCACTCTCGGTTACTTACTCTCATACTTAAAACTCGAATCTAAAGAAAAGCGATATCGAATAAACACCAGAAATAGCCAAAAATCAAATTGCTCCAAAATACATGAAATTTATACAGTAGCTATATTATGATTTTAGATGAATTTAGGTACAAAAATTATTCCATTTGGAGTTTATATGAGAGAGTTATAGTAGTTTGAAAATCAGATTTTGGAAAATACTGAAAATCAATGTTACATTCTTGTTCATCCAAATTTAATTATTTTGCGAAAATTTGTAGAACAGTGGTAGGGATAATCTTTACATGGCATGAAAGGTAATTAAAATTTATGATCAATAAAAATTGAATCACCCCATTTAGAGTTCATATGAATTAGTTATGAATTGTTGAAGTTAAAAGACTTTTCAGTATAAAAATAATTCTTTTCGATTTTGCTACTGCATTAAATAATTTTTATAGGTAGGATGACCTAGACTCTGCCATGACAAGTGGGGTCTATGTATTTTCTTTTCTTTTCAATTTATTTCCTAAAGGAGAACATCTACCGACAATCTAACTTTCTCATAAGCATATACTTAACCGATTCTCCGGTGTCGAATCCAATCACGTGCATAACACTCTCTAATTATATTCTCACGTCTTGATCTAAATCCTATACTAACATCCACTAAGGCATTATCAAGGTAGTCAATCCATCGAGTGATGCCCAAACTCACGATCTTCCAAATATACAACCTATCCGATAATTACACGGAATCCACCGACTCATGGGCATATGACCATGATTGAATTCATCGATCATTCTCCGATATACTATTTAAGCTATTCTTGACTATCTAGCTCTACTAGTCTCGCCTTAGCAAATCACAATCGCATACACTCAATTTTCCACCGATCGAGGTATAATTGACTAACCGACACCTAGTGAGCTCTACAATTTAATTGCACATCCAACATTTAATACTTCACTAATAAATCAACTTACATCCATTTCATCGGACTTGTCATGTATGACATCTAACAATCCAATCACATATGCGTCTCTACGATCGACTAATAATCATTTAGCTACTAATCCAATAGAGAGCACAATTGCATTGACTTGGCACAAGGGACTTACCTACTAATTAGATGGCAATCCAAATATTTATCCACAATCAAATACTCCGTTCCTACCTTCTTCCAATTCTAGCATGTACAACTCACATAGATATTACTTAAGGCATCCTACCAACTTGCTCGCGATTAAATAAATCGTCTGATTCAAAATCCATATTTCTATAAATATCATCACAAGAGCTATCTATCAAGTATTAATTCATAAAATCTTTATCGTCCAAACTCCAAAATTACTAATCCATGAGAGGATACCCTCCAATTAATTTATCATCTAAGATCACCACAATTTTGCATGTGACTCCAAAATAATATCGTCCAGAACAAATAATCCACTCATAAATTTATTCTAGTATCTACCAATCAACATTTCACATCTCTCGTCACAATAATCTAATTATTCGCATCCATAATATTTTATCACATAATCCCACCTCGCACAACTAAGTCCTAACCGGAGAGTTACACGGTCTTAAGCTACCAAATATTTTTTACAAATAAATATGCATAAATAGATGCCATGCTCATGACTAATATGCAACATGCACAACTAATATTGTAATGCGATGGCACAATTTAATGCGAAGTATTATACCACGGCACTAGGCGTGCCTAATATCGCTGGACGTCGTCTTCTCGGCTCCCGTCCACGCCCGCCGTAGTCGTCGTCGAGCTCATCCGCGTCCGCTCGACCTTCTCGTCCACGTCCCACTCCGCATCGTCGCCGTCGCTGTTTCCGCGTCTGCTATTCCCCTCTTATTAAGAGTGGATACAATGGAGTCTTCTCTAGAAGCAACATCATGAAGTTATAAACTTGGCATCATCATCAACAACAACCACAATTGACAAGAGGTACCAAAATCAGTTAAAACAGAGTAACATTGTTTCTGCCCACCTCGGTCTTTAGTGCATAACTTCCAAACCACTTATCTAAACTGCGTGAAACTTGGCAGGAATGCAGCTCAAGGAGTCCTCAACATGCTGTCCAAATTTCAGCCCAATCCGACACCATATGACCCCTCAAACGGATCAAGCACCAAGATTGCGCACCTCTGATTTCACTGCAAACAGAACGGACTAAACCACTCTCAATTCCGGTGCTCAATTAAACCAATCCTCAAACCAACCGATCAAATCGAAGTGCTCTATGTGTAGAACTAACTCACCAAGTTTGGAGCCTATCCGACCACGTTTGAACCTCCGACCATGAGCTTGAAGCAGATCGGGCAAGAGCCACCAAGCTGAACCTACTTCACTTCACCTCTTGTCTCTTCCTCCCGTCGGCCGCCACCTCGGCGCCGCCTTACATGCATGCAGTGCCTCGGCTCCTGTTTGCTGGGCGCCGCTGCACCGCCTTGCCTTCGGTCGCATGAGGCGCTGGACACCTCGGACAAGCAGACCACGCCGCCGCATTGCGCCGCCGCTGCTGCCCAAACATGCGCGCCTCCACCACCATTGCTCCTCCTTCTGCTGCTACTCCTCCACGCCCTTGCCTAGCTGCTGCCTCCTTGCCTTGGCGCCTCGCGCCTTGCCGCTGCAGCTGGCTGCTGCCCTTTGATTTGTCTTCTTTGCTCCCGGCCGGCGTGCCACCGCCACCGTGCCTCTCGGATCGGCTCGGCCCTTGGCCCATGTTGCTCGCCCGATCGGCATGCGCCCGAGCTGGCTCCAGTGCTGCACATGCTTGTGTTGCAAGACCTCCATCCTTCCTTTCCTCTTCTCCAAAATGTGGAAATCTTCATGCATGTAGAGGATGTTTGTATGGATGGACAGCTTGCGTGCTTGCGAATGCATTGGTACAAATTGTAGGTAAAATTTTCAGGAATTTATCTAGAGTGTGATGCCCTCTAAAAATCTTTGAAGTTCTTGTTTGCTCGGAAGAGAATAGCAGTACAGTTCTTCCTCTTTTCTCCGGCTTGCTCCAACGACCTTGCATGTGTGAACTAACCGCCAAAATGGAAAGCTCTCGATACCACGATCGCAACGGTATAACATGCATTGTTGGATTCTTGATTTTTGGTTGTGATTGCGAAGAGAGAAGTTGGGGCAAAGAATCAGCATGCAGGCGTTTCATCTGCTACTTCTTTTAAATCGTTTGTGAATTTGCTCAAGCGCCATGCATGCGAAAATAGATTACAGAAATAGGTTGGTCGTGCGATGATGATTGTGGTGGTATGGCATGCATGGCTTGGTTTTGAGTTTTAGGATCGCAGGCATTTAGCCTGCGGTCGGTTGAGTCAGAAAATAAAACGACGATACTAATGCATGCATCGTGATTTTTGAAACGTATGCAAAAACAAGAAACAATACAATTTAACTTTAATTTTTTTTTACAGCCGCATTTTGATTAACACTAGAAAAATTTTAGAACTTAGCCAAAAATTTAATATATCACCAAATTAAATATTAACAACCTGATTCTAAAAATCGGGGTGTTACAATAACCAAGCGTGTCCATAACCTAGGGCGAGGCTATTCGAATAGTTCAAAACTCTACAGGGGTGTACCAATGTACCCACACTTCATAACGTCTTTTTGCCACTAGATTAAGCACACTTCCTTTGGTATGCCGGCACAGCTAAATCATACGAGACATTTCCAATGGAAAATGCTAATTAAGAGCCGCACGTATGGGGGTTATCACCTAGTGGACCACCATCACGGTCCCCACTAAGGACCCATACGTAGAGTAGGATGCACCGGCCTAGCTCAAGCCACTGCGGGTGCTCCCCTCTTTCACGTGACCCATGTTGCATATAGAAATATACAACCCACCACGCGACTCATTAATTAACACCCCCCAAAGTACTAAGTCAAGAGAGGTCCCATATCCCCCTAGTGTGGTTAGCACACAAAAATGCTTGGATCAATGGCGCAAGTAACTCGGTCCTTGATGACCCGGGCACCATTCCAGTCACATCATAAGATCACACCATCATACCATTGTGCCCAAGTCTAAAATATTTTATTTTCAGTTTTAGTTTTCACAAATAAACAAGGCACAAAGGTATTGAACATAAGTAATAACAAGTTTTGTGTGATCAAGATCATCGACTAAGTCGATAACTGTCCAATTCTACCAGTAACTAAGCATTGCTAAGCATCATATCGTAAAGACAATAACAGACCATAAATCATTCACCGGGCTCTAATTCACCAGTGAGTATAATAACTTAGGGCAGTGGCAGGGGTGAACAATTTCAGGGAAACTATGCAATGGGATTAACTACCTCTAAACGACAAAATTAACTTTGACACAAAGAAGCATGCATACTTAGTTTTTGCAAACAAGATATTAGAATTTAAAAGTAATGGGAGCAATATGATAAAATGATGCTACATCTTCTTGCCTTGTTGGAGATCACTGGTTTGCTACAGAGGTCACTCTCGCAATCAATAATTTCTTCGGAACCTATTGCAAGTACGAGAAAAATCCAATAAAAACGACGAACACCGAAAAAGACTCAAAACCCAAATTGCTCCAAAATCCATGAAATTTATACAGCAGGTAGAGCATAATTTTATACAAATTTAGCAACAAGAATCATGTCATTTGGACCAAACATGCAAAAGTTATGGCCTAAACAATTTCTTTCAGCCTGAAAATTCAAATTAAATTAATTTCGGGTACTGTTTCATGGCACAATTTTCCAGAAAGATATAGAACCTGAAATTTTTATGGTAGGTAGAACATGGCATTCTAAGAACAGTAAAACTGAGTTCACTTCATTTAGAGTTAAAATGAATTACTTATGATTTTCTAAGTTGTGAAATTAGGGCATAATCAATTTCAGAGACAAAGACCATAGTGAAACCTACTCTACACTAAAGTATGCTAATAGAGGAACCTAACAAATTTTAGTTTGTTCAGTTAGGATATGCAGAAAGCAACTTATGCATTTTACAAGTTTTAATGAATTTCTAGAGCAATATTTAATGCTAGCAAGATAATTCACTAAACACATAACAGTGTCCAAATACATTTTTAGATTAAAGTTTAGTTCTTCAGAAATTTAACACAATTTGAATCCCCCTAAAAGGAGCTAAAATGAAATAGTTTTGCACTTTTGAATTTTAAAGCATTTAACAGTTTGAAAAATAAAAACTCTCGGGCTGCTCCAAAAGAACCAACTCAAACGGAGAGGTCGTGACCATCGAGATTGAATCCAACGACCCCGACGAGTGAATGCATAACGCACGCGAAGGTCCGCGCGAAGGATCTCCACGTGCACTGAGGAGGTCGTGACCATCAGATCCAGATCTGACGGTCCCGATCTACAAGGGGAGGTCCTAAGGGATAGCTCTAAAGGAGGAGGTCGGGGACAACCAAGATCTGCCAGAGGAGGTCCTAGACGGCCAAGATTTCACAAGGAGGTCCTACGGGTCTAAATCTAACAGAGGGAGATCCCGATGGCTAAGATCTCATATGGGGAGATCTTAACGGTCAAGATCTACACGAGGGAGGTCCTAATGGTAGCGGTCTAGACAGAGGGAGGTCCCGACGGTTGAGATCTCACAGGGGAGGTCTTAACGGTCAAGATCTCCATGGGGAGGTCCGTAAAGATAAGGTCTTAACAGAGGGAGGTCTTAACGGCTCAGATCTCCACTAGGAGGTCTTGAACGGTCAAGATCTGCCCAGGGGTGGTCTGTAAGGTTTAGATCTCCGCGAGGAGGGAGGTCCTGAGGTTTTCTTTGCAAAAGACCAAGGGGTGGTCTTTTGCAAAGAGGACCCCAAGGGTGGTCCCGAGGGTGGTTCTTACAAAAATGACCACGGGGTGGTATTTTTGCGCAGGAGTGATCCTAACGGCTAAGATTAAACCCAAGGAGGTCCTAAGGGTTAGGATCTAAGCCGGGGGAGGTCTTGGCAACTATGGTTTTACAGAGGAAGATCCTACGATCAAGATTTAACCCACAGAGGTCTTTAACGGTTGGGATCTAATCTAGGAGGTCCTGGGGTTGTCAAGGAGGTGGTTTAACGTACGACAATAGGAAACACGACCCACATGTGAGCGACACGAGAGCCATTTCCGACAGCTATTAAGTGCTAGCCAATGGTTAACTATTAATGAACAAAATCTATGTCCGGAGATGACAGCGCTACAGTGCATGTCTGAGTACGACACGACAAAAGCCCGAGTTTGAGTTGGAGCTCACCGCTGGCGACTCCGATCACGGCGGTGGAAACCAAGGACAGGGACATGTCCTAAATAGCGAGGTGAACCTAGAGGTACCAAAAACCAAAGCTCAAACACCTCCTACCGGCGGCTAGCCGGAGATGACCGTCGGAGACAAACATGGCAAAACGCAAAACTAAAGTGGTCCAACAGAGCAAGAGCTCAAACACTAAGGTACTAAAAAATGGATTACCTGAGGACAGAGGAGGTCAAGAGGTGGTCGGAGGAGCTCCGGCGACGAAGGTGCTGGCCGGTGCTGAGGAAGAAGGCAAATCCGGCCACAAAGAGCAAGTCCTCAATTTGACACCTCTGTGAAGTCAAATAAAATAAGTTAGGGGAAATGCTCAAGGTGGTCAGAAGAGCAAATGGGCACGCCAAGAGTTGCAATTGAACCACTGGGGCGATGTGCCAACCAAGCTTTCTTGTCGGCCAACAATGGTGGTTTTCGGGAGTTGGTAAAATGAGCTCAACTAAGCACCAAGAAGCTAGGGTTTGCAATGGGTGCTGGAAAAAGGGTTCAAGGGGGGGGGCTCTATGGCCTTTTATAGCCAGAGGAGCACAATTTTGAGCTAGGGTTAAGCTCCATGGTGAGCTTAGCCTATGGCTCGGTTCACAGCTCGGCCAAGGACATGCTGAGGGAATGGGAGCCAGAGAAGGGCGACTTCGGGGGCTAAAGCTGACCAGCATTAAATGCAAAGTGGCAAAGAGCCGTTGACAAGGAAATGAAATGACAAGGCACTGCTCCACACTGCCATGGTTCTGGCACACCCGCACGCGCACGAAAACAATGATGACCAGGCTCGGGGAGGTCCCACCAGTCAGTGGAAGAGCTCAAGTGGACTGGTCAAAGAGTATAATGCCTGGGTTAAGCGTTGAGACCGAATTGGAGAGGTCTTGCCGGTTGGATTCGAAACGAAGGGCCCAGATTTAAAGTGAGGTTCGGAGGTCCTAACGTTTGAGGAGATCTGAGACACAGATCAAGATATGGACGGCCCACGATCATCAAGGCGCTAATAGAGGTGGTCGCCCCAGGAGGGTTGTCTTTAAGGAGGTCTTGGAGGAGGTCTAAGAGGAGGTCTTTAAAAACGACCCAGGTTGGTCTTTGCAAAGATACCAAGGGCGGTCCAAGGGAGGTCCGAGAGGGTGGTCTTTGCAAAAAGACCCGAGGTGGTCATGACCAAGGGTGGTCTGAGCGAGTGGGAGGTTTGAGAGCTCCCGAGATCGCAGCGGTAGACCAGAGATCCAACAACTGACAACGATCGCGCGCTGGAAAGAGTTCGGGGCTGAGCTGCAATGGTTGAGTCCAACCGAGACCAAGGTTTGGGCTCAGGTTAGACTCAAACCCAACCAGGACTTTGACTTAGGGCTTCAATTGAGCTGAAAAATTTGAGGAACTTTTAGAGGTAGCAAACTAACTCTAAAATTTCTAAAATTTTTACAGTAACTTGCTGACTTTGAGGTGGACCTTGTGTAAAATTCCCAGAGGTTTTTATGCTGGACATTTTTCTCCAGAAATTTCCTCAAGGTTCTGAGCTAGGGTTTGACTCAGAGTCAAACTGGTTTGACTGACCTCCAAAAATATTCAAACAATTTCTAAAAATTGTGAAATTTTTCAGAGGGGTCACACACCATCCCTAGAACTTAGGAAAAATATTTCCAGAGGATGATCATAAAGTTAGACAAGGAAGTTTTCGAAAGGACAAGATTTAGATCAAAAGAGACTTGTGATTTGTATTTCCATAATTTTTTTACAAGAATTTTTCAGAACATACAGGAAATACAGGATGTAAGAAAAGTTTTAATTTCTACACATTTTCTTACATTTGAAACACAAGCCTAAACTTGGGATGTTACAAGCGCTAATGCGATCGTTGCTACGCTGATCGAGGACGATCCGTGACATACAAAAAGAATGCGAGGGGTTGTTAGAGGAGACGATCGATGGCTAAGGATATTGGATGATCGACTACTACCACTATATCCATGCGCACGACGTTGGACCGGGCTACTCTAACTTTTCTTCCACTGCACTGCGCATCTAGAGGTAACAATCTATGAACTCTTACTCGCATGACTTTTTAGTGTACGTGGTAGAAATTTTTTATTGCGCGCTAGTGTACACTACCCGTATCCCATCATCTCCATAGTTACTTGTTGGTCACATAGTTCTCATATGCAACTATCACATGAAAAATTAAACATTCTTACTTTGCTTAATGAAGTTACGATTTTCTTTTATTAATGTAGTTCTCAGAGCAAGAGGTACTTCTTGTGGCGGTAAGCAGCCAGTATTGGGGAGCACCAAGGTGTCATTTCGTTGCAAACATGTTAAACTGGATGTTATCGTTTGCTTGGAGGATGATGATTGTGACCCCAGACTTCGTCTACTGTGGACATGTTGCAAGGGGGCTCCAGCTTGTTGTGTTGCTGTAAAGGTCAATCTTTACTGATTGCAGCCTTATTTTTTCTTTGTTATGGCTCCAAAGAAGATGCCTACAACTAAATGTGATATACCTTATTTTTTCTTTGTTATGGCTCCAAAGAAGGTGCCTACAACTAAATGTGATATACTTTTGATATTTAGATATATAAAAGTATAACAAACCAAGTGCTTTTAAAAAGCTAACAAAATGCGAAAAGGAGCCAAAGTTTATGAAGACCCAAATATTAATGTAGCATCGTGGCCGAAAATCCGCTTAATGTCCGGTACATCCACAAGGGCGAATCTGTGTATGCATAGCTTCCCTTTTTTACACTTTCATCATCGCTTCGTTTAAAAGGATTAATCCAGAGGTGTAATGTTTAGATCCAAAGAGTATTATATGTTACTATAACTCACTTTAAACAAATAACGTATGACTAATCTCACCATCACAGCTCCACACGCCGCACTACGAACAGGCTGGGTATTGCAGTTACATTCGGCCTTACATTCTGGCCTCAGTTGGACGTACAAAAAGAAAAATGTTTCAGGCCTGGGCTGGGCTTGGGCCCATTAGAATCAATTGGACTTGGTCTCAATACCCCGTGGGTGCGGCACCGCACCAGTCTCATATTCTACTTTTTCCGCTCTTCCCCCACCCAGGTCTTCCCCGTCGGTCTTTTCCCCAGATCCACCCATCACGATGGCGTCCTCACCCCACCACCTCCTCCTCCCCCTCCTCCTGCTCGCCGCGACCGCGGCCGCCTCCGCTCGTGCCGATGACCTGGTCGCTGAGCTCCAGTCCCTTCGCTCCCGCTCCCCCTCTGGCGTAATCCACCTCACCGACACCTCCGTCACCCGCTTCCTCTCCGCTCCGATCCCGCGCCCCTACTCCGTCCTCGTCTTCTTCGACGCCACCTCGCTCCACTCCAAGTCCGACCTACACCTCCCCCAGCTCCGCAGCGAGTTCGCGCTCCTCTCCGCCTCCTTCCTCGCCCACAACCCCGCCTCCGCCGATCTCTTCTTCGCCGACATCGAGTTCTCCGAATCGCAGCACTCCTTCGCCCAGTTCGGCATCAACTCCCTCCCCCATGTCCGCCTCGTCCGCCCCGAGCACTCCCGCCTCGCCGGCTCCGAGCAGATGGACCAGTCCCACTTCTCTCGCCTCGCCGACTCCATGGCCGAGTTCGTCGAGTCTCGCACCGGCCTCGAGGTCGGACCCATTGTCCGCCCGCCCCTCGTCTCCCGCAACCAGATCATCCTACTCGTCATCATCTTCTTGATCTCCATTCCGTTTATGATCAAGAGGATCATCGAAGGGGAAACCCTGCTCCATGACCGCCGGGTTTGGATGGCTGGGGCGCTGTTCGTATACTTCTTCAGCGTGTCCGGAGGGATGTACGGGATCATCAGGCACACACCCATGTTCCTCACCGACCGGTCGGATCCGAACAAGCTTGTCTTCTTTTACCAGGGGTCGGGGATGCAGCTCGGGGCCGAGGGGTTCACGGTCGGGTTCTTGTACACACTTGTCGGGCTGATGATTGCGGTGGTGACACATTTGTTGGTGAGGGTGGAGAGCCTTCAGACGCAGCGATTTGCAATGCTGGCAATCATGGTGATCGGGTGGTGGGCAGTCCAGAAGGTGGTCTACTTGGATAACTGGAAGACCGGGTACAGCATTCATACCTTCTGGCCGAGTAGCTGGAAGTAAATGCTGGTTCAAAAGGAGATGGATGCTTCTTTCCTTTGGTTTCAGAGGTATGGAATAACACCCTCCTTTCCCCCTTTTTTTACATGTCATTTTGGTTGGGATTGTTTGAACTTGAATATTGGACAGTAGTAGTATTTTTTTAGCAATTCATGTAGGTATGAATACAATCTTGTTAGGCGAGGTGTAGAATCTAACAGTTCAGAAATGGTTGTTCAGCCAAAAATAAATATGCCCGGCTTGTAAACGACATACACCATGATTCCTGACGAAAACCGAACTTTAGAAACAAAGAACAGCAAATATGCCCAGCAAAACCTGTCTTGTATCCTTGAACTTCATCCAATGATTCTAAAGACTAAGTATGATACATATATGATCATCCAATGATTCTAAAGACTAAGTATGATACATATTTGATCTTCTTTCTGGAGATTTTTTTTTCTGGGAGACTAGGGACCAGAAAATATTTGATGACGCCCCAATGATTTTGTAGCTGACTTTTCTCTTATGATTGAAGAGCCACTGAGTCCAAACTGGACAGATAACTGGTGTTAGATTTTTTTTTATTCTTGCTCTTATATTTTCTTTCTTCCTCGTCTTTACTCTTTGTAAATATTTTCTCTTTTGATACTTATGTATATATTTACGTAGTAGGGATCCTCCCTAGTCCCTACTGTTTACTTTCAATTTTTTTTGATATTTGACATGTACTGGAAATCTTATTAACTTAACATCGTAAACATATTATTCCTTGCTACAAGGTGCTACACTGCTAGTGTACCTTTGCTTCTGTTCTCTGCTGCTTTGCTTTTGGTACCATTGGTTATTTTGGATTAAGTTTCTGTAGTATTGTTCTTGTGTTGATAATTAGTTGTTTGTGGAAGCCATGAAGTTGTTATGTACCTTTGATGATGCAATTTGTCATTTGTCTCCTTAATGAAAACAGGGGCCATGCCCTTTCTGAAAAACCTTTAGGATTTAGACACTTTGATGACATCTAATTGGGATTTAATATGCATGAAGTGTCCTGTTAGTCTTAATATACTTAGCATAAACTAGACCATAACAGTGAGTCAACAAACTTGGATCATATCCGTTAAAGGGTTTAAGTGTTTTAGTCCTGGATTAGTACTATATTTGTCTTTGTCTTAGATTTGTGTGCCCCATGTGCTGTCGATATTTGCTCTTTGGTCTACAATATCAATACATCAGTTGTATTCCTGCATTTGTAAACAATATCTGTGTCTGTTCTAAATGTCTTGTAAGAACAAGCAATTTGTCAACAAGAGCTTATTGAAGGATTTGGAATTCATGATGAGGATCTTTAAACAATTTGAAATATTCATTTACAAAGAATTATATGTCTAGACACTAATGGATTCAATTGTGCCACTTGTTGTCATATGGATCCGCCAAAGCCTTCTAGCACCCTGTTAGGAACTAATTCAAGTTGTCACAAACAAGGTTATTAAGTCGGCAAGTCGACACTACTCTCGTAGTGACCGACTTGCCGACTAGTCGACAGGTACTGTTCATATGACAGTGACGTGTATGTACACATGTATATATTATATACCTTGTATTCCAGTGATTGAAAAGTACATGTATAGCTTGAATTAAAGAGATAATGGATGACTTACATGTTTTGAGTCCAAACCCCTTTCATTTGACTTGTTGAAGTATGATTTGAGACCTTCGTGCTACAAAATTAAAAATAAGAATGAGCATGAGCATATGATGAAGATAAACTGTGATGAACTCATACAATACAAAATACCTTCAAAAGAGAGCAATATGGCACCATGAATTAAAGAGAACAATACAAATCAATAAATCATACAACATAACAACATCAACAAATAAATGAGCAATTGGGAAATTAAGCATCTAAAACATCAAGTTCTCAACGACAATAGCATTCTACATGATAGATAAGTAACACGACAATAAGGTCTCAACTCCCAAGTCTCAAATAGCAAAAGTAAAACATAATCATCACAATCCATCAACATGGCTTAACACAAGCCTTAAATCAAATGTCATCCAACTCAATATCATCGAAATGGTCCGCATTTCCACTCGGTTCACCACTCGCATTTCCACAAGCCTTAAGCCTCTTGTGCTCCCTCTAGATGATGCCACTTGTGCTTGGATTTCTTGAACTTCATCACCTTCGCCTTCACCATCACCTTCACCACCACAACCATCACCATCACCTTCACCTACATCATCTAGCTCAAAGGGTTTATTTCTGGCATTCTTCAACAAGTACTCACGCATCTCTTTCATGATAGGTGTGGTTGTGTTCGGACATTTCTCCACATCTCCATAGCCTCCCGCTAGGTGTTGCTTCAATCTTCGTACTCCGGCATGCATTTGCTTGCCGCAGCGTATGCATTGGACGATATCTTTGTTTGTCATGTCCGGCCAAAACCCGTATTTCCACGCCGGGTCTTTGGACTTAGCCTTCCGCTTAGGATCATTAGTCGGATCATAACCTTGATTGCCGTGTCGGATTTAGAGTTGAAGTTGGAGTTGGAGTTGAAGATTGCTCTGCCATGGTGCCTACATATGTACAAAACAGAAAACTAACTTAGTATCTTTAGTTCATAGAATCACAATCACACAAAATCACAATAAATCAATAACTAGAATTATTCTGTTGAATTGTTGATCACTTGATATGTTCTTTAACAGTTTAACTTCTTTCTTTTAACTTCTAGTTCTATCCTCTATTCCTCTGTGCTCAAAGCCCTGGCTCACACGCTGCTGCTTTGTGCTCAAAGCCCCAAATCAACCACCGAGCTCCTCCCAACCGAGCTCCTCCTTCCCCGGTGCTCCTCTCCGAACCGAGCTCCTCCCAACAAAGCTCCTCCCTTTCCTTCCCCAGCCAAGCGCCACCGAGCCCAAGTAGATCCGAGCTCCCTCCCTTCCCCCAGTGCGCCGGCCACCGAGCCCAAGCAGAGGAAGACTGGAAGAGGATGAGGAGAGGAGAATACCTGGGCGCTGGCGACGGAGCGCGCGGAGCTGCGCTGTGGCGACGTGGAGGAGGACCGCGCAGATGGGAGCCGCTCGAGGACGAAGACCGGCGGCGCGCGACACAGCCGATGCGGATGGAGCTCTGCGCCTCTCGAGCTCACGCGTGGGCGGCGACCGCGCGCAGAGGAGGAAGGAGGATGAAGGCCGGTCGCGGTGAGGCCGGCGGCGCGCGCGAGACCGGATCGCGAGCCGCGGTCGCGTCTCGCGTGAGCTCGCGGTCGCGTCTCGAGTGGCGGCCGGCGAGTGCCCGGCGCGATCGGCGAGTGCCCGAGCGGCGAGCCTCACTCCTCTTGCGTTCCTCTCGCGTTCTCTCTCGCCTCTAGCCACACCCCACACGGCCGGTCCGCCGCAAGTCGACCGACTTTCCTCCGGTGGTCGACTAGTCGACCGCAAGTCGACGACTAGTCGACCAGTCGCCCGACTTGCCGGCGCAAGTCGAGTCGGCGCCTCCAGTCGGTCGGCCTCCAGCGACTTGTCGACTAGTCGTCGACTAGTCGACGACATGATAAGCATGGTCACAAAGTAAAATGCTAAATTTGTCTTTGTCTGCAGCCAGAATAGTGTTATTCTGGAATCTAAAGTCTAAGTGTTTCTGGTTATGTTTTCATAATTTAAAGCTGATCAAACATTTGTTTTTAACAGTCAGAGAAAATGGGGAAAAAAGTTACATGCTTGAGTGAGATTTGGTTTCCATCTTCTCCACTGTCGTTTTAACCATTATAACTAAGCAGTTTCTTTCAGAGTAGATGGTAGCTATATATTTTCTTTGTCAGTACCAAGTGGATCACAAAATTGATGTTGACTCTCAGGGCCACATTGCAAAAGGGTGTCACCATGGGAAATGTGCAGTCAAACCATTTTGATTTTTGACTACTTTGTGAATATTTAGATTAGCCACATGAAAATGATGTCGTAGATTAATCATGAAAAATACGTTGATAACATTGTAATTTTATTAGGTTTTACAAATGTATTACGATAGAAATTGATGGTCAAAGTTGCATTTTGGAGATAGTGCCAAAGTCCAAAACAACTCTTTTGTGTGACTGGAGGGAGTATCTCTATGCATTTGCTAGTGTCACCATCTTATCTTTGTAATCTTA
This sequence comes from Ampelocalamus luodianensis, assembly GCA_036346255.1. NCBI lineage: Eukaryota > Viridiplantae > Streptophyta > Magnoliopsida > Poales > Poaceae > Ampelocalamus > Ampelocalamus luodianensis. The sequence goes on along the minus strand of CM070621.1, from coordinate 67,814,349 downwards.
TTTAGCATATTATTGCACATTGGAAGCATAACTATTTGAGACTTGGTGCTGTACTTTTACTGGATATATGTTAGCCATACATGGTCTGACACATCTCCACATATGCAATACATACTGAAAACCTGCTATTTTTTTATTATATACTCCCTCTGTTTCACAATATAATCCCACTATGCGCACATACCAAGGAGACACCAAATCTAAGAGATAGTTAATGACATTGGACCATATATACCATTATTAAATGGTACACTACAACTGCTCAACCTCTCTTACACCATTATTAAAGCATCAGTGACAAGGTGAAGACATGATTTTTGGCTAGCTCTTGGAACTACAAATACACAACAATTGAAGATAGGATATGTTGAATTTATAAAATACAAACAATGCATATTCTATACATAGCATACACATGGTCCCATACAAACCTTGAAGGAAGTTCTTTGAAAGTCCAACTTTCATTGGATATTAGGTACAACTAATTATTCAATTGCATTAGTGACAATTTAAGTGTCCTTTTCTTTGGCTAGTTCAAAATGAATAACACAAATGCTACATGTGGAATGTTTGGCGGTGCGCATTTTATTGTATTAGTAATTTTCTGGACTGAGGTCCGCATGCAATCTAATTTTGCTTTAAGGTTCCGCCACGATAGAATAGAGGAGATTAGAGTGTGCAGAACCTACTTAAATGACTTGTCCAATAATAGGATTGTAGGGTCTGCAGAAGTTAGTGAAATGAGCATGCCCCAATAGTTTGACTGTAGTACGATGCTAATACTACCTCCTCTTGCTTCTTGTCACTTGCAAGTCACAATTAAAAGAATCTAGAGTATAACATTTAGGGAAGTGCACGGAGACAGCAAAGCAGGTTCCTCTCAATTGTACTGCAGATGTAGGCATCATGTTGTGCCCTGGTTGTTGGTGTAGAGGACTTGTGGAAATATGTGCAATTTTTTGGTTCGCTGCCTTTTCTGGCGATCACTATTGGCATGTGTCCATCAGCCCCTCACTGTAACCTCATGGTTGAGCAGTGTCATGGGGCCGGGGGTACTGTTCACGCACATGAACAATACCACAGGTACTGTAGCGCCAGATTAGGAAGGGATTATCTTCCCCAATAAGAATATCTATTTTCCTGAATAGTTGATTAGTTTCCTTGTATATGGATTAGTTAGTCGGAAAGGTTATCTATTAGTTAGGAAGGTCATCATTTAGATTGATTTTATCCATTATTATTAAAAGAGTTCTCTATATAAGGAAAATACAATAGTCTAAGTGCTAATCTCCTTCGTCTCCTCAATCTATAGTCTTCTCTCTTTCCTAGCAGCCGACGTCACCCGGTTATTCTCTCAGTGTTGTTTACCCCTATGATCTAAGGATAATAATATTTGGTATCAGAGCTAACACCATGGTTTCTGCTGCCGAGAATTTCAAGGTTATGAGGGCCACCCTCAACGAGATGAGTGCCGACGTAGATGATATGAAAGCTATCTTAGCAGACATGGTGGCTATGGTGGTCAAGTCGATGGAAAAGGAGAAGAATGCACAGGCAGTAGCTACTGTGCGATCTACGCCACTGGAGGTGTCTCCGATTTCGCCAGTGACTTTCACATGGTCGACTTCGTTGTCCGTGGTTGCACCAACGGTGTCCTCGCCGAGGAAAAAGGCCGTTGTCCAATGGATGTCTTCTTCACGTGACCGGCCGACGTCTATTGGAGCGTTACGGACTATCTTTTATGCAATGTTCCGCCAGCGTTGTAATCTCTTGTCAATATGGGGTGTTCTAGAGCTTCAACCATGGCTGCCACTACAGCTCGAGGACGAGTTGTCGCAAAAGGAAGGGAGTAGTGTCATAGGTTGGGGGCACTGTTCACGCACATGGACAGTACCACAGGTACTGTGGCGCCAGATTACGAAGGGATTACCTTCCCCAATAAAAATATCTATTTCTCTAAATAATTGATTAGTTTCCTTGTATATGGATTAGTTAATCGGAAATATTATCTATTAGTTAGGAAGGTTATCTAATAGTTAGGAAGGTCATCATTTAGATTGATTTTATTCAGAATTGTTAGAAGAGCCCTCTATATAAGGAGAATACAATAGTCTAAGTCCTAATCCCCTTCGTTTCCCCAATCTATAGTCTTCCCTCTTCCCTAACAGCCGACACCACCCGGCTATCCTCTCGGTGATGTTTACCTTTATGATTTAAGGATCATAACAATAACATTTAGGGAAGTGCATGGAGACAGCAAAGCAGGTTCCTTTCAATTGTACTGCAGATGTAGGCATCATGTTGTGCCCTGGTAGTTGGTGTAGACGACTTGTGGAAATATGTGCAATTTTTTGCTTCGCTGCCTTTTCTGGCGATCACTATTGGCATGTGTCCATCAGCCCCTCACTGTAACCTCATGGTTGAGCAGTTACATCAAATTACCTTTTCACAAAAAAAAAAACATGGGGAACATGTATATATTGTTTTAACAATACGAAGGAATTTATTATAATAGTTCAAAAGTTTAACAAATGCATGGCTTTTGGACATTTGCAACTTGACCAGTAATTTTATCACAATATTGTGGTAAAAGCTATAAAAACACAGTACTATGAAATTATTTTTAATGATAAATCTACTAGTATAACCTTCATTCGACTAATCTAGATATTTTCCCTAATGTTTGTAGGGAATGTTCACAAACCCTAATATTTGTAGTGAATGTTCACAAACCCTAATATTTGTAGTGAATGTTCACAAACGACATACATTTTAATGGAGTAAAAACAATACAAAAAGTAACATGAAATTATTTGGCATGCCCCTGCCACGGACAAACATTGCAGTTTTATGTTTTGCTGCTTTGCCTTAGCCAATGCATGTTGTATGCAATACCTATCAGTGTTTCATGTATTTTATACCGTCTAGTCCATTGACAACCAAATAAAAAAATTCTTAACTGAGATGATTTTCAAAGTTTTTGAATACTGGTTAGTGACTTAGGGCCCATGCTGGGATGTAAATAAATAATTTGTTAATTTCATGCCTTTGTAAGAATCTTCTGAGGGCATATCCGCAGCATGTATTCATTATGATTAATGTGATGTTTTGGCTTACATTCTCAAGGCTCGAACCAAAAAAAGCAGTTAAGTATCCTGGTGGACTGGTGGTGAGCAAGAAGTGCATTGAACTCGGTCTTAGTTAACATATGATCTGGACTTGCATTGTGGACACCGTTTGAGTTACAAACTTTATAGGGAGATACTTTTGTAACAAGATGTTAAGGCCAGTTTTCAGTATTAATCAGAGCTAGTAGTAGTATGTCTTAAGCTATGGCTTTCGAGTTAATAGTGCTTTGGATTACTTTTTTGTTATCGAGTTCACCTGAATGAATACTCTAGATAGTTAATACTGTCATATTGAGGAATTGAGTTCTAGACTGGAGCCAATACTACAGATGTGATGTAGCTCTGCAGAAAGTTTAGGTACAATGAAAGGTTTATTGAAAGAATTCATAGTTAATACTATTCGTTCTGTTTTAGTTCTCTTTTTTTTTTAAAAGAAAAATTCTCTTAGTTCTTATGCTTCTATATACAAATATTTCATGGTTTGCTTGTTTTATTTCAGGATATAGAGTTATCCAAATTGGCCATGCTGAGATAGAGCATCTTTTGGACTGTGACAACATAGCAAGATTTCATTTTGCAATTCTCTGATGCTGTAGTATGAAATAGAGAGAAACCAAGTCATTTTAGTTATGCAGAAGGCTTATGACTTTGCACTTTCATTACTCGAACATAAAAATCGGTTTTTGAACTACCATATGATACGGTATTTTTTTAATAACATTCCTTACGAGACAATGGTAAATCGTGGTTGATATCGCTTCTCAGGTACGACCTTTTGGCTGATAGCTATTCTCACTATTGAGGGGTTCAGTTTTTTGAATCTCTTCAGAAATGTTGGGTGGGTTATATTGGGTAGTTAAATCTTGCGGTGGTTCAGCCTGTTAGATATGACTTGTCTAGAGTGTTCTTTGCATATTTTTATATACATATTTTTTTATATGTTGGCCTTTAGGCCTATTGGAATAGACAATGGTTCTATCCAACATGGTATGGGAGCCAGGTTTAGGGTTAGAGTTTCCCACTTGAACACCGTCGTCGTTGCCCACCATCACCGCAATCTGTGGGTCCGCTTGTGCTCTACTCGGCTTCCTTGCATCGTTTGACCGAAGCTGAAGCTAGTGTTGTTGGATCTGTTGGCCCCGAGGCGGATCCCGTCGGATCCGTGACGACCGCGCTCAATACCGCCAGATCCGCATTGATCGATACAGATCTCGTTGACCAACTTCTTCCCTGTGCGGAGCTTCTTCCCCTGATGCGTTTAATCTGTGCTATCGCACTCCCAACACGCTGTCGCGTCCTCTGCATCCCTGCCGTGCCCTTCTTCGCGCGTGCTCAGCTCCGAGCCAAGCTCTTCCGCGCATGCTCTGCTCTGAGCTCATCTCGGCTCCTTGATGTCTGGATTGAGTCGCCCTGACGCCCGATCTGAGTCGGATCCGCGCCGCCGTGATCTCCGCACCGGGTCTGCGCATCCGAGCTGCCTCGTCGCCTTGATGAGCTGCTGCCCGGAACCCGTGCTCGACAAGCTGTTACTGTTATTTCCCACCCAATGGCTCCCTTGCCCTAGATCCTTGACATCGCCGTCTCCTAGATGGAGTTCGAGCAACGCCTCCTCGCGCGCACTGCGGCTATCAGCGATGAGGCCCCCTCGGGTCGCTCGAGCACCTAGTCTCGGGACGCCGTTGCCGCTCCTTCCTTAGGACACCGCAGCCACCGCCGCTGCTGCCTCAGGCAGTCGTCGCCGTCCCTGCCTCGGGTCACTGTCGCTGACTCGGGCCGCTGCCGTCCCTACATTTGACTTGGGCCACCGCCGCCGCCACCCCTACCTCGGGCCGCCGCCGCCTCTGCCCTTGCTTTGCGCCGCTGCCACCGTTGCCCCTGCCTCATGCCGCCACCGCTGTCCCCGTGTCGGGCTCTGCTCATCTAGCTCTTGCTTCTTAGTAGTCCTCCTTGCCCCCGTCACCTCCTTCGTCCGGTATCTTGTCTCTGTGGATCTTGGACTCTAGTATTTCTTTTCACATGACATCAGATTCTACTTACCTCACTTTTGTGAGTCCCGTAACTCTTCCTTGCACTATTCAGACTGCAGATGGTACCTCTCTTCCTGTTGCAGGTCGAGACATCCTTTCCATCTCTTCCTTTCATGTTCCTGCCGTCTCTGTTGTTCCCAAGCTTACTATGCAACTTATGTCGGTCGGTCAGATCACTGATGACGATTGTCGTGTTATTCTTGAGTTTGACTCTTGTTGTGTTCAGGATCGCCACACAGGGATTCTGCTTGGTGCTGGTCCTCGGCGCTGTGATTCGCAGCGTCTTTGAGAGCTTGACTGGCTGCACCTTTTTTCCACTATCTCCACCAGCCAGTTAGTTACTACATCTGTCTCTTTTTTTTGCTACGTTCTTTATTGCTTCGTTTGCTCAGTGGCACCATCGTTTGGGTCATCTATGTGGATCACGACTGTCGTCTCTAGTAGGTTGTGATCTTCTTGGGTCTGTTTCTCGTGACACCTCTTTACATTGTATGGCTCCCCAATCCCTCTAGTGATTCTGTCTCGACTCGTCCTTTTGATCTTGTTTACTCTAACGTTTGGGGTTCGGCCCCCTTCGTTTCGAAAAGGGGTCATCGATACTAAGTGATCTTTATTAATGATTATTCTCGTCATACGTGGATCTACTTCATGCCCTCTCGCAGTTAGGTTCTCTCTATTTACCACATGTTTGCCACCATGGTTTGCACTCAGTTTGATTCGCCTATTTGTGTTTTTCGTGCTAATTCTGCTAGCGAGTACCCATCTGCTGATTTGCGTCGCTTTGTCGCTGAGCAGGGTACTCTTTCCCAGTACTCTTATCCTAGTGCCCTCTCGCAGTCAGGTTCTCTCTATTTACCAGATGTTTTGCACCATGGTTCGCACTCAGTTTGATTCTCCCATTTGTGTTTTTCGTGCTAATTCTGCTGGCAAGTACCCATCTACTGCTTTGCATCGCTTTCTTTGTGAGCAGGGTACTCTTTTCCAGTACTCTTGTTCTAGTGCTCATGCTTAGAACGATATCTCTGAGTGGAAGTATCATCACTTGGTTGAGACATCTCGTGCTCTCATGCTTGCTTCTTTTGTTGCTCGCTGGATTAGGATCTCTCGGGATATCACCTTTGATGAGTCTCGGTCTTACTGCCCTCATCCCTCTACTGCCAGCTCAGATTCTCTTGTTGAGTCGATCTTCTTTCTGGCTTTTTCTGACACTCAGATTTCCACTTCTGTTTCACTTCTGCCTCCATCTTCTTTGCTTCCCTCTCCTCTGGTTCCACCAGTTCCCTCTGTAGGGATGCGGGTAGGCTACGCTAGCTGATAATTCAAAATTTTACCACGTAGACCAGAAAGCCATGCAAACAAGAGATCATAGATCGTTACCACTAGACGCGTAGTGCAGTGGAAGAAGAGTTGCGGCCTGATCCAACGTCGAGCACGTCAATGTAGTGGTCGTAGTCGATCGTCCAACATCCTCGGCGCCGATCGTCTCCTCCAGCAACCTATCATGTTCCTTGCGTTGGTCGTGGATTGTCCTCGATCAGCGTATCAGCAACCACAACGGGTTTCTACGATATCTACACGTTTAGAGGTGGAATGTTGTACGTCGATGTGCTAGGATCAACTCGCACGGTAGGGCCTTCGGGAAGATGGTGGTTAGGGTTTTAGTGGAGTAACTCTCTTACGTCCTAACAGCCCCATACATCCCCTTATAAAGAGCCCATAACGGATTCTATCCGAACTTATTTGTTCCAACCCGTTAAGTGTACGACCCTGTAGGTTTATGTGTAATCGGTTGTGACTCAGAAACTCATTTCCATCCATGAGTCATTAGCGGCTCCTAGTAGAACATAACGATTCCTAAACACACATAAATATTATATCGGGTGAACCTTATGCAATATGATATGTGATCAGGTCCTTATCACTTATGACCAACTCGTATCTCTATACGACCGGTTCATATTTACTCATGACCAGTTCGTAACTCCTTACAACCAGTTTGCTGACCAGTTAGTGATCATGTTCGACCAGTTTACGACTAGTCTGTATATCCATACGACCAGTTCGTATCTGTTTGGACTGAACGACCTGCTTGTGTATTCTCTCTTTGCCTCACGATATCTGGTTGGACTCTAGGCGAGATATTTTGTCATACATTGTCTGTTCAATACTTTTTCGATGAAGTGACGGATAACTTCATGTGATCGACTCTTTGACCACTAGTGGCACGACCATACACTTTCTTTATCCGACCACATCGAGGGGCCTAGAGATATCTCTCCTCTTATATTAGGAGGGGCAAATCCTATATCTGATCAGTCACATCCATCCGCATGTTTCGTAGCGTATCCGAAAGCTACCTTTATAACTACCCAGTTACATATGTAGGAAATCATGTTGATCTTAGGTCTAAGGATTATACATCATCATTGCTTGAGACCAACTGATGATATATAAAATCATAACAATCTCAATAGTATCTCAAGGTGGGTCAATCCAACATGTTCTCTAACATGTGTTCACATTAGTGATTCGATATCCCCATATCCATGACTAGTGAAACTGAAAGGATACGGGTAGGCTACACTAGCAACAATTCAAAATTTCTACCACGTAAACCAGGATGCCAAGCAAGTAAGATGATCACAGATTATTACCACCAGACGCGTAGTGCAGCGGAAGTAGAGTCGGAGCAGCCTAGTCCGACGAAGAACGCGTCGATATAGTGATCGTAGAAGATCGTCCAACGTCCTCGTAGTCGATCGTCTCCTCCAGCAACCTCTGCAGTTCCTTGTGAAGATTGCGGATCGTCCTTAGCGCAACAATGACCGCGCAGAGCGCCTCTCACGGTATCCACACGTCCGAGAAGGAACAATCGTGCGCGCGTGTGCTAGCACCAAGTCGCACGGGAAGGCTCTCTCAAGAAGATGGCGGCTAGGGTTTCAGTGGAAACAACTCACGTGTCTGTCTCGCGTCATTCACACTAGCCTCAAGCATCTCCTTATATAGTGCCCCGTGTCGGATCCTATCCGAACACGTTTGACGAATCGTATTCGTACTGGTTTGTTCCATCCCATTAAGTGTGTAACCCGTTAGGTTTATGTGTAATCAGTTGTGACTCAGAAACCCTTTTCGACCACAAGTCGTAGCGGTCCCTAGCAGGACATAACGATTCCTGAATACACACAAATTATATCGGATGAACCTTAATGCAATATGATCTACGACTAGGTCCTCATCACTTACGACCAGGTCCTATCTCTATACGACTAGTTCGCACTTGGTCACGATCAGTTCGTAACTCCTTACGACCAGGTTTTCGACCACTCTGTGATTTCGTTCGACCAGTCTACGACTTGCTCGTATCACCATACGACTTGTCTGGACCTGATCGAACTAAGTGACCTACTCTAGTATTCTCCTTTTGCCTCACGATATCTGGTTGAACTCCAGGTGAGATAATGTGTCATCCATGGACTGTTCAATACTTTCTCGATCGAGTTGTCGGATAACCTTATGTGGCATGGCCATGCACTTTCTTTATCCGACCACTTCGAGGGGCCCAGAGACATCTCTCCCGTTATGTTAGGAGGGGCAAATCCCATATCCGACCAGTCACATCACTCCGCATGTTTCATAGCATACCCGAAAGCTACCTTTATAACTACCCAGTTACGAGTAGCGTTTGGCAACCCCTAAGAGTGCTATTACACATGTAGGGAACCATGCTAATCTCAGGTCTAAGGATTATACATCATCATTGCTTGAGACCAACTAATGACACATAGAATCATAACAATTTCAATAGTGTCTTAAGGTGGGTCAATCCAATCCCATGTTCTCTAACATGTGTTCACATTATTGATTCGATATCCCTATATCCATGACCGGTGAAACATGGTCATCAATCAATATATGCGCTGGTCATAGAGTCACTGGTGTTCCGATCAGTGACATTCGACCAGAGATACTTTTTAGAACGACATCATACAAGTCGAAGAGTTTCACCAACAAGTCACATACTCGTTGATCTTGAGAACTAACGATTCATTCAAGTAACAGAATAACATTTTTTCAAGAACTCATAAACATAGACGTGATACAATCATATCTATGATTGCCTCTAGGGCATATCACCAATAGAAACATGGTCCTCAATCAATACATATGCTGGTCGGTAAGTCACTAGTGTTCCGACCTATGTTGTCACGGCGACAAGGCGAGACGAGGCGCTCTGGAGGCGCCAGGATTAGACGGTGTGTTTATCTAGTAAAAAACACCATGGAATACTTGTATTATGCCATGCATGCTGGTATGACAGTGGCCATGGAAGATTCCAGTACGTGTCCACATGGCTGCCAAACTGCCCAGCTGCCCAACTACCTGCCCAACTGCCCAGCTACCCTTACTCTACATTGGTATGGCTGCCCAACTGCCTATCTAACATGCCAATTCTTGGTTTGTGTTTCAAATGTAAGAAAATGTGTAGAAATTAAAACTTTTCTTATATCTTCTTGTTGTTTGAATGTTCTGAGAATTTTTGTAAAGGAATTATAGAAATTCAAAATCATAAGCCTCTTTTAACCTAAATCTTGACTTTTTGAAAACTTTTTCTAGATAATATTGTGATCATCATCTGGAAATAATTTTTCCTTGGTTCTAGGGATGTTGTGTGACTCCTCTGAAAAATTTCACAAATTTTACAAATTTTCTGAATATTTTGAGAAGCCAGTTTGACTGTTGGTCAAACCCTAAATCAGTACCTTAAGAAATTTTTGGAGAAAAATTATTTGCATTAAAACCTCTGAAAATTTTATACAAGGTCAATCCTGGAGTTGAGCACCTCCTGTAAAAATTTTAGAATTTTTGGAGTTGTGTAGCTCCATTTAAAAATTCCTCAAAGTTTCAGCTCAATTCTAAAACCTTAGTCAACGTTGCTGTTGGACTCAGGTCAGACCCGAGCCCAACCTCTTGACTTGGTCGAACCCAATCAACTAACTGTACTCGGGCTCGCTCAACGTGGTGCGCGTGTTTCCAACCGTTGGATTTCTTTTCAACGGTCCAGATTTGATGGAACTTTCGGAACTCCCTATCGTGCACTTCAATCTGAGCTGCTCATTTTCAATCAGACCGCGGAGATTACTTTGAACGTTCGGACCGCCCGAAAGTTTCTTTCGATCGTGGCCGTCCATTTCTAATCCAACCGCCCAGATCTTTTGACTCAACTTAATCTAACCCCTTCGTTCTTTTTTTTTACCTGAGCCCTTTTTGTTTCTGTCACTGACTGGTGGCCCCTCGCCGAAGCTGGTCATCTTCAACCTCTGACTCGCGTGCGTGTGATAGAATAGGACATGGGGGGAGAGCTCTTTTTCAACCTCGTGCGTCACCTTCAATGGATCTGAGCTCATGGTTTTCCTCACCACTGTGTTTTCGCACTCAAAGTCGTCACCCTCACTTGCTCCCATCGTCTCTGTTTTGTCCTGGACAAGCTTTTGGCCATGTCCACCATTAAGGCTCGTCCTTGCTCACCTTTGACCTCAGGCTATTTGTAAAGCCCTAGAGCTCCTCTTTGTGTTCCTTTACAGTACCCCTTAGCTTCCTATCCGCTCAAGTGAGCTCCTAAACCAGAAAAACCTCAAATCGCCTTTGTCGGCCGTGGAGCTCTTCATCGCCGACAGCGCTCCAGTGGTTCCATTCCTTTTCTTTTCGCATCCTTTTGCGCCCCTTAGCACCTTAAGCTTTTCCCCTAACTCAATTTTGAATTGCATCCAGAGGAACCATCTAATTTTGAGTTTGGTTCTTTTTCGGCCGAAATCACCCCTGTCTTCAACTCTGGTAAGTGGCTTCCTTCGTCAATTGTTTGCTCATGGACCTTCTGTGGGCCCTAATGAAGCTCTCTTGACCACCCAATGGTCTTCTTTTTGCTCAGGCCGTGTTCCCGTCGCTTTCTTCCTTTGCTCCGGTGAGCTCCTCCGTCGTCAGAACTCCCCCGACCATCTTTGAAGCTCTTCTCAGCTAAGGTAGCTTCTTGTTAGTTCCTAGAAGCTTGGGCGCCGCTTTCGTGGACTTTGCGAAGCTTTTTAGCTGTTTTTGCTTTCGGTCTAGGTTGTCACCAACGCTCATCTCCGGCTCGTCGACGTTTTAGGCCGTTTCAGCTGGTGTGAGTGCTGTCGTTGGGTGCGCAATGCTATTGCGAACCCATTTCTACCTTTAGTTCTCGCCGCGGTGGCCGGAGTCCCCGGTGGCGAGCTCGTCTTTGTGCCCGGTTTTTGTCGTGCGCGTATGACGCTGTAGCATTGTCATTAGGACAAAGTTTGGGTTCATTAATTGCTAATCATTGTTAGTAATTAATGGCTGTCCTAAATGGTTTAATGTGTCACTGTCAGGTGGGCCTCGCCCACTTAAACCCTCACTGTACGTTGTCATTAGGACATAGATTGTGCTCATTAATTGCTAATCATTGTTAGTAATTAATGGTTGTCCTAAAAGGCTAATATGCCACTTACATGTGGGCCCGCGCACTTAAACCCTCACTATGCACGTATGCGCAGCGTTGAGCACCGTTGTGGGCCGTCCATCTCAGATCAACGGTCTAGATCTGTTGGGACGTTTGGACCACCGAACTCCCCAAATCGCTGTGGGCCGTTCATTTCTAGGTCTGCAACTCAGATCTCGTGAACCTTTGGACCTCCGAATGTGACCTTGATCTGAGCCGTTCTCTTTTAGATCAACGCTCCAGATGTGCTGAGGCTTTCGAAAAGTCCGAACGTCTCATCTATTGTGGGCCGTTCGATTTAATCCAACACCAGTTTGAGCGCGGACTGCTCGTGCGCTGAACGCGTTCGTTCGCGTGGCCTGTTCGATTCAAGATCAATGGCCCGCGTTTTTTCGCTTTGAGTTAGTAATAAGAAATCCCGAAACCTTTTATTTGTAAGCTGTTAATTGTGTTAAACTTCAAAATTGCTTAACTAATTCATTTTAACTCTGTTCTGGGTGATTCAAACTTTGTTAGTTCTTGTTTTGTCTGAACTTTAATCTAAAAATGTGTTTGAACCTTGTTCTGTACTAGAAATAATTGTGTTAATTATATTATCCTGCTTAGCATTAATTATTGCTCTGGAAATTCAGTAAAACTTGAAAAATACATAAGTTATTCTCTGTAACTCCAAATTGAGCAAACTAAAATTTGTTAGATTCCTCTATTAATGTGCTGTAGTGTAGAATAGGTTTTAAATATGTCTTTACCTCTGAAAATCTTGTGCTTTACTTTCATAACTTAGAAAAATCATAAGAAAATCATTTTAACTCCAAATGAAGTGAACTAATTTTTGTTGTGCTTAGAATATCATGCTCTTCCTACCATAAAATTTTCATGTTCACAAACCTTCTGGAAATTTGTGCGATAAACAGTAACAGAAGGCATTTAAATTGGATTTTCTAGTAGATTGAAATTGTTTAGGCTATAACTTTTGCATACTTAGTCCAAATAAATTGATTCCTATTGTTAAATTCATTTAAAATCATGCTCTACCTGCTGTGTAAATTTTATGGATTTTGGTTGATTTTGGTTTTTGAGCCTTTTTCGGTGTTCGTTGTTTTATTAGATATTCTCGTTCTTGCGATAGGTTCCAAGAATTTATTGAGAACGAGAGTGATCCTTTAAAGCAAGAAAGTGATCTCCAGCAAGGCAAGCAGATGTAGCATTCATTTGATCATATTGCTTCTATTATTTTCAAAGTCTAATATCCTGTTTGCAAAGTTTATATATGCATGTGTAATTTTGCTATTAAACTATTGTCGGTTAGTTGACCCTTTAGATGCATAATCTGTAGGCAAATGTTCATTCTCTACTACTGAGCCTAGGATTATGTTCACTGTGATTTAGGGTTCGTTGGATGAGCCCTTATCGCTTAGCTTGTAGTCTACGAGTTGTTATTGCTTAGAAATGCTTAGAACGACAGAATTGGGCGGTTATTGACTTAGTCGATGACCTTGATCACACAAAAACTTATTATGAATTTTTGTTCAGCACCTTGTGCTATGTTAATTGAGAAAACTAAAACTGAAAATAAAATATTTTAGACTTGGGCACAATGGTAAGATGGTGTGCTTTTGGGTGTGAATGGATGGTGCCCGAGTCAACAAGGACCGAACATCTTGTGTCACACTATCCAAGCATATTTGCGTGCTAACCACACTAGAGGGATATGAGACCTCTCTTGACTTAGTACTTTTGGCGTGTGTTGGCTCCGAGTCGCAGGAGGATGTGTGTGTGTTGTGTTGTGGTAAAATAAGGATGGTGTTTATGTGTTGGGTGCACGGGAGTGGAATCCTTTTTAGGTTCTCCACGCCGATGGGTATTGTAGTTGTCCAGGTTGCTTTACCCTCTATGGGTAGTTGACTCCCGGCTTTACAATGACTCCGATGCAACGTATGGGTTTCTATCCATACGGACGACTCGTGGTTAATACACAATATTGGAAAACGTCTCGTAGGACTTAGCCGTGTCGGCATACCTTTTGAAGGGTTTTTAATCACGTGGCAAAAAGGTGGTCTGAAGTGTGGGTACATTTGTACACCCCTGCAGGGTTCAAACTATTCGAATAGCCTTGTCCTAGGTTATGGACACGCTTGGTTAGGTTTTGTAAGAGTTGACCTATAATATTTTCACTAAAACTTGAACTTGGGTGGTACGAATGGGGAATTTATGCTATGTTATGGTGGATATTGGGTTAGTCACTTCTAGGTTGTTATTTATGCTACCTATTGTTATCTCGCTATTATTTCACCAATTAAAAATAAATTTGACAAACTGCCTTCAATCTATTACACTATTGCAAATAAAAATTGGTTTATGCGTCCAATGAACCATATGACCATCTCCTTTGTTTCAGCTTGCATGTAGCTATGTATAGGCTTGTTACTCGTAAGTCTTGCGAGTACATTTTTTGTACTCATTTGTATTGCTTAATTGTTGAAGATGAGCTTAATCCCCAAGGGATTGACTTTTGTGAGTTTTGCTGCAGTGTGGACGACTAGCTTGACGGCCCGGTCGGTTGCCTTGTGGGAAATTGGCAAACCGGTTGGCTTTTGTTATCACCATATTATGGCACTTTTGTTTTCGCTGCTTATTCTGTTATTTATGATGTTATTGTGAAATTTGGCCAGTCGGCCCTTGCTGTAATAACTCTATATTATGTATATCTTTTGTTAGACTTGGTGTTGTAAGTTGTATGGAAACGATGCATGATTTTGTAAAGGTGTATGTGTACTGCATTTCTGGGAAGTATATGTCCATCGAGACTTAGGATATTTAATTGGTAATACTAGAACTATTTGGAGGTTAAGTATTACGAGTTAAATACCCTGGGTCCTCACAGCCTACCAGCCTCCTTTACTTACGCTGCCTTGGGCCCTTAGCTTTTCTTTACAAGTTCCAACTTCCCTTCCCTTCCCGAGATGCTCTTCTTCCTCAGCAGTTAGCACACACAAACTTCTCAACTCTACTCTTCTTCGCATCTTCTTCCTCCTCACCAGTGTTGCTCCTACACTTGTCGCTCTTCCCCTCCAGATCTGGATAACGAAGAAGAAATAAAGGAGAGGAGAGGGAAGAGAGGAAGAGGATGCGAACCCAAAGGAACTAGGGACGGTGGAAGGCTTGCCAGAGTGCAAGGAGGCGGTGGCTGTGGCTGAATAGAGGTGTAGAGAGCCGACGGTGGCTAGGGTATGCCTGCCTAACCTGGGTCATCTAGGCGAAGGCCCCTGTCATCTGCCTCTGGCTGACGGGACACCTTGGCGTCGACTAGGCGACGCTGTGACAACAGAGGTTTCGACCAGTGGCATCCGACCAGAGTACATTTAGAATAACATCATATAAATTAAAGAACTTCACCAACAAGTCACATACTTGTTAATCTTTATAAATGATAATTAATCTAAGGAACATAATAATATTTATTCTATAGCTCACAAACATAGACGTGATACAATTATCTCTATGATTACCTCTAGGGCATATCACCAACACCCTCTCCTCCGGAGTTTCCGTCCAGCTTTTTTGTTGAGGTTCCACCCTTTCCCCTGCACTACTCTCGTCGTCCTCAGCCTACTCCTTCTCCAGTTGAGCCTCCATGTTTGCTAGGGCCTATTCCTAGCTCTTCTTCTCCATCCTTACTGGGTCATACTCCACCTTCTCCTCCCAGATACGATTTTCGTGATCTTCACACTGTCAGGCCTCCTAAGCGCTACAGATTTGCAGTCACTGCTCTTTCTGAGCCTACGATCTACCGTGAGGCTACTGCTCCTCTTGAGTGGCAGCTCGCGATGTCTGAGGAGTTTACTGCCTTAGAGTGTACTGGCACTTGCTATCTTGTGCCTTTACCTACACATGTCACTCCTATCATGTGCAAGTGGGTGTACAAGATCAAAACCCACTCGGATGGTTCTCTTGAGCGCTACGAGGCTCGTCTTGTGGCGTATGGTTTTCAGCAAGAGCATGATCATGACTACGATGAGACCTTCGCTCCTGTCGTCTACATGACCACTGTTCGCACTCTTCTTGGTGTTGCCTTTGTTTGATAGTGGCCCATCTCTCAGTTGGACGTCAAGAATGCTTTTCTCATTGGCAAGCTGCGTGAGGTCTACATGGGCTTATGTTCTCGTTGGTATGGTTTGACGCATTCGTTGCTCTCTCTATGGGCTTAAGCAAGTCCATCATGCTTAATTTGACCGCTTCTCCGCTAGTGATCATGACCCTGCGCTCTTTGTACACACCTCTCATCGGGGTCGGATGCTCCTTCTCTATGTGGATGATATGATCATTACTGGGGACGACTCTTAATACGTTGATTTTTTGAAGGAGTGTCTTTGTGAGCAGTTCTTGATGTCTGATTTGGGTCCTCTTTATTACTTCCTTGGGATTGAGGTCACTTCCATGACCGAGGGCTATTACCTCTCCCAAGAGAAGTGCATTTTGGATATCCTTGTTCGCGCTTGTCTCACTAATCCGCGCACGGTGGACACTCCTTTGGAGTTTAGTGTTCACCTTTGGCCCATTGTTGAGGGGCCTCTTGAGGATCTCACTCGCTACCGCTATCTTGTTAGGAGCCTTATCTACCTTGGGATCACTTGATTTAACATTTCTCACCCTATGTATATTTTGAGTCAGTTCGTTTCTGCTCCCACTCAGCTCTACTGTAGTCACATTCTTTGTGTTCTACATATCTTTGTGAGACCATTAGTCATCGCCTTTCTTTCCTCGTTCCAGCCCTTTGCAGCTTCAGGCATACTCTGATACGACCTGGGCTAGCAATCCTTCTTATCAACATTGCTTATTGTGTTTTCCTTGACTCCTCTCTGATTGCCTGGAAGACCAAGAAGCAGATTGTCGTTTCCCATTCGAGCGCTGAGGCTGAGTTGCGATCCATGGTGGCATTGATAGCTGAGATCACTTGGTTTCGATAGCTACTTGAGGATTTCGGTGTTTTCGCTTCTGCACCGAATCCTCTCCTATCGGACAGTACTAGTGCGATCAACATTGCTCGAGATCCAATGAAGCATGAACTCACCAAGCATATTGGAGTAGATGCTTCGTTCATGAGATTGCAGGTGCAAGACCAAGTTATTGCTCTTCAGTATGTGCATTCCGAGCTTCAGTTAGCAGATTTATTCACCAAGGCACAGACTAGAGCTCAGTACAACTTTTACCTCTCCAAGCTCAATATTGTTGATCTACTATGAGTTTGAGGGGGTTGGGGGGGGTTAGATATGACTTGTATAGGGTGTTCTTTGTATATTTTTCATACACATTTATCTTGTATAAGCCTTTAGACCCATTGGAATAGACAATGGCTCATTCCAACATAGCCAACTATGCTATTTGTTTGCCCATGGGTGCTACATGAACTTAGCAAATACCAACTAGCAACTGTCTATAATGTTTACCTACTACCCTTTATATGTTGTTCACCAGTGTCACTGAAATTTATAGTTCCCTAGAAACATAAGTCACATCTTAGGCCAATTGATCAGGTAAGCACACTTAGCACATAAACAAATACATTGTAGTATGAAATGATGTTAACATGGATCTGGCTCGAGTTGACACGAAGGTAGGTGTCCATGCGGCCGATGACTAGGCATTGTGATGGTGAGGTGACCAGGACCTGGCGTGGTCGGTTGTTGGCGTGGTGCTAACATGGTTGCCACATGTGCTTGACGGAGGAGGAAAGGGCATAGAAACCGAGGGTCGCCAGTGGTCCGGGCAACGGTGGTGTTAGTGAAGGGGTGCAGTAGGATCAACAAGGGACGACGACAGAGAAGATGCGGTAGCGACGGTGGTGATTGACGATGATGGCCAGCGGTGAAGAAGTAGGCGGCAATGCTAGCTGGTCCCTTATCAACGACGGTGTTGTGGTGCTCCTCCGATAATAGCGAGAGGTGCACTAGACGGAACACGGAACAGCGAACGCGATGTGGTAGATGAAGAGGAGCGAAGCTCATCGGCGGTGTCGCAATCCAACTACGGAGGGGCTCAGCCCGGGTTGGGGATCTTCTCGCTTGAAGCTCCTCGGAGCCAATTGCCTAGTGCAACGAGAAGGCAAGGCTTGGGAACACGCCATGACATGAACGACTTCGACGAAGGTGTGGCAAAACAATGGGAATGCGAGGTGCTCTAGGGCCGTAATGGCAGTGGCAGAGCTCCAACTCCGGCGAGGTCTCTTGGTGCAACGATGAGGTCTTTCGACGACGGCACTAGGGCTGAGGGTGGTGTGACGATGCAAGGCAGACATGCGGATTAGCAGTGGCTTTTATGGACCTCAGGAGGCGTGGGTAACATGGATACCGAGGGCGGTCACGGCAAACTCCGTAGCGTATCCCCGTAGAGGCGGTGATGCTAGCTAACAGGCGGGCCTAGGTAGAGGATGATGAGGACAAGACCCCTGTGGATACAACCATATTTGCTATGCTTGCTGTTCCAAGTACAAGAGCTCGTACATTTCACTTAAATTATCAGCACCATGTCACTTTTGGTCCAAGACAAGCAAACAGTTCGAGCTGGACCCTTTTTGGAATCCAGTTCGGTCTCCGGAATCAGCCTGGTAGCACCAACTTAAAACAGGAATAACTTTCACATACAGAGTCCGTTGGAGGTCCACGAGTACTTGATTGAAAGATTATCTCGTCCTCTTTCAAACGGATCTGGCCTCACCTCCAAATTCCTTCTGGATTGATCGCAATAATCAAAAGAAAACGTCATATCACTTGTTTGGGCCAATCTGGGCTTTGTAATCATACTAAACTTGGCCCATCTGCCGGCGGCCCACCTGGGGGCGTGGTTACTGTTCATGTGAATAGTACCCACGAGTTTTTGTCCCACCCTGCTATTTCTTTTAGATTTGTGGCTCTTCATCCCCTATTTAAGGAGGACGCACCCCCTCTAGTTTCCTTGGATTTCGTTGAGTTAAGGTTTAGCCATTGTGCAAACTTCTGTTCTTCAGTTGTGTCGGATGACCACCTGTCAAGACAGCTTTTGGAATCCCAATTTATAAATATTTCAATCCATATTTGCAATTTCATATTGTGTTTTATCTTGTTCTTGCGTGTTCTTCGATTGCATGCAGGAATAGGCCTTCGTGGTCAGGTTGATCGCGTTTCTAGCACGGTCAATAACGTCGCGGAGTTGGTTCAACGATTGCTAAGGCGCAAGCGTCGTCGTACGGTTGTAGTCGGATCGCGAGAGTCACCTCCACCAAAATCGATATTTATCAATCTCATCGAAAGATCGGGAACCCCGCCTCCATCAGGTGGTATCAGAGCTTCAGTTGATCGGTGAGATTTTCCAGTTTTCTAGTTGTAGATTCGTTTTCATACCTAGAGTCCAGAAAATTGCCCACAAAAATTATTTGTTGCGCCATTATCATCCCTGTCCGAACCCCTTTGAGCCATTGCAATTTTTCTTTTCGGTATTTTGCTTGTTGAATCATTGGTTGCATCGTCGTGTTTAATTGCTGATCTTTACTTCTAGTTATTGTCTAGTTGGTCATTGTCTAGATTGCTTCTCGTGTTTTCCTTCGCGTTGCTTGATCGTTCTTTTAGGGTTCTTAGTTTTCGCATCTAAAACAGAAAATTCGTGGGTTAGAACTCCTCTAATCCGCACCAAAAATAGAAAATTCGTCCTGTTGTTAATCCAAAAAAAGGTGAGGTTTTGCTGCGATCTTTTGGGAGATTTGATATTATTTGCGACTTACGGCAAACCGTAGGGCCGGCCAGATAGAAGGCGAAAGAGGCAACCGCAAGAACAAAAGCCGCGGTAAAAAAAAAGAAAAAAAAGAAAAGAAAAGCGTGTAAAAAAATTTATTAGAGACCTTCTACATATAGCCAAAAGCTTCTACAAATTTTTTTAGAAAGTTTGGCCCACGGATTTGAAAGATATAGCAGTTTTAAATTTGAACTCGGGACGGTTTCAAGTCCGAGTAGGATTCCGTTTTCGAGACACCTTCAGTAAAACGGGCATAACTTTTGCATACGGTGTCCGTTTTAGACGTTCTTATGCTCGTTTCAAAGCTAACGACGAGGCGCATCCTTTCCACCTAAGCCACTTGTCGCCCTCCCGGGGCCCCAAAATCGGCCATCTTCGGCCCCAAATTCGCATCGCAAGTTTTCAGTTTCTGTTTTTGCCTTTTCTTTCGGTCTTCCCTTCAGAATTTGGGTTTCGCCTCAACTGAAAAGTTGTAGATATCGTCGAAACCTTTCAAAAGAGTATATATAAGCCATATAAAACTTTGAGTTTTCATCTATTGAGACTAGTTATTGTTTACTGCTTAAACTAGAGGACTGTTTACATTGCACGTTATTGCATCTTTGTGCTCTACAACATGTGAACAATCTTGTGCCCCTACACAGAGGTTTGATTAGTTGGCTAGCGTCTCTCCTAGTACTTGGTGTGAGAATTTCCTTTGCTTGCATCAAGTCACATTAATCTTTGCGTGTGCGTGCATACACTTCTCTTGATAGGCTTTGATTAGCTAGCTTTGATTA
This sequence comes from Ampelocalamus luodianensis, assembly GCA_036346255.1. Taxonomy (NCBI): domain Eukaryota; kingdom Viridiplantae; phylum Streptophyta; class Magnoliopsida; order Poales; family Poaceae; genus Ampelocalamus; species Ampelocalamus luodianensis. The sequence goes on along the minus strand of CM070621.1, from coordinate 67,794,158 downwards.
GGCTAGGATCAGCAACATTGACTAGTACTTTGAACATTTATTCAACTTGCATTTTCTGAATTGATTGTTGCTCATGCTTGCTACCATACTTGAGCCTTCCCAGCTACACCTCTTCTACACCGTACAGGCTAAACTGCTCCTAGCAATCGCTCCATCCAATCTTCGAAGATACGTTGACACCGCTGGTTGTCGATCACCCCTGTTTGCTTGGTAAGAATTGGTAAGAATTCGATAAAAGGCTTGAGTGTGAGCGACTTTTGAACCACCACATCCTAGTAGTTGCTAGGGACATATGCTTGTTTTCTGCTAACCATGACAGGTTCAAGATCACATAGTAGGGAGTTTCATGAGATCAACAACACCATTGACTTATCTCCTGTGCCTGAACGAGGTAAATTTAAGTATGCATTTCCATCCTTTGCTGGTAACTTTGATCCTGATGCCTATGTTGACTGGAAAATAGCATTAGAGAAAGAATTTGAATATTATGATTGGTCTAATGGGCAAAAGATTAGAGCTGCCACTAGTGTTTTTGTTGATGATACAATACTTTGGTGGAAGTATTTAAATAGACATGGAAGAGTGCCTCAAACTTGGAATGCATTAAAGAAACTTTTGAGAGATGAATTCGTTCCTAAATATCATGCTGATTATTTACTAGCTAGATTGCAACGACTAAATAAGGGTAGTAGAACTGTAAGGGAATACTATCATGAATTGAAAACTCGTTTGTTGCGTTGTGATTTAGAGGAACATGCTGAAACTACAGAAAATAGATTCCTAAGTGGGCTTAATCAGGAAATTCAGGACCTTCTTATTCATAAAGAATATAATTCTCTCTCTCATTTATTTATACTTGCCTGTAAGGTTGAAAGTCAGATTGAGGAGAAATTAAGAATACATGATGATAGGAAACATGAGAACAAGCCTATGTTTGTGTCTTTTTCTGTGACTAACGACTTGCAGGAACTTGAGAACCATGCCGAAGAGGAGAATGAGTTGATTGAACCACCGACTCCATTGGTTGAGAAGGAATATGAGGAGATGGAAGCACCTACATCATATGAGGAGAGCCAAAAAAGTAAAAATCATGGTGCTATCATCACTCAAGGTGAGTATGCTTGTGAAGAACTACAATTGTCCACTGTTTATGCTATTTTAGAGCAAAAATTAGTGAAAAATAATTCTGATATGCACATATTTCAAGTAGAGAATTCAGACTGCATTGATTTGAGTGCACCATGTGATAAAATTGTTGATTTACCTGCTGACTTGAGTGCACCTTGTGATGAAATAATTGAATTGCATGCTGTTTTGAGTGATTCATGTGATAAGTTAATTGCATATAATGATCATGTGAAATTGGTTAGACATAAAAAAGTTTTGACTAGAATTTCTCCTAATAATTCTTTATGTTACATTATGTTGGATCTACCTAGGAAATTGTCACATGCTATGGAGAAAGTTTCTCAAATCGCATATTCGAAATCCTTGTTTAGTGCCTACACCCATGGCTATACGCTTAATTTGATTGGAGATTATAGTGTAGACAATCAATCTCTTGTATATCGAATATGCATAACTTGTGATCACATCGATGGATTAAAGCTTACTGTTTTTTTACAACAATTCTTGTGTGCTGAATCTTGTTCAATATGAGAGGAAAATAAAATTTAGTGCTCATCCAATGCCTATGTGTTCATCCCTTATGGCACCATATAGTATTGACAATCCGAATATTGATGTTGAAGTATGGAAGAACTTACAATTCTTTTCGTTATTGCTAGATGAATTTGCTATTGCTCGATTGAAATCTGATTATATGGATGAATGTTGTTTGATTCCAAAAGTTATAGATTTGCCCATATGTGCTACCACTGCAAGTTTACAACTTCAAAGATTTGAATTGCATAAACGCTTCACTTACATTTGCAAAACTAGTTGCGATAATTGTTGTGTGAGAAATTTTGTTTTGATGATTCACATATATGATTACTCTTGGATTAATAATACTATGATCTTTTATGATCGTTGCTGTCTTCTAACATTAATTGTGCAACAACGAAAAACCGTTAAAAAAGATGACATATACATATACCATGCATACATCTTGGCTTCTTTGTTACCCTATTTTAGTTTATCAAAAGCCGAGGACGGCTTTGTTTTCAAGAAAGGGAGGATGATGAGGACAAGACCCCTGTGGATACAACCATATTTGCTATGCTTGCTGTTCCAAGTTCAAGAACTCGTACGCTTCACTTAAATTATCAGCACCATGTCACTTTTGGTCCAAGACAAGCAAACAGTTCGAGCTGGACCCTTTTTGGAATCCAGTTCGGTCTCCGGAATCAGCCTGGCAGCACCAACTTAAAACAGGCATAACTTTCACATACGGAGTCCGTTGGAGGTCCACGAGTACTTGATTGAAAGCTTATCTCATCCTCTTTCAAACGGATCTGGCCTCACCTCTAAATTCCTTCTGGATTGATCGCAATAATCAAAAGAAGACGTCATATCACTTGTTTGGGCCAATCTGGGCTTTGTAATCATACTAAACTTGGCCCATCTGCCGGCGGCCCACCTGGGGGTGTGGTTACTGTTCACGTGAACAGTATCCACGAGTTTTTGTCCCACCCCGCTATTTCTTTTAGATTTGTGGCTCTTCATCCCCTATTTAAGGAGGACGCACCCCCTCTAGTTTCCTTGGATTTCGTTGGAGTTAAGGTTTAGCCATTGTGCAAACTTCTGTTCTTCAGTTGTGTCGGATGACCACCTATCAAGATAGCTTTCGGAATCCCAATTTATAAATATTTCAATCCATATTTGCAATTTCAGATTGCGTTTTATCTTGTTCTTGTGTGTTCTTCGATTGCATGCAGGAATAGGCCTTCGTGGTCAGGTTGATCGCGTTTCCAGCACGATCAATAACGTCGCGGAGTTGGTTCAACGATTGCTAAGATGCAAGCGTCGTCGTACGGTTGTAGTCGGATCGCGAGAGTCACCTCCACCAAAATCGATATTTATCAATCTCATCGAAAGATCGGGAACCCCGCCTCCATCAGAGGAGGTGACAGAAGTTGGGCCAGGTGGCAATGTGTCCCGGTGGAATTATGGTTAGGGTTTCGGGTGGTTGGGCCAGTGATATGGGGGTTGCTCGGTCTTCTCAGTAAGAACCATAGATAGATGATGCGAAATAGTCGATGTCGTTAGCTGAACACTCGCGTCAATGCACGAACCCTCAACTCTTTGGATATCGCCCAAAACACACCGGATAGTTGATCGTCGTGAGACCACAAGCGTCGATCGCCAAGCCCCCAATTCCCAATAGAATGACAGTTTGACCTTGAAGTGCAGGATGAACCAATGAATCGCCCAATTCTCTCTCAAAGTCCTCGCATGAACTCTGGTTTGAAAGAATAAGTAATAACTATATTTCAATCTTATGCATAAACTGGTCTTAGGATACATGGGGGTCACAGTGGTATTTATAGTGAACCTCCCGAAATCATGCTACCAAAATCTAGGGCTGGCGCAACTAATTGAGTCGGACAAAGACTCTGATTTCCAAATCCTAACCAAATCATACTATTCGCAACGAGTGCTGTTCACATCGAGTACTATTCACACTGAGTATTGTTGCCGTTGAGCACTATTCCTGTCGAGCACGTCTCCCTCCGAGTACTACTCCTTCCAAGTAAGACATCTACTGAGTATTGTTTAGGACCTGGTCGTTGGACTGGTCGTAGATCCGGTCGTAGGATTGGTCGTAAGCCTTCAGAAACTGGTCGTAGATCTTGGAGAACTAGTCGTAATCCTTCAGAAACTAGTCGTACATCTTTAGAATCTAGTCGTAGAGCTTGAGACCTGGTCGTAGAGTAGGTAGACCTAGTTGTACAGCCTGGCCGAGACAGCATAAGGTGACTTCCTTTGATCTTCCAAGGTCCTCCTCCATTGCTTTGCTTCTAAAGTCTTCACAATGTTCGAATCTGAGAATGCACAAAATATTTGCATGAGGTAGTAGCCAATTCTCAGTATAGTTAATAGGAGATGCATTAAGAAACAAAAGCACATGTTGGTTTAGAAGCTTGGTTCGAGCTCTGGTCATTGGACCGGTTGGTACTGAACTGGTCGTAGGGACGTCCGCATCAGTTTGTGCCTCACCAACAATAGGAGAAGGTGCATAAGTGTTAGGGATGCCCGCACCATCCTTCCCCTCTTGAAAAGGTGTCGTCTCGATGTAGAATCGTCATCACCAAAGAAATGTGATAAATCAGCGACATTGAACGTAGAGCTAATGTCGTAGTCATCACCAGGAAAACGATCTTTGCAAGCAACTTGAAAGGTCCATCGACCCATGGCAGCAACTTGGACTTGCGGCGGTCGGGAAAACGATCCTTGCTATAGTGTACCCAAACCAAATCACTTGGTTGAAAAATCAGCTTCTTTTTCTTGTTCGCCTTCTCAGCATAGGATTTGACCTTGCGCTCTATCTCTTCTTTTGTTTTGAGATGCAATTTCTTCACATATTCAGCTCGTTTGGATGCCTCCATGTCAACACAGTGTTGACTTGGAAGCGGAAGCAAATCAAGCGGCGTTAAGGGCTTGAATCCATACACCACCTCAAAAGGACACATCTACGTAGTGGAGTGCACGACCCGATTATAAATGAATTCCACGTGCGGCAAACAATCTTCCCACTCGCGCTGATTCTTCTTGATCATGGTCTGGAGTAGCATCGAAAGTGTATGGTTCACCACCTCCGTTTAACCATCAGTTTAGGGATGACTAGTTGTGCTGAATAACAACTTCGTCCCCAGTTTGCCCCAAAGTGTCTTCTAGAAGTAGCTCATGAACTTCACGTCGTGATTCGACATGATGGTGCGCGGAACGCCATGTAGCCACACGATCTCCCTAAAAAACAAGTCAGTAATATGCGATGCATCGTCGCTCTTGTGGCACGGAATAAAGTGCGCCATCTTCAAAAATCGATCCACAATGACAAAAACAAAATCTCTCCCCCTCTTAGTTCTAGGCAGTCCTAAAATAAAATCTATACTAATATCCTCCCATGGTGCATTGGGAACAGGTAGAGGGGTATACAAACCGTGTGGATTCAACTTTGATTTCGCTTTCTGGCAAGTAATGCATCACTGCACATACCTCTCCACGTCGCGCCTCATCTTAGGCCAATAAAAGTGATCGCTCAACATAGACAACGTCTTCTCACGTTCAAAATGGCCCATTAGTCCACCGGCATGTGATTCATGCAATAAGAGCAAACACATGGAGGATTCTAGAACACACAGTCTGTTAGCGCGAAACAAAAGTCCATCATAGATGTGAAATTTATCTCAGCCTTTTCCTTCTTTGCAATGAGCATAAGGAATAGAAAAATCACGGTCAGTAGTATAGAGATCACGCAAATTCTCTAAGCCAAGAACGTGCCGCCCTAATCGAGTTAATAGCACTTTTTCGAGAAAGAGCATCAGCGACCACATTTTCCTTTCCCTTCTTATACTTCACAATGTAAGGAAATGACTCAATGAATTCTACCCATTTGGCATGACGACGGTTCAAATTTGCTTGGCCCTTTAAATACTTCAAAGCCTTATGATCAGAATGAATAATGAACTCTTTAGGCTATAAATAGTATTGCCAAGTTTCTAAAGCACGCACTAACGCATAAAGCTCTTTATCATAGACCAGATAATTCAATTGAGAACCATGCAGTTTCTCACTAAAATAAGCGACCAGTCTACCTTCTTGCATTAAAACACCGCCAATACCAAATCTACTAGCATCACATTCAATTTCAAAATTTTTAGTGAAATTTGGTAAAACAAGCAACGGTGCTTCAGTCAAGCGTTTCTTAAGTTCAGCAAAAGCATTCTCTTGTTCTACCCCCACACAAATTCAACACCCGTTTTAGTAAGTTCATTCAAAGGGGCAGCTACAGTGCTAAAATCCTTCACAAAACATAAAAACTAGCAAGACCATGAAAACTCCTAATCTGACTTATCTTCATAGGAGTTGGCCAATTTTTAATTGCTTCAACTTTAGATTCATCTAATTCAACTCCTTGCGCAGATACAACATAGCCCAAAAAGATGACACGATCTTTGCAAAAAGTACACTTCTCTAAGTTACCAAATAACCTAGCATCGCGCAAAACTTGTAGAACTTATATAAGATGGTCTATGTGTTCAGACTCAGTGCGACTGTAAATCGGAATATCATCAAAGTAGACAACCACAAATTTACCAATCAAATGCCTTAAAACATGATTCATTAAGCGCATGAAAGTACTAAGTGCATTAGTTAACCCAAAAGGTATGACTAACCACTCATACAAACCAAATTTTCTTTTAAAGGTGGTCTTCGACTCATCCCCTTCATGCATCCGAATTTAATGGTAGCTACTACGTAAATCAATTTTGGAAAAAATAATAGCGCCACTCAATTCGTCTAGCATATCATCTAAACGAGGTATTGGATAACGATATTGAATAGTGATATTATTAATCGCTCGACAATCTACGCACATACGCCATGACCCATCTTTCTTAAGAACTAAAATGGCAGGAACTGCACAAATGCTTAAGCTTTCACGTACCGTACCCTTTGGAGAGAAGCTCTTGTACTTATTTCTGAATTTCTTTCGTTTTCTCAGGGTTGGTGCGGTATGGTGGTCGGTTCGGCAGCGATGCCCCTGGAATCAAGTCAATCTTGTGTTCGATTCTGCGAATTGGTGGTAGCCCAGCTGGTACCTCCTCCAGAAAGACGTCGTTGAAGTCCTACAAAACACAAACAACACCACTAGGAAGAGAAGTCAAGTCGTTAGTCGAAAGCAAAGCATCTTTGTACAGCAGTACAAAGTGCATGTAATACCCTAAAATATATTCGAAAGGATTAGTCGGGAGAAATTAAATAAATCAGGAGAGAGTAATTGAATCGGGAGAAGGGTTCTTTTAGAAAATCACCAAAACAGGAAATGAGAGGGGGTTTTCCGCGTTTAGTGGGCAACTTGGGCTTGGGCCTAGGCACATGTGGGGCTGGCCGGCCATAGGGGGGAGGCGCCACCCCCTCCCCCAAACCCTAGCCGCCCCCATCTCCTCTCCTCCCCTTGTGGCCGCCACTTTCCTCCCCTCTCCCTTGCGCCTGCCTCCTCCACCCCTTTGGTGCCTCCCCTTGGTGCTGCACTTTCTTGCCCCTTGGAGCCACCTCCTTCCGGTGCCGATCAGCCGTCCGCGGTTTCGTGAAGAAAGGAGAGGAGTTTTGCGGGGCTGCTGTTCAAGAAGGAGAGGAGCTTCATCAAGCATTCTTCGTCGTCTCCCTGGGTGTTCTCAAGGGTAACGAATGTCGTTTTTGATGTTGGGTTAATCGTAGAGGTGAATTTGATTAGATCGATTGGATCAGATTAATTCTGTTCAATGTTCAATTCTATCCAGAATGTTGCGCGACCATTTTCATGTGTTTAGAGGTCGAATTAGGAGTTTTGGTCTCCTAGAGATATGTAGGTCTTGTTCTTAGCTTTCATTGGCCGCAAGAACGCTCAAATCCGATTAACGGTTAGAAAGTTATGAATTTTTTAGTATCGTTGTCCTGCTGATCTGTCAGTATTAGGACAGTCTGTAGAAATATGAATTAATCTATTAGTTAAATACGAAATCAGAGGATCTCAATATAACAAAAAATGTGGGTAATTTCTATACCTTTTCATAGAGATAAAGAACGCAAGATTCTCACTTCTGTAGCAAAAGTTATGGTGGTTTTAGTGCACTGTCCAGAGAACCCGACGTGAATTCTGATATTCTGTAGATTGGCTTGGTAGGGGAAGTAAATGGAAGAATCAAAAGGGCTCCCCAACTAGGTTTATTTAGGTAATTTAATTACCTTTTCAGAAAGTCTAAGATCATCTTATTTGGATTCCTTAGCAGAAAGTTATGTATTTTAGAAGTTGACTGTCTACAGTGTGCGCCAAAACGATCGCTAGAAATTGGAAGTTGGGAAACACTTGGGGGGTTTAGCAAGTTCATTTGTGTTGTTCTTATGCTCTTGGTTCAGTATGTTGGCCTTAGATTGGGTTATCTTAAAATTCAGGTGGGAGCGTGGTCCCAGGGGCAGCACCCTCGTCGCGTCCACCGTTCTCGCACGGTTGAGGCAAGTATTCGGGCTATAATATATGTATACTTGCATGATATGATTGTGGTGTATCTTGATCGTATAGCCTTGCATGCCTGTTTATGAGATGAGTTACTGTTTATTTTGATGACTGCTAGTTATGGTTAAAGGTTCTTCCGCATGTTGTTATTGCTTCCGTGCCAATGAGAATATGTTGTATTCCTGCATATGAAAATGTTGTCATAGTGCATATGCATGTTGCGAGCATCTGAGTGCCTTGGTCACGTGGTGACCAAGCACATCTGATTGAGTCCCCGTCATGTAGATGACGGGCTTGAGGTCCCCACATTCGTGGAATGTGGGCTAATGAACAAAGAGGTCCCCATCATTAAGATGATGGGCAAAGGTCCCTATACATGTGGTGTATAGGCTATTGGTCCCTGTGCCAGAGGGCACAAGCAAGGGTATACAGCGACGGTTGTATACCCCGCATTACCGGTAAAATGCGAAAAGAGATAAAGTTCAAAAGGTGCGTTGCATTGATTGCATTCCATGAGTATGAAAGCTATGAATAGTGTAACGTTATCGTGGATCATTGATGCTATGCTTGTGTTCTTGTTTATAGCCTTGTTGATACTTGCTGAGTCTTTGGGCTCACTCTTGCTTTGATATGTTTTAGGTACAACTGGCAGGAACGACATGCATGGGAGGGAGTAGATGTTGGATGCACTCACTACCTCACGACCTTAAGGTGTTTGCCATTTAAATTCATATCAGGATTTAGTAAACTGTTTGAAAATCACTCATAGATGGTTTGAGTATTTATGTTAATGGTGATAAAGAGAATAGCAAGTCTGGATTATGTTTATTCGATCATCGTGCATGCTTGTGTAACCTTGATTATGAAGATATTGATAAATGCCATGATTAATTATTGGAACCTCGGTATTGTTGAATATACAAAGGAGGTTTTGCCAAAAATTGGTAATTGGTCTTAGTTTAGTTTAATTTGATTTAATTTTAGTAGCATTCCAGGCTCAATGTTGAGCTGGGGTGTTACAATTGGTATCAGAGCGGGCTTTAGGTCCGTAGTTAATAGGAAAATATTAAATTGACACACTATGCACAGTAGGTGGGGATTGGGAATTACATTGCTTCCGCATTATCTGTTGTTATGTTTCATTCGTTGAGTAATTGTTGAATTGCCCTTGTCTTTCTTGTTGTTAATCTATGAAATGATATATTATGATATTCTATATCTATGAATCTATTCTATGATTACCATGAGATGATCATGTATATTCATATGTGATTATAATGTTTATGCGTGTCGATAATGGTTGTTAAGAAGTGGAGACCGTGGTTGTGACCTTGGACCTTGTCAGGTTATACCATCGTTCGTAGTAGACGAATAGAGTAGTTACCCCGAATACCATAGTTGCAGGAGTCGAGCGTGAGCTGCTTTAGAAAGTTGTTTTCTTTCTTGATCTCTGTTCTTGGCAAATTCTTGTTCTGTGGTGGATGATGAATCTCTCTTGGGTTCGTGGATCATGGTAGTTGTTGTGTTTCTTGGTCTCTAATGGTTCTCTCAAACAATTATTGTTTTCCGACTGTTGAGTCGCTTTTGCTACTTGTGATCCTCGTCAATTGGCAATATTGATAATTCCATGGTTGTTCCTTCTTTCTCATTGGAAAAGAATGACTCATTTATTCGTTTGATAGTTGAGTATTGAGAGTTTCTATTGCAAGTTTGTTAGCATGAGAAAGCTTTGGCTCTATGTGTTCCTTTTGGATTATTTCGAGCGTTGAAGTTTAAGGCATCTCTTTTCTGGTGGAAATTGTTAAAATCCTTTTGTGATACCTTGTTATGGTTAAATCAAAGATTGTAATCAAATAATGTTATATGGTATGGGAATCAAGTTGAGTCATTGGTATGGTGCATAACTAATATTAATTAGTAACCTTGGAAGTGAAATTGATTAAGTTGATGTTGTCTTTTTCTAGTTCTTGATGAACGGTATATATGAGTAGTGACTGAGAGATATCAAGAAGAATGGAACCTTGATGAACTAGTCTGGTCATTAAAACTGTTTAGGTTGTTAAATTTGTTGGGTTCTTTGGTTTCCATGGATTAATTTAATTGTGTGGAAAGGAAAAATTAGAGAGAATACCAGATTTACGTATTCTTTAGTATGATTAAATATCGGAATTGTGTTTAAACGGTTGAAGGAATTTAATATGGGTGGATCTAGAATTTATGAGAGGAGTTCTATATAGTTCCTCTATATAGATTGACGCAATGAAATTGGTTGTAGTGTTGTTAAGACTCTTGATCGATAGAAGATTTCGATTTTTGAAGTTTTAGTGTATTTTTGCCGAAATCCAATGTGAGGAGGAACAATTGAATATGTGCTTGTTAATATCCATGTGATTTGGGAACGAAAGTATGTAGCAACTAGATTTTATGATGAAGCCAGTTGATAACAACAATGATTGTAGTATAACTGTTGTGTATTGAAGTTTGATGATGAGCATCGCTAAAAGTTGAACTGATATGACATAAGAGGTGGCTTATGCCCACATGATTGTGAAATAATTGGATGATAATGTGTCCTTGATGAAAGGGTTTTAGTAGGAGCTTTTTGATTGTGTAGTAGACCCCTTCTAACTTAAGAGATCGTTGTAGTGAGGGTTTATGGTTTTGGGTATACTCTCATTTTGAAGATGGGATGAAAAGGTAGTATGGAACAATTTGGTGAAACATTGGGGGCTTTCTAATGGAATAGATAATGATAAATATTCGTATTCAGAGTATATTATTCTTAATGTTAGTAAGATTATCTGCGAGAGATTATGACTTGTGTGTGTGTGGAGATGATTCTTTTAGAAATAAAGTAATTTGATCGTCTTTCGTAATTTGGATTTAGTAAAAGTGTTTCGAGTTTGCGTTGGTGATCATTTGGACCTCTTGAGTTATGTGGTGATTGAGTTGCTTTGAGCAAAGTGACATGTTGAAAGATTTTATCGGTTATTAAGTGGTACCTATGACTTGGTCTTAAGAGCTTATCCTGTTTAAGCTGGCAAAGTGATGTAGTAATCACAGAAAATAACCTTCCTTGTTAAAGGAATGAGTTAAGTATAAGTAATTGAGCTTTAAGTCTCGTTTCGCATCTTGCAGTTTATTTGAGAGTGCTTAAACCTTATGCAGTTGTTCCATAAGAGTTTATCAATATTCAAAGGGTATTACCTTCTTCTCATTTGTGGTTTGGTATTCGCTTTCAGTAGGGCTTGAGCCCTCGACTGTTGACTTTCCCTTATGTTTTTCGAGTACTTTGCTTAAGTGACTATTTTCCTTGGTCATGTGTTCACTGCGGTGGCACATGTTTTCCTAGTTGATGAAAAATTGGTTCTATTCGCTCTTTCTTTGGAGAAAGAATCAACCTATTCGTTTCACCTGAGCCTTTTGAGGTGTTTAATAATTGTAGTTGTGAAACTTTGGGTTGTAAGTTATTCGATGAGCATTGGAGGGTGAAATAATTTCGTAATATAGTTCTTTGAGAGAAGTCTATCTCAGTGGAAGCTTGTCTCGATGTTAAACTAATTGCATTGTTACAACTAGTAGAACCTATAGTGATTGTGATCCAAGATCTTTTGTTCACTTCGGGTAGAATATTAGAATTACCGAAAGTATGGAAATCTTGACCAATTTTATAGAGTATCGTAATTTGGTAGTATTGAGAGGTTGCGAATTGTTACTCTTGATGATGTGGTTTAATGAGAGTGGGAATACAAAGTAATCGAATCGTCATGTCAAATGATGGGATAATGGAAAATGTTGAGTTAATGTCAAGAATGATTTGGCTTAAATGAGTAACCTTCTGAGAGTTATAATCTTTGTAGAGGTAAACGAGTCAAGAAAATATTTTCATGATGATGTTAGTGAGTGAGTATGAGGGAATTGTGGATTTTTTTAGGGATTTGATCTGAGGATTTCCCTATCTTTTTTATGAGAAGTTAGTTGCAAGAGTCTTGGAGGTTAAATGTGGACTTTGCATTGTTATGCTAGAACCTTGAGTCACCCAAAAATTATGTGTAGAGGAAGTAGAATAAGGGTGGATTGCGAACAGTGGGATGATCGTTGATAACACCTTTCTGATGTAGTACATGAGAGTGTGTGATGTGAATTCTAAGTAGTTTGTTCTTAAAAGGGTTGAGGTGATATGATTGTGCGAGAGATCTAATTTGGGGATACTTTCTGAGTGTCTTTTTGTCAAATGAATTCATCGATAAGGAAATCAGTTAGAGAATGTTTTGTGAGATCATTAGAGTCCCTATTCAAAGGTGTAGACAAGGTGTTTCGATTTGGGTTTGGCGTTGAGATCGCCAAGTTAAGAGTAACAAGTTAGTGTGTTGTGCGATGATTGAGATTCCATAGTTTGAGGGAAATTTTGGTCCTAAAAGAGAAACTGAGAAATTGATGCTTCCTCAAGAAGTGAAACGTTTTCCCGATTCTCGTTTGAGTTTGTGTTGTTGACCATTGACTATCGTAAGTTGGGCTCGGTATTTACGTTGGTGTGTGTGATTCTTTCCAGTTCAGATGGAATCAAAGAAATATTTGACTTGGGCTTTCGAGTGATTTCTGATTTGGATTTTGTGACGTCTATTCGCAATCTGCCACTTGGAAAAAAATGGAAATGGTTTTCGTGACGAAATTCCTATTTCTGGATTTGACTTTTCAGTACCGAGTTGGGAACGTTTGGTTGCGATGAGAGTCCTTCTTTTTTTCAGTTGGGCTATGTCGGTAAAAGAGTGTGTTTAAAGCGAGTTCTGTTGTGTGGTTCTGGTTAAAGGAGGTGATCCTTGCTTTAGTGAGGAGTTTATTTGAGAGGTGGAACACGAGTTCCGTGTTCTATGTGCATGTCGTGTGGTTTGGTAACTTTGGGAAGTTTAACACAAGATACATTGGGTTGTTCTCGCTAGTTGGCGTATCGCGGGGATCGCTCGAGTGCGTGCGCGAGTGCGTAACGTCTTGTATGTTCTGGTGTTGAGTGAATATCTGGGAGATCCAGAGTTTGAGGTTTCGTTTGCGCCGTTGACCATCGAGTGAGATCTTACCTTTGAGTCTCATGTGTTGAGTGTACCTGTAAAGGTCAAGACGAATGTTGAGGTGTGTATGTTGGTATCCATCAAATGAGACGTGGTTCCATAAGCCCGAGGGGAAAGTGACATGGAAGCTAGAGGTCTCGCATGCGCGAGCGTTGTCTAGAGTTGTTCACACCGGAGACGTGTTAAACGTTGTTTTGTTTCAGTTGTGATTGTTCTTTCGTGTAGAACAACAGGTAGAATTCGGGTCGAATTCTGTTTAAGGGGGGTAGAATGTAATACCCTAAAATATATTCGAAAGGATTAGTCGGGAGAAATTAAATAAATCGGGAGAGAGTAATTGAATCGGGAGAAGGGTTCTTTTAGAAAATCACCAAAACAGGAAATGAGAGGGGGTTTTCCGCGTTTAGTGGGCAACTTGGGCTTGGGCCTAGGCCCATGTGGGGCTGGCCGGCCATAGGGGGGAGGCGCCACCCCCTCCCCCAAACCCTAGCCGCCCCCATCTCCTACTCCTCCCCCTTGTGGCCGCCACTTTCCTCCCCCTCTCCCTTGCGCCCTGCCTCCTCCACCCCTTCTTGGTGCCTCCCCCTTGGTGCTGCACTTTCTTGCCCCTTGGAGCCACCTCCTTCCCGGTGCCGATCAGCCCATCCGCCGGTTTTCGTGAAGAAAGGAGAGGAGTTTTGCGGGGCTGCTGTTCAAGAAGGAGAGGAGCTTCTTCAAGGATTCTTCGTCGTCTCCCTAGGTGTTCTCAAGGGTAATGAATGTCGTTTTTGATGTTGGGTTAATCGTAGAGGTGAATTTGATTAGATCGATTGGATCGGATTAATTTTGTTCAATGTTCAATTCTGTCCAGAATGTTGCGCGGCCATTTTCATGTGTTTAGAGGCCGAATTAGGAGTTTTGGTCTCCTAGAGATATGTAGGTCTTGTTCTTAGCTTTCATTGGCCGCAAGAACGCTCAAATCAGATTAACGGTTAGAAAGTTATGAATATTTTAGTATCGCTGTCCTGCTGATCTGTCAGTATTAGGACAGTCTGTAGAAATCTGAATTAATCTATTAGTTAAATACGAAATCAGAGGATCTCAATATAACGAAAAATGTGGGTAATTTCTATACCTTTTCATAGAGATAAAGAACGCAAGATTCGGACTTTCGTAGCAAAAGTTATGGTGGTTTTAGTGCACTGTCCAGAGAACCCGACGTGAATTCTGATGTTCTGTAGATTGGCTTGGTAGGGGAAGTAAATGGAAGAATGAAAAGGGATCCCCAACTAGGTTTATTTAGGTAATTTAATTACATTTTCAGAAAGTCTAAGATCATCTTATTTGGATTTCTGAGTAGAAAGTTATGTATTTTAGAAGTTGACTGTCTACAGTGTGCGCCAAATCGATCGCTAGAAATTGGAAGTTGGGAAACACTTGGGGGGTTTAGCAAGTTCATTTGTGTTTTTCTTATGCTCTTGGTTCAGTATGTTGGTCTTAGATTGGGTTATCTTAAAATTCAGGTGGGAGCGTGGTCCCAGGGGCAGCACCCTCGTCGCGTCCACCGTTCTCGCACGATTGAGGCAAGTATTCGGGCTATAATATATGTATGCTTGCATGATATGATTGTGGTGTATCTTGATCGTATAGCCTTGCATGCCTGTTTATGAGATGAGTTCTCGTTTATTTTGATGATCGCTAGTTATGGTTAAAGGTTCTTCCGCATGTTGTTATTGCTTCCGTACAATGAGAATATGTTGTATTCCTGCATATGAAAATGTTATCATGGTGCATATGCATGTTGAGAGCATCAGTGCCTTGGTCACGTGGTGACCAAGCACATCTGATTGAGTCCCGTCATGTAGATGACGGGTTTGAGGTCCCCACATTCGTGGAATGTGGGCTAATGAACAAAGAGGTCCCCATCATTAAGATGATGGGCAAAGGTCCCTATACATGTGGTGTATAGGCTATTGGTCCCTGTGCCAGAGGGCACAAGCAAGGGTATACAGCGACGGTTGTATACCCCGCATTACCGGTAAAATGCGAAAAGAGATAAAGTTCAAAAGGTGCGTTGCATTGATTGCATTCCATGAGTATGAAAGCTATGAATAGTGTAACGTTATCGTGGATCATTGATGCTATGCTTGTGTTCTTGTTTATAGCCTTGTTGATACTTGCTGAGTCTTTGGGCTCATTCTTGCTTTGATATGTTTTAGGTACAACTGGTAGGAACGACATGCATGGGAGGGAGTAGATGTTGGATGCACTCACTACCTCACGACCTTAAGGCGTTTGCCATTTAAATTCATATCAGGATTTAGTAAACTGTTTGAAAATCACTCATAGATGGTTTGAGTATTTATGTTAATGGTGATAAAGAGAATAGCAAGTCTGGATTATGTTTATTCGATCATCGTGCATGCTTGTGTAACCTTGATTATGAAGATATTGATAAATGCCATGATTAATTGTTGGAACCTCGGTATTGTTGAATATACAAAGGAGGTTTTGCCAAAAATTGGTAATTGGTCTTAGTTTAGTTTAATTTGATTTAATTTTAGTAGCATTCCAGGCTTAATGTTGAGCTGGGGTGTTACAGTGCACCAAATTGGGATCCTCGCTGAATTCTTTCATATCTGATTTGGTGGCTAACATCACTAAATTCTTCTCTCCCTCACGTTTGTTGTTACCACTTAGATTTGTCTCTTGCTTTGTCGCACGCTCAATGTGCATCTCAACTTTCTGCATTGAAGAATTCACAATCTGTTGCGGTGTAAGCGGCTTTAAGGTAACATCCATGTTGTTCCATCCAAAAGTGTAGCGATTTGTACGCCCATCATGAATAGCTGAACAGTTATATTGCCATGGTCGTCCCAAGAGTAAGTGACACACCGTCATTGGCACAACATCGTAATCCACAATATCGGTGTACTTCCAAATTGAAAATGTCACACGCACCATATGGTTCACCTTCACTTCCTTTTTGTCGCTCAACCATTGCACATGATAAGGACGCGGATGTGACAAATACTTCAAACCCAACTTATGACACATGTCCTTGCTGGCCAAATTGTGACAACTCCCGCCATCAATAATCACTTTGCACACCTTACCCATATCAAGCTTTGCCCAAGTCTGAAACAAATTACACCGTTGTTCGAGTGACGGTGATGGCATTACACTAAGCACCCTGGGCGTGCAGACAATGGAATACTGCTCGGTGTTAGGAAACTCCGTCTCGCACTCACATTGTTCAATGTCATCAGTGTAAGACTGGTTGGGCGTTAGGCGACTCGTCATCACTAGTCAAAATATAACCACCCTCCTCTGTGATAAGCATAGTTAGGACATTTGGGCAGTCCTTCTGAAAGTGGCCAACACCCTTGCACTTGTGGCAAATAATATCACGTGAACGGCCGGTCGACCCCATAGAAGAGGCCGCACTAGGTACGGGTGTCGCTAGTCGACGCACCAGTGGTGGTGTACTTTTCGGGTTCTGACTTGCAGAACTGCGCATTGCTGAAGTGTTCCTAGCTTGAGTACTCTTGGTAGGTTGGCTTTTGTTATATGGTTGACCCGGACTGGTCAATGAATGGGTACGAGCAGCGAAACGTGCATCTTCAATCACTTGGCGTTCGGCTTCGTGGGCTTGGTGCAGCAGCTCGATCGTATCATTGTAAGGATGGTGATTGACAATGCGCTTGACTGCACAATTTATGTCAGCTAGAAATCTTACCATGGTCTGCTCTTCATTCTCACGGACATCTGCATGTATCATGATAGTTTCATGTCCTTATGATATTCATCAATTGATTTCAAACCTTGTCGCAAACTTGTCAACTTTTCAAAAAGTGAACGCTTGTAGTGGCGAGGTACAAAACGGGCACGCAAATGCTGCTTCATCTGTTCCCAGGTGATAGTCGGCAACTCATGGCGCTCCATACGCTTACGAACAAACTGCTCCCACCAATGTTTAGCATAATCATCCAAACCATTGGACGCAAGTAATAGTTTATTCTCATCAGAATAGTTGTTCATCCGAAACAACTTATCATCTTTCGACTCCCAAGTAAGGTATTCTTCCATATTTGTACCACTTGAAAATATAGGAAGGGTAAATTTGGTCTTAGCAACGAAATCCTCAGCGTCATCATGTCGATGTCGAGGCACGTTGTGGCCGTGGTGGAGCTATCGGTGGTCGTAGTCGTTGATGGGAAAATCGTCTCCGCCAAGAGCTCAGCCTCAGTAGCCCATCGACCAGGCACATCGTGTGGTCGTACCGCAGGATTGGCAATAAATGGATCACCTCTTCACGGGGCATCCAGGGTGCCACCTGACCATTGCAACTGTGGTAGGCATCGATGCCTCGACCATGTCCACGACCCTGTGCCGGTGCGCGTGCTGCAGCTGCTAAACCTGCGTGTGGCTGTATTGCTAGGCGACGCGCCTGACGCTGCCGGCGCTCCTCGTCCACATGAATAGAACGCTCCTCCTTGGTCTCACTGTGTTGAATGGCAGGAGGGCCATGCACACTCGCATCGTCAGCTTGCGCACCTCCACGGAGATTGTGTTGTGCGAACATGGTACGCAGCTCTAGGAAATTTGTATCGATGGTCGTACGCAATTGTGTGACTTCCTCTCCCAAGGAGTGTAGTCTAGTCTGAACTACCCCGAGCTCATCGCGCACACCATTATCACCATCATGAATTTGTTTCTGTAGCATCTCGCGCAACCGAGTGTACTCCATCTACGTAACTGGCGCCTTCGGATTCGGTGGAATCTCCTCGTGACCCGTCATAGTAACAATTCACAAACAACAAGCGAGATTATATCCGGGTTAGTAAAACAAAAATCTCTCTCTATGCTCACACTCACTGTCCTGAACACAAGATAAGCTTACCATTCCAAAGTGAATTAAGTACCATTCCAAAGTGAATTAAGGACAGCAAAATGATACTTGGGACAACGAACGATCTCAACCTGGTAATGTATGAGCGTAACCAAAAGTAAGGGAGTACACAAATGGGTGTAGGCGTAGCTTGGAAAGGTATGTGTATAACCTATGCAAACTGATATTCAAGTTATTGTATAGCTAAGTAATGATCCAAGCTAAAAAAGTTTGCATTTGTGCTGATCCAAAAGATATAAGCTTAATTAAATTCATAAGAACACAATTCTTAATTAAGGATATGAATATGATTCACAATGGTTCCTGTGATCAACGACCATTGCATATATATCCTTCATCAACATTGCATCAAACACATACAAGTCATACATTGATATAATTAAACATAGGTTTACATCATTCGTTAGCACTAAAGTATTACGTGACTTGATCACGTTAACAATATACAAATGGAAGCAAAATAAACGGAAAATGTCCACCAATGGCCCCATCCACCCATGCAGCAATTGCGTGGAGGAAAGAAGTCATATGCAAAGATGAAAGACCAAAGCATCTATGCCATACAAGGTCAATACACATGTTCTTACTCTCCACTTCCAACCCAATAGTCCTAGCATTTTACTTAACCAAACAGCGCCATACATTGCATGTGGAAGTACGTGGGGACTTGAACCGAATAGTCGAGTTCGGTCCTTAATTAACCCTGACAAGTCCACCACAAACCCAATCTCGTGCACAAAAGCACCATCACTAGCTTCCTCTTGTCGAATCAATTTGAATTTCAAATACAAGACTGATTTAAAGAAACTGGACAAAGAGTTTAAAATGACAACAGATTCGCTTGTGATTCCCATGTTTGACAAGATATGCTTGTCAAACTCTAAAATCTCTAGACCGCATGTCTAAGCCAAATCTGAAAATAGACCATATAGTATACAATACTACACTAGAGTTGAGTGTATGGTCATAATTAAGGTAATCCACTATGTGTGACTTAATGCAAACAAAGGACATCAGCTCCTAAGGTTCCTAGGAGTCGGTTTTATCTTACAGAGATCAACCAACTTGTATCGCACCAAGTACTAGGAGAGATCGCTAGCAAATTGCAAAGAAAAAAGGACACAAGATTTCTCAAAGAGATTAAATACATAATCTGAAAATATGGACTAGGATTTCCCACTTTCCAAGTTTCGAGGATTTGAATCAACGCGCTTTAGGTTTAAAACGAAAGGAGTGTTTCTTTTCTCTTTTCTTTCTCAAACTGCATGTACAAGATCTTCCTTCGTCGGTTAGTAAGGTCACCGAATGGAAAAGTTGGTATTTATTTAAAGACTAAATTTTCTTTAAGTCCAAATAATTTCTAAAATGCAACAAAAAATATTTTTAGCCAAGATGTGTGGGTTTGTTATCTTTTGCTTTCTTTTTTTATACTTTTGTCAAGCCGTGGCTTTTTCTTCAAATCGGTTGCCTTTTGATATCTTCTTTTGCAATGGCCGAAAGGAAGGTGTAGATCCACCCTTTGATTTGCACGTCTCAAAAATTTTAGAAGTGTAGACTAATTCCAAGAGTAGCCCGAAAGCAAAATTCAACAGCTAGTCTCAAAGAAGAAAAGATATAAGTAAGGCTCAAATCACCAAAAGGTTTTAGCTGGCTAGGATTAAAGATGAAACCCGAATCGAACCGAACACCAAGTCGGAACAAGGCAGTTTTGGAAAGAACAATCTTGGAGTTTGAGTCAGATACTACTTCCCAAAAGAAATGAAAAGAAGACGTGTAGATCCAACTCAGATAACAACAAAGAGATAAATTCCAAAAGCTCTTTTTGGGTGCTAATTGAGGGAATCAATCAGTAATTTTTGAGAATTGAAGTAGACACAAGATGAAGTTACGCAAAGGAAAACACAAGATCAACACGAAAAACAAATCTCTAATGGATGAAAACGAAACTTACAAGAAACAACAGATTGAACTATGGTTTTGATGTTGCAAATTTTCGGTTTAATGGACTATAGGACAAAAAACAAATCTAAACTATGGGTAAATAGATCTCACCGAGTAAACCTAGGCTCTGATACCACATGATATGGGGGTTGCCCGATTTTCTCAGTGAGAACTGTAGATAGATGATGTGAAATAGTCGATGTCGTTAGCTGAACACTTGTGCCAATGCACAAACCCTCAATTCTTTGGATATCACCCAAAACACACCGGATAGTTGATCGTCGCGAGACCACAAGCGTCGATTGCCAAGCCCCCAATTACCAATGGAATGACAGCTTGACCTTGAAATGCAGGATGAACCAATGGATCGTCCAATTCTCTCTCAAAGTCCTCGCATGAACTCTGGTTTGAAAGAACAAGCAATAGCTATGTTTTAATCTTATGCATAAATTGGTCTTAGGAATACATGGGGGTCACGGTGGTATTTATAGTGAACCTCCCGAAATCACGCTACCAAAATCTAGGGCCGGCGCAACTAATCGAGTCAGACAAAGACTATGATTTCTAAATCCTAACCGAATCATACTGTTCGCAACGAGTACTGTTCACACCAAGTACTGTTCCTGTCGAGCACGTCTCCCTCCAAGTACTGCTCCTTCCGAGTATGATATCCACCGAGTATTGTTTAAGACCTGGTCGTAGACCTGGTCATTGGACTAGTCGTAGATTCGGTCGTAGGACTGGTTGTAAGCTTTGGGAATCTAGTCGTAGATCTTAGAGAACTGGTCGTAAGCCTTCAGAAATTGGTCATACATCTTCGAAACCGGTCGTGGACCGTAGACTGATCGTGAGAGCCGTAGACTGATCGTCGCATGACTTGGCCGAGACAACATAATGTGACTTCCTCTTATCTTACAAGGTCCTCCTCCATTGCTTTGCTTCTGAAGTCTTCACAATGTTAGAATCTGAGAATGCACAAAATATTTGCATGAGGTAGTAGCCATTTCTCAGTATAGTTAATAGGAGATTCATTAAGAAACAAAAGCACTTGTTGGTTTAGAAGTTTGGTTCGAGCTCTGGTCATTGGACCGGCTGGTACTGAACTGGTCGTAGGGACGTCCGCATCAGTTTGTGCCTCACCAACAATAGGAGAAGATGCATAAGTGTTAGGAATGCCCGCATCAGCTGGCCTGGGAAGGATGTGGGCTTCGGTCCGAGAGGGAAGGCGGGGGGGGGGGGGGGACAAAATGGGGATGGGTCGAGGAGAGAGATGGGTGGCTGTATTGAGAAAGGATAATGTTGCTCGATGATTTCACACGATTGTTAGATTTTCATAAAAAGAGGTTTTGTTGAGAAATGAATGGAGAATTCACTTGTGAATTTAAAATACAAGGTAACACTGGTGAGTCCAGTGGTTGATGCGATGTAGTTGGTGAAGGGTGATTCCTTGCCAAATTAGCCATTTCATCTATCATTTGTTTATCAGTTATTATTATGATTTCTCGAGTACACTTTGAATCTATTTATTACTGTATTTTAAATTCAAGTTATTGTTTTATGCAAAATAAGCCATATCAGCCATCTTTTGTAATAGACCATGCATCTATAATTGTATCTGTGCGTGCAACTTGCTGAGTACTCCATGGATTCATTCTTGCTACTACATAATGTTGCTCTGTCGCCGAAAGACAAATAGGTCATCTACGATCAACTCATCATCGAAGGAGTAATACAAGGATTACAAGGACTACGTCGTGCTGCCCCAATCGATTGCTTGTTGGGCATATGGCATGGGCTATACATTGGAATTTCCCTTGAAGTTTCTACTGCAGTTTAATTGATTGTAGTCGACTTAGAGTGACAGTTGTTTAAACTCTAAATCACAAAATATTATCGATAAAATACTTAATTAATTATTTGTGCATATGATTGATATTTCATCTATAATGTCACTGTATGTACTAGTATGATTATAGATTAGTGTGGTATATACAGAGAGTTTAGATTTGCAAATCCGGGTCCCGACACACTGAAGCTCCTTTGGTGCCTTACATCGGAACCACTCGGTAAGTTCAGATGAGAGCTCTAGGAATCCATTATAAAGTTTTCAAATCCCAATTAAAAGTTCACAACCAATTTGAAAGTTCTTAATTGTATTAGTTAAAAGTTCCTACATAGGAATTGAAAGTTTTCCATTTTGTTTGTTTTGTGCCATGAGGGTGCGAGGGGCGTTCCTCCGCTAATAGTATTCCCCGTTGAGAAAGATGTTGATGGTCGTATAGGAATATCTAGAAACGGTGATGTCAAAGCTTCTCAATGAATTCGGTACACACAATTTTTAAAGCTGCCGATACTTAGATCGGAATCTTAATTGAAACAAGGAAACAGACCAAGTACAATGTTGTTTGTTTTCATTTTGTTCACCCCTGACTCCACAAGCAAGAATATTTAATTAAGCGTACTAGCAACCACTAGGTATAATTCATTTCGATCTTGAATAATAGCTATCCATCTACCAACCTCAAAATGTGCAATGTCAATATGTCATATGCCCATATAGGAAACTAACAAAACGTCACAACTTGACACGTCTCTTTATCACGAAGAATTTCAGAGAGGATGAAATAGGAAACAAAAAATGGCGTGATTAGCAGGATGCCTCGTAATGTGCATATGCACTTAACTTGCCAATGATAGTGGTAGTAGACTAGTAGTACAACATTGAAATGATTCGATATATCGATCGATCTCGCGTCCCCGGTAGCAGCCTCTAAGATGGGCTGCCTGAAGCACCCGGCAGCAGCAGGTGAGGCGTCACCATGCTTGACCTCCATTGCCAGAGACCACAGCGGGGTTATCCGGGGAAGTTTCCGAAACAGACAAACTATGTCGAACTCGAAGTTGACAGCAGGACTAAGAAATTTTTTTATGGGGGCAGAGGCAGGTAGCAGCCTCGCTTAATCGCTAAGCATACTATAATCTCCTATGCTAAAGCGACGCGTCTTACTCAAGGCGATCCTAGTTAAATTCGATTTTTTAAAAATAACATTAATTTAAAAGATAATTACAAAAAAGTCATTTTTGTTTCAAATGGCGACAATCTCCTCCTGTCGCCATTTGAAATGGTTGTTAGCGTGCAAATCGCCATTTAAAATAGCGGCAGGTAGATTCCTGTCGCTAATTCAACTGGCGACAGGATCTGACTATATAAACCCTAAAAATCGAATGAAAAATTATTTTAATTCTGAAAAAGAGAAGTGAGAGAGAGAGAAAGAGGAGGAGAAGGGAGGAGTGACGTAGCGAAGCCCTATCGGTTCCTAACGGAGGAAAGATAGGGAGAAATAGATCTGATCGTCTATTTTGTAGGTAAATATTCTTACAACTTTGTACATAGATTTGAAACCTAGTAGGTTAGTAAATAAAAATAGCAACATATAATTCAATGGATTAGAAAATTTTAGTTGTATCGCAGTTTGATGATGTACATCATTTTAGCTGTGTATAGTTTAGTTTATCGTACAGATATTATTTATGATGCAGTACTGGAATGATTTAGAATAAATCCGCAAAAATATCAAAAAAAACCTTGTAGGTTTTTATTTTTACATGGTAAATATTTTGTTAATGCCGAAAATACTTTCTAAACTACGAAAATAGCAAGACACCTTTAAAAATTATATATATAAAAAAATCAACAGTAGCTACATAGGGTACGTAGAGCTGAATTAAAATGTTATGAACTTAATTTTTGTTTCTATTTGTACACAATAAATATTTTATAAATGTTAGAGACATTTTGTAAACAAGAAAAGAAAAACAGCAAGATACCTATAAAAAATCTATAAAAATTGCAGAGTAGCTAAATAGGGTATGCAGAGCTTAATCAAAATAATCACAACTTAATTTTGGTTTATTTTTGTGCACGGTAAATATTATGTTAATGCCAAACATACTTTTTAAACTTGGAAAATACCAAGATACCTCTAAAAACTGTTAAAAAATCCAGAGTTGCTACATAGGGTAGGTAGAACTGAACTAAAATATTGTTAACTTATTTTTTGTTTCCATTTGTACACGATAAATATTTTGTAAATACTGAAGACACTTTTCAAACAAGGAAAGTAGCAAGATAACTATAAAAAATCTATAAAAATAGTAAAGTAGCTAAATAGAGTATGTAGAGCTTAATTAAAATAATTCTAACTTAATTTTGGTTTCCATTTGTAGATGGTAAATAATTTGTAAGCAAGGAAAATAGCAAGATACCTATAAAAATTCTATAAAAATTCCAAAGTAGTTAAATAGAGTATGTAGACCATAATTAAAATATTGTTATCGATGGTGTATTATCGATCTTACTAGTGAGAAGCTGAGTATGACTGGGTCGAGCATACAGAGGACAAGGGGAAGGCTCCTGCTAGTAAGACTAGCGACCGTCCTAGCGCTCCTCGTCGCCCGGGCGTAGTCCGGATCAAAGATGTAAGTTATGTTCAATTTGTATCCTAATTATTAATTTGGCTCTATGCTGTGCTATCCTAACATCATTCAATCATCCAGCCCGTCTCATAGAACATGGCTAACTTCGATACTGGCTGCCGCCGCAGGCAGTCCAGAGACAAGGGGAAGGGATCGATGGGCTGCCAGGACTAATCGATTTTGTTCCGATCAGCCTTTTTTTCTATTCCAAAAGGCACACATATATTGTAGGTGTATTTTGGTTTGTGGATTTGTGCATATTGACGTTTCTAATGTACGTAACTAAACCCAGCGCGCCATGCATTCGTAATTAAATTATGAAGTCTTTCAAACTTAAATCTCCTTTCCCAAATATTTTGACTATTAAATATTACGCAATCTATTCTCGAAGGAATCAGTTCCACGAACAATACAATCGGGACAACAGTGCGCATGGCAACCTAAACCCATATATTCTTTCCATTTCACTCTGAAGGGGGCTGTTTGTGTTATTACGCCGCTGAACTCGCATTCCAAATTGCGCTGCTGATCTCGTATTCTCTACTTCACATTTTGTTATCTTCTCCAATTTCAGATTTCGAACTACGTAGACACTTCGAGGTATTACAAAAAACTTTGTGAAATACACTAGATCTTTAGATTGAATTCTCTACACATAAATTTCAAAAATACGACCATTTCGCCATTCCAAGTGTTGACGTGTTTTGTCGCCAGTTGAACTGGTGACAGGTTTCTCTCGCCAATTGGAATGACCACGGGTTCCTATCGCCAATTGGAATGACAAAATTGGCTTCCACTAGTTCAATTAGCAATAGAGCCCTCTCAACACTGTTCTAATATCCGACAGGATACTGTCGTCAATTGGCACGGTGGCAGGCCAATTTCGCCATTCCAAATGGCGATAGAGGACTATTTTTTGTAAATTTTTTTTTGACTATTTTTGTAATTATCTTTTAAATTAATATTATTTTTAAAAAATTCACCAATAATGGCTAGATGCATTGCAAGGCGCAGCATGTACTATAAATAATTTGAGATAATTTTTACAAAACCATTTGAGACTAACATTTTCATTAACAACAAACAGTGCGATATTATTTGCCTTATATAAGCATAGATTCTGAGTCCTATTTTCTATTTTTCGAAAAAAAAAAAATCTGAGTTGGGAACTTTCTGCTTCAGCTCGTAGGGAAATACCATGGAATACCTTTGGCCTATTCCAATTAGTATTAGTTTGACTATCATCATTCATACCCAGGCGCCGAGGTGAAGCAGAGAATGTGCGCAGGGGAAAGGCGCACGGGTCACGGGGGACTGGGAAGGGACGAAGGGAGTTGGGGAAAATAGAGAGAACTTATTCCATGCCTTCTCGAGATAATCTGCCATCCCTAAAATAGAGAGGCAATAACAATGGAAATCTAAGATAACAATCCAAACTTAACTAATTATGATATCTCTAACGAAGCCTCTAGATGGCTCCAGGCCCAAGCAATTAACTGAAGGATAACAACTAAATCTGCAGCATATCATGCGCCGGATGCTGTTGTGATGCTGCTGTCCTTGCGCCGGGTATAGGTGAGGCCCCACATGACATTACATGGACGATAAATTTATGCACAAAAAAAAATATAAGTGATCATCACCAATCTTAACACACAATTTATATTTTCATAAAAAAAGTTACCATCTCCACTATGTGTTTAAAATGGTGGGAAATTAACTTCCAAAAACCCAATCAAGTTTTGCAAAAACCCATTCCCATCGACAATTGTCACGAAACAAACACGCGCGTTCTAAGTTGCATCGGAGCGGACACAAATCCAAATGCAAAACATAATAAGAACATGTCTTGAGTAAAGCACCAATGTGTGTTGTCCGGGTCAGCGTCAGCGTTGGTTGCTCCCAGTAAGAGACCTTGGACTGGATTTGCGGCTTGTCCAGGCTGCCGAGTAGCGCGCGGCCAATACGACCTCGTCCAGGAGGCGCCCCTCCCTATTCCGCTCCATGGTCCAAACCCCAACCACTCTACACGTCCAACTTTTCAAAGCACGTCATCACCTTGGTGCTTCTTCCCTTCCTTCGATCCCTAGCCAGTTCTTTATAAGAAGGCCACCACCTTCACTTGGATGTTCTCCTTAACTGCAATCTACATTCTGCAATTGTTTCGCTCACTAACCATGATTCTTGAGGCCACATTCCTTCTTCTCCTTCTTACCGCGTCGGAGGCGGCGGCCCGCTCCGTCGACGGGTCCGCCGCGTCGTGCTCCGGCACAGGCAGCTTCGCCGCTGATAGCTCTTTTGCCAGTAACCTGCATCAGTTGATGACCTTCCTCGAGACCAAGGCCCCGGCCATCGGGTTCGACATCGGCACGGTAGGCGACAACGAGCGCGTGCACGGCCTCGTCCTCTGCCGCGGCGACGTCGCCAGGGCGACATGCGCCGAGTGCATCCTCTCCGCGAGAGCTCAGGCCCAGCGCCTGTGCCCGTCCAAGAAGGACGCCGTCGTCTGGCTCGACAACTGCATGCTCCGGTACTCCGGGGAGCCGTTCTTCGGCGAGGTTGACGGCGACCACGGCGTCGTCGTGCCGAGCAACGTCCAGAGAGCGACAAGTTCGGTCGAGTTCGACAAGGAGGTCGCCTGGATGATGAAGCGGCTCACGAGGACGGCGTACCTCTCGCCGCTGCTGTTCGCAGCCGGGGAGGTCGAGGCAGTCGGCGGGGAGCAGAGGCTGCGCGGGCTGACCCAGTGCACCAAGGACCTGTCCGGCGGGGACTGCAAGCTGTGCCTGGAAGCCGCCATTGGTCAACTGGTGGCGAGGGGTGCGCCAAGGAGGGTGGGAGAGTGTTAGGTGGAAGCTGCAGCTTGAGATATGAGTTGTACCCGTTCTTTGATTCCTAGGTACTCGTATGACAATTTGCGCTTCTAATTATGGTGTCAGATTGTTATCTCCACATTATGGAATGAGGTTCCCAAGGAATCAAATAGAAGAAAGTTTTTTTTTTTTTTTGACCTAAATGGCACTACCGGGGCTTTTTTATTTTTATTTTTTAACAAAAGTAGTTGTTCTCGCGCCGTATTACAAAAAATGGCAACACGGTCGTACCGGTGACCGACATGTGTCCAAACCTGTGCATCTGACGCCCGAATTCAACCTCCAACACTTATCTGCCTTCCGGACCATCCTCCTCCCGCCATGTGGCCACCACTGCTCGCCCCTAGCTCGGACATGCCCTATCTGTTCACCAAGCGCCCAAACAAGCAAAATCCCTACGCCCTAGCCCGGATTTCATCTCCTCCCGACACATGGCCTCACCGATCGCCCCTGGCCTGGAAGCGACTTGTCCGCACATCCCCGCCCAGACATGCCCTGTCCGAACGCCCCTAGCCCAGACTTCTCTCGTCCGTACACCTGGCTCGCTGACAGCCTGCTCCCCCCTCGCCTGGACGCACCACATGGGCGACGCCGCACCATTCTAGCCTGGCAGCGCCTCGGGATTTCCCACCACCACCGATCTTTCTGTCCAATCCAACTTTCTTTCCAATCGCATTGCCCTCTGCATGCATGCGACATGCAGAATAACATCGCGTGGGAGGGAATTCAATTCCCCTCCCGTCATTGCGTTGTCTATGGGAACTACGTTTGCACGGCGATAAATACCAGAGTTGCTCTCGCTCTCATTCATTCTCATTTTTATTCTCATTCTCGCACTCGTCGCTGAGAACACAGAGAATAGTAACAAAATTTATTTGGAGATTAAAGAGTGTTTAGAGTATTTCTTAGGACTGTATTAGTATAGAACGAGAATTTTTTTTAAAATAATCTATTTTTTATTAAAAATTACAAATTTATTCTTGCGACTTTTTTTTTACAGGAGCATACTCATGTTGCCTAATGGTTGGGCGACTGGCTCTAGCCGCCCAACGGTTGGGCGATAGGCTGCAGTCGCCCCACGGTTGGGCGATTGAATATCTGCCGCCCAACCATTAGGCGACAGCTGTCTGTCGCCGAACCGCTGGGCGAAAGGGGCTTTCCTGTTGAATTTTTTTTTTAAAATAATATCTTTTTAAAAGATAATTACAAAAATATATAGTCGCTATAAAAAATTACAAAAATATGGAACCTATCGCTAGTTGAGCGTCAATGGAGGTACCTGTCGCCAGTTCAACTGGCGACAAGTGGTTCAACTTGCAACAGGTCGTTCAACTTGCGACTGGTGGTTCAACTTGCAACAGGTGGTTCAACTGGCGACAAGTGGTTCAACTGGCAACAATATCAGTGTGTATGAATTCGGAGGCGAATCGCAATATCACTTATCTTCCCGTTTACGAATCGTTCGTACCTCAAACGTTCTCGATTAATTCTCCAAAAATTAACCGTAGTACAACAACATACTACGATGACAAAGTGTTATTGCAAGTCTAACAGATTTGATACCATTTAAATTTTATGAAAATAAAAAAACTGGCTAAGTGGAACATGAAAAATCAAAAACTGGCTAGAGTGGAACATGAATATCTTTTTAAAATATGTCGTGTATTGTTGTACTGAGGTGAATTTTGTAAGATTTTTTTGAGGACGATTGCGGTTTTAATGATTCGTACGTACGAAGGCAACTGATATTACAATAAGAACACGGCGTTTCATCGAACAGGGGGATTACATGGCACGCAGGATAACCAACCGAGGACGGTACACGCATGCCTTTAGGGAAATTAAAATACATTGGACATGTGGAGGTATAAGGTAGAACTACTGAGTGGAACGTGGCCATTTACCCTTGCGGCCCAGCTCGGTGTTGTACTCCTCGCCTTGCGCCTTAGCTCTCGCCGCGATGGCCATCTTTCGCTCCCTCTCGGCCTCCCGTCGCCTCACATGCTCACGCTCCTGCTCCTCACGCTGCCTGTCCCGCCTACCTTGCTCGGCCTGCTCAGCTTTCAACTCTTGGAGGTGCCTTTCATGGGTCTCGATGTTCTCCCTGGCCCAGCTCTTCCGTGTCAGCAACGACCACATGTCGTAGGGGTGGATCTTGTCGTCGATCCACTGCCGGAAGTCGCATAGGGGTGGCGGAGAGTGCGGTGGGTAAAGAGAGTTCGTTACGCCGTTATGCGAAGAAAAATAGCATTGTAAAATGAAATACGGTTTCATTACCAGATGCCTGTCGTTGTTGTCCACGGTGTAGTTTGGGCAGCAGCAATAGCACTGCCCAATGGTTCACTCATCGGTTGATTTGACGCACTTGCAAGCGTCCTGACACCAGCATAGGGGTGGCGCCACCCCTATCGGGGGCCCTTCCGGAGGGCGTTCCGCGGGCATAGGTGGGGGGTCGCGGCTCGACCTAGAACCATTGGGCGTACTACGAGGCAGCTTCCTCAGATCCACCACTTCTGGAAAAGTTTTGTGTGTGAAAGGTTCCTAACTAGCGGCATGATAGCAAGCGCTGGTCTCATGGGGAGACACCCAATCCTTCAGAAGCTTGCGAATTTTCTCCCATTCCTTCTCCTTATCCATGTTTTCTACTTGGTGGTGCTGCTGTGGACTTGTTGGATGAGTTGCGCTGTATTTATAGCTGCAGCGAACGGAGTCGTAGCCGGGCCTCTCGTCGTGGTAAAAGGTTCCTCGTCCGATCAAATTGTCTTGAAAAACTACCTCGTCTGGTCATGTCCTCAGAAAAAGCTGGGTCGTCGGGTTACATCGTCCAGAAAAATCTAGCTCGTCGGGTCACATCATCCAGAAAAAGCTGGCTCGTCGGGTCACATCGTCCAGAAAAAGCTGACTCGTCGGGTCACATCGTCCAGAAAAAGCTGGCTCGTCTGGTCACATCGTCCAGAAAAAGCTGGCTCGTCGGGTCACATCGTCCAGAAAAAGCTGGCTCGTCGGGTCACATCGTCCAGAAAAAGCTAGGTCGTCGGGTCACATTGTCCAGAAAAAGCTGACTCGTCGAGTCACATCGTCCGGAAAAAGCTGGCTCGTCGGGTCACATCGTCCTAAAAAGCTAGCTCGTTGGCTCATGTCGTCGTAAAAAGCAGGATCGTCAGGTCACATCGTCCTAAAAAGCTAGCTCCTTGGCTCATGTCGCGTAAAAGCGTAAAAAAAGCGCTCGTTGGCTCAGGATCGTCGGGTCACATGGTCCTAAAAAGCTAGCTCGTTGGCTCATGTCGTCGTAAAAAGTAGGATCGATTTGTCGCGTGCTTTAAGCTATAAGAGTCCATATGCATTGGACAAACATGTGTTGTATGAACGAGTACACACAAGAACGCAAAAGTATTACATGCATCACATATGAAGTGCAAAATTTAAGTATGACATAACGAACAAATGTACAACCAGTGTAGGCGGACACCCCCTAGTAACCCCCGCCAACCGCACCCCCAGCATCCCCTCCCCCATCACCACGGCCCACTCCACCTCCGTGTCCTCCCCTACGGGCTCGCTTGGGCCCCCTCCTCTACGCTGGGTGTTGGGGCCTCGGCCCGGATAGGGAAAGACGGTATGGAGCCCTGGTCTGATGAGGACCGAGAGGCGAAGGGGTGGATTGAACCGGCTGCTGTGTGGGTACTGGCGCACTAGCGAGCTGTGACCCGGAGAGAACCTCAGTCGATGTGGGCTGAGGTGCCGGGTTGTCGTCCACCAAGAAGTCGTGGGCTTCCGCGAAGCCTGGGGAGGACCCTCCGTCATAGAGAATTGGACCTGCACAGTAAAATATTGTTAGTTAATTAAGAAAAACACGGTGCATGTTGACAAACGGAGATGTGACGTACTCTCAGCTAGCGCCATAGCGTGTGCGAAGGCATCCGTAGGGAAGTATGGCACGCTGTACACGCCCTGTGTGTACTGAGTGTGGAAGGCGAAGGGGTGTGGAGGACCGACGTAGTGCGACGCTGCCGGTGTACGGGGCTGTGCCCAGGCGGACCCTCCAGCCTCCTCAGGCCTGGGCGGACAAGGTCTGGTCGAGCATCCGACCTCGTTAGGGCGTGTCGGTGTCGGATGTGGTCTAACTGACCCTCTCGCCTGCTGGGCTGCTGCTGGACAGGACGGCGCCGGCGGACGTAACGACTGTCGACCAGGCAACCCGCTGGTATCAACCTCCGGGAGCTTGGTGCACGACAACAGGCCGAAAATACGTGTGGCTTGATCAGCCACACGATGGATAGCCTGGGTCGTCTCCTCGCGTGTGCCCTCCACACCGTCCGCCAACCTCTGAAGCCATGAGCGGCAGTCCGTCGTAATCTCACCAGCGATGCTCGCCTACATAAAAAACAAGACCTGGTGAAAACTGTAATGGCGGAGGCCACAATTGAAGTTTTCGAAGTAGGATGTAATGTACCGCGCGGTGGACGTCCTGCACGAAATGCACAGGGTATGTGTCTGCGGTGCCGAGACACGCGGTGCGGGCTCATCTGCAGCAAGTACGAGCCTTGTACGTGTCTAAGGAGCGTACCAGCGGAGGTACACGTCGTAGGTCGTAAGGTCGTAAGGGGTGTCCTCCGGCACACGGTCCTGTAGCGTGCTGTCCCACTGCCCC
Source organism: Ampelocalamus luodianensis (assembly GCA_036346255.1). Classification (NCBI taxonomy): domain Eukaryota; kingdom Viridiplantae; phylum Streptophyta; class Magnoliopsida; order Poales; family Poaceae; genus Ampelocalamus; species Ampelocalamus luodianensis. Next base: position 67,762,099 of record CM070621.1, on the reverse strand, counting down.
ACCCAGTCGTTCATTCTACCACCCCAGTTCGTGCCGCGGCGAACTCCCTTCCTACTGAACCTGCAAGACGTAACATGTAGTTAGAAGTCATGCGTAGTAGATGACACCAAAAAAAAAGGGCATGTATGCCGATTACTCACACGCGTGCGCGCCGTGCACCGCCGTCCGAATCGATGTATGGAACCTCCTGCCGTAGGCCGAACTAGCGCATCACACGATGTGCCACGTAGTCCTCAACAAAGACGTCGAAGACGAGCGCCCTCACGGTGAGCGATGAGTCCCGGTCGCGCGAGCAACGAGAAAGCCCGTGAGGCGCGGGCATGTAACTCCTCGGGAGTATGGCTCCCCAACGAACGTCGTCCCGCCGTGAGCGGCCGAATCGCTCCACGAACGGCTCAAACGCGCGTGTCACCGCGACGCGGCGCAAACCGTACTGCAAGGAACACAACATATTAGATAGGACGATCGATTATATGAAAAAATAAGTCACACAAAAGAATACGTACCCGTCGCTGACACCAAAGCGAGCCCATTGTCGGCCGATCAATCTCGCCTGCGTTGTACATCTCCTGCCCGTATGGAGAGCTATCGTCCAACAAGGGTCGTCCGAGGCTAAAGCGCTCGAATGACCACAACTGCTGATACGGGGGAGGCCCGATCTTCTCAGTGAGAAACCGTGGATAGTTGATGCGAAGTAAACGATGTCGCTAGCTGAACACTCGCGCCAATGCACGAACCCTCAACTCTTCGGAATACGCCCTCAACACACCGGGTAGTTGTTCGTCGCGAGACCACGAACGACGAACGCCAAGTCCCCGATTCCCAATGGAAGAGCGGCTTGACCTTGAATTGCAGAACGAACAATTGGATCGCCTAGTCCTCTCTCAAAGTCCTCGCATGAACTCTGGGGTCGAAAGAACAAGCAATAGCTATGTTTCAATCTTATGAATAAACTGGTCTAATGGATACAAGGGAGGGCAAGGGTATTTAAGCGCCCCCACGACTCACATGCACAGCCTAGGGCTGGCTACATGCCGAATCAAACTCTAACTCGGCTAAGACCTAAAAACACACAAAAAGGAAAACCTAACTTAAGTCCGTCACATTGTTTCGCCATAGCGGTAGCGACCGTAAGTCTTCTGAAGTTGGGGCCAAAACCATTGTGTGGGCCTTGAATAAGCTTTCAAACAAGTCCAAGAACACCCCAATCGGACTCCGTATACAAAAGTTATGGCCTTTTATTACAGCCCTGTTGGGCTGTCCCGAACCGAATCCGAATTGAATTTGAGTTGATTCCGAGATGAATTTCGGTTGCACTTGTGGAAGATCCGAATTGGGCTTGAATTCTTGGGCTTTTCTCCTTGGTTGACCCACGTGAGCTTCTCCTCCATTGCTTTGACTCGGCCTCCTCTTGGTTCCAAAGGCTTCACAATGTTCAAACTCGAGAATGCACAAAACATTTGCATGAGGTAATACCCAATTCTCATCAATGACAATAGAAGATTCATTAAGAAACAAAAGCACTGTTGATTTAGAAGTTTAGCTCTGCTCTCGTCGAGTGCACCAATATGCATACGTACTTGAATTATTTGTAGCGTCACGTATGGCGTCCACCTCGATATGTGTATGACCACCAATAGGAAAGATGTATAAGTGTTAGGGATGCCCTCATCATCCTCCCCTCTTGAAAAGGCGTGCCTCCTCGGCTGGATCATCACCACCAAAGAAAGGTGATAAATGAGCGACATTGAAAGTAGAGCTCACGCCATAGTCATCGCGAAAGCTCTATCTTGTAGGCGTTGTCGTTGATCTTCGCAAGCACCTTGAATGGTCCATCACCTCGTGGCACTTGCGGCGTTACGGAAAGCATCCTTAGTGCACCCAAACCAAATCACTGGTTGAAAAACCATCTTCTTCCGTTTCTTATTCGTGGCAGGACTTGACCTTGCGCTCTATCTCCTCTTTTGTTTTGAGATGCAATTTCTTCACATACTCACCGCGGATGCCTCCATATGAACACGGTGTTGACTTGGAAGTGGCAGCAAATCAAGCGGCGTAAAGGGTTTGAAACCATACACCACCTCAAAAGGACACAAGGTAGTGGAGTGCACGAATTCCAAAACAATCCTCCCAATTCTTCTTGATCATGGTCCTGTAGCATTGACCACCTCCGTTTGACCATCGGTTTGGGGATGACAAGTCGTCTTTGAATAACAACCGTCCCAGTTTACTGTCCGTAGCTCATGAACTTCCGTCGCGATCTAACACAATAGTCTGGCACGCCACATGTAGCCTCACGATCTCCACGAAAAACAAGTTAGCAATATCTTGTACTCTTGTGGCACGGAATAAAGTGTGCCATCTTTGAAAAGCGATTCACAACGACAAAAGCAGAATCACTCCCCTCTTAGTTCTAGGTAATCCTAAAACAAAATCCATACTAATATCCTCCCATGGTGCATTGGGAGCAGGTCTGTGGATTCAATTTTGATTTTGTGGCAAGAATGCATCGTTGCACATACCTCTCTACATCTCGCCTCATCTTAGGCCAATAAAAGTGATCGCTCGGCATAGATAACGTCTTCTCACGTCCAAAATGTCCCATCAACCCACCTCGCATGTGATTCTGCGAGTAATAGCAAGCGCGGAGGAGAGTGCGGAATGCATAATTTGTTAGTGCGAAACAAAAACCCATCATGGATGTGAAATTTATCCCACCTTTTCCCTCTTTGCAATGTGCATAAGGACGGAAAAATCATGGTCATGAGCATATAAATCACGCAAACTCTCTAAACCGAGAACTTGCACTCCTAATTGAGTTAAAAGCACACTTTTCCTAGAGAGCATCGGCTACCACATTTTCCTTTCCCTTCTTATATTTTACAATGTAAGAAGCGACTCAATGAATTCGACTCATTTGGCATGTCACTGTTCGGAGTTTACTTGCCCTTTAAATACTTTAATGCCTCATGATCGAATGAATAATAAACTCTTTAGGCCATAAATAGTGTTGCCAAGTTTCTAACACACGCACTAAAGCATAAAGCTCTTTGTCATAGACCGGATAATTCAATTGAGCACCATTCGGTTTCTCACACTAAAATAAGCTACCGGTCTACCCTCTTGCATTAAAACACCGCCAATACCCAATCCGGTAGCATCACACTCAATTTCAAAAATTTTAGTGAAATCGAATTAAAACAAGCAACGATGCTTGAGTCAAGCGTTTCTTAAGTTCAAGAAAAGCATTGTCTTGCGCTACCCCCACAAAATTCAACACCCTTTTAGTAAGTTCATTCAAAGGGGCAAGCTATGGTGCTAAAATCCTTCACAAAGCGCGCGATAAAAACCAGTGAGACCATGAAAGCTCCTAATCGACTTACATTCACGAGTTGGCCAATTTTTAATCGCTTCAATTTTAGACTCATCTACTTCAACTCCTGTGCGAAAACAACATAGCCCAAAAAGATGACACGATCTTTGCAAAGGTACACTTCTCTAAGTTACCGAATAACCTAGCCTCACATAAAACTTGTAGAACTTGTCTAAGATGGTCTATGTGTTCAGATTCAAAGATCTGTATTGTAAATCGAATATCATCAAAGTACACAACCACAAATTTACCAATGAAATGCCTTAAAACATGATTCATTAAAGCGCATGAATGTACTAGGTGCATTAGTTAAACCAAAAGGCATGACTAACCACTCATACAACCCAAATTTTGTTTTAAATGCTGTTTTCCACTCATCCCTTCATGCATCCTAATTTGATGGTAACCCTGCGCAAATCTATCTTAGAAAAATAACAGCACCACTCAATTAAGTCAGCATATCATCTAAGCGAGGTATAGGATGACGATATCGAATTGTGATATTATTAATCGCTCGACAATCTCGCACATCGCCATGAACCATCTTTCTTAGGAACTAAAATAACGAGAACGGCAGCACAAGGGCTTAAGCTTTCACGTACATACCCTTTGGAGAGAAGCTCTTGTACTTGTTTACGAATTTCCTTTGTTTCCTCGGGATTGAGTGCGATGCGGTGGTCGGTTCGGCAGCGGCGCTCACGGAATCAAGTCGATCTTATGTTCTATCCCACGGGTGGTGGTAGCCCATGTGGTACCTCGTTTGGAAGAGCGTCATGAAGTCTGCAAAACACAAGCAACACCACTAGGAAGAGAAGACAAGTCGTTAGTCGAAAGCAAGGCGTCTTTGTACAATAGTACAAAGTGCACCAAATTGGGATCTTTGCTTTGATTCTCTCATTTGATTTGGTGGCTAACATCACTAAATTCTTCTCTCGCTCTTTGGCGATCTCAACGTGCATCTCAATTTTACGCATTGAAGAATTCTCAATGCATTGCGGTGTAAGGGCTTCAAGATGATATCCATATTATTCCATCAAAATGTGTAGCGATTTATCGCCCATCATGAGCAATGACGGTCATATTGCCATGGCGTCCCAGAGCAAGTGACACACCGTCATAGTTAGTCATCGTCGCGCGAGCTGCGAGAAAGCCCGTGAGGCGCGGGCATGTAACTCCTCGGGAGTATGGCTCCCCCCAACGAGCGTAGCGTCCGCCGTGGCGGTCAAAGCTGCTCGAGCGGCGTGAGCAAATGCGCCGCGTGCGTGTCACTGCGTCATGCGCATGTATCATGATAGTTTCCATCTCCTTATGATATTCATCAATTGTACCTGCAAGGAACACAACATATTAGATAGGACGATCGATTATATGAAAAAATAAGTCACACAAAAGAATACGTGCCCCAAGTCGTACGGAAGAGTAAATTTGGGCGACACCAAGCGAGCCCATTGTCGGCCGATCAATCTCGCTTGCGTTGTACATCACCGCGTGGACACCACGTGCGCCTCCACCACGTATGGAGAGGCGTTTGGCGGCGCCATCGTGACGCTTTGCCTTGTCGTCGCTCCTCATCCACCACGAATAGCGTCCAACAAGGGTCGTCGAGGGGTTAGTAAAACAAAAGCTCGCTACTAAAGCGCTCGAATGACCACAGCTGCGATGGAGAGGACACCGTGAGTTACGCATGGCTCTTTCTATATCACGGCTGCCTTTTCCTTCTTTTCCCTCTGCTTTGCTCCCGTGGAGCTACGCAGCCCTCACAAAACGACAGCGTGTAATCAGCTTGATGAGTTCGACCTCGACAATTGAGGAGTTCAATCAAGCATGAGCGGATAGTTGATGGCAAGCCGTGATATGTGGCGGCAACTGCATGCGGTCGAACCCCTAGGTGATCTGCGGGGCCTCTCCATGGCGATGGCTTCTGACTGGCGTGTGCGATGAGCCGTCCAGCGTCGGCAAAGTGTCGCCGTGGCTGTCCCGAACTGTGAACGAGGACCCAACGAATAGCCACAACAAGTATGCCTTGAGGTGGCGTGACACTGCATGAGTCGTCATGGCGAGGTCCATCCGCCAGATCGGTGTATACAACAAAAAGAAAGTAAGACCGTAGAAGAAATAGGATTTGCGCGATGGTTAGAAGCGAAGCGTCGTCGAACATGTACCGGGCGTGACACTCTTTGATGCGTCAACCATCCGCTCGGTATGTACGCCGTAATGATGGGCAATGCCTGCATGCCATGCCTCATGTGCCTCGGAAGATGTAGTGCAGGGCGCGGCGCGCGGTGGCGGACTCCCGAAACACGCGGAAGGTCCGCGCGCCCGGTTCTCGGAGGCTCTGCGAAGGCGGCACCTCCGCGATAGGAGGCCAAGAAGCATGGAGATGTCTGTAGAGTAGGGCCATCTCCCGAGCGGGAGATGGAAAGTGTGAGTCTCCGGTGCCACGGTCCACAAGAGCGTCAGCAAGGACCGGTCGAACGGGAAGCGTCGGGACTGCTCTGGCCCGGCATGGACTTCTCCGTCGTCGTCGCCCGCGGGTGCTCCCGGATCGTCCTCGTCCGTGGCCCGCACCATCCGGGCGAGAGGTAGTAGACCGGCGACGTGGAGCGCAAAGCAAGAAAAGGTTAGTCTGAAATATATGTATGGCGAGAAGATAGTGTCGACGAATGCTAACCTGGCTGTCCAACGTGGGTCTAGCCTCCAGGCCACCCGAGGTGTCCGCGTGCGGATCACCCAACACCGATCGCGTCGGCCGCACGTGGGATGAGGACCGACGCGGCGCGCGATGTAGCTGGTCGATGCGCTCGTCAAGAGACGAAACTCGATCCGATCCGTGAGCCATACGCAAAACAAATTGAAGTTAGAAATGCGTGGAAATGTAACATCGAATGTCAAGCGATAAATTTGACTTGTAAACAAACAGATCCTGTAAGTACTAGGCCACCCGGACAATACTTTCAAAATTATATAGTAGCAGAACAGTTACATGAAGAATGCAAAGTACACATGACAATACAAATTACATAGTAGCAGAACAGTTACATAAACAATACAAAGTACACATGGTCCCACTTTGCACACTACAAGAAGTGGTGCCGCAAACCATGGCAGTGCCTACTCCTTAGCTGGTGCCTTGCATCGTCTGGCTATGTGGCCTCCGGCGCGAGCCCGCAACGTCGACAACGCCCGGCGTGTAGCCGTCCATATCATTGGTATCGACGACTCTGCCGCGACCCTTGCCACCCTTGGCATGTCAATATCCGAATCGGATCCTGTTTGCAATATCCAAGGTGGCGAAGTTACCCACAACCACAAGCCCCTAAGCTCGCCGGTCAAGCTGCACCACCTGTCCTTCAAGAAGTACTCGGACACAAAGTTCAGCGGGTCCATGCGCACAATCCGCATGCGGCGAGGACATGGGAGCATGGCGTGTAATAACCGGTTTGTTGCATGTCTGACTAGGTTCGTTCACATGATCTCCAAGCCATACCTCCTGCGTGACAAGAGAACGAGCCGTCCCAAATCCGGCTCTATCCCGGAGGAGCACGTCGAAACGATGCTCCATATTGCCCATCACGTGCATCGTGTGTGACTGGCCCTTCTCTGTCTTCGCCTGTATGTATGCCGTAATCTTCGAGCAGTACGGTGTTTGAGGGTTGGTGGCATGAAGTGCGGCATTTGAATGTCTCTCCTTGAAATACCCGATTGTGCCATAGAGAACACCTTCCACGATGGCGACGAGGGGCTGAGAACGAAGGCCCCTAAGAACCCAGTTGTACACCTCCGCAAGGTTAGCGGTCATTATGCCATACCTTGCCCCGTCGGTGTCGTGCAGCAATGACTACTTCTCTAATGGCACGGCCTCGATCTAGTGCGAGAAGCACTCGATGTTCCTCAAGGTCCTCCGCCTCACTCCAGCAGTTCAGACTCTGGTCCGTGGTTCCTCTCGTCCACGTGTTTCTCTTTGTGTTCATCGGTAGCATCCATAAGGCGTCAAATTTGCGGCTGCTTGGTTCTCGCATAGCCAACCTCTTGAATAGCTTCACGGTGTTGCCGGGGAACTTCTTGAAGAAGTTCGCCTAAGTGCGAATGCACCATCTACTCCTCATATCCAACCAAGGAGCGGCTCCTCGGGTCTTCTTGAAGTTTTCTTATGGCCTTGACATCTGGCGTGGCGATCATGGATCACGCACACACGGGGCGAGCTCAACAACTCCCACCCTTAGATGTCGAAGGAACCACAACGGTGTCGTAATTCTCACATTCGGCGAATCGATGGCCAATGGCAGTTTGATTGTTCCGTCAACGCCTATGGTCATGAGATTTGCCTTGTATTTCCAGTCAAAAAGGTCCCGTCAACTGAGATCATGGGCTGCATATGCCTAAAAGCCTCGATGCAGGGACCGAAGGCTAAGAAGGCCCTTTGCAATATTAAAAAACCTCGCGGTTTTTTAGATGGCATGTCCTTCTGACGATGTCGTGCGGGTTT